>JAXDDX010000153.1:110000-710000 GCA_034670405.1 Hoplostethus atlanticus | reverse complement strand
TTACTCAGTGCCACGGGGGCCAGGACTGGAGATTATGTGGTTTATCTAATAACCTATATACAGCATCCTCTACATTTCTCTCTCTCTCTCTCTCTCTCTCTCGATGTGTGGTCAATACTCACTCACCCAAGGTGTTTCTTTTCACTTCCATCTCACCCCCACTTACTCTCCCTTTTTTACCCCCATCTTCCTGCAATCACTCACTTAAAGTGGCTGCTCAACATATGGGTGGATAGATGCTCTTTATCACCATTACTTATATTAATACCCCTGACACACAAACACGCAATCTAACGCACTCCACCCTTGATTCAACAAGGAGGGCGGAGGCAGATGAAGACAAACAACAGGCACGTTATGGGTGTGTTAAAGGCTAGCTTGTAGCTTCGTCTTTGCGTAGCGGTGATGCTATCTGCTTTTTGCACCATTACAGGATGAATAATGGCACAAATCTTGCCAACTTGGTGGCTAGGGTGACAATGGGGCATGTGCAGTAATTGTGTGTACCAATGTGCACCTGCCTCTGTGTGTTTGCATGTGTATGTGTGTGGTGTTCATTAGAAAAGCTCACCACCAACAACCGAGAAGGGCTTCGCATCCCCATGTGACCGGAGAGAGGGAGGCAGGTTGGAAACGTAAACATTATGCTATGTAGCTGTGCTGTTATTTATGAAGCAGAATTATTTTACACACCGTGGACACGAGTGGAGGGAGAGCTGATTGATATGCTGTGGAAGTGGAAGTGGAACCCCCAGACAAGCAGAGTAAATGAGATCCCCAGAGAGCGAATCTGCTGTAAGAGCGGTGGTGTTTGTGCAGCGTACGGCGCAGCGCGGTATAACACCTCTGTGATGTGGGTGAGATTGGGGTACAGTATGTATCTTGCCCTCACATTTATTCGAGTAAAAAACACGTGTGGATGCTGGGGCCCCGTTCTGTCAACGGACACGGGTGTACTTTGTGTGTAGCTTCACACTTGAGGCAGTTAAGTCAGTGCAAAAATGAACAATCACTCAGGGAATTAAAATGCTGCCATCTGCTGACGTCGACGCAGCTCCACATGTTGTGTTTGCATCGCGTGAGAGAGTAATCATATCCCGAGTGGCCTAAGAAATCTCCTTTATGTCTGGATAATGGACCGGCTGTGGCAGTGGAAACAGCATGTACGTATTTGGCCCTGTAGACAGGTTATCCCCAAACCCCACTGCTCTTTCTCAAATGGAAATACATTAGCGGATCTGTCACCCAGCAATCCAGATTGACGCTCTGCTGAAGGAGGGCCGCGTTCTCCTCTTTGTCCACAGCCTTTTGATGGGATTACAATGTGAACCGGTCGAGGGAGGACCATTGTTTATATCCGCTATAGAAGTTGTATAATAAGATTAGCTGTATTGTATCCTATTGGTCATGGATGTAAAGCTTTGCTGGTTCACGTTCCTGGTGCAATCTGATTGTCCACTGATGCAAACTTAACAAGCCAAACCCCCTTTACTGGAAGTGTACGCCAGCAGAGCATGAGAAAGTTTTTGCTGAGACACTTCCCCCTTTGAATATTCAAACAAACAGGATATAACAAAGGTGTCTATACCTTGGAGGTCTGGCTTAGATTGGGGTGGTAAAAGTGTTGTTTTTTTCACAGTGGTTGTGAATTAGGTTGTTTTCAAGCTGCTTCATCATGAGAATCAGCATATCAAAGTAACAGACTCTCCTTATCAAAACAGCAGGGGAAATATTGGATGCAGCTTCATTGATATAATTTCCCTGTGTTTTAAAACTCTCAGAGGCAGAGAGCCTTAGTGGAAACTGGACCAGAGTAAACAGTCTCATCACAGATTGAAACTTCTCACCGAACAACTATTAGTGCCTATTGAGGTAGATGCACTATGGCGATGACTTTCAAACAGGGGACAAGTGTCATTAGGCATGCCTGTTCTTCTGAGGATTTAATGACCATTATTCTGACATCTAGAAAAAAAGCTATCTGGTTTCATATTTCTTGAATCATTCCCCGTGGCTCACGCAGTAAATCATTCCTTAGAAACTTATTAGTGGGAGAGAACAACGTCTGTGTGACTGGAAAGTGAAACCATCTCATGCCTTTCAGGCTTTATTTCATCGCGTGAGCTCTAAACACCTCAACGGGTTCCTGAACTCAGGAGCGGGATGGTGATGGCTCACTCATACCATTAAAAAAAGATCAGCTTGTAACGTATCCATTCATCTCTCAGTCTCTCTCTCTCTCTCTCTCCCTCTCCCTACCTCCCTCTGTCTGGGCAGGTAAAGAATAATCCTCATATCCAGCCCATTAGTCACAGAGGATTAGGCCCCTTGCAGAGAGGAGAGGAGCTGGGAGGTGAGCGTAGGAATAGAGACAGATTAAATGCCTATGGTATTATGATGAGGTAATGTCCTGCGGCCCCAAGACAAACTACATAGATACAATGATAAATGCTAATAAGAGAAAACGTTTCCAAGACAACGCAGACGAGTGGCTTCACTGCTGACGTCATGGAAATCACACGTATGTGCAAATTCAGTGTGTGAGCTGTGTATTTGCATGAATTTGCTCTGGGTTTCATATGTATGTGTGTGTGTGTGTGTGTGTGTAAGCAAACACAAAATCCACTCTAATGTTGTACAATATCAGAGTCCCTGATGAATTGCAGGGCCAGGCCAACTTTATTATCAGTGAGGATAGAGATCTCTCCACCTCCAACCCTTCCAGAAGCTCATTTGAAAGTCAAGACTCATTTATCAGCCTTTGATCTAATTAAATATCCTGGAGCTGGGATGAAAGCTGGGACCAGCCATTATCTGACTCCATTATCCACAGGCTCAGCATAAAAAATCACCCCCCGCCCAACCTTCACAACTTCAAGCCAACTTTCTCCTTGTTCTGCTCCTACAGCAGCCGTTAAGAAATGTGATCTTGTTTTCACCTCACATTTCATTTCTTGCTCCTTGCCCTTCCTCCCTGTTTCTTACCACCATTTCTTTCTCTCTCCCTCTTCTCACTCTCCCATCCTCTCTCTCTCTCTCTGTTTTTCATAGCATACTTGTTGATTTGGTGGGGCTCCTTAACTCGTAGTTTCACGGGTCAACCTCATGCCTGTGACATTCCCTACTCTCCCTGACGTTTGATTTTGACAGAGGGGCTGTAAATCCTCACTTCTGATTGTTCACTCCTCCTAACTCTCCCTGTGACCCCTGTGTGTGATCAGGTCAGCGAATGCTCCTCTCCTCAAACAGAAACCGATCTCCCTGAAAAAAACCCCAGCTCCCTCCTTCAAGGAACATTGCTGGCCAACATGGAGATTTACGATTGGCTGGATGGAAGCGGATCAAGTGAGGGTCACAGCAAGCCTGAAACTGGATAATGAATTATGGTCTCTTGTCCAAAAGCGCCTGTTTTTTTTATAATCTCTTTGTGGGAGACATCAACAGAGAAGGCGCCTAGTGCTTGAACGGTGATGTGTGACAAATGTTGATTCAGTTTGATATAAACAGCCTGACAAAAATTTTTTATCAATGCAGACCGAGGTCAAAGCCCCCCCCGTCCAAAAAGCTTGTTTCGTCCCACTAAGGATTAACACCGGAACAGAAAGACACGTACTCCCTCTGCTGGTACTCTCAGGTATTGCAGTGTAGCTCATAACCAAAATATGGGGCTCTTCAGAGGTGAAGCAATAAACATCAGGAAGACACAGTGCCACAGACATAATACTGATCATTAATGTAAAAAGATCCCTCAAAAAAAATAATACAAAAGTGCTATTACTGTTTGTGAAATATCCCTGACTCGTTCCACCAAATGACCCGTCCGCAAGCATTCATTATTATTACCATTCATAATTAAATAGCCGGTGGCAATCCCTTATTTGTGCACAGCCTCTTGTGTTGATTGCACCTATACGGTCGTTACAGTGTGCCTAGCCTATTGGGTAATCATCGAACACATAAGAAGAGTCATTTCCAGAAGGCCTGCGGGGCATCGGGGGGGGGGGGACATTACCGCTGGGAAAATGAGGTGGCAGCAATTTCCTAACATGAGGAATGATAAGGGGACCAATTAGAAGCGAGAGACTCGTGGCAGTCCCTCGGTGGTGAAAGAATAGCGTCGGAGGAAATGTGCTGGAGTGCTGTTCTGTAATGAGTCCTGTTTATTGTTCAGGCCATAAGCGCTCATTTGTGTTGCTGTCACAAACAAGTTGCATGAGGTAATGGGGCCTTGCCTTGTACAGCACAGTTAGTGATACCACCGCCTTGTAATCACGCACGCCGTGACTGCAATGGACTGAGTCTTGACGCTGTTCTATGCTTTCAATAATGGACATGAACAAAACATTGGTCAAGAAAGTTAGACTGTCCGACTGGCCACCGGAAAGCCTACATGGACGGTGGAGAGGGTGGTGCCTCCCCCACCCCCAAACTCCCCTTCTCTCTCTCTCCCCTCTCATTACAGTCAAAGCAGCAGTCTGGGTAGAATTTGAGTTTGTTTTTGTTCTCCTTATCCCTCCTGGCAATAATTAATAAACGACTTTTCTGTTCAGTAGCAAAGAACTGTGGCTGCCAGGCGCCGCACAATACAAACACAGCAAGGTAGATCCCAGTCAAACTACAATACTAATATTGAATGAATGAATCATTTAATCACATAATTACAACAAATTATGGAACTTAGTATGGCAGTATGACTGGGAGATCAGGTGGTGTGAAAAAATAAGGGTTTTATTAGCCCAAAAATATATACAGTTGTTAAGAGGGATAACAAAACCAGTAACAAAACAAACAACAACAAAAGCCATAGACTTCAACTTAAAGAACTGCTCTAGAGACAAATTATATCAGTCAAAATGAACAGAACTAAGTCAAAATAAAGGCAGCGGTGCTGTGACTAAACAAAAACTAACTGACTTTTAGTCACACCAGCAGTGCTATATATACACACACTGGGCTAGCCCATAGTTGATTACAGGGTACGTCATCACTTTATTGTGATGACTTCCTGCCAGAAAGTTCCAAACCACCCCTCTGGCTGTAGCTGGTGTGGTAGGGTCCAATCAGCCTGTTGGCCCACATAAGTTGGTCTGAGGCAGCGGCTCGGTCTTTGTTGGACCGATTGTTCCGCAGGATACTCGACAAAGGAAAGTATATTATAGCATGTCACATTTCCACATGAAAGATTGCGTGTACTCAAGTCATATTCATGTCACAAAGCTAATAAAGGTTTTTAAAAACTACCTATTGTCAGTATCATTCCTATGTCAAAAGGTGTCTATTTGTGTAGGGTTACCGTTTGTGTGCTACGTTGATAGTGCGGCTGGTAGTTGCAGCCGTCACAGGCAGCAAACTTAATTCCTCAGTTGACAAAATGCAATCAATTTTACAGCCTAGATCAGTATCTTTAGAGAGATACTGAGTGATGAACTTCATTTGTTTTCCCCAAATATTCCTTCAGAAACACACCGACATTTTTATTATAGTGTCATGCATCAATTCTGGCTTATAAGACACGGTTACGGGAAACAGAACAGAGAAAAAAGGTTCTTACATCACAAAAATACCTTAAAAGGTCAATAATACAGATGAAATACAGATATGTACTCTCTCAACTCGCGTTGAGCAAGTGGTGGCAGGGGGGCTGTGGAACTGCCAGTCGGCTGTGCCGAAAGCTGAGTTCATCTCAGGCTACGCATCCCTGCTCTCCCTCAACTTTCTTGCTCTAACCGAGACTTGGATCACCCCAGAAAACACTGCCACGCCCGCTGCTCTGTCAGATGTGTACTCTTTCTCTCACACTCCCAGAGCTGCGAGGCGAGGCGGTGGTACTGGCCTGCTAATTTCCAGCAAATGGAAATACTCTCTTTTTTCTCTGCCACAATTCTCTCCTTCCTCCTTTGAATTTCATGCTGTCACTGTTTCTCATCCAGTCAAGCTCACCATCGCGGTTGTGTACCGCCCACCAGGCCCTGCTGGTGAGTTCCTGGAGGAGCTTGACACACTAGTCTCCCACTTCCCTGACGATGGCTCTGGACTCATCCTTCTCGGTGACTTCAACATCCAGACTGAGAAGCTTGACCTTCTTCTTTCGTTCCTCGCCTCCTTCGACCTAGCCCTCTCCCCATCTCCTCCTACCCACAAGGCTGGCAACCAACTGGACCTAATCTTCACCAGACACTGTTCTACTGCCAACCTCTCCGTCACTCCTCTTCATCTCTCTGACCACTACTTCATGTCCTACACTCTCTCTCTCTCCTCTCCCCCCTCACATCCTCTCCCTACCCACATGGTTTCTTCTCGTCGCAATCTCCGCTCGCTCTCTCCCACTGATCTTTCCTCTTCTGTTCTCTCTGCTCTCCCTGCCCCTGAATCTTTTTCTCTTCTATCCCCTGATGCTGCCACTGATCTTCTTCTCTCTACTCTGTCCTCTTCTCTGGACCATCTCTGTCCCCTCACCTCCAGGCCTGCACGCCAAACTCCACCTGCCCCTTGGTTGTCGGACTCAGTGCGTACTGAGAGACGGAGCCTGAGAGTGGCTGAGCGCAAATGGAGAAATGGCAAACTCCCGGAGGACCTTCTTACCTTCCAATCTCTCCTTTCCACTTTTTCCTCCTCTCTGTCTGCTGCTAAAGCTGCTTTCTTCTGCACTAAAATTCAAACTTCTGCTTCCAACCCTAAAAAACTCTTTGAAACTTTCTCTTCCCTCCTCCAACCCCCACCCCCTCCTCCCACCTCCTCCCTCCGCCCTGACGACTTCGCCAACTTCTTTGACAAGAAGGTCAACGATATCCGATCCTCCTTCCCTCACCCCCCGGCTGGTGCCCTGCGCACCAACCGCACCTATCTGCCTTCCACCCATCCCTCTCTACCACCCTCTCCACCTTTTCCCTTCCCACCTCCCTCCCTATCCCATTTCTCTCCCCTCTCCCCAGACGAGGTCCTTCACCTTGTTACATCTAGCCGCCCCACCACATGCTCCCTTGACCCGGTCCCATCCACTCTGCTTCAGTCTACTGCACCTGAACTCCTTCCCTTCCTGACCCACCTCATCAACGCGTCTCTGGTGTCTGGATGCTTTCCCTCTGCTTTCAAGACTGCCAGAGTCACCCCCCTTCTGAAGAAACCAACACTTGACCCCTCTGAGGTCAAGAACTACAGACCGGTTTCCCTTCTACCCTTCCTATCAAAAACTCTTGAACGTGCTGTCTTCAAGCAACTGTCCTTGTACCTCCACCAGAACAACCTCTTGGATCCCCACCAGTCTGGGTTCAAAGTGGGTCACTCGACCGAGACTGCGCTCCTGGCAGTGACGGAGTCGCTCCATGCCGCTAGAGCGAACTCTCTCTCCTCTGTCCTGATACTCCTGGACCTGTCTGCAGCGTTTGACACGGTGAACCACCAGATCCTCCTCTCCACCCTTGAGGGGATGGGTGTCTCAGGCTCTGCACTCTCCATGTTTGCATCCTACCTAACGGATCGCTCCTACCAGGTGACGCTGAGAGGGTCTGTGTCAGAACCACGCAGGCTCGCTACTGGGGTTCCGCAAGGCTCGGTTCTAGGCCCTCTCCTCTTTTCCCTCTACACAACATCTCTTGGTTCTGTTATCCATTCACACGACTTTTCCTACCACTGCTATGCAGATGACACCCAGCTGATCCTGTCATTTCCCCCCTCTGACACACAAGTGGAGGCACGCATTGCTGCGTGCCTGGCAGACATCTCGGAGTGGATGTCGATGCACCACCTGAAGCTCAACCTGGACAAAACTGAGCTGATGTTCCTCCCGGGGAAGGGCTGTCCGCACCGAGACCTGGCCATCACCATTGATAATGCTGTGGTGACGTCAACTCGGACTGCGAGGAATCTGGGTGTGACCCTGGACGACCAACTGTCGTTCTCGGCAAACATCGCATCAGTGACGCGCTCCTGCAGATTCCTCCTCTACAACATCAGGAGGATTCGCCCCTTCCTCACTGACAAGGCAGCGCAGGTGCTCATCCAGGCTCTTGTCATCTCCCGCCTGGACTACTGCAACTCCCTCCTTGCTGGTGCCATCAGACCTCTGGAGCTTGTTCAGAAAGCTGCAGCTCGTCTGGTGTTCAACCGCCCCAAGTTCTCCCATACAACTACCCTTCTCCGTTCTCTACACTGGCTCCCTGTAGCGGCTCGCATCCAGTTCAAGACCCTGGTGCTAGCCTATAGGGCAGTGAAAGGAACAGCTCCTTCTTACCTCCAGGCTATGGTCAAGCCTTACACCCCCGCCCGACCACTTCGCTCTGCTGCCTCGAGGCGACTGGTTGCCCCGTCGCTCAGAGGTCCCTGCGGCCGATCTACACGGTCACGGCTCTTCTCTGTCCTGGCCCCGCAGTGGTGGAATGAACTCCCCACTGATGTCAGGACAGCAGAGTCGCTGCCCATCTTTCGCCGCAGGCTGAAAACCCACCTCTTCAGGAAACACTACCCTGACTCTTCCTCTTAGCCTTGCCTATTTGTCGTCAATTATGTGTCTGAGCTCTTGTTTATTGGCTCTTGTTCATTTGATACACTTAATTGTCTTAGCTCTTGCTTATTTGGTTCACTTAGTTGTCTTAGCTCTTGTTTATTTGATTCTCTTATTTGTCTCATTTGTTTAAGATATAGTAGGTTGCTAACTTATTGCACTCTTACCTTAACACTAGTTATGCTCTTAGTTGCTTGTTTAGGAAGGAAATGCACTTACGATTTCTGGTGACTAGTAGTTTTCTTGCCTACCTATGTTGAATGCACTTATTGTAAGTCGCTTTGGATAAAAGCGTCTGCTAAATGACTGTAATGTAATGTATCATGTAGTAGACATCCAAACAAAGATGAACTTGACAAAAAGAAGCACTATTTCACTTAAGCTTATAGTAACAGGACACTTTTCCTTCTATTCCATGTTTCAAATAAGAAATGAGCAAACTCAAATATCTTCTGAACATAAATTGCAACCTGCCTTCATCAACCAAAACAGATTTTACTGATTAGAACGCACCTCAGGTCGTCATACAAAAATAAAAACATAAAATGAAATTGATTCTCGACCTCATCCAGGTTGCATAATGTGAATTTCCTCTGCTCTGCTGGAGCTCAAGTTTCAAGAGCCAGGGGAAGCGTACCAGGTCGTAGCTGGGCACAAACCTCTGGCCCCTAGTCAGATTGAGGGTACCATGAAGTTCAGCATAGTAATTCTCAGTTTGGGTTTGCACCACACATCCTCTGACCATTTCTCCTTGTGGATCAGGAAGAGCTTTGCTTTAATCTTATCAATACTGCATGCCAATCTATTTCTCAGCTTCTCTACAGACGGCTTGTATCTCATGTGTAATTATTAGATATTTCTGGTGAAGTCTGCCATCTGGCATGTTGCAAAGACGCCCCCTGACCTTGTGTCTGACCTCACAAGGTTCCTATCCCATGTCACCACGAATAGCCTGACTTGGGGTCAGCTTGTGCAATATGGACATGTAGTACTGCATGAATATAGATTGTGCACTGATGCAGACCAATAATACGCCTAGTGCAATGGGGTAGAGCCTGACACAGGTCAGCATTTTGCCAGAATGGATAGACAGGTTTCACTGGTGTTCCCTGAGACAGGTTGAGGTGAAATGCAAAATGGCTGCAGTTGTGTATCTGCATTGTCCTTCATCCATCCTCATCTTCAGTCAGATCCTCCTTTGTCCCCACTATTTGCATATTAACAGAAGAACGTAATCTTTTAATTAAGGAGGAAAAGGACTTGATCCGGATCAATCAGGAAGCCTATTGATCACTTCAGTATTGAGATTGGCTCGAGCACAAAGCTTGTTTGAGGCTCCCTTCGTCATCATATTGACAGATCATCACACTGACACATCGTATGTACGTGCAAATGTTGCTGAATTCATGGAGGCACGACTACACAGACGGACGTGTGTGTGCGCATACTCATAAAGACATGCACACACACTCATTGACTCACTCACTCACTGAATCACTCACTCACTCACTCACTCACTCTGTCACAAACACACTCCCTCACATTGTGTTGTGTTGCTAGCGACCCTTTACAGTTGCATTCTATCACTTCCATTCATTTCACAAGAGAATCATAGCGGGCAGTAAAAAAAACTCCAACCCCGTTCTACAAACGAGGGCTGCTCTGTCTCGGTTTATATTGATGGAGGCAATTATCATAAAGATAAATGGTGAAATTAGCACGTTAATGGGTTATTATCACACAAGAAAGTACACGAGCCCCAAAAGGCGTTCCAGCTACCAGTGGCTTCATGAGAACACTCGCAAACGCTGAAGGGGGAGAGGCACGTACATAACGCTCGACGGCTGATGAATGGGTTGAAAATGAATTATAGATGCAGGGTTGATGAAGGAGCACAATGTTTTCACTCAAAATCAGTAGATGAAATAGATTAGACACCAGGCTATGAGCACTCTGGTGAAGGCTGTGTTTCAATGTGTGAAACCTTCATTTTATAGGACAATATTTTCCCCAAAATTTGAGATGTGATGCATTTTTGAGAGCATAAAGTGACACATTGCCTGATCATGCATTATCAATATGTCAATAAGTCAATAAGTCAATGTCTGCACCATTTCCATTGACTTTGTTGTGATTTTACCAATGGCCACTAGGTGTCACTCTGATACCACGGTAAAGCCGTCCACACGCTGCACAGATGTTATTCAAATGCAAAGGTTAGCGTCTCCCTCAGCGCTCACTCTTTGCTATCCGAAAGGTCATCGTTGGCAAGCGGACGATCGTCTGCTGTAACATTTATTTCTCTGAATCACAATCATCATCTGCAACAGGGCATGGGGGTTGATCACTATCATAGTCGGGATGATGCTCTAATTCTCAGCCCCTCACAAAGTTCTCGTATCGAGCTTGGAGGTGAACACAGTGAAGGGAGCGCCATACTCACGTTCACAATGTCATCTCACTCTTCTACAAGTTTCCCAGTGGCGTGCCAAACAGTTTCCAGCACTATATAGTCCTTGGTTTCAGATTCACGTTCGCAATTTTTCAGTTCTCTTGCGACTGAAAGTGTCTCAAGTGTCACACTGATGTCATATTGTGGCAGATTTATCAGTTTATGAAGGGATGAATCAAAAGTCGCCGTGACAGGGACCACCTTAGAGCAAATCTATACTTCTATTAGGCTCCACAGACAGAACAGATAGGATTGGATTGCCAAGCATGTTTGTGAATATTTTACTGTAATGCAGCTCCTCCATCTTCATTGACCTACAGAGTCGATGATAGAGATGCCCCTGTGGAGCTAGCACACACACACACCATCCCTGTCTCTCTTTACCATTTGCCGTGCATGTCCTGAATCGATCTGTACACGCTGAATAGATCTGTACAGGCCTTTGCCACAAGAGCCACTCAAAGACTGCCTCATTCTCGCTGAGGCAGAGGACTGGTGATATTGATCCATCTGCAGCTGCCCAAGGAGAATGACTGCCAGCGAAAGATGGAATCTACTTGTTCACATCTGGTCCCTTTGCTGCAGAGGGCCCCCGAGGCATGGCGCAGGCTATTGGCAGGTCACACGGCGACTATGAGCTCTCGGGGCCCAGACGACACTGTTGGATATTGACCGAGCCCTGCGCTCTGAGGTGTAGCAGTAGAGATTAAACGTGGCGCCAGTGCCACCGGAGGCAAAGTTTTAGCCCCGTGTGGTCAAGAGATAAGGAGGTTGCACAATACTGGCGAGACAACCGAGGCTAACCGGAGTAGTTCAACTGTAAGCAGGGCATTACTGGTAACGGCTGTCAGATAATGGCAGCAGGTCCTTGGGGTCAATTATCAGTAATAAACATGGTTTGCTTTAGTTTATAGATGATCAAAACATGGATTAAGGACTCAGACTGGGTAAAGAAAAGAGTCAGAGAGAAGACAGACAGACAGAGACAGAGAGAGAGAGAGAGAGAGAGACAGACAGACAGACAGATAGAGACAGAGACGTGCATGAAGTTGCCTTTCGCTGTTGCTCAAGGCTTTGTAGAGCATTACAGCGGTGCCGAGGCATCAGCCACTAGAGGGCAATCAGGCTTGGCAGGGATATCCGTCACTGCAGCCACAAAGACAGCATGGCATTAGTGGAATCAACGAGGTGTGTTTGTGTATATGGGTGTGGGTGTGGGTGTGACTCGCTATGTGATGCATAGCACCAACATGTCCCTCTAATAGGAGGGAGCATGTTAAGCTATACAATCTAGAGGGGAAAAGTTTTATCCCTGAAACTATGAAGAGTCACGCACGAGAAGCAACCACCCATTCTTCCCCATCACCTATTGCATGTGCAGCCCAATCCATTAGATAGAAAAGTGTGTTGATGTCAGTAGAAAGATGCAAAAGCAGCAATAGCAAGAATCACATAGAAACAAGACTTGGTGGAATGATATATCAAATGGTACAGGGTGCTGCAAGCAAAGCTCCCATGATTCATTTTACAGTACTTTGTGAAGTATTGTTGTTTAGGTGCTCTCACCTTCTCCAGCTCAGCACTTAGGCCATGACAAATGCAAGTGTCATCTGTGACTAGGAGCCACGGCAGGGAAAGGCCAGTCAGTTAATACCAGTGGAGGGGGGAAGTCAGCCACACTAGTTGTGATGAATAGATACCGCATCTCCTTTGAGATAAATAATTTTGTGTTGTTGCTCTCTGTGAGGAGACTGTGGCTGAGCATTTGTCCTCCTTTTGCACCGGTCAGCACATCTCCTCAAGGAAGTTTCAACCTGTCCTTGTCTCAGATCAGCCACTCTCAGACAGGTAATTGTCCTTTTCTCTTGAGAAAATAAAAGCAATGCTGTAAACGATAAGGATTTGTAAGGCCAAATACTGCAAATGCAAAGAAATAAGGGGAGCGAGCATTCTCCATTAGAGCCCCTGACCTGTAGATCAACCTGCATGAGGAGCTTAGGATAGCATTCAAACGTCTTCTTAAAACCTGTAATAACAATAATAATAGTCAAGTAGTTGACCAATTGACTATTATTGACTAATTGACTGTGCTGTTTTTTATGCTGTGTAAAGTTCTTTATAAACTCTATTTTTGATACTATACACTAATAATAATACACTCACTATATTATATTCATTATATTCTCTCAAAGCCAGTATATGACGTATATATATTATATATATTAGTATAAGCATGTATTAGTCAGTGCATTATCTTTTGCAGGCCACGACTCACTGTGGCCACGCCCACTGAACAGCTATAACACAGTGGTGATTGCAAGCCTGGCGACCAATCGATGGCCATCAAAGTTCGGCGTACGTGACAGCCCTTCCCTCAGATCACCCACTCTCACCAAGATAACAACAACAACAACAGGAGCAGAAAATCCATCAGCGTGCATTGTGGTGAAATTCATCATGGCAATCAATAGCAACCAGCATGGCCATTGGCACTGATGCAGTGAAGGCATCAGGAGTGCTTTGCCTTGTCTGTGATCTATCTATATTTAGGCAGGAGCTAGGCTTGGGATCAATATGCTACAGGCAGCTCATATTTCACTGGTGGCCCGGCGGGGATGAGAGGGCAAGGAGGGGGGAATGGGAAAGGGAAGACGGGATGATGACATGGCCTTGGTAGGCTCTCGGGGGCCAAGGAGCAGCTACAGCGGAGCAGCACCAGGTGAGGGGGGGAGATGCGCCGGGAACCAAAGGTGAGGAAAAGGAGGAAGAAGTTCAGGTGTGACGTAAGAGAGGATGGCTGACGCGCTAGGCGGACCGGTCCACAGCCTGACAGCTTGTCGATTCAGTGAATTTATAATGAATGTTCTTTTATTCTCTTCTTTCTCTCTAACCTTTCTCTTCCCCTTTATCTCCCTCCTTCCCCCTGTCACCTCTCTCCTCTCCTCTTTCCCAACGTCACTTTCCCACCCCCCACCCTCCACCCCCCACTTTTCCTCCCATGCCTGCTGTCACAGACTCATGTAGCCTATCATCCTGTGAGTAAAAAAACAAAGAGTTGTATGAAAGGCGCACAGTCGTATTTCTTCCTCCCCCTGCTGTTGCGGTGTCCTAATGATGCAAATGTTAATGCCGGCTAATGAACAGAAGTTATGTCCGGCTGAAGTTTCCCGCACATCTCGACCGCCCTGTCTCATGAATAATACCAGTGTGTGTCAGCGGCAGAGTCAAGATGTGTGTGTTCCTCTCCGCTCACAAATAATCACCATTACAGATGGCGCTTTCTCGAATTGCCCACCATAAACAAAAAAAAAAAAGACAATTGTTATTGGTCCACGACTGTGTCCGAAGGCGCAACTTGGTCTGCAAACCTGAAGTAATGGAAATGAATTTAAAAAAAAACAAGGAATTCAAATGCAAGCAATCTGCTCTGTCTGGAAAAAAACACGGGACACGCAAAGGCATGTAACCGGGGAGGAGAAGTGTCTGAAAACTTGCGTCTGAACTCTGAACACACAACTTTTTTTGACTCAAAAGTTCACTCGGGCTGTCACTCGACACACGTGCCTCCAGAGGAGAGCGAAGCGCAAGGCGAACAGGCGTCGGCTTTGCGTTATTACAATACACCTTATTGCCGCTTGCCATTTCTCTCCCTCCCCCTCCTCGCGGCTTAATCCTCCGCGCTTTGCCCTTCAGTTTTTCAAAGACAGCCTGCGGGGTGGAATTGCCCTTCGCTGACTTGAGGCTGACAGTGAATAAGTTCCCCCGCTCGTCTCCTCCCTTTTATCTCTGAGATCATACTCTGAGCGGGTCAAGATCAATGGTGCTCCCTGCAAATCTGCCCAGGCTCTGGGTGCTTCTCGTTGACCTCACACAAACAGGAGTGAGTGAAACACTCTCCGACTTTCATCCGGCCAACATTTGCTGTCACTTTTATGGATAAATTCACTCACTTCCTCCAGTAGTTTCATCAAAAAGTCATGGACCGTGTTGGAACAGACCAGTTTCAGGCCTTTGCTTGCTTTTTTCTTAGCCTCGGACAATAAGCTGCATACGTGTAGGTCATCAGGTTAAAGTCATTCATCAACACACACACACACACACTGCTGCTGTGTCTGGTTTCCCCTGCAAAAGGGATGTGTAGGCGATGCTGACAAGCAGCTCATAAAGTGTTGAAAAGGTGAACTTTAAAATAAAGTCCATGACTTCTAGAAGGATAACTAAACGGCTGAGTGGCCAGCTAAAAGGAAACAGTAGCTTGCTGCAGGAGTGACGCAACCCGGGGACTTTCATGGTGTACGCGCTCCACAAGACTCTTTGGTGCAGAAGCAACACACTGTGATCCCAGCAGATCCCGTCTTGATGAGCAGTTTCTACGTTTTGTCCATTGAGACTTGCAGAAATGGACAGATTTGGAGCGCAAATGATAGACAGAAATCCCTACAGCCAAGGGCGGGTTCTGACAGGGTGATAGATGTTACATGATGACAGAACAGGCAAGACTCTGGACACTGCATATTTCTCAAAAATCAATAGCAGCCACAGCTTGGAATTAATGCACCATATTGACTGAGCTGAGGGACGAAAACCCAGGTCGTCCTCAGGGGCATGATCACCTGTCATTACAAATAACACTTACATATATTCGGCAGAGTGAATCAAATCATCATTGAATCAATTCACAGGAGGATCTGATGAGGTTAAAATCACCACGGCAACAAACCAACAACTCCATATTCTTTACAAAGAGAGAAGTGTTTCCACTATCTTATAAAGAGCAGCATCAGGATGATAGAGAAGCGAGACCAGAGTGTTAGCGGTGCTGCTGCCGTCCCGTCCTCGGGCCTAATACAGATCGGGACAGCAGAGACAGCAGCCCAATCCAGACCCAGCTGGGGCTCACGTCCAATGGGATCCCTCTGAGACACACTTCAACAAGATGGATGGTGGGCATCGGGCTTCAAACTGGGCGCACTCAGCCCAGACATCATTGGGTCCGGGCTGAATAAAGGGGTGGTGGCCCTTCCCCCGCTCTCCCCTAATAGGAGGCGCTGCCTGGCTGACAGCAGCCAATAAATAACCCAGTCGGCGTGCCACAGGAAAGGAACACACTCACCTGAGCACACTCACTCAGCACCATCACCAGAGAGAGGTGAGCCACAACAATACATTTCATTATTACAGTCATTTAGCAGACGCTTTTATCCAAAGCGACTTACAATAAGTGCATTCAACGTAGGTAGGCAAGAGAACTACTAGTCACCAGAAATCGTAAGTGCATTTCCTTCCTAAACAAGCATCTAAGGATAGAACCAGTGCTAAGTTCCTTTCACTGCCCTATAGGCTAGCACCAGGGTCTTGAACTGGATGCGAGCTGCTACAGGGAGAGAACGGAGAAGGGTAGTTGTGTGGGAGAACTTGGGGCGGTTGAACACCAGACGAACTGCAGCTTTCTGAACAAGCTCCAGAGGTCTGATGGCAGATTCCAGCAAGAAGGGAGTTGCAGTAGTCCAGGCGGGAGATGACAAGAGCCTCGTCGGTGAGGAAGGGGCGTAACCTCCTGATGTTGTAATACAAGGCCCTGCAACTCTATAAGGGCAAGGGAAGTCTTTGGGTGGGGGCAGATCAGGTTGGGAGTCAGGGGGAGGGGAGTCATTTCTTGACTTCCTATTTTTATTTTGCAGGTTTGGATTTGGATTTCAGCCCTGGTCTGTGTGGAGTTTGCTTGCTCTCCCCGTGTTTATGTGTGTTTCTCCGGGTGCTCCGGTTTCCTCCCACAGTCCAAAGACATGCAAGTCAGACTGGAGATTCTAAATTGCCAATAGGTATAAGTGTGAGTGTGTTACTTTGTCTGTGTCTGTCTATGTGTTCGCCTTGTGATCGACTGGCGAACTGTCCGTGGTGTTTGCCTGCCTTCCCCCCAATGCATGCTAGGAAAGGGTCCAACCCCCCTGTGACCCTGAAGAGGAAACGTGGGTATGGAACATGGATGAATGAATGAAATAAAACACTAAAAAAATCAATAAAAAGACACTATGTCATTAAATGTGGAGAGGAGAAATGGAATGATGTCACAAGAGACAAACCTCAACTCTGATGATGATGATGAAGAGTCCTCAGGCTCTGAGGAGTCTGAGGAAGAGTGACTCTCCTGGGGCAGCCCCTTGACCCAGTCCACCAGCCGGGAAAATGGAAGCAAGCTGCTCCCTGCACCAGTCAGACACAGGGGCGTCATTTGGGGGTCCAGGGGGAGGTAATTGCCACCCTGTAGCTTCGTGGCCTAGTTAGCGTTTAACCTAAAATTCACTTATTTTACGCATATTTTCTCCACCTCTGGGCACTCCTGATCAACGCCCATTATAGTATAGTATCTCCAAACGCTTTAGCCAATTTTAGAACAGCTGATTTCATTATTTAAAACATCACGTTGATTGATATTTGTGATGTGATGATATTTATGTTTGCCAAATTGTAAAAAAAAACACGTAATGTAATACATCATGAAAGATAGCCTATCTAATGACAATGTTCTTCAGAGAATAAACTTCTGTGGATAATTTAGAAACAATTTTATGACCTATCACATAAACCAACTTAATGTAATGTAATGTAATGTAATATTGTCATATTGTGTAAAGTGTACAGTAAACATGCCATAGATAGCCAGGTTCCTCTCATCCGACATCTGGTAGCCGATTGACAAACACATGAATCCACTAACTGCGGTCGTACGTGGTCACGTGATCATTATGCGTCATGACGTTTTCAGGAAGTAGCTCTGCCAAGATGGCAGCGTCCTTGACAGGCATGTTTTGATTTGCCTGTCAGACATGCTCCACAGTGGCAGTTCAGTATCAGCACGGCTCTGCAGAAGCTGACAAGAGAAGACCCTGAAAACGACACATGGAAAGACGAGAGTTCATCGCGTCCCTGGTGGTAAAGTGGCGATTTACTCTCGATATCCTGTCTTATCTTCATCACAACCAACCAACAACTACTTTTAACCACCAGTTTAAACGCTTACTTGCATGGTGCATACCACCTTTACAACTAGTTCTTCATGTAAAGTCGTGGATATGTTTAGGTTCGTGTGCTGCACGTTGACGTTGTTTGCAAAGATCGTACATTTAGACTTAAGCTAAGATACTCTAGACCAGAAGGACCTGGTTAGCTTAACTGTACGAATGGGATATTTCTGAGCCCTTACAGGTCTACCCAGTTAGTGAACAACATAGTCCCCCTGAACACACCCCAGAACCGACCTTGAACATCCATACGAAATGAATTGTCTGAAACAGCCAAATCTGGGTGCTTGTCATGTCAAAACATCCAACTACATATTGGCACTCCACATCTCAAGTGAGGGCTAGTTAGTTTCCTCACTGACTTCAGTATCATTATCACTCAGTAAAAGAGAATGTAAAAGACTTGCCCCCCAAGGAGATCATTGCTGTGAACGTAAATGTAGTAACCAGAGCCAATCCCAATTGTAGCAGTGGTATTTATTGTGAATAAGGCTGTGTGTGTGTGTGTGTGTGTGTGTGTGTGTGTGTGTGTGTGTGTGTGTGTGTGTGTGTGTGTGTCTGTGTGTGTGTGTGTCATAGTAGTAGTAGTGAGAGCGCTACTACTACTAATACTATACGTCGTCAATACTTGTGGGGACCAGTTTAAATTTTTGAGTGTAGACATTTTGGGAAAGCAAGGATCTTTTATGTCCTTACATTGAAAATAAGCTATTATAGGGACATGGCTTATAGGCTCAGAGGTAGAATCAGGGTTAGAGTACAGAGCAAAAATAATTTCCCCCATAGTTTTCCCCAAGTTTGGGCCAGGTAGCAGACCAGGGCAAGCAAGGGACTCAGTGTTGAGTAGTGGAAAGATGCAGTTCATTAACACAGTTTCTTCAGTTTGTGGTTGTTTTATGTGATATATTGTGGATGGCCACAGATACCTGTAGCCTATGTCTATGACCAAGGTATGTCTATGATTTATAAAGTGACTTATTGTCATGTTTCCATGTCCCAGGGGGGAGGCTGTGCGGGGATGTGTGTGGACCTGACCCTCTTCCCCCTGGACACCATTAAGACCCGGCTGCAGAGCCAGCAGGGCTTCTACAAGGCTGGAGGCTTCAGAGGCATCTATGCCGGGGTCCCATCTGCTGCCATCGGCTCTTTCCCTAATGGTAAAGCATTATGACGACTTTTCATGATGACAGCTGGACATCTCTTCAGTCATTATTTGTGAACAAGAGCAACTCTCTCCCAAAGCTAGATGACCAGAGAGCCAAGGTTTTGTGTCAGCAAGAGACAAAACCTGGAGCTGCATGACACAAAGTACACTAACTGATTTTGTGAGTTGTGTGGATTGAGTTTGATTTAGCTTTTACATCCCAAAGTGGTTTTGTTTCTTTACAATACATTCATAATGAATTAGAAAATGGCCATGCACATTTAATCAACTGTTTAATGGATCCCCTGCGTCACTTTTTCTAAAAAGAAAATGTTGATGCATCATTTTTATGCTGTCATAGAATCAAATTCCTACAATATCTTCAAGCATTCTCTCCACGTGACACATTCGGGGGCTCTGATTGGCTTAAGAAAACACTCAAAGTCTTCAATGCAGTTAACTACCCTTCCTCAAGTCTTTTTTAAAAATACAAAATATCTGATGGACATTAATAACCACTGAAAACACCACCACTTTGGTGCAGTTTGGAACTTCAGACACTGCTAAAAGAAAATAGTAAGAAAATATGAATAAAGTTTGTAGCTGGAAAGCGTCCTGAGACTTGGCAGCGTTGGTGCTCTGCGGCTGACCTGGCGGGGCGGAAGGGAGGTGCGCCAGCCGGGAGAGACGAGCTGGAAAGCGGCCATCAAGTGAAACTGAGCGAGTATCCCCATGAAATCATGTCAAGCACTGACGCTGTCCACAGATCCATACTTGTGTTCATTATGTCTGGAGCAGTGGCTGCATTTATCTCCAGAAGTGACCCAAGAGAGTCTTTGGTTTCTAGCTTTGGGGGAGACGTAGTCCTGTTGTCACATCTAGACTGATGTAAGATTACAGATATATAGTAGAGGAATTTATTACAGGCCTATTAATAAGGTGTAATCCTAAAACAACTGCTGCTCTGAGGCTTTTTCAGTTATACCAAGACTGCTGTCTGACAAGATTGATCAAAAAGAGTCAGCCTTTGACCTGTAGATCAGTATGTGTATTTGATGATCAGTAAACCATGCAATCAATGTTGACACTCGCATGAGTCGATATGATTTGTGACACCCACCTGGCTTCTCTCACAGAACAAACATTTATATTTTATGAGCATATCGGAGAGAGAACGAGAGAGAGGGAGCCTTAATGTCACAGTTGAATGTTCTCTGTTCGAACAGCGTCCAACCTGTTTGCTGCAGCATGACCTTGTTTCAGTAGTGGACTAAACTCTCTCTCTCTCTGGGACACACACAACTTTCTTCGTTTTTAACTCTCTCTCTCACACACACACACACACACACCCACACACACACCCACCTCTGCTTCTCCCCTGTCAGTGGTAGTGAGGGATATTAATTGCTGTATGCTGGTTGACTAATGGGCCTTTAACAGCTGTGGCTCTGCTTGGTTTCAGCCGCTGCTTTCTTCGTCACCTACGACTGCACCAAGTCCCTGCTCGGAGCCGGCGGAGCGCTGGCGGCACCTGTCACTCACATGTTGGCCGCCTCCCTGGGAGAAATCGTAAGACCACATCTTCTTTTCTCCCTCCTTCTCTCTCCCCTCCTATGGATTTCGACTCTTTTTTTCAGTGACGCACTCGTTGTTATTTCCGTCTTCCATCATGTTCTTATTCTTCCTTTCCCACCATTTTAAGTCCCAACATGAACACCGCTAGCATGACTGTTAATATAATTGCCCTGCAAATTCTGCAGACAAATATGCAAGAGGGCAGCAGGGGAGGGAGCGGGAGAGGAGGACTTCACTATGTGGTTTTGGCTGCGGGCCCCGGGGTCCAGCTGGGTGAGTTTAGGGGCCTTTTCCTCGGTACTGTCCCAGCATCTCCCCCACCAGCTGGGTAAATAAGATCTCATTACTGCCTATTGACTTAGCTGCTTTCCCAGCTCAAGCCCCCAGACTCTGCCAATTTTGTCTGGGGGATTCGTGGCTCGAAACCGATGAGGAGCGATGCAATTTCCTCATCCTGTCTTCTCCCAATTCCTCACCAATGAATCTAGCGCTGTGGGGGCCGCGGGGGATTCACATTGGCATGAAAAGTGGGAGCGGGATGGGTGCGTAGGGGGTGGAAAGAGGGATGCCCCCCTGCTATACCACCTTGGCTCGCTGTGAAATGCTAGGTTTTCAGTATTCATGGCTTTTGGATGGATGGATTTACATGTCTATCATATGGGCTTTTTCCACCTGGGTGGTGTTTGGGTGGGTGTTTACTGTGTCTGTGACTTGGTGTCTCAGACTGTTGGGAATGAGGTGGTACCATGCCTCATATCAAATTGGTGCAAATTGAATAAGGCTTGCATTTGTCCTTACTTTGCTTTTTGTCATTGAATTGTCTAGCGGTTGTTGCAAAAAGGAGTCGAACACAACCTGGGCCTTTCTCAACTTTTCATCAATGGCGTATTCTAGATGAGTGTGAGAGGTGAGGCTGAGGTCGGGGCTACCTTTAACCCCCTTTTCCCGCTGTCAGGGATTTGAGCACATCAAAGGGAGAAATCCTCCGAGTGGAGCTGAGGGGCGGTATCCCACTGCATTCTGGCTAGCGGTTACGTCTTGTTCAAAGCGAGTAATCTTCAGGCTTAGCCATGAAAGGCGTACCCCAGGACTGCCCCGCGCTGCACAAAAAGCATAAACGTCTGCGCCGTGATGCAATCGCTCCTGCACACGATTCGGTTTCTCTTCCTTCCCTGGTAATATTTTTTTTTAACTCGCATATGCACAAAGCAGGCGTGTTTTTTCTCTGTTGTGTCATCAGCTAGCGGGCTGAACTTCAAAATGCTCCATGCCAACAAGATGGGGTGGAAAGGAGAAAGTTCAAACTGGAGCTGTAAGCCACCTGACCAGCACAGGCATCATTACCAGCTGAATCAAAAGCCTGGTGTGTGTGTCCTCCATGTTTAAGCCTGCGGTGCTCCAGTCCACCTGTATCTTCTGCCCAGTGACTGAATAGGCTGAATTACATAGTTCATATTTCAAAATGCAACCATGTGGTAGCCTAGTGTGAGCAGCTACAGGTCTCCTAGTCGGTGATATTTACTCAGTTACGCACACATGGAACAAGTTCAGACACACACACACACACACACACACACACACACACACACGCGGGTCGTCTCTGCCCGTCTCCTATGTCAGCCCCAACCTGCAGTGTGTGAATACCAATCAGATCCACATCAACAGGAGTGAAAACTGCAGATTTTCATTAGCAGCGTTTCATTTTCCACTCCACATTCTTTGTTCTGGCCTGGCAGCGTTAGACAGGGTTCTCTCTCTCTCTCTCTCTCTCTCTCTCTCTCTCTCTCTCTCTCTCTCTCTCTCTCTCTCTCTCTCTCTCTCTCTCCCTCTGCTGGGAGCAGCTGGCCACAGGTATGCTCTGACCACAGGACCTTTTTAGAAGTGGAGAAGCAAGTTGTCATGTGGCCCTCGTCTGACAACCCCACACCCTCCCAACTCGACACACAACGCCGCGCCTTCCCCCAGGAGTCTGTTGAGTTGTGTTTTACCAACTGTGCCCGCTCCCCGACATTCACAACAGAAGCTGTCTGACGCTTAACACTTAACTAACCTCTCTCCGAGCCTCCCTCGATGGATGCTACGCTCCACTTGGCACCAGCACACAAGCCGAGGACTTCGGTCCATGTCTATTATGACTGCACCAACGGGGGTTGTTGCTCGGGGTTTATGCTGCACAAGGTGTGAGATGGAAAGACAACACTCCTCCATGCTTAAAGCTATTTTCGTCTTCATAGGCTAAGCCTTCAGTCTAACAGATGTTCAGTAGAGCAGATGGGCATAATGGTTGTACAACACCTACAGTGATGATTGAACAGTGACAATTAATGTACATTTAAATGCTGAATTCAGATCTTAGACATCAAACATAAAAGATACAATACAGGAATTAATACAGGCTGTTGAGTGGTGATCTTCAAATGTCATTTATAAAATAACACATAGAGGACATTCTCCTGTGTGCGGTTTAACCTGGGACAAATCTGTTAAAGCGCTGTAGAAAAACAGAGGACAGAGACAATCAGAATTTGCAGAGAGAAGGAACTAGATGGAGACGATGAGAGAAATCCCTCCGCCCTCGGCGTCCTGGTGTTTGTGTGACTGCGGCCGCGGGACGCTCCCATAAAGAACGTGTAAGCTGATGGCGTCTGTCAGGCTCTAGCAGGCTGTTATCCAGCCATTAGATCAGATTTATCTTCATTCCCATTCGCCTGACGTCTGTCCTGAAAGCTCATTTGTCAAGGCCGGGCGGCAGGCTTCTCTCGCATCTATAAACCCCCCCCACCACCACACGTCTGTCGGTGGGAGGATGTACTGGAAAATACAGTGTGACATGACAAGATAGGGGGACAGAGGGAAGGAGGGGAAGAGAAGGGGGAGAAACTGGCAGCCACTTAACTTGGCAGAGAGGAATAATCCATGCATCGCCTCCGAGCAGCACCACGCTCTGTGATTTATCGGCTGTTGTTTCGAAGTGGGAGACGCACAGTGTCCTCATCTCTTCCCTTCTTTTCCTCACCTTTTTTCTTCCCCACTCCCCTCCCTTCCTTCTTCCTTTTGTCGTCCCTTACTCCCACTTTTTCTCCACTTGAGGCTCCAGGATTGGGCGTATGATCAAAACTCAGCAAGTCGCCGGCTGAATTGGTTTCGCCACACACACACATTTAGTACGGCTTCTCAACATCACACTACATCACCGTTACCATTCAGAGGCGGTGATGCAGAACGCATGGCAAACACGGGTATCACTAGCAGTGGCGGATTTTGGCTTTTTGTTTTTCT
The DNA here is from genome assembly GCA_034670405.1 of Hoplostethus atlanticus. Lineage (NCBI taxonomy): Eukaryota > Metazoa > Chordata > Actinopteri > Trachichthyiformes > Trachichthyidae > Hoplostethus > Hoplostethus atlanticus. The sequence goes on along the minus strand of JAXDDX010000153.1, from coordinate 686,028 downwards.
GATGTTTTGCTGCGTTTGAAGCCGCTGCCTGTGTGTGGTTCCTGTGATGGTGTCATGATGGATAGCGCCGTGTGTTGAGGTATTATGTTCTGCAGCAAGAGTTGAACTCCTTCACCCGATCGTTTGGTGCAGACGAATTGGAAGTTAATCCGGTGTCTGAGCTGACATTACATCCAACTATTTACTCAGAAACATTTGGCTACATATTCTGCTCAGTAGTCCTGTCCAAGAAACTGGATGCTTGTCTCAGTCCACCGTCCTGTGGCGTCTCCTTATGCCTCACTTCAGCACTTCCTCTTTAATTCTCTGTCTCGGTGCAGAATAAATCCAATTAGAAAGGCCCATAACTATTGTTCTTGCCTGTGTTGCTATTCTTACCCGCTGTCTCCCGGCGGTGCCAAGTGGTAATCCTGGCCCTGATTGACCGACCACTGTGTCCTGATGGCCGTGAGCAGGAAAAGAAGGATGGAGCGAAGGAGGGCAGGGCGGAGGGAGGTAACGACTCAATCTGTGGATTGATTTGCTGGCCGTGCCGATAATGTGCCTCGAGCCTCTGTTAATTTCCCATTCCGTACCGCGGTTTGCTCATGATTGAGCGCCGGCCTCTTACCTTGTTGTTTGGCGGCCAGCGCTGGAAATTGAAAACACGGTCTGTCATTTGGATTTACAACGACGGGCCAAGGGAAACTCACAGGCTCCAATCAGAGGCAGGCAGCTTCCTAATTAACACCGCTCAACGACTCCAAATAGCTTGTAAATAAAGATGAATGGCAGTGGGAATTTAAACGACCGCCAATGAGTTTATAATAGGTTTACAAGCCGGATAGAGGGAGAGTGAAGGGCAAGACAAAGTAGGTGAAGAGACAGACGTCTGTCATCCTGACATGCTCCCACCTACAGCCCTCCTCCAAACAAGGTAACGAGCCTGACGAGGGACGCCGAAGTCTGCCCTCCCTTTTTTCTTTCTTTCTTCCCTTCTCTTACCTAAGAGACACGATGGCCTGCTGCCTTTAGATCCCCTGACAAGATTTGACTCTATAAATCCCCATTAATCCAGACTTTCTGTGGCCCCACCCCAAGCTTAGTGCACCCTGATTCATCACCATCGTTTCCCCCATTGCCACTGGTTTCAGAGATCTGAAAGGGCCTCGGAGACTGCAGGCTTTATCTGCACTCAACATCACTCAACCCGCCCCTGAGATCGGCAAATTACTCCCAAATAAACAATGTCCCTAATTTATTTGGTATAATCTGGGGTTCATTCTGCCCTCTCCTCTGCAGTGACAGGAGGGGAGAGACCGCCTCAACTCCAGGCCCCCCGTCCAATTACATCAGTAATTACTTGTCATAGCCATTTTCTTTCTGTTTAGCCGCCTTATTCTGGCCCTTTGGAGAAAACATCATGTACAATGTATCATAAATGGCAACTCCACCAAAGGGAGAGCAAATGAGATCTCTGAAATGGATCCTGCCAGCTTGGTTATCATGACAAGGGCACGCAAATGCCATTTCTGGCCACTTGGTGGTACTGTTGTACCATGGTTAGCTCAGAGGACGGCTAGGAAACTCACCTGAAATACCAAGAGGACTTGCGTGTTCTTCATAGACATGTTCTTTGGTACTATAATGTAGTTGATGACCAGAGAAGATTTATCTGTTCACTGATAAAGAGTCAGAGGTTTAAATGAAACCCTGATAGTGTTGCACATGAATGCAACTGACAATTAGACCAAATGATATAATGTCTGCAGGGTCTTCATGATGCCTGGTGAGAGCTTAGCCCACACAGGTTCACAGTGAACACGGTTTAGCTCTACAACCTTCATCACCCCTTCGGTTTGTAATTTCCCTTGACTTCCAGCACCGTTTGCACCTCCCCCCCCGTATGTACCCCACATATATTCATGTTTATGCTCACATTCATTCAGATTGCATGAGCTGCCCTTGGTGTTTGGCAGGCAGAGGCGACGATGGAGACGGCGGGTGGTTGACAGAGGCGAGCCCTCCGACAGAGTATGGCAAAAAAGAGCCCTATATCATCCGGGGCCCATCTCCTCTGGCACCTCTGGTAGGAATCCATCACTAGATCAGTATGGATAGTGGGATGGAGAAAAGGCAAAACAGGCAAGCTGCGCATATCATCTTTATCGCAGTGCCTCCATCACTCTCTCCCCCTCCCTTGTGACGCTGTGGTGAGGGTGGCAGCGGCAGACTGGCATCTCTTTGACTGGGGGGGGGGGGGCCACAGCGGGGGGGCGGGGGGCGGCTCACCAACCGCTCCGCGAGATTGCTTGCTGTTCGTCGGTATTTCCGCTCCGGTTGCAGGATAAATGGGAAATCAAGTCGCCAGGTGGGCAGCCGAGCCTGGGAGTTATGAAGCATTCATATTCATGTCCATCTCGAGTAGCTGTTGGCAGTCCGTGTTTTTGTTGACATATGGTGGTCGGGTTGGAAGTCGTAGCTGCATATCTGATATCGGTGTGTCTGATGGAAGTGCACATGCTCCAGACGCAGATGCACAGTCAGCCCGATAACACGGCGACCTTTCTACCTGCTGCTTAGGCCTCGTGTGACCGGTTTACCGCGCTGGTTTGTCGATCGGCCCACTGGCACACTAACTCCAGCATCCGCTAGCCCGTTAGCTTGTTGTCACTGCTGTCCTCAGGCCATGTCATGTCATGCATCATGTACAGCAAAGGGTGTTTGAGTGACTGAATAGTGCTATTTTTAAGTATTCTGTTCTGGACGTTTCCACATTGTTTGGCCGTGTACAGTGCAGATTAACAAGAGAGAGACGGTATGACATGAAAGTCTTGAGGCGGTTTCAAATCCACAACATTGCGGATGTGTGGCATGAGCCTGATTGGTGTCATTTTCAGGGCCCCTATATGTTTGGCTATGTTAAGAAGCTCTTCACACACACCAATCAGCAATGACAAACAATAAGCACATCAGAAATAATTTAAAATTATTATATAATTCAGCAGTTTTTTGGGGGATTTTTATGTAATGAAACGGCATGAATAACTTTTTTAGGTATTCAGAAAAAAAAAACCATGTACGTGTATTGAGGTAAAGGCTGCCTGTGCTCTTTCCATCCTGCAGGTGGCGTGTCTGATCCGGGTGCCCACGGAGGTGGTGAAACAGAGGACCCAGGCTTCTCCTTCCTCCACCACCTACCAGATACTGCTCGCTACACTGAGAGAAGAGGTACACAACAATCACAATCACAGGGTGGTCAAACACATACATGAGACGCCCGCTGGTTGTTTTAGTAATACTTTCTTGTGGTATCCTCTGGGGTCAAATACTCTGAATACTACTGAAATGTTCTGTATTATGTGTTTTCTATTTCTCATATCAAATCAAACCTGTAATTTAGCCTCAGCTAAGTTATAGAGACCTGTAACATAACCTGTGTGTGTGTGTGTGTGTGTGTGTGTGTGTGTGTGTGTGTGTGTGTGTGTGTGTTTTCTCTGAGCAGGGCGTCAGAGGCTTGTACAGAGGATACAGGAGCACAGTGCTTAGAGAGGTAGGCATCACTCTGACACTTGTTTCTCTCTCTCTCTCTCTCTCTCTCTCTCTCTCTCCTCGCTCTCTCTCTCTCTCTCTCTCTCTCTCTGTTTCTTCCACTCTGTCGTCCTCTTCTCCCTCCTGATGGAGTGATCACAGACAAGTCAACCAAGCGTTTCTAACACGTGTCAGAAAGCCACGTCACTCTGGGTACGCCCCGTGCCTTCACGCTGCGGCTCCAGCTGAAGTTTGAAGGGTTGAGGTTCAGGTGATTTGCAGTGCACATCTTCCTCATGTTGTGTAGAAATCAATGGAGTTGATAGTGAAGACGATTACTTGGCTCCTTGCAGTGAATCCGTTTGATTGGGCCAGAGGAATATTGAGGCTTTCCACTCTTCTGATTGAAGGCATTTTAATTTCTCTTGGGCTCTATTGAGGTTGGAAATATTGATGTGCAGGTTCCCCCCCCCCCCCCCCCCCCTCACTTTCATCTCATTCAATTACTTGTGCAAGACCGGCTCTCTCCTATTGCAGCTACATTTGATTAATTAATGCAATTAGTTGTTTTTATAAATGCTAAACAAAGCCAGGATGGATGAGCGCTGGGCTGCTCTCCCTTGATGGGCGCTCACCTCTTTGGTAATGAAACGGGCCGCTCCACTTTTTTTGATTCATGATCTTCCGTTTAATTGCACCTGCAGTGTATGATGACACAAAATAATGGCAGTCGAAGATGTATAGATCCCTCCGTCGTAACTCGCCCCCCCCCCCCTTGCCGACGGAAGTTTCAAGAACTGGGAAAGGAAAACGACGGGAGACGCATGAAGGTGACACTTGTCTCTCCGTGCTTTTTTTTTCGGGGGGGGAGGAGGTGGGTGAAGGTGTAATCTAGTCCCCCTACCGCTGTGCTAGCCTGTACTTATTTTCTGCCTCGCTAAACTGATGTTATTCACGCAAATTCCATCTGGACAGCTGGGGGGGAAAAAGGGACAACAAGACACTGTGATTTCTCTGAGGGGCTCTGAATAAATGAATACATTTGGAGGCTGGCGCGCGGCCCGCGTGCATACTAACGCCGGCAGATGAAAAGCAACGGCGGCGGGAAAGGTTTTCTGTGCTGCGGGAACGGCAGAGGAACAGCCAGGAATCCTGTGCAGCGATTCGCTTTGACGTGTGTCAGGAAGGTAATCCATTTTCTCCTCTCCCCTCCTTCGGCCAGGCGACCCCGTCAAGATAAGTTTGTTTATTCGGTGTGGCGCGGCGCCCTCCCCCCCTCGCCGGCCCGCTAATTGGGGTCCTCTCTGTGCTGTATATTCATTAGGCAGCCTTCAGAAAGCATTTCTGATGGGGCCTGATATCACACCAGCGCCGGATGGGAGAGGATGCACCAGGCAGGGCGGGGGGAGGTTGGACTGTACTTGCAAAGTGGAGTGGAGGTGTAACTGACTTGAAGGCGATCCTGTTCATTTTGTAGCGTTACCCCACGTGCAGATCGATGTCCCTGCCAGCACGGGGGTGTTTTTCACAGCACACCATAGGTTTGCTTTAAAACAGTCTACTCCAGACTATTGACTAATAGGCATTAAAGCCCTTTTTGCCTTTGCACCACATTCATCTTTACTGTGGTCTCCCCCTTAAAAGAAAGTGCCAAGTTGTCTGCTGAGTAGACACCTCTCTGGTTCCGGCTGGATGGAGCATGAAATCAATGAGATTCAGATTGTGGTGAATAAAGCTGCTCTGTGAAAAATGACTTCATTCACCTCTGAATCAAAAAAAAAAGGGACACACAATTAACACCAGTAAGACTCGGTTGGCAGTCCCAGATATGAGCTGTTGTCTGGGCGTTCGTCTGAGCCCCAGATCAACATCCAGTCAGTGAAGTATTCAGTATAGGGCAACATCTTTTTAATTGGGGCTCCACTTACAGGTCATCATCTGTTGGTATTTGGCATTTTGGCATGATCCCCAGTTTCAGGCTCTAATAGGACACACACACACACACACACTTCTTGGATAGTACCACCTTCCACCACAAGATGGCATGCTAAGCTTAGCACTGCCCTACCTCCAGATCCATAGGACTGATTTTCTCTCCTCCGTCCACTCCTCTCCCATCTTCCCTCGCTCCTTCTCTCCCACCTTCGCTCCACAATCTCACCAAAGCAGCTTTATGACACTTATGAGCAGCGACCGCTCCGGTGAGGATGATGGTTTTGATGGAGTGCCCTGTGTGTCTTTTTACGCTCTAGATGTGAGCTAGAATTTGATCTCAACTTGCGCCAATTTGCAGTTTGAGTAATGAGGCTGAGTCGGGTTATTAGATAGCAATTGAGCAATTTGGGGGGTGCGGGCGTTCTGGAGGCACGGGTGTAAGTGAAGCTGACAGTCTGACACAGTGGACTGAGGCACCTGGAACATCCTCTGATTGACTACAGCAGACAGTCATGCTACTCTCACTTTTTGTGTCTCTCATTCTTGTGCTCCCTCGCTCAATCTCTCTCTCTCTCTCTCTCTCTCTATCTCTCCTCTCCCAAGCCACTCTATCTAAATCCCTTTCTTTCACACATTTAATAGTAGGGAAACACACAGACACGGGAGGTAAGCGAACTAGCTAAGTGAGAGTGAACAGTCCGACAGTGGGATGATGAATGTGTTCCTGGTCTTGCTTGTGAATCAGCCCTGTAGCTTCTCCTCCACCCCAACAGCTGGGGACCTGGCAACCCAAGGTACAGGATCTGGCAACCTCAGACAGGGCTTATGAAACACCTCTCTGCCCAGCCTGCTCCCCACCACACCTCTACTTCCTCTGTATCCCTCTCTCCTTCCACCCCTCTCCCATCCCTTCTCTGCTCCCTCCATCAGTGGGTTTGGCTGGAGGGGAGGGACTCGCTCACTCGGTACTCAGACACCAAATCACATCACACCAACGCAGGCACTGGTTACCTGTGAGGTTTTAAAACTGATGTTAAACCTTGTAAAACCCAAGCTTTTGCCCCAGCATCCTTTGTGGCTTTATGAAAGACAGTTTCCAAGCCCTCCACCACCTCTACCTGTCTGTATCTCTCTCTCTCTCTCTCTCTCTCTCTCTCTCTCTCTCTCTCTCTCTCTGTCTTGCTCGCTCCCACTCTGCGAGGCCCTTTGGCCCTTTGGCCCCCGAGGGCCCTAGTCTAACCTCCACCCCAATTTGTTTGAATTCCCTTGTTGTTTACTTTCCTGCTCGGTCTCAGTCACACTGAATTCTGCCACTATGAGGTGGAACACTGTGAGTGTGCATGTGTGCTTTTGTGTGTGTGTGTGTGTGTGTGTGTGTGTCTGTGTCTGTGTGTGTGTGTGTGTGCGTGCGTGCGTGTGTGTGTGCGCGTGTTCATAACCGCACATTTCACGACTGCGTGCAAAATTGTGACGAGTTGCTTTCTAAGCGGAGGGATTTTGCACGTGTGTGTGTGTGTGTGTGTGTGTGTGTGTGTGTGTGTGTGTGTGTGTGTGTGTGTGTGTGTGTGTGTGTGTGTGTGTGTGTGTGTGTGTGTGTGTGTGTGTGTGTGTGTGTGTGTGTGTGTGTGTGTGTGTGTGTGTGTGTGTGTGCTGAGTTATGCTTCTCAGAGACCATACACAGCAAGACGGGGATTCTGCTTCCTCTGCTGTGATGTTGAGGTCGAAAGCCTCTCAACAGGCGTGCAACAGAGCTGAGCTGACCCCTCCGTGGCCCCGCTTGGAAAGGAGCCACTTTTTGGCCGTCTGTGACGCAGGTTCAGATGGGATAGGTGAGGGGGAATCACACTCATATCCTGTCTCGGTGTGCACTGATCCACAGTGGCTCATGTTTATACACCCTCATAGGAGCAGAGGAGAGACAGAGCAGAAGGTGGGAAGAAAGACGGGGCAGAGGGGGATAAAACGGTGTTTATTTTCCTCTTGCATGTGTAAGGGCAGGATTTGTGGGGCACGTGTGAAGGAGCAGAGGCTTCCTCCTGCTTTGTGTTTAGAGATGGACCTCGGTGGAGGAGCTACCATTAGTCTCTGAGCCACACGGCCAACCAGGACTCTCTAAATGACTCCATCACATTCAAAAACTTAACAAGAATTGAAATGAAATGGGGAAAAAAGTCACAAGATCGCCTTGAAAAAAAAGTGAGAAATTAAAGCAAGGAAAATATTAAGCTGTGGGTTGAAAATAAAAGGTAATATCTAACAGTGAAGTGCCTGGTTTCACTTGCACTGTGCCTTTTCTCTTATCAGTTGGGCCTGTTTATAATTTAAGATTTAAAATTTTAAGCTGCGTGCAGTTGAAAGAGATGGTTATCAGACTCTCCAGGCCGGTAGAATAACTGCGTATTACTGTGTAATGGAACTCAGCATTATTAGATTCAGAGATGCAAGTGAATGTTTGGACAACTGTGCTACTGGCGCTGGCTTATCTGTGTTCACTGTGATCCACGAGTAGCCTAAGAGGCCAGAGGAAACCTGTTGACCTCTGTAGGTTTGACCCCTTGACACGACCTGACACCATGTGGAGGTGTGTGTGTGTGTGTGTGTGTATGATATGCATGGAGAAACAAAACATGAGTGAGGCTAGAGGGGGACATAGCCTACTTGGAGAGTGTGAGCCATCTGGGTGTTGTTGAGAGGGTTGCCTGGTGTCTGCACATATTTAGAGCTGGCACTGACCGAGCAGCACACATGCACACACACAGACCATAAGGATCCCTGTCTGTTTCTACTGAGAGAGGAACCTCTGCACCGCTAACGCCTTGTTCCATTTAAGATTGAGATCCTTTTGATCTTCCACCCCGTTCAGTTGGGGCTAGTTTGGGCTGAGCTGCAGCTCGATCGAACTTGATAGCCTCAAATTTAGACCTCTAGTTTAAAACCCTCTTACTGAGCAAGTCGGGTTTAATACCCCATGAGGCCGTGCTCAGATAATTCACCTTCAGGAACTTGTGTTACTCTGCACGTGCAAGTTGCAAAACCTCTTTGGTGGAAGTTCCCATCATTTCAACACCCTCCTGTAGGAGTTCAGGGGCAGCCAACATTCGCTATAGGCAGAAGTCATTTTGATTTGTAGCAGACGTTAGAGACTAGGGCTGCACAATGCGTTGTTTTATTATTGATCGAATTGAAAATAGGTCCGTCGTCCATCCACTCACCCCCGCGATCGCCACAGGTGAGTTGTCAACCTGTGGGAAACACTGTAACATATACAGTCAGTTCAATAAAAGGATGTTGGAAATATTTGTTTTCATGTTGAGTTCAGTAGGCTACTCATTGTCTGGGTCTATTTTAGCAGCATACCACAGCAGAAAGACACACACACACTTGAATATCTGTTTATTTATTGCAAGTCATGTCGTTATCGCGATATCCAACAACGTTATCGCTGATTGTCCTCCTACCGTGCAGCCCTACTAGACACAGTGTTCCTTTCTTTGTTAAACCATCCATCCAACTCCACCGAACCGCTTGAATTATGGAGCGTTTGTGAACGGCGACCCCGTTTGGGATGTTAACAGGCCGAGCAGATCCTCGCCAGAAGAGCGATGGCCTCCTCTTGCCATCAAAATTCCTCTCCGCCACTGGATGGTCTCTATCACTTTACCACTCGCATCACTCCGGGGATTAATGGTTTACGTCCCCCGCCACTCCAGATGACGGATGGATGGGCTTCTGTTCACAATGACTGGCTGCACCTGTCATTCACATTAGGTGTGTGTGTGTGTGTGTGTGTGTGTGTGTGTTTGTGTTTGTGTGCATGCTTGGGTGCCTTCGATATTCCCCTCTTTTTCTATGTGTCATCATTGCACTCCCCTCACACACACTCCCAGTGGGATGGTCATTGGCAGGTGGCTTCTGCTGCACATCTGAGAGTAACCCCCCTCCTCCCCCCCCTTAGATCAACAAGCGCTCGTATTGATGACTTCCACAGTTGGATGGGCTTGATGCAGGTAGACCCCCACGTGTGCCTTTCGCTCAGTGCTTCTCCAGGACTTGGCTGGAGGACAGTGCAGCGCTTGTTGTGCTTCCCCGGTGAGGATGATGCATTGGAGGGCCGTGCCACCGAGACCCATGGATCACACTCATGTTCAGTATGAGTATTTGAAAACGCTCAAAAAAACATCATCTGGGAAGTGATTCATAATGCAGGGATTTTCTCTCTCTCTCTCTGTCTCTGTCTCTGTCTCTGTCTCTCTCTCTCTCTCTCTCTCTGTCTCTCTCTCTCTCTGTGTGTGTGAGTGAACCAATATTTACTGCCAGAAACTTTTCTAGGAAAAAGACAGTTGTTTTCGACAGCTGTAGTTTTTTTTGTTGTTGTGTTTTTTTCCCCGTGTGTGTGTGTGTGTGTGTGTGTGTGTGTGTGTGTGTGTGTCTGTGTGTGTCTGTGTGTGTCTGTGTGTGTCTGTGTGTGTGTCTGTGTGTCTGTGTGTGCGCGCACATGTGCACAACATGGCCGTGGACGTGACCAACATGGAGGCCACGTTAATGAGTGTATCTCTCCGGGTCCCTGCTATGTTTGCTTCCCACAATTTTCTGCATGTTTGCCTCAATCCGAGCAGAAAACCTTCGGCGCTCCACATGTGTTTCTAATAACGCACAGCCCCGCTGGCCTGGCGAGGGACTGGGGGTGGGGGAGGGGGAGGGGGTGCGTGTAAAGCGGGGAGTAGGTCTGGATGGAGGGATACGGGACGAGGGTTGGTTGGATGTGATATGGAAGGATATGAGTAAGGATATCGAGAGTGAGCAGTCCTGCAGGTTGGAATCCGCTGCCAATACAGAACAGATTGAGAGCGGTGCGTCATCCTCCAGACGGACGGACTTGCATGCAAAAGCTGTTTGAGTTGGATACCTGCAGCACTTGACGGTCTAATACCCATCTCAGTCAGTAAGCCCGTTATAAACAGTAACAGTACCCTCTTATTTCCACCTGGTGAAGGGGGGGATGGGATAAAACGAGAGAGAGGGAGAGAGACGGAGAGAGAGACGGAGAGGATAAATCAGTGTTGCGCCATAGCCAGACGTGGGGAAGCACCCTGTAATTAGAGGTTAACCTCACTTTTCTTTAACAGCGCCATCGCTTTGTCATGAGAGGGAGCGCTGCACGTCCCTCTCTCCCTCGCTTTCTCTCCCTCCCTCCCTCCTCCCCCCTTGATCCTCTCCTCACACCCGCTCTCCGCTCACAGAGAAATGACACCTTGCCCTTCTGTGGCGTTTCAATAAGATTCAAATCAATATAAAGTATGACCTTTTCTTATTGGGAAAGCGTCCCTGCAGCGTTTCAAATTGGAAAAATTCTTTGGCTCAGAGCGAATTGCATTTCTCGAACGCATTACGCTTTTGCAAGATTGTTTTGTAGCTGGGGAGGTTTTCCGTTGCGTAAGTGTCCCCCCTTTCCAGACAGTCATGTGACGCTCTCCAGAAGTAGCACCTGCTCCAGCCCCCCACCCAGCCCTGCGCCGGTCCCCCGTTCCCCCAGCCACCGTCATCGGGTTGCTAGTGGTGCTTACCTACCAACAACATCTGGAGCACAGCACCCGGATGTCAAGGGTCACGGTATGATGTCACTGCTTTGTGTCCAATGGAAAAAAAAAAGAAGAAATGTATTATGTCACTCTACCGCCACAACCATTCACCTCACTCAACCCCAACGCCGAGGTTAAGGGTTCAAACCAATTCATATTCCGACACTCGGCTACGGTCGTGATAATCCAAGGTGAAGCTTGTTTATTTAAGCCGTGAGGTTAAAGCCGTGGCTCGTCTCTACCAAGGAGTGATACAACACAGTAGTGACTCAAGCCCGGTGGAGGGTTGGTCGTTCCTGGGAAGTGACGAGTTCGCGTTACTGGAAGCAGCAGCAGCTTGTTTGGAGTAAATGGAAGAAGAACTGGATGGTTGGCATGAGCAGCGATAGCCGCCGAGAAAGGAACGCCACCTATTGACAAATAATAAATAATCAAAAGATCGAAACTTGAGAACTACCAGTTTAAATTAAGGTTGTGCTGTGGTAGTAAAACAAGAGATCAGTGACTCAAATGTGTCCACACAGGGTTAGCAGAGTCTATCCAGTCAGAAATCATAGCACTACTCAGCATGATGTTCTGCAGCCTTCTGTCGAGGCCTGTATGGATTGATCAGGTCCATACATGGCTGTGTTGACTGACTCAATTCATTGTGTGTGTGTGTGTGTGTGTGTGTGTGTGTTCAAGCTGGCCCCGTCACTGCCAATATACAATTCTCTCACTATGACGATCCTGTTATTTCCAGCTGTGCTGCTGCTCTGCTTATCTGATTCCCAGCAGAGAGAGAGAGAGAGAGAGAGAGAGAGAGAGAGAGAGAGAGAGAGAGAGAGAGAGAGAGAGAGAGAGAGAGAGAGAGAGAGAGAGAGAGAGAGAGAGAGAGAGAGAGAGAGAGAGAGAGAGAGAGAGAGAGAGAGAGAGAGAGAGAGAGAGAGAGAGAGAGAGAGAGAGAGAGAGAGAGAGAGAGAGAGAGAGAATTGGTAAGCTGGACTGACTCCTGCTCAGTGTTTTATTGCTGTGGGCGCTGCTCCCAGAGAGCAGTGTGTGTGCGTGCGTGATTGTGTGCATGTCTGGCATGTGCCAGGCTGGAGATACCAGGCTAACCCACACACTGTTGTTCTGGACCTCCTGGATCCCTCCACTTGACTTTGCCTCTTTTTTTACCTCAAGCCCCGGCCTTGCTAATGGTATGAAACGTCACAGTCGCTGCAGTGATCAGCTGCTGGTTGGAAGTTGGTAAGCGCCTCAAAGGGCTGCTAAGTAGCCTCAACCGTTCTCAGCCGCCTCCTGTATCTCATCCAACTCCACTGTGTTCTGGGCTTTGCCAGTTGGCATAAAGGGCGCTGCCGTAGCCACGACCATCCCCTCCCATGCCCAGTTCCTCAACGCCGGTCTTCACTCCCAGGCCACTCCCCCCCCCCCCCCTGCCCTCTTGACTCCCAGCCCCAGCCAGATCCTCAGACGGCCATAGATCTCTTCCTGTCAGCAGCTAATTGGTCGACCCGCGGGGCCATGCTGTGTCACACCGCACCACCATTCATCGGCCAATGTGCACTCTGCCATTGATGCCATGTGTCACCAGCTGTGACAGACCCGGACTGTCATGTTTTTAACCTTAAAAAGCTTTTTTCCCCCCCATAATTTCTGCAAGAAGTATGCCTCCCCCACGGCATGATTTTCTTTTTTTCCACTAGAAACTTCCAGAGAGAGTGAGCACACAGGACATGCATGGTTGGTTGAAATGTGCATATCGGTCGTTTCACATTTTTTCTGCTACACATGACTGTTTGTTTCTTCCTTCACCGCTTTGTTTCATTAGCAACGTCGTTCACCGTTAGCGGTCGGGGAGCAACGCGCTCAAACACAGGTGTCCGTCGATAAGGGAGTGTGTGTGTGTGTGTGTGTGTGTGTGTGTGTGTGTGTGTGTGTGTGTGTGTGTGTGTGTGTGTTTTTGCCTTTGTTCCTCTGCCGGCTCCGTTGTATCAAGTGTCCATCTTGACGCAACAAGCTGCAGAAAGCTGCACACCGGTGGGGGAGCGGGGGAGTGGGGGGGAGAAGAAAAAAAAAAAACACCGGCACAATGTAAATATTGTCCAGTATTTCTGGGAAGTATTTTCTCTCATGTCGATGGAATTGCACTGTTGAATGTTTGCCAGCGTGCTGATTCCCCACCCCCCCCCCATCTCTCTCCTTCCCTCCCTCCCCTTGCTCCCTCTCTCTCCCCTTCACCTCAGAACAAGTCTTAATTTGTCGGGGAATATTATTGCGCCGCGCCAACATTTGCCCGGTCTGCACGATGCTTATGGGAACCGGGGGCCAGCAGCAGACGTGCCGGCGTGTCTAACCTCTCCCCAGTTTTGGCACTCACACACACACACACACACACACTCGGCGCCGCCCTCAGCATTCAAAAGCTGTCAGGTGGAATTCTTCAGCAAGTGCATTCAGCCTCGTTCCTCGTTGCACACAGCGCCGGAGAGAACGGGGGGAAAGGTTGGAATGAGTGATTGCTAGTCGCTCAAGGCTGAACACATAGTCTCACAGTATATATATAGGCCTTCACAGGAGACGTGGCTGCAGGTTGCACACAGGACGGAGTCTGTGAAAACTCCCTAATCTGGGACCGTGATTCAGGTTTTGAGGAACTGCACGGGACTGAGGACCGGGGGAGACGAGCTCTGTATGTGTTACAGGTTTAGGTTTGGATAGGAACGTGATTTGTGTGAAGTTTGCTTGAGGGGAGTCTACAGTGGGGGGAGGGGGGAGGGGGAGGGGGGGGGGGGGGGGGTATACATGCACACTTTGCACTTACAGAGAATTGTCTTGAGGTGTGTGTGTGTGTGTGTGTGTGGACTGAGACAGCGTATGGAGGTCTGTTTTCTGTAAGAGGGAGAGCAGGCCTTGGCTTCCACCAACCAGCACTATACAACCACCAAGAGAGAAGTAATCTAAGCCAGCCTGACACCCCTTCCTCTCCCCCCCCTCCTCTCTCTCTCTCTCTCTCTCCTCTCCCTCTCTCCCCCCCTAGACCTCTCTTATGAAGTGTGAGGCAAAACACAGGCCCAGAGTGCAGGATCAGGCTCCTTCTATCGATTGACTATTTATGTGTTTGTTTATTTATTTAAAAGGCCCTGAACCCCTCCGTCCCTGAGGTGTACTTATGTGCCACACACACACACACACACACACACACACACCAAGAAACTCACTTTGTCACTCATACACACACATACTGTACTCCATACAAATACCTCCTGCATTGATGTGCTCATATGTTTAGCCAGGCAGGGCCAGGCCGAGCAGCGGGGTCATTCAGGCAGTGCCGTGTCACCGCCGTAACGCGCGGCGTCACCACCGTAACGAGGTGTGACATTAGCTCATACATGCGGGCGCAGCGTTTTAGTAGCATAACACAGAGTCGTCAATAACAAGAAAATAATCAACAGCCCTTATATGGTGAAGGCAGGGACCCTGTTGGACTACTGAGCTGGTGCAGTTTTGAAGTCATATCCTCACTTCACCGTCTGGTAATCAGAAACAGTCCGACTGGTTATTTTAGAGAAATCGCCGTCGAGCCCCACTCACAGTTTTGTTAGAGCTTAGGGCATTGCAACATGTCTGTCTGTCTGCCTGTCTGCACTTGTGTGGGTTTGTGTGTGAATCACCGTTTGGGCATTGTTTGCAGATTTTGTTTTGTATGTTTTTGTGTGCTCTGTGTGTGTGCTCTGTGTGTGTGTGTGTGTGTGTGTGTGTGTGTGTGTGTGTGTGTGTGTGTGTCCCACTTGCCTATCCAGATTGTCCGTCACCTGACAGACAAACAGGTCTCACTACTTCCCACCCTGTGACTTGTTATGACACCATCTCGAGGTGTCCGACACTGAATCGCTGAAATGATTTATGAGCTTTATCGGCCCGAACCAAATTAAAAACTGATTTTTATCTCTGTTTGTGACGAGTCTGTCACCATAGTCAGTTCCCTGTCATGCTTAAGTGACACACCGCAGATGGAATGTGTGTGTGTGTGTGTGTGTGTGTGTGTGTGTGTGTGTCTGCTTGTATGGCTTTGGCAAGTGGATCCAGCTTGCAGCCCCACTGCATTAGCAGGTAATAAATGTGGACTTAGACTCAGGGCTTTTCTCCGCCTGGCCAACGAGTCCCCTTCTCGTGTGTGTGTGTGTGTGTGTGTGTGTGTGTGTGTGTGTGTGTGTTTATGTGTGTGTGTGTCTGTGTGTGTGTCTGTGTCCTGATCTTCACATGGCCCATAGTGATCCCTCATTTTGAATAAGACTGCTGCTGATCGCTTCACCATCTGACTCCCATCTGCTTCCTCTTAAATCCTCTCCTCTCCTCTCCTAACTCCTCTCCTCTCCTCCTAACTCCTTAAACACAGAGGAAACCGTTCTCGCCCCCAAATGGGTTTCATTCTACTTCATCCTCTTTCCAACCGCGAAGTGTGAGAGACGCCGTTGAACTCGTTTCTGATGCTGAGCAGCATCCAGGGCTCTGACGACCAGCCTGGCCAGCCGTCCTCCTCTTATGAACACAGCTGCCACCACGCTGCCGGCGATCCTCACCACCCCGTCACACACACACACACACACACACACACAACCTCTCTGTCCCACCTCTTCCTCTCCTTAATATCCTCCTCTCTCATTTCCCCTCCCTTCTCCTGCCTCAAGTCTCTCTCCATTCTGACTCCATCGCTGTCTTTTAGAATCTACTCGCAGTCCACTCTAGAGAGAATACCTCAGGTCCACTCTGGAGAGAATATCAGAGTGGGAGAGTGAGGGAGAGAGAGGGAGAGAGAGAGAGAGAGAGAGAGAGGGGTACAGTTGATAAGCGTGAGTTACAGAGCTAAAATGCTTTGAAAATGGAGCGAGAGGTTAATGAAAGGGAATAGTTCCAATCTCAACCTGAAATCTTGGCCACTCAACATTTAATAAAATGGCCACTTAGGTTGAGCGTTCCAAAAAAAGTCTCTCGCTGCCTTTGTGCTTTGATTAAATTGCTATTTGAGAGAGTGCAGTCTCATTTCCAGTAGTCATTTGGAAAATTCCAAAACCACATGTGACGATGATCACTTGGTATCGAGGGCTAATAGAGGACCCAGAAGAGGCCGCTAGCATTTGAGAAGCTCTTTTTAATTCAGCGTCTGGTGACGAGAGGGAACAGAATCCGCTGCGAGCGCCCAAGTTGGCAGAAATGTTTGGTTTGAGATTGTGTTTGGACTGGCTCGGAGCGCGACTAGCCGCAGTAAAAATAGTTATTTGAGTCTACGATTTACGTAGCAATATAAACCGAGAGGGTGTTCTTAAGTGTGATTATAATCACCGTAAACAACATCCTCAAGGGTATTATGGGCTTTATGAAATGGTTACCAACCCCGTGTGTTTTGAAACAAACGTTTTCAGCAGAGTAGTACACAGACATGAGAATAAATAGATTGTGAAGTACCTCTCTGGTTTCCACAAGGGTTGCAACTAAGATGGGAAGTATCAGCATCTTTGACCAATCGGATTGCTTGGCTAACACTACCTAGTGTATAGTGACCTGATTTCATTGTCGCTACAAGCTAATCCTTTATGTTAAGTGGATGGTACGAGCTAGCTTGTAGACACTAAATACTGGACACACTGAGATAACCTGCAGGCAAAGGTGAGCTGATCAAAAAGATTATTTGCCAGAAAGTGTCTGTATTCCTTTAACAGTACAAGACGTTGTTTTTCGAGCAGCCGTTCCACAGTGGTAGTGGGTGGATGTTGCAAACCAGAAATAGTCAAAATGTTGAGTGATGAGGTGTCAAGATGAACAATGTCTCTCTGTTGGATTGGCTGTACATTAGTGTATTTGTCTCTATGTCCCTTACGCTCTCTCCTCCTCTCTCCTCCTCTCTCTGAATACCCATCAGTATGCAGGAGCAGCAGTATGACCTATTAAAAGTCATTTGTCAAATTGCAGCCTGGCCCCGCTGCAATCAGGCTCAATGTGAATATATTTTGACATGTGTTTTTCCTGCCCTCCACTGAGTGCCTAAGGAGCTGTGACAGCCCGAAGCCTCTCCGAATACTAATAAAGTTAGCACTAATACAGTTGGCGCACACACACACACACACACACACACACTGGACGCACTCGAGCACTGTCAGCAGAATGGCACAGCGAACGCAATCTCCATATTTGGATGATATTGTACCTGACAGTCATGGCAAGTGGCACTGTCACCGTTGATCCCACACAAATGTGTCGCCCAACGAACAAATAACCTTCACACACACACACACACACACACATATATACTTGCACGGAAATACAATTGTGCATGGCGATGCATTCATTCAAGTGCAAGACACACACACACACACACATACACACAGGACAGCAGGTCCTTGTGAGCGGTGGTCATGATGTGTCCCTGGAGGCCGGCTGGATGACACAGATGTTTGTGGGCTTCGGGAGCAGATGCTGCTGAGCTCTCCTGGAACAGACAGATGTTGAGTTGTGGCCAAGTCGCAAAGCCGTAGCTTGGCGTGACTTTCACCGCCAAAAAAAGTTGATTATAAACCTAAACCCTAACGTGATGTTTGACTTTGATTGGCTACTTGGAGGGAGCAAGAGAAGGGAGTGGTGAAGGGAGTGGAGGTGAAATATTGGTTGGGGAGAGAGAAGAGCTGGATGGAGGTTTGAGGAGGAGAGTGAAGAGGGGAGATGTAGCCTAGACTGAAATTGTTTGGCTGAATCATTTTTTTTTTTATTGAAGCGTCCAAGGAAACCAGAGCCGAAAGAAAATGATTCAGGTGAAATGAAGTTACATTCCAGAGAGCTGGTCCAGTGGGGCATTGAGTTGTTTACTTCCTCAAAGAAGTGACTCAGCCTGATCCTACTCGAGCTAGCACACGTGAAATGGAGGTGAGTTAGAGAATGTATAGGAGGTGATGTTAAAACACATTGAAAGGTCGCGTTCGTTAGAGTGGCACAGAAAGGGTGATGGGTACAATCACAGGGGATGCTGTAGTTGAGGGATGAAGGGGGATTCAACCGCCCATGCCTTTTCATTACAGCACAAAAGAAGAAATCCAATATTTTTCCATATTTGCCAAGCTTTTGCGTCGTAAACCCCCTATTGCACGGTTCTGGAAATGATCTCCTATGCCTCTGTTTCTTGTTTTTTTTTGTGTGGAGCATGTCTACTGACGGGTCATGTTTGCAAACCTCAACAATGTGTTAATGCGTTGGGTGTGTTCGTCTCCCTGGTCTTTGCTATGATTTGGTTACTGCCCATATGGCCGTTGGAAGCACTCTGATTTGCTCAGGCTGGAGTCGAGCGAGCTAGCAAACGCTTGGCAAGCCGTGGAAAACCTCAGTCATTTTCAATAGACATAAACATCGCTGCTCTGCCTTCAAGCAGCGGCGCGCTCAATTTTTCAGATATGCTTCTTTCCAGCTCCCACTGATCCGTGAAATAAGAGCTCCAGTTTTAGTCTGGGTGAAATATGAGAAAGAAACAAGAGAAATACATGTGACCCTTTTAAGTCTCCAAGTTGCTCCGCTACCAAATATATTACATTTCTATCTATATCTATCTATACTCCCTATCTCTGTATTTGGCTTGGAGCCTCACCTGCTGTACCAGCCTGTTTGTTTGCACAACTTGATGTCCTGATGATGGGGACAGGCTGCTTGTTGCACTCAATGAACACTTCTCTCTCCCATCATGCTCGTTGGGTTTTATGAAGGCCTGTCTGTCTGGGCTAATCTAAAGAGACACACACACACACACACACACACACACAGCGAGGTTGGCTAGGCTTCACGGAACTGAGCAGGCCATGCTAGCTGTGGCGTTATACAAGGCAGGCGGGGTCAGCAGCGAGCACTGTGGAGCTATGTGAGTTTTATGCTGCCTGCATGCTAGCCTAGCGTAGCGTGGCATGGCCCTGGCTGCCTGCTTGACTAGACTAGACTATCCCTTTTGAAACAGAATCAAAACCATGGAGGCGGCGTTACACTGTTTTGATGGGTTAACATAGCTAGCTAGCAAGCGCTAATTATGTAGCATTAAGCAAAAATAAACAGCAAAAACTCAATAAAATAACTTCAGAGTTTAGCATTGACCGTGACAATGGATGCAACTGTTTTCCTGGCATTGTTTCTGAAACACTTATTGCTGTAGTGTTTCAAATAGAAGCTTTTAATGGCTATTATGAACTTCCTGTCCATTTTGCACTTGCCAGGTTATACTAGTGTTCATAGAACAAGGAAGCGTGGGAATTGGCTCTTGATGGCTGATGACGTTCAGTTGTGGCCAACTTTTCTCGGTCCACAGGGGTTTTCTGGTTGCTCAGCTCGGCAGGAAATGAATGGATTTTCAGTGACATGTTGATTGTGTTGCTCACAGTGTGAACACGGGGAAAATGGATGCACTGGTCTAAGAGAGACGAGAGAATGGAAAGAGAGACAGATGACTAATCAATGTGGTTTGATTTCTCTCTCTCTGTCTCTGCCTGTCTTTATTTCTCATTTAGCTGAGGAATTTACTACACCTGCTTTCTCCCTCCACCCCGATACTGACATCAGGTTAAGGTATTAAGGGTCTAAGTTATAGCTCTTTGATAGGGGATGTCTGAGCATGAAGTATATTAGTATCTACAGCAGCATGTCCGCCCACCTGGACACAATATCAGTATGGTGAATGCCCCACTTATCATCTACCCTCAGTATTTAATATTATACACACACACACACACACACACACACACACACACACACACAATGGAATATATGTGTGTGAGTGTGTGTATGTGTCTGCC
Organism: Hoplostethus atlanticus; assembly: GCA_034670405.1. NCBI lineage: Eukaryota > Metazoa > Chordata > Actinopteri > Trachichthyiformes > Trachichthyidae > Hoplostethus > Hoplostethus atlanticus. The sequence goes on along the minus strand of JAXDDX010000153.1, from coordinate 666,200 downwards.
CTCAGCCCTCCCAAAACTACAAATGGCTTATCAATATACATCTGACCACATGCAGCACACACACACACACACACACACACACACACACACACACACACGTGCCAAGGGTGTCAAAGAGAGTCATAAATCATTTGAGGATCAGTCTACCCAGAACCTCTGCAGAATCCATCTCTCTCTCTCTCTCTCTCTCTCTCTCTGTCTCTCTCTCTCTCTCTCTCTCTCTCTCTCTCTCTCTCTCTCTCTCTCTCAGTCTGGAAAAAGGCTGAACTCATCAGGGTGGTAATAAAAGACAGGTGTCTTTTTATTCCTTCACTCTCTCCTCTGTCCACAGTTGGAAAACAGAGACTCGCTCCTCGTCGTATAACACTCTTCTTTTAGGGAGTTTGGATACCGAAGCGACGTCCAATAGAGTTTCTCGATCTTCTCTGAGGACTGGGAGCATCTGCTTCTGTCTGCACGGACAGGCCAGACGGGGCAGAGTTTCCACTGGAACACGTCTGTTGGCTCCAAGTACCAGGCCCGGCTTCATCACGCCACGGCCAAAGTGTTTGAAAGGATCGCTCCTCATTTCATTTTGATGGGGCATAAAAATAACACGTGTTGTGTTGATGGTGTTTGTGGAGTGATGAGCACCTCTCTGCAGGTGTGTCTGAGCTAACCTGTTGAAACCAGCTTGTGTGGTTTAGAGTGAGACTGAGTAATTGAGTGGGGAAGAGAGTTACTGGTCATCTGTTAATGTTTAGAATATGACGTGAGTTGATGCTACACTACTTCGGTCCTGTCATGCCAAAAAACATTTAAAAAGGTTTTTAGTTATCTAAATTTAAGGCCTTAAAACTGTTATGTTTTTCTTTTTTTTTTACCATACAATAGTTTTGTTTTGTGTTGCAGTCTGCAATACAGAAGAGGGTTAGTAGTAGTTACAATGTGCACATGTTTTCTTTTAAAATCACTATTGAATTTCATGCCCTTAAGAGTGAATTCCCTATTCTCCTTTTTCTTATACTGCACATTTATTAGCTTCACAACTCTCATTAGCTATGTTCAATCGTCTCGCCTCGCCAGCTTTGTTTCATCATTTAAGGTCTTAAAACGTCTCAAATGTGTCTCTGAACCCTGCAGATATCCTGTATTGTCCTTTAGTGCAGACGGGGTGTTTATATGAGGTCAGTCCATTTGCACAGAGGGCTTATTAAGTGGCATAAACACAGTTAATGTATTGTCTTGGTGCTCCAGCTGAGTCAGAGTTGGATTAGTCCAGTGTGTCTTAACGTGGTAACGTAGTCTGATGGAATATTCCGGAGGAGGCCGGAGCAGACGGATGAATGCCTGCTGCTGTTGCCGGGATCAAAGGCTGATGACACGACTCACTGTCACTTTATTTATTTCTCTCTTTGGTTTTTGTTTTTATTTCTCTCTTCCTTCCTCTCCTGCGCTGTCGATCTTGCTGCGTAAGAGAACAGGAAACTCCAGACTCCAGTGTGTGTGTGTGTGTGTGAGTGTGTGTGTGGTCTGTGTGTGCCCCTTGCCTTGGCACAGCGATTGATTTCCTCTTGCTGTAACTTCTTGGGTGAGCCGATCAAGTGTTTCCAATGGCAGCACTCGCACTCCAACCGTCACAATCCAACCTCGATCCGTCCCCCTTTCCCTCTTTCCATCCTTCTATCCATCCATCCGTCCGTGAGCGCCAGACCACAGCCCTTCTCATTCATTAATCATCAGCAGTGAGAAGCAACAAGGGAGCAGTCAGAAGAGTGGAAGTGGGGGAAACGGAGAAAGGTGGCAGGAGTGACCAAGTGCAGGGGGTTGGAGGTTATAGACGAAGAGTTTCGGTCCTTAAATCCATTTTGGGGGGAAAATTGTGTCTCTATTTACAAGCCTTTATTTTTTAATACAACTAATGCTCAGAAATGTCACACTTTTAGGTAAAGATCTCAAAGGAATACACCAGGATTTTGGGATGTTGGCCTGTTGGTCAAGTGATGAAAACATAGACACCAAATGATCCATGTTTGCTCCCATGTTGACTCCTCAGATGCACTATGTTGAGTGATAGTAGGCGACTAGCATTCTCCAAAGTAACAAGACTTTTTAGTAAAATGTCTTGCACTATTTTTATTATACGGCCCATAGATTCATATCTTCAAAAAATGAAAAATCAATAACTGAATATAGCTCAATATATAGATAGGAACTATTTCAGGTGAGAATTGAATTTAAGATGACTTACCATTTAGCGTTAGAGCTGATACAAGTTCTCTTTTTCTCACTTTTGAGACAGAGATCAACATGATGTATGTTAGAGTAATGCTAAAGTCAGTTGAGGGGTAACTTTGATAATATCTCATTCTTCTACGTTTTAACGGTGGATATCTAAAATCCGTCTGGTCTGGTCCAGATATGGAAGAGAAGATGTTGCTTGGTTCAGGAGGATCTATTACCGTTATAAATGACTGGTCCTGTGTGTTCAGGACAGTTTGAGAAGGCAGATGAGTGGCTATACTGTAAACTATGGATTTTACGGTGCTGCTATGAGAAGTGGGCGAGTCTGAGGCTGAAGTATCAGACTTGGTAATAACAATTAACTGTTACAGGCTTTTTTAATTTGAAGTTAAAAGCTTTTGATGCTCAGCTGGTAAATATTCGTACATTTTCCATCAACATAATGCGAACGTGTCACTTTGCTTTTTTCCCAGATTCCCTTCTCACTGGTGCAGTTTCCACTCTGGGAGTATTTAAAGGTAAGTGTTGTCGATATATCTGTTCCTCTGACTCATTTTATTGTCTTTCTGTCTTCATCATCCATCTATTTTATCTCTTCTCATCTCTCCCCGTCCCTCCAGTAACTCCACCGCTGCTCAGTACCGTCATTTACAGTAATGACTCTCAGTGATAACCAGTAGTAAAGTTATAATAGTGTGCTTCTGCTCTGACACATTTACAGCCCCCCGCCCCCCCCAGTCCCACATATCACCGTGGAAGTAGAAAATGGGAAATTGCTTGCTCGCTTTAATTGTTCGTCACGGCTACCATCAAAACCGACCTGCAATTTGTCATGATCTCTCTATCCTCATATCCTCTCTAGTCTCTTTCTCTGTCTCTCTCTCTCTCTCTTTCTTCTCAGTGTTAGTATCTCTCTCTCTCTCTCTCTCTCTCTTGCTCTCTCTCTCTTTTCATTGTGTGGCCCTGAACACATTAAGAGCTGCTTCCCTTTGAAAAGGCAGCGTTTTTGTGAGGGTGACATCATGTCTCAAGGGCGCGAGAGGCGGACAGTCAAACATTCCATCAATGTTAGGACCTAGCGGGCCGGCCAGGATGAACAATATGCAGCACGCAGCTGTGTGTGTGTGTGTGTGTGTGTGTGTGTGTGTGTGTGTGTGTGTGTGTGTGTGTGTGTGTGTGTGTGTGTGTGTGTGTGTGTGTGTGTGTGTGTGTGTGTGTGTGTGTGTGCCCTGTGCATTTGCGAGAGCTTGATGCTGTCGTTCACAAGTGTCTCTTTGTCCCCCAGTCAAAGGCCCTCTCTCTCCAGGCCATCTGGACACAGCCGTTGGTGGAGAGCTAAACTGCTGGAATCTGGATCTCCTCTCCTCCTCCTGTTTGTCTGTCTCACTTCCCCCTCTTCTTCCTCCTCCTCCTCCTCCTCCTCTCCACCATCCATTGGCTCTCCCCTCCTCCTCCTCCCAGATGTACAGTCCAATCCCTCAGCCTCTGTATGAACGTGGTGTCCTGAATAGCTAACGAGGCGTTGAGGCAGCACAATGGAGACGTTCGAGGCTGAGGGAGGAGAGGAGAGGAAAAAAAACAAAAACAGCTACTAGTGAGCCAACAGGTTTTTATTGCCATTCCTTCAGAGTGATCTGACCGTTGGGATGTTTAGTGGCGTCCGTGAATAAGAACAGGAACGAGAAACAGCGTGATTTAGATTGAATAATGCCCCGAGTGAAGGAATGTGTGTGTTTTGTGTGTGGCGAGAGAGAGAGAGAGAGAGAGAGAGAGAGAGAGAGAGAGAGAGAGAGAGAGAGAGAGAGAGAGAGAGAGAGAGAGAGAGAGAGAGAGAGAGAGAGAGAGAGAGAGAGAGAGAGAGAGAGAGAGAGAGAGAGAGAGAGAGAGAGAGAGAGAGAGAGAGAGAGAGAGAGAGAGAGAGAGAGAGAGAGAGAGAGAGAGAGAGAGAGAGAGAGAGACCAAGAAAACCAACCAATGGCTGTCAGTCTGCCGTCAAATGGTGCAAGAGGAATAAACTGACCATCCAATCTGAGTCAATCAAGCTGCGTATGAGCAGTCCAACAGGGGTCCCACAGGTCATTTGAGGACAGGTGTATTCCAGAAGTGAAGTCGGGGAATTTGATCCTTCGTGAGCTGAAAAACGATGACATATTTAGTTCACAACAACATTTTTAGTTCATACGAGCACTCTAGCTTAGATTCTGATGCACTTGTAAGCACAGTCTGCCAAACACATGCACAGTATGCCTACACACACACACACACATGCACCCATACACACAAACACACACACACATGCACCCGTACACACAAACACACACACACATGCACATATATTTGGTACCCTGTGCATTCATGAGCACAGACGCACTCACCCACGTACACAGACCTGCCATCTCTCGTCCAGGTGCTCAGCCTGATCCTGACACCGAAGGTTGCAAGGGGTCAAAGGTCACGGAGTTTGTTTTCCCAGGTTTGCCTCCTATTATGTATTCATGAAACAGACAGGGAGAGAGAGAGAGAGAGAGAGAGAGAGATCAAGAGACCGAGAGAGAGAGAGAGGAATCCCCCACCATGCCGGCCTTTGATGTGGAAAACAAAATCTACTTTTTAATCTGCCACCTAATGGAAGACACATTGTCTGTCCTCCCTGCTCTTTTCTCTGTGTGTGTGTGTGTGTGTGTGTGTGTGTGTGTGTTTGTGTTTGTTTGTGTGTTTGCAATTGCGCACATACTCGCTGTGATGTCCATGTGTGTATGAGAGAGGAAGAGAGGGCGTGCAACACATTAAACTTGCAGGGGGGGGGGGGCTCTAAGAAAAATATTGGTAATCGCTCCATGCTGTGGCTCAATCGGCCTCCCTGAGAAGCAATCATACCTCGCCGTGCCCGAGGCAGCTCGACTGTCCACATGCCTAACCTTGCATAGTCCTAGTGTCTTCACTGCTGAACTAGGGGGGGAAACAAGAGGCCGCCTTCTCTCCCAGCCTGCGTCCAAAACAACAACAACATCAGGTGGCTTCGCTCACTAGCCTGTTGTTGAGGGAGCAGTCCAATGATGGGAGCAACGATTCAGACAGAGACAGAAAGTACTTGGCAAATAAATGTGTCCTGGTTATTTATTATGTGTTTATTTTACAAAATGCTGTGCAAGTAGCTTTATTACTTCTCTGTTACAGCCTCCATAGACACTACATGAAACAGTGATATATATCCATGTGGGAGAAAAAAATCATTGGTTCATCGAAATATAAAATATATAAATGAAATATAAAAGAGTGACCTAGATTACCTGCTATCGTTTAAAACATCACAATTTGTTTTCACTTCAGTCTGTCAATTTAAGAGTAGATAGTGAGTCTGTCAAAACTTCACACCAACACTGAGATGTTGAACCAAGACAGCAACACCACCATGTTAAATGCAGAAGCTTCATTGTTAAAGCTGAAGTGCGGGGCCTTTATTTTGGAGGTCTTGGCAGCGTCGTGGCCTCTACTGTTGTCCTCAGCTGGCTACAGGCGCCTTATTTTTTTTAAATTTCATTTTCCGTCTCCCCCAGGATGAGATTTGGATGAGCTCAGAGCCCCACGAACAGAACTCTATTCACACGAGTACCGTATAACTTTATCGACAACATTGATGAAGGTCGTTTTTCAAAATATATTTTCTGCTGAACTCAGCAGCGATGTGGAAATTTAAGTACGGTGCATCTGCGGGACGGCAACTCGTTCTCTTTCTCCCCTGCTTGTCCCGTCCCAGTTCTTGGGAAACGAGTGGTATGACATCACTGGGGAGAGCAAGGCAACACAAAAATAGCCGGACAAGCCTGGTTCCCAGCCTCGGGCCGGGACCCCGGACCCTGACCAGGGTTCACAATGTGTTTTCAATGTGTCTGATATCTCCAATAACCACAACCGTGTCTCTCTCTCCCTCTTTCTCCCTCTTTCATCATCCCCCCTCTTTCGTCATCTCCCCCCTCTCGCTCTCTCTCGTCATCTCTCTCCTTCTCCCAGACTCTGTGGTCGCGGAGGCAAGGTCACACGCTCTACTCTTGGCAGGCTGCAGTGTGTGGAGCTTTTGCAGGTGCAGGGGATTATATGCTGCTTTGGGAAAGAGGCAGAGAGGGAGGGGATGGATGGATGGATGGATGGATGGATGGATGGATAGATGGATGGATGGATGGATGGGTGCATGGGTGGGTGGGTAGATGGCCAGGAGGGCAGGAGAAGTTTACCCAAAGCCACATTCCTGGATTTCACACCGGTTAGCTCAGCTGGCATCCTGCATCCTCACCTGCACCGCAGACCGAGGAGAGGAAGAAGGACAAAGGAAAGAAGGGAAGAGGAGAGACCAACACATGAAAGGAGATTTGTTGTTTACAAATGACTTGATTGCCATCTTTGATATGGTAACTGTGCATTGTTATCAGGACAGGAAGGTGTAATCATCACACTGCAGCTCTCAAACCACAGCAGACTTCGTGGCTCTGGCTGAATGAGTATCAGGGGAGAGACAGATGACCAGGGGAGGAGGAAAGAGGCATACGAGGAGGGGTAAGCGGGGCCGGTCCCTGGGTCTGGGCCCCTGCAGCTGTGCGACCTCCTGAGCACTGGGGCCTGAAGTGGTTGAAGAGAGAGGGAGAAGGAAAGACGGAGAAGGGAGGGAAGGAAGGAAGGGGAAGGGAGTGGAAGAAGACAAATAGGGCAAAGGAAAAAACAATAGAGACTTCCCTCAGATGTAGTCAAAAAAAGTATTTCTCTCTCACAAGAAGAAGCTGAAGTGTGAAAATTCATAATTACGTTTTCTCAACAGTAGAACTTTTCTACTTTATTAAGTAAACACCGCTCAGTGAACAACATACATGATGGTGATGCATAACCCTCTGGCAGGCAGCGACGACTTCAACAGCTGATTGGTGTTGCTGAAGGTCCACTTGGCTGCATAACATTGAATAGGTTCATTTCTGTGGTAAAATATATGAAGTAAAATACAGCTTAAGTTACTGAATCTATCTACAGGTTTTTTCAGGCAGCTCTTTTTCTGGCCAGATTGTTTTATTATCTGCACAGCCAATCCTCCAGTGGCCGTCCGTGATGGCGCCAGTCGTGGTCGCTAGATGTGTGAGGCAGCTGTAAAGCCTCTATAGAGGAGTGAAGCGTCTCACCCCTGACCAACTGTCCTGAATGGCATGGTGGTGACAGCGCCATGGGGAAATGTAACCGGATAAATCAATATGGACCCAAGGTGAAGGCGCATACCACGTACCTGCAAAGTTGTAGGTTTGAATCCGATGTGCAACCTTTGTCGCATCCTCCCCCTTTGCAGTCACTCTCTCCCAAACAGAACCACTTTTAAAATGTGTGTTTTAAAAAAAAAGAACAAGTCCCCAGACCGATCTATGGAGCAGTTGTTGGACAGTCGGAGCTTTCAGCCCATAACTCTTGCAGTGCTGCGACGGGCCAGACAGAACAGGCAGATTGATGTCGGCTGCTCTGGGGGCAATGGAGAGATGGGGGGGGGGAGGGAGGGAGGGGGGGAGGGGATGAGGACACTGCACTCGGAGGAGCCGAGACGTGGCCGGACGCCACTCCACCTGGACTCGATCCACGTCGGGAGGAGAAGAGGAGTGAGGGAGGGAGAAATGAAGGGAGAAAGAGGAGATGGGTGAGAACAGGACATGTGGATGAGTGGGTGGCAGATGGAGAGAGCAACAGGCTTTATAGAGCAAAGGTGAAGTATCCACTGTAGAGACAGGACAGGAGAGGTAGAATAGGTGAGGGTTGGTGTGGAGAGACGTTCACTTTGAGGTGGAGAAGCTTTCAGAGCTGTTCTGAGCTGGTTTCTCTCAGGTTATCTGCACCTTGCTCAGTGGAGGTTGTGATGATCTAACTTGACCTCATCATAGATGTCCGTTCTAATACAACTTCAAAATTAGACGCACACTACATGTTTTCTCAGCTGAGTTCTCCCATTCAGAAGCAATGAGAAAGGCCAGGGCTGCACGGAGGGGAAGGGGTGATTGGGGGATAGACAGGAAAGGAGGGAGGGTGGAGGACTTGGACAACACGGGACGATCGGAGCCAAAAAGCAGGAGAGAGAGAGGGCAAGGGGTGGTGGGGGTCCTCCCGGGCAGGAATCAGGTTCACCTCCCTTTGTGACGGAGGTGTCCAAGAGGGATCTTCAAGTTTCAGTCCACTTCCCCCTTACGTTACGCTTCACACTCACACATAATCTGACTCGGCGCTGGAAACGCTCACACATCTGCAGGTCCGCTGACTTACAGCGATCCTGAACTGGCTCGCGAACTGATACTTTCTTCTGCTGGAAAACAACAAAAGCGAGACCTTTCGACGAAATGACATCACCATCTAACCTCCAATTATCTGCGCCGATCACGTCAGATGGTTTCCCCAGCCAAATGTAGATCCTCCGAGTCCAATGGGGCTCTATTTGTAAGATTTATACGGAACGTCGCAGTCTTTTACATCCATCCAAGAATATTACAAGGTAGCTTACAGTGAGAAGGCTGTAAGTTTGCATCCTCGGTTGAAGGTTGGACAAGAATTTCTCCCACCCAAGAGGGGGAAGACGTACTGTCGGGCTTGAAAATACTTGAATTCTGAGGCACGTATGCTTCAAAATAAAGCGTAAATAAACCAGAACAGAAACTAAATAAAACTCTCAGGAACATCAGATAAATACATAACGTGAAAATGACAGTGACGCCAGTGTACGCCCCTAGCGACCGGGCTGCCTCATAGCAACGCAATTTGGAAAGATGACATATCGTCAAACTACATTATGATGGTGGTTTTATGTCTTTTAAAATATGACTCTTCTGTTTTGGCCCCTGAAGATCTGCCTTGGCAGCGAAATACGCGAGGAAAAACCGTGTCATGGTCTTGTTGAGCCGCCATCAGCTCCAGCTCACAGACGGATGGCCCGATGCTCTGATCTAATTCTGTTATCCCCCCTGAATTCATGGCTCCCTTAATGATGCTGAGTCGTCCAGAGGCAGAAAAACAGCCCCAGACCATGACGCTCTTCTGGGTTGTTGGAGGGGGAGAAAAAAAAAAAAAGGCATGGGAGCGTGCTACCCATTTCTATTCAGTGGTCCTATTGTTGACGGAGGCACAGTGACATCAGATGCAGCAGTAGATCTCTGGATGTTATTCCCGGGTTGTTTTATTACTAGTATTAATATTTTTCTTGTGATATTTTAGAAGGACGTCCACTTCTAGGCAGACTCTGTTGTGTTAAATTCTCTCCGTTTGTCTCACAGTGGACTGATGGAGCTCAAATCTTTCTGACTTTATAACCTCCCCCAGACTGAAGCAGACTCGTTACTCCTGAGGTCTCCCTAGATCCTTTCACCTGCGTGGTAACACCATAATAACCAGGTTTAAATAAGGATTGCATGGTCAAAATGTCTAGAATTGCACAAGGGGTTAACAGACCTTCTAGCATGACTGTGCTTTTAAGGAAACGATATATACTCCCAGCTTGTCAAGGTCACTCTCACTGTCATCCAGTGCTAACTAGTAAAAATCTCCCGATGTGAAAGGAGTGTTACACGATACCAATACTCTCTATCTTGTTTTAATGTCCAGACCTCCACTCTCTCCCCTCACTCTGTCACATTGCTCCTTGGTGGCCCATATGGACATGTTTACCGCGAACACACACTCTCACATAGACACACACACACTCTCACATAGACACACACACACACACACCGGCTCAGTGGGGACGCCCCTGGAACACACAGCGCATCGAGCCTCCAAGTTGGCCTAGAAGGGATGGAGGGAAGATGGGGTGTAACTACTCTCTATAAAACTCACAGGAGGGCGTGTGCGTGTGCGTGTGCGTGTGCGTGTGTGTGCATCTGCATCCATGTTTAAGCGTGTGTGTGTGTGTGTGGGAGGAGGGAGTGAGTGAGTGTAAGGATCAGTGTGTGTGTGTGTGTGTGTGTGTGTGTGAGGAGAGCGTGGGTTGGATGAGGCAGTGGAAGGGGGGCGGTGGGAATAGAAGTGTGTCTGTCTGGTTTCTGTGGTCTAATAATGGGGAATGTCTCGGATGGGGAATATTATCATTTTTATGAACTTAATGGAGTGGAAGGCCAAGAGTTCCACTGCTTACTGCTGAATTAATGTGTTGCTGTGGTTCAGTAAGTGGGACTTTTTATTGGTTTATTTTTAATATTGAGAGAGTCTGCTGAGAGCGTATAGAGCGCCTGCTAGGTCTGCTGAATCTGTGTCTGTGCATGTTTGTGTTCACACTCTAGGTGCAGTAGCAGCATTCGTTACCACTCCTCTCGACGTGGCTAAGACCAGGATCATGCTCGCAAAGGTACACACACACACACACACACTCTCACACACACACACACACACAACACAATCAGCTACTCTGCCAGCAACTGTTAAACACTGCTGTCATGTGATGCCTCGCAGACAGAAAGCTGAGTGGGCTCGCAGCCTCAACAAACCCCAACACCGGCAACATGCAGGAGAGAGCAAGCCAAGGTTGCACAGGGACAGTCGTCTCGCACGCACACACACACACACACACACACACACACACACAAACCTAACGCGTACACACGTTTATCATCGGATCTGGACTATGGACAGTGTCGGGCGGACGTGTTTGTGTGCATGGTTAGTGTTAGCTCGGGGGCTCGCGGCCGCTCCAGAGGAATTTCCATCTCAAGGCTTCTCGTCAGAGGTGAACCAGGAGGCCAGTGTCACTGCCGTTAACTCCTGTACTCTGTCTGTCCTCTCTCTCTCTCTCTCTCCCAGTCTGCCTCTCTCTCTCTCTCCTTGTTTTTCATACTCTCTTGCTCTAGCCCTATCCCTCCTCTTCCTCCTTCTCTCCTCCGCCTCCTCATTTAGTTCTGGCTGAGTTCAGCTCCTGTGTGTATGTCTGGCTTCCTTCACTACGTTGTGTGTGTGTGTGTGTGTGTGTGTGTGTGTGTGTGTGCAGGGGGTAGTGAGTTCAGACTCACCCCCTGCAGCCCCCCCACACACACTGTCCTTGGAGAAGACACACTGTTCCATTCCTCGGCCTCCCCCCTCTTTAAACTAATGAGATACTGGAATTAGCGAAACACTCGGACGGTCTTGGATCTCGGGGCCGTTTGGCCGAGCGCAGCGCGACACAAACGCTGCCTGTAAACATTATCTGAAGAGCAGCTGTTGTAATTTACCACCGGCAACTGACTTGGCCCGCGACACCGTCCGTGAGATCGCACTCTAACTTTATAAGGCCCATTTCATTCTCAGGCACCTGCAGGTGAAGAGGAGAAAAACATTCATCAAAAAATTTCATCCCATCATCATGAAATTTTATGTGTTGCAAAAAAAAAAAAAATGAACATTATGACTTTTATTTGTTTTTCTCTTTCTAGTAGGTGGATAAAGTCAGATTTACAGTATTTTACACATTTAGTATGGCCAAAGTCTCAGATGTTTTGCTCTGTTTCTTGAAAAACACCCCATCAGAGAGAAATTACTAAACGTATCTAAAAAAAACGTTTGTACATTTCCAGATATTGTTGTTAAGATGAAGCGTCATATAAAGTAAAGTTGGAGGAAAGAAAAAGTTTGTTTTGGAATGTTATTATGAGAAAATGTCCATTAAAGTTTTTAATATATAATGAAAAAATAATATAATGAACTCTTTCTAGTTGTTTTTGATGGTTGCTTTGTATATCTAATGAAACTACAGAGTTTCTAACAGGAGTAGAAAAAATAAAATCTCCATTTTCACCTGCTGTGCCTCACCTTAAAAAGTAACACGTCATCATTTTCTAAAGCATGTAAGACTGATGCTTAGGTGCAGTCCTGCAAACTCCCACGGTACCAGAGGACAAGCCCAGGCAGGGAGGGAGGGGGAGACAGAGAGAGAGCAGGGTTGGTGTTGGTGGTTATGGGGGGGGGAGGGTGAGAGGAGGGGTGAGGGTGTTGGAACTTGTCACATTAGTTTCCGTCACCGAGCGGCGGAGGAATCGGAGGAGAGGGCTCTTTCTTTTCCGTGGGTTGGCTAGAATGAAAGAGTGGCGTTGTACAGTGGGCAGGCCGGGCCGGCGGCCGGCACCGGGCGGGCCTCCAGGACACAGCTGGACCCGCGGAGCCCTCCGGGGCAGAGACTCCTGCCACGCTGCCAGGCTGCAGCGCTGGCACAACCGCGCAGGGTGGCACACGCTAACCGCCGCACACCTCCTACGCTGCTACCGTACAACTGCTGCTCTCTTCCCCCCGGGCTGGCACGTCAGCTCGCCCAGCGCTGCCGTTCACACCGCATTACGCCACATTCACCACCCACCACCGGAGCACATACACCAGTCACTGTGGATTTGCACCCTGCTGTAGCGGGCCTCTGGCAGGTTGTGTGTGTGTGTGTGTGTGTGTGTGTGTGTGTGTGTGTGTGTGTGTGTGTGTGTTTTGGACACCCTGTTCCTCCGTTCCCTCCTTCCACCATTCCATGGCCGCGAAGGAAAGGAAAACCTGTCAGACCAGCGGAGGGGAGAGTTATTCCTCAGCTGCCCGTCTCCAACAGAAACAGGGGAAATGGAGGTGTGTGTTTTTTTCCCCCCCATCGGACGGAGAAAATGGAGGAATCTTCCTCTCGTCTCCCCCGGTTCTGGGTATCACAAGTTACAGCGGAAGACAAAACCGTTTCCTACATGTGCTGTGAGCTGGAGCGGGGAGTGAAATGAGCACACACACACACACACACACACACACACACACACACACACACACACACACACACATACATATGTACACATACTCATATTGCCAAGCATGAAGGTGATATACAGTCTGGGCAGTAGTTCTGCTAACCCTGGACCCCACCCTGGACTCCCTCCTCTCCTCCCTCCTCTCTCTCTCTGTCTCTCTCTCTCCTTGACTCTGCCTACCCCCCCCCCCCCCCCCCCCCCATCCACCCTCCCTCACTTAACCCTGACTCACCCTCTCCCGTAACTCTCGCCCCTCTCCGCCACTCCAGACTGATGGATTTAAAAACTCTCCGCTCACGGTTTTAGGGCCAACTAAGCCGTATTGTGTAAATAAAAGCACTGGGGCTGAGGGGGCGAGCGAGACGGGGAGAAAGCCGGAAGAGGAGAGAAAGAGGTTGCGAGGGGGTGGGGGTGGTGGTGGTGGGGGTGTCTAGCAGGGCAACAGGTGGAGTGTAGGGTGGGCGGCTGGCGGTTGGAGGTGTCACCTGCGCCGACACAGCTGTCCCTGAGAAATGCAGGGAGAGACAGCTGGGTGAGGGAATGGAGGCTGGATGGGGGTGGGGGGTGGAGGAAGCTCGCCGGAGGAAGACTAAACAGGGTGTCTGTCCGAGGGGCAGGAAGTGAGGGAGACGATCCATCCATCATCACACCTCGATTTGCTCTCTTTCTCCCCCACCTCCCTCTCTCTCTCTTCCTCTTGTCTCTCCAGGCTGGGACGACCACGGCAAGCGGCAACATCCTACTGGTGCTCTATGATGTGTGGAAGAGCAGAGGGCTGAGAGGGTGAGTGTGTGTGTGTGTGTGTGTGTGTGTGTGATACCCTTCAATTTTTAAAGAGTTCAAAGGGCATCTTGATTGTTTGAACACAAACGACCTCTTCACACAAAGCGCTTCATCCCGGCCCACTTAAAAAAGCCTCTTATTTTACATGATTTGATTTAACTGGCCCTGATCCCTCACATAATCGAGTTTGATGACAGAACTGCTACTCGGGGGACGTGAATTTACAACCGCAGCTGAAAAATGAGATGTATAAAAGCTTTTCTTGCCGACTTGCTGTACTGTTGTATTGATTAAGGTATTACAGGGGCCAAGTGGAGGGTTTATTTGAGCGTTTTGATGTATTTATGACGCGCGCTGGAGAAAAGGCCAGGTCTAATGGGACCGCTAAGGGCTGCCAGTGCTAAAACAAACCCCCGGCCGCGGTGAGTAATAGGCCTGCTTGTGTACAAGCCGCCGCCATTTAGTTAAGATGCACCGCCGCTTGATGTTCATAGCAGATTTGGTTTGGGACCGGGCCAAACGCCAGTGGGACACAACACAACTCTCTCTCTCTCTCTCTCTCTGTCTGCCTTTCTCTCCCATTCTCTCTTGTCCTCTCTCTCTCTCTCTCTCTCACAGATATACAAACTCAGCCACTATATCAGTGGTTGTTTGTGTAGGCTGCAGTGCTGGAATCTAATCAGAGAGTAATTACATTTCTGTTTCTGTGCTTAATATCCAGCCCAGGGTGAGTCCCTTCAATATGGGGGAGGGTGGGGGAGATGCGTTATGGCAAGCTGTTCTCCAACATGGGTCAAAGCCATACCTTCGCTTTTAACAAAGATCATTTTTAAAACGCTGATCTGTGAGGTGAGGCGGCGGCCCGGTGGAAGAGCCTGCAGCCCAGCTGCATGTAGAGCTCTTTGATGTCCCCCACCTCCACGCCACTGAACCTTGGATAGGTTTTCTCTTTTTTCTCTTCCTTTTCTCTCTTGCTCTCTTAATCTCCTCTAATTGATTATCTTCCAGGCTCATAGGGCCACCTGCATCGGTCTGTTTTAATGGTCAGCCCTGAGAACAAACACCTGAATCTCCACTCCTGATGGAATCCTGAAAATCCCTTTCATACTGATGTTCACATATTGATGAGAGTGAATGGAGAGACAAAGAAGAGTGTATAGAGAGTAAAGGGGGGCTGTTGCTACGCAGGGCCAAAGGCCTGGTGGTTGCGCTGGTGCATGCCTGATACAAATTGCTGGGGCTTTAAAGCTGTAATTATAGTAATAGGTCCAATTGCAGTGTAGTGAAGCTCTAAAGTGCTTCCATGTGTGGCGTGCCCCAGAGACCCGGGTGAGGGGAGGGAGCGCTGTAGTCCTGCACCGGACCCTGGAGCCACACTCAGTCACAACCGGACCAGGAGTCACAACAAGATAAAGACTCAAACCTGGACCTGCTTACGCCTTCACACAAACTGAAGCACAACATCTCCATGCTTGTATCAAAACCACGTTTGTTAGAGGAATCCGTTGTGTTTTTATGGAATAGGTATTCTTCTTTGTTCTTCAGTTCTTTTTGTTGTATCAAAGTTGAAGAAGCTACGCCAGGCGTCTCTAACCGACTCTCAGTAGGCTGAAGTGATGAGCAACTCTCTCCTGTCGAGCCCCGGGGCTATTTTTAGTCCTGATTTGTCAGGAGAGCTGATTGGCCGACGATAGGGGGATGACTGATCTGTGTGGCTGGCCAGCCAGTGATGTCAGAGTGAGTCACGGCACCCTGGGGGCTGATGGGAAAATCTGACTTCTCTGACGTCTCAGGCTGCACAGGTGGGCTTGATCCCAGACAGGAAGTGACATGCTATGGGGGGGGGGGGGGGGGGAGAGAGCATCGGGTTTAGAGTCAGTTCAGCTGCTCGGCAAACAGGAACTCACATGGGAGGATACAGTACGAGGAAGAGCTCTCTCTCTCTCTCTCTCTCTCTCTCTCTCTCTCTCTCTCTCTCTCTCTCTCTCTCTCTCTCTCTCTCTCTCTCTCTCTCTCTCTCTCTCTCTCTCTCTCTCTCTCTCTCTCTCTCTCTCTCTCTCTCTCTCTCTCTCTCTCTCTCTCTCTCTCTCTCTCTCTCTCTCTCTCTCTCTCTCTGATTGAACCTCGGATCATATTTAACATTGTTGTGTTTCTTAGAGCGGGCCTGTGGCTTGTGTTTCAGCAGATGGTGATAGATCGGTGCGTTGAGATGGAAAGAGCACGTTGAAGGGCAGGACGACGCGCTCTGACTAATGTCTCCGGCTCAAGCATTCATATTGGTGGACTAACACACTCGTCTGTACTCACACACACACACACACACACACACACACCTACCCCAATCAAGCCCAACTAACCCTTCGCTGCCCGTGTCTCCAAAACACCCGATCTGGGCCGGGGGCATTCTGAGACGTGGAGTTGTGAGGAGGGTTGGGATAGTTGGGAGATCCCTGACATGCTTGGCACCTTGTACAGCTTTGCAGTTGACAAAATTGATGTATAAGCGGTAAGACCGTTTGTGACCCCATTTCTAAATGGAGAGCACATAAACCTGTGTTCCCCCTGCGCCCCACCCTCACCCCCACCCTCACCCCCTCCCCCCACAGGTGCTGCGAGCTTCTGGGGCTTAGCCTGCTGGAAACACACACATACATTCATCTGGGTTTCCATCCACCTACTCTGATGGGAGTCATGATGTAGCGAAGTAGAAAAGCTGAATGCGATGATCACATTTCCTCGGTGTGCTGTAGGAAGAAAAGTGTTGCCGGTAAAGAAACGACGCGATGGTTTCTTTGATTTCATCTTCAGACAGCATGAACTATTATAGCATAATAATAACAACCCAGTGATTATCAGTTCTTCAAAGACTTTCCATTGTGAAAGTGTTTTTTTGGATGGAAACTGAGCTACTGACACACACACACACGATGATGCATACACAGATATTTTGTATACATACACACAGTTTTGCAGTCTCTCTCTCTCTCTCTCTCTCTTTCGCTCTCTCGCTCTCTCGCTCTCTCTCTCTCTCTCTCTCGCTCTCCCCCGCTCTCTCTCTCGCTCTCTCACACAGACTCTTCATCCATTACATCTGGCTTGGATGGGGCCAGACCAGATGAGTGTGGGGGCGTATTGGCAGACAGAAGGTGTTAGTAGGCAAAAACACACTGGGAGAGAGAGAGAGAATATGGAGACTGGACGGAGTGAGCAAGCTTGAGAAGTGTTTGTGGATGACACAGCAAGAAAAGGAGAGAGAGAGAGAGAGAGAGAGAGGTCCCCTAAGAACTGAGGTGTTGCTGGACGGAGAGAGAGATGGATTGACAGCAGAGGGACGTGTGTGGATCTCATCTGGCCATCAGTCATCCACCGAGAGAGGGGGGAGACGGAGAGAGAGGGGGGAGACGGAGAGAGAGGGGGGAAATGGAGAGCGAGAGCTCCAGGGAGGCCCTTGGGGGGCCTTGAAGCCTAATCCCAAAAACAGCTGTGTAGCGGGAGGGCTTAGGAGACCGGTGCTCTCTCATGGCCCTTCACATCCTCTGACCCCCGCAACGTCAACAGCTTCTTGTTGGGCCTCAACCACGACGACTGCATCTGAGGCCCCTCTCACCCGCTCGTCCCCTGGGCCCCTCCTCCTCTGACCTGCACCCCAAGAAGAGGCCCCGTTTCCATGAAATAGTCCTAAATCACTCACAGATACCGTTCGATGATATGTGATACAGTACTGAGGTAGCGTTCACACCGTTCCTTCATGGAGATGATTGAGCTGTGCTCCAGTGGTAGGAGAGCTAAGACACACCGAGTAAAACCCACTCAGCTTCTAAAGTAACTCAGTCAGCCTCGTATTAAACGACGGTAACACCATTATAATAATAAAACCCACAAATGGTCAAGATCTTTTCTCTCTAATCAGTAATATTAAATGTTATGTTGCCAAACAATCTAGTTCAGGAACAATAACAGAAGAAAGTGGTTGCAAAGTGGCCAAGGAGCATCAGTGGTTAGTGCATTGATATCTATACAGTCATACAGGGAGAGGTGTGAGTTTGTTGGCTTGTGACTCAGCCAATCAGAACTGAGGCCCAAGCGATCCAATCACTGAAATGACATCAGTCTGTCCCGCTGGTTGTTTTGTGATTATTGCGACCAAAAATGTTGATGATTTTGAGATTGTATTTCTCAAAATGTGTAATTCAGTTTGTGGAGCTTTGGGTGCTTTTTTTTGCAGTAAAATTTCAAAAATCGCAAATGAACAAACAAATGGTAATGAAGTGGCACTAACGAGGGATTACCTCACATTAAGGAAGATGAATATCATAATTTGCTGTGATAATAAGCCACGGAAACTGGAATCACTTCAATGCTTAAAGTTGTAGTTTGATTGGACCGTTTTATGTGTAAAAGTGTGATGATTGAATTTCAAGCGCTCTGTTGATTTGGTTTCATGTGTAAGAATGGAGGTAATCCTGCAGGGATTGGGTGAGTTTGTGTTAGTTATTGGAGGACTGATATGTGCCTGTTTCTTCCTCTGCAGTCTGTTTGCAGGCAGCATACCGAGGATGACCTTCATCAGCGTGGGCGGCTTCATCTTCCTGGGCGCCTACGAGAAGGTCCGCTGCACCCTGCTGTACCAGCCAAGCCTCTCCGGCCATCCATAGCCCCAACCTGGGCAGGGCAGAGGAGCACCCCGGCCCCCTGGAGGTCCCCCCCCCCTCCCCTCCCCTCCCCGCTACCCACAGGGGCCCCTGTACTTTCTGCCGGGGCCCCAAGAAGCAGGAACACCTGGTGCTCAGGGGAAGTGTCATCCATCCCCCCGATCGTATTACCCAGGGCTCTGCATTCCTGCTCATCAGTGCACTGCGGATTGAGTTTAACAGCCCGGGGTTCCACTTCTTTAACGGCACCGACGGCTTCCCGAATGAAACCCACCACCCGTCCCACGAGACCCGCTGCGGAGCCTCGTTACTCTACGAACTATGAGTGTGAGAATGAATTATGGTATTGGAGACACTTTTTTTTTAATACTTTTATACTAGTTTGGCTCCCAGTAGGTTACCTACGATCCTTTCTAGAGCGTTCCCTAGACGGTTTAGTAGTGGAGCTATAATTGGACACTTCGTTTTCAAGTCCTTCCCATATTTTTTCCCCACTGGCTGTACAATAAAGTCTGTGGTGAGCCAAGCCACCTGTGTTAAAGACCCACTGGGGAGAGAGAGTCATATCTTACCATTGTTACGGTCCTGTAGGAGCAGCTCTGAGCTCATCCACCTGCAACAGTTTTAATTTCATACTGAAGATGCCTGCAAGAGTAGACGAGTCACTAAACAAACAAAGCTTTCCTTTTATTAAGAGCCTCAAGTCAAATGCACAAGCTGTGTTTTTGTTACTTTCGGCTTATAAATTGGGTTATACCACGTTAATATGTGAGAGCATTTTGAAATACCTTTTTAGGTGACTGGATATTTATTTCATTAGGTTGTCTGATAGTGTACTTTTTTTCTCAACGTCTGCCTAATTTTGAGGGTTACTTTATTATTTTGGTGTTTTCATAGAACTCTAAAACCAAAGTCCTCCCACGTCGTGCTCAGTGAACTCCCCCCGCGGTGTCCTTCAGCGCTAGGTATGGAGGTAAGCTGAAGACTTAGTGAATCCTGTCAGGGGCAGAGGGAGACGGATGGTCTCACAGGTGGGAGTGCTTGTCACGCTGCCTGTCACTAGGCCGTTGGACAACAATGGCCGGCGTGTGATTGGTGGAGGCCGGGGCCAGGGGCATGTCAATCATCCGGTGACACACATCCATCTGGAATGCACATTCTAACCAGCCACTGACCCTCGCTCAGCCCGGACTCAATCGCAAATATTTTAAACAGCCAGCAGTAGGAAAAAATATGCCTGCTGTCTTTGGAGCTTAGGAAGCCAGGAGACAACCCTGGTGGGAAGATTAGCTTCATGTGTGTTTTGCGGTCCAGGCAGAAGCTGCTTCAGTTCTTTCAAGATCAAGGACTTTGGATTTCATGGGTTTTCCATTTCCACTGTGGCAGCGCATGCAGGGCTACATGCTAAGTCAGCATTTTGAGAAACTGTTGTCGCAAAAAAAAACCATCCTTTTACTCTGTTTGCTGAGTAGCTACTGTCACTCCACTACACGGGGGAGGGACAGATGATGGATAAACACACTCCTCGTAATAGCAAAATGTGATTTTATTAGACACTTCAATGCCATGTTAGACACTTCAATGTTTTAGCTTTGACATTGGTACAATGTTCAGACAGTTTATCTCAATAAATTACTCAGAACATGAACTGCACCTCACCCCTGCTTGTCCCTTTTACCTGGATACACTGGGATTGTTTTCCTAACGGGGACCTCTGATTGGTCTTGCTGGTAAATTCAGCTCTGATAGGTGCAATCAGATGTAACCAGAGGCGCGTGTCCTCCAACTAACCTTGATAAGGCCACTAGCAACAGTGCAGAAGACAGACGAGAGCACATTGGCAAAACACATGCACACATTAGACAATGTAATCATCTTGAACATTCATTGTGTCTTGAGACCCAGTGGATCCAGGGATCGTGACCGCCAGGGGAGCATTTCACTGCATTATCCTCTAAGTTTGGTTACAGCACATTTCACAAGCTTCCCAACTGTTCACAGACTGAAGTTGCACCAATAGTTCCCTCACACATGAAACATAATTGTACCGTAGTGATGATGATGATGAGTTGTTACAGTATTGTTAACACGTGGTGATCTGACAAAGGCTTAATACTGGCCATTTCTTGTTTGTGAATGCACGAAGGTGGATGTTGAGGCACATTACAGCAGTAACACAACACAATTACATCATGCTCTCAAATTCTCCATCTTCCTTTTATATTGATCTCAAAGCGTACGGATTGTATAGTTAAGCATTAGGCCAATTAAATGTTGTGTCAGTGCTACAGTGCACATAACTGTATTCAATTATAAATGTGGTGAACTAGGATGTATGCCAGTTCACCACTCCTGTGTCCGTACAGAGAGAGGATCTTCTCTCTAGTGCTCTGCAGTTTGGTAGATGACCACTACAGCACAAAATAACAAGATTAGTCTTGAAGTTGGACAACATTTGGTTACAAACGTATGCCAAAGTCAATTTGGCCAAATAAAGAAACTAACTGGAGTTGAAGTAGAGAGGAGAATGTACTGAGAAACAGGTGGAAGAGCCTTAATGTTATGTACCGGCGACATGACCATGTCAAGATATGTGGCGCGTCTCCTCACGAAGAGGGACCGATGGTTCCTGTTCATATTAACAGAGCTCATTCATGAGGAGTACAAAAAGTGCTTTAAACGTCCCAATTCATCTCCCCAGACATCCCATGTTGTACGAAATCTGCGTACCAAAATAATTTACACCAAAGCTCTTCCTTCATACAATAGCAGTGAGTGTGAATTGTGTTTCTGTAAGGCCATAGTCGGCAGCATTTGTCAAAACATTCAAGTGCAATTAAGTATTTCCGTAGTATGATAGTGTACCGGTAGCTGTCACAAAAAAATCTCTTGATATAGTCTATTAGTTGGGTTTCTGGAGTTTTCTTTGATCATGCAATAAGGCACCGCAGCTGAAGCTGGTAAAAGCTGAAAAAGGCTCGTTACCATCACTCCTTTCTTTGTCATGCACATAATAAATTCAAATACTCTTTTGTAAAAGTTATATAATATATAATATATAGGAAAACTCTTATGTACAGTCAAATGTCCAAATGTGTATTTCTCCCCCCCCTGCACACACATACACTGTACAATATTCCCTACATTTGCATGCTTCAAATGCAAGTCACATTATTTCGAGCTAGAATTTCAATTGGGCACCTCCCAGGGGAAGGTTTTAACTATGTACAGCTGATACGCTCAGATGGGACGCCACCCACACAAGCTTCATCTTCCGGGTGTCCCCCGCCGTTTTACCCACTCCTCCCGGCACCCCCCCCGTCAGTCCAAACCCAGGGGGGGGTCAGGGCCATTTGCCTCGACTTGAGGTAGCAGTTCATTTCCCAGTGCAAAGAAAGTCCACTCAGCAATTGTGAGTCCATATTTGAGGACTGTATTGGGGATGGGGGGGCCTGTTAGTCACTGGCTCTCCTTAGGGGGGCACTCTCATTCGGAGAGGCTCTGAGAGTGTGTCCATTGGACAGCAGAGTCTGCCTGAGCTCAGACTCACAGTCACTGTCGAGCCCGTGGCGCGTCACCCCAGCCAGCTTCACCGGCTTGTGGAAGGACTCCTCTTGCAAGGGTGAGCACACTATCGTTTGTCCTGTTCTGTTCCCTGACGAACCTGACAGACAAAGAAAGAATGTGGGGAGGGAAGAAGAAACATGCCAAGTCAATGACACAACCTACATGTATGTAGAGAAATACGCACGCAGCTTTAGGCATCTGAAGCAATGGAATGCGCGCGCACACACACACACACACACACTGCTACGCTGACATGTGAAGGTGAGTATTTTGAGGGTGATCCCACTGGGAAAGTGCCAAAGGAGCTGAATCCTAGAGCAGGCCCAGACGTGCTATTCCAGGAGTTTGGCAGCAGTGGGAACTCAATGCGTCTTT
Organism: Hoplostethus atlanticus; assembly: GCA_034670405.1. Lineage (NCBI taxonomy): Eukaryota > Metazoa > Chordata > Actinopteri > Trachichthyiformes > Trachichthyidae > Hoplostethus > Hoplostethus atlanticus. Next base: position 643,858 of record JAXDDX010000153.1, on the reverse strand, counting down.
TCACTTTTTAGAATAGACGGGTGGAAGATATCCTCAGGGGCCTCGAGCTTGCAACGGCGATATATCGGTAGAAGTCAATCCATCACCGACTCCTTACAAAGCAACACACCCCGAGGTTTCCCGAACAGCGCTCTGATAGTTTCCCATGGTATCAACTGATGTAAAAATGATATTTCTATAACCTGTACGAGTCTTACAGGGATGGTTTGGGCTTGTAAGGATATCTGATGTATTACTGCAATGTTTTTTTTAAATTTCTTAGATAATTGGAGGTAAACGCTGATGGCATTTGTTAGCAATTCGAGAAATTCAAGTCTTCAGGGCTAAAAAACTTTCTCACAAGCTAATATCGCAATGATCTAAACAACCAAGCGCTCCCAGTTCATGCTGAATCACGTTGAAGACCCGATCTATCCCATCAAGTAGTCTTAATTTAAAAGTACATCTAAGTTCAATGCAATGTCGTTATCATCATCTTACCTTTTCTGTCGTGACGGTTCTGTTGTGACGTGTCGTGATTGTTGGGAAATGTAGATCCTTGAATGTCCCTTCGGATACCATTGGGGGTCCCGTTGCAGAGGGGGGCCGCGTAGGTCCCTGCGCCACAGTGGTCCTCCGGGTGAGGATGGGGATGGGGATGGGGAAGGGAGTGCTGCTGGTACTCCAAACCCACAGCAGGACCAAAGCTGTGGGTCAGGTAGTCGGAGTCTTTGGAGTAGTTGTTGCCGTTCTCCATGCAGTCGGTACACACTACCGCACCGTCAAAACCTGGAGGGACGGACGGACGGCGGGGAGGGGGAGAGAGGCGACAGATGATTAGGGAGAGAGAAACAAATATGTGACCGGCGTAGTTAGGGTGTCTGCTGTAATTATTTCTGATGCTGAGCAGGCCTTCACAGACAGCAGCACTCTTTTCATCATTACGCAACACGGCAATTAAAGCCATGGGAAACAGGAGAAGCCCAAACACTTGGACCAAGCGGAGACTGAGGCTGTCTGGTACCTGTAGTGTCTACATGTCCGTTGGGCTGGGGTCCAGCGCTGGCCTCCACCCGGATACACACATCCTGCCTCTCAGACAGAGTGCCCTGGGAGGAGAGGTAGCTGGGCACGTCGGGAGGAACGATGGTCTCATCTGGGAGGGACGGAGGGAGAAAAGACTGAATCACAACCAAGGTTCTGGACGCTGCGACACTCCTCTCTTAAGGACGCTCAGATATACATGTTCACGCAGCCTAAAAGAGGAGTTTCAGTTTAAACCTACAACCTTTTCTGACAGTAAAATAAATAAGTAAGATAAACTATACAGCATCAGACCTGTGTCTGTCTGGGACCCTGTGTGTACATGCATAACTCTCCCCTATATCATTTGCTGTCAGCAAATGTCGTGTGAGTGCAGCCTGCGGTGAGCTGGGTTGTGGCCATGAAGGTGAGGCCAGCAGCCACAGTACAAGGAAGTCATAGCAACAACAACAATGGCAGAAACAATAAGAAATGAAAGAACAGCGAGGCTGAATGTGCGTCAGTCAAAACCTGTTCAAAAACATGACGCTGCATTTTATTTATTTTTTTAACTGCAGAGCTGCATTCTCCATCTGCTTCTTCGGCGCCTGTTGTGGCTTTGCGGACGCCGGTTACCTCAGCCTCAGGTTAGATGCCGTTTCAAGGTTGACAGCTCATCAAGACGAGTGACAACTGGGCATGAACTTTACTAACTGAGGGAGAGGAGGGCGGTACTTAAAATATACTGACTGTGCCTCAAGGCAAACAGTTGCATCCTGCAGCTAGTTGCAAGCCTGCTCTCAACAGCTAACATCCAAAAATAACCCAAGATAAACAAACCAGAGAAATGTAGAATGCAGGTGAAACCTCAACCTCAATCTCAATTTCACCCAACATAGAACAGAACCAGCCTCACCTGTGTTGGTGACACTGCACTCCTCGCTCTTCTTCCTGGTCTGGTAGATGATGCAAACCCACACCAGTGAGGTCACCACGATGCTCGTCACTACGGCGATTACTATGATCCCTATGGTGACGGTGCTGGGGCTCGGCAACAGGGTACAGGGGCTGTGGCGCTGGCTCACCACCAGCTGGCTGTGAGCGCGCTCTGTGCCCAGGGTGTTGGACATCAGGCAGGTGTAGCGGCCAGCGTCCTCCAGGGTGGCCGAGCCGATGACCAGCAGCTGGTTCCCCGGGGTGAAGTGGTGTCGGTCGGAGGGGCGCAGGGGCAGGTCGTTGCGCAGCCAGGTGATGCGGGGCGGCGGGCTGCCCAGGGCCTTGCACTGCAGGGCCACCGTGTCCCCCACGGCCACGCTGCGGTCCTCCAAGTCCTGGGCTAAGTGGGGTGTTTCTGTGGGGAAGAGGAAGAGGAGTTGTAGGTCGATTTCTACTGAAAGGCTTAAAGACTCCGAGAGTTCGTGAGCTCTGTGTTTAATTCATTGTAAATGAAGCAGCTCGCAGGTTTTTGGTTGCATCACAGATTAGAGTCTCTGTTCTCAGGTTTCTAGTTTAGTTAGTCTAGTCTAGTTTCAGTTCACAGTATTGATTACTGATTGAGACAGTGGTGATTCAGCCGGTTAGACTGTGTAATTGCAACACCCTGGGTTTGAATCCAGGGACCTGGATTCAATGGACCTTTGTCTTAGTCATCCCCCTCTCTTTCACCCAACGTTCCTGTGTATACTGTGAACTATTTAATTAAGCAAAAATGCCATAAAAAAAAATTAATAATATAATATATATATTAATAAAGCAAAAACTGGTTTGGGCAGATTTTTATGTCTTCTTGCTTAAAAGACCGAATCTGAGAATTGTGGAGGACTAAAGAAGAAACAAGCTTAAGTTCCTCTTTAGCTTTGTATTGTTTGACATAAGACAGAGCCTCTGATACAGCAAGACAACTAGGCAGCGGTGACTGACTCATGTAACATCAACAACGATGAGACTATGTCTGCTGTAAATAATATCTGGCATTTCATTCTTCCTTTTACATCAAAGGTGGTTTCCACACCAGAATTTGACTAATCCTGTAATTGTGGAGGAAGTTCAGTTCACCATATAGCCAAACCATGCATGTTCGTTACAACACACACACTGTTTCTGGGCCACTTTCACAAGTAATCAGGGCCGAATCCTTTGCACAACAAACTGTGTGTGTGTGTGTGTGTGTGCTGAGGTAGGCCTCTCCTCTCAGACAGAGCACTTCCCCTCACAGTGGGACATGCACAGATTAAGAGATCTCACTTAACCCACTTCAGTCGCCCCTCTCCTCTCTCAGTGCTTTCTCCCTCTCCTTCAATCCAACTCTTCCCTCCCCCTCCTTTTCTACGTAAACCCCCTTTCCTACCTTCCCCCATTCTCTACCACCCCCCCAACACACACACACACACACACACACACACACACACACACACACACACACACACACACACACACACACACACACACACACACACACACACACCTTCCCCCACTTCCAGACAGGGGCCCCTCAACTGCAAGCCCCCCCTCCCAACCATGTCTCAAACCCAAACATCACCAACTCAGTCCAGAGATATGGCTGCTTGCTTCAATATTTTTGAGTTCAACTGAGTGGATTAGTGCTCAGCTTGAACTACTGTGTAGGATAGAGAAAACTCACACTACCCACAAACGTTGCCGAAGTACCAACCAGTCTGACCATGCGGAAAATAGAAACTGAGTGGAAGATGGCTCATTTCAAACTTGCTTCCTCGGGGGATACTGAAGGTCTGTAACTGTTGTGACAGCAGAGACAGTTCCTATAGCAAACTAGTAAAGTACAGCTCAACTTGGTGCCTTTTCTCTCCAGCGGGAAACCCAGAAAGAAGATCTTCTTTGCTCGGTTGAGAGTCAGCAGACAAAGATGATCTTAGTGCTGAGCTTGGTTTGATTCAACAGTGTAAAACAGCCAATAAACCAGAAGCACTGAGGCCTGCAGTGAAGCAGGCATGACAGTCCCTCCCACGGAGAGAAGGGGGTTGAGAATGCCAACAAACACCCCTCTGTGAATCCCCCTCCCTCCCCCGCCGTCGCCCTTTGACCCCAGCCGCGACCTTTAGCCCCTGACCTGTAGCAAGGCCACAGCTGCAGAGAAAAGAAAAATCTAAAGCTTTTCAATCTAATGGCCTCTGGCTGACCAACTCCCAACTCAGCACCAAGCTATTTACAAGTTCTCTTTTGGAAATGTGGGGAACTTATCAACATTGTGTTAAACAGAACTCAAGTCGTAAACCGGCCAATAATAGCCGACAACGCCAAAATAGCTCAATTTCAAGGATATCATCTTGTGTGTTCTGTCAGAAATATTTATATCCTTGCCACCTTGTAAAAATATCCATGCTCCCTCAAGTCCTTTATATAATGCTACAATAACTTGTGAACTATTTCTCGGCCGGCTACGTTACTCAGTAGTAGCTCTTACCCAGCACGGTGAGGGTGGCGTTGGCGGAGACGGTGCCCGCTGTGTTCTTGGCGGTGCAGCTGTACACGCCCATGTCCTCCGGCTTGACGTCCATGATGAAGAACACGTCGTCGTCGGGCATGACGTGCATTCGGCGCTCGCGGGCGGCGGGGAAGTCCGTGCCCCCGTCCTTCTGCCAGGCGATCTGCGGGGCCGGGTGGCCCTCGGCGGCACACTCCAGCCTGGCCGTTTGGCCCGTCCGGATGGTGCTGTCCCTGGGAGTCTTCACGAAAGAGGGGAGCACTGCGGAGCCGGGGGACAGAGACACTCTTTTAGTCAAAACAGGTTGACATTACAACGGTGCTTTTTGACCTTTATCTATCATGGGAAAGTCAACGGAGTCTGCATGCTCAGAAACGCCCTGCTTCACATTCACACAGTCCCACACGTTCACACCTGCCCACACAACCACAGTCTACTGCAGGTTACCGAGCGGCTCCACTGGAGCAGTTGGGGTTAATTGCCAACAAGTAGTTGTTGAGGGAGTAGTGAACGTTACTCATTCACTTCCCCCACCCACACCTGGGATTCAAACCAGCAACATATACACAACAGAAACCCAAATCTGGTGTCACCACTCCACTGAGTAAAGAAGAAGGCTAGATTTGAGGTCTGATGTCGAGTTGGGCCAGGAACCAAACTGGAGATAATGACTCTTCACCTGTAGGAAGCAGGGTGACAGAGCGTGGAGGAGATGGCCCGTCAGTGCCGACATGCAGCTAAACCAATTTGTTCCAAATTCCACCCCGAGAGAGAGATAGGGGGAGAGAGTCAAGACTCTGTTCAGTGGAGAGGAGCTCAGCATGACCACTAATCTCAATCGCTCCTCTGTCAAATGGGACAACTGAAACCCAGATAAGAATAACGAGCCCAAGAAATAACATTCAAATCTGCCAATAGCAGTTTAAACTTACTAGCATCATGAGTAGTATTCCTTAGTATTCCTTTATTTTAATGTGTTTTATTGCTAACCTATTCTTCACAACTGTAATGATCCAATTTCCCCCTCGGGTGGAAAGTTCATTTTAACAAACAAAATAAAAGTCCTTTTATGAATCATTAAGTTGACAATCTGAACAACAAATCTCTTTAACCCTTTACCCAGGCAAGTCAACCTACCATTGACGGTGAGGCGGGCCTTGCTGGAGTAGGAGGAGCCAAAGTGGTTGGTGATGATGCATTGGTAGCGCCCCTCGTGGGCAAAGGTGACATGGCGCAGGTGCAGGATGGTGGTGTACTCCATCACACCTCCGCCTGCGCCTGGCGCCTCGGACGCGCCGTCGTGGTGGTAGGAGCTCCCGTGGGCGTAGTTCTCCGTCTCAGCGTGGCGCAGCAGCTCCTGGTCCTTGCGCCATGCAAAGGTCATGGGGGAAGAGCTGCTGCTAGCCACCGTGCAGGTGAGCCGCACGTCGCTACCCAGGACTGTCACCGTGGTCTCTGGCTGGACGGTGATCTGGGGCTTGGGGAGGTCATCTGGAGGAGGGAGGGGCAAGGCGGGTGGGGAAGGAGGAATAGAGGGAGGTAGGAAGGAATGAAGGGCAGGACATAGTATTTGAAAAGGAAGTGAAAGGAGGAGAGCAGAGCGAGGGTCGATATTGTGGGAAAGAGGGAAAGAAATCAGGGAGAGGGAAGCAGAAATCACATATCATGTGGTCGAATGTCAAACAACAGAAATGTTTACTGGCTAGGTGTCTGCTTGTGTGGCTCCATGCATAATTGGATGTAACAGACGCAAATAAAACACACAAACGGAGCCATTAGCATGTCTGAGCGCAAACACAGAGCCGGAGCGCAACATAAGCAAAACAAAAACGCCATACAAACAAATACACTCAAGTATGTAAACAACTGCATAGCGCCAAGCTGACAATATGGACCATCTGTGCCTTGGATGCCGCTTGCGCAACACACACACACACACACACACACACACACACACACACACACACACACACACACACGCACACACACACACACACAACTTACCACACACAAAGCTCTTGGAGGGAGCCTGGAAGACGCTGGTGCCCTTGAGGCTCTCTGGGTGGGCACAGGTGGCATCGACACCCGTCTGCAGCCCATGTGTCACCAACCACTCTGGCAGCCAATGGAGCTGGCAGTCACACAGGAAACTGTCACTGTGGATGAGACTGTGGAGGAGAGGACGAGGAGAAGAGAGGAGCACGTGAGTTGGCGGAGGGGGGATCAGGGAAGAGGTGAGGTTCTGACATTTTTTCCATTTTTTTGCACCAATATTACATGCACGGTGGTGTATATCACGTCTCGCAATATCTTGGGGAAAATAACAATTTCCACTGAGCAAGTGTGAGAGTGTAACTGAATACATGTGTCTTTTGGAATAGGGAGAGAGTGTGTGTGCATGCCAAAAGAACGGAGGGAGTATGTGTTTCAATCTGCTTCGAGGCGTGTGTGGATGTGTATATAGGCTGTGTGCTCCTGGCCTGCGTACGTGTGTGTGTGTGTGTGTGTGTGTGTGTGTGTGCCTGAGCGTATCAGTAACTCACAGGGTTTTGAGGTTCCTCATCTTACTGAAGGCCTCGGGCTGGATGGAGCGAATAGCATTCTTTCCTAAGTTCCTGTTGGGACATTACACAGTGGGTCATACACACACACACACACACACACATTGCATACACACAGGCTCACACCTTTTATTAAGGATCTCACTTTTAAACAAGCTGACCCAGGCATGTACAACTGAGGATACACGCCAGCTTTTCAATCACTTTCCCCTCTACCCCCCCCCTCCTCCAAACAGCCAGGGCCTGTGAAAGAGCTTATAGGAATTCCATTTCTTCTACGAAACTGACCATATGTTCAATAACTTTGTTCCTGCGCAGAGGCAGGAAAAAAAGGCCAAAGTTGAGACTGTGCTAGGCTAACGAGAGGGAAGCAGCTGGGCCCTTGCAAAAGCCTGTCTTCTCCTTTTACAAAGACGCTATTAAATTGCTAGCAGCCCCCTCTCCACCAGCTTCTTTTGGCAGTCGCGCAGCCCTTGCACTCTCTCTCTCGCTCTCACTCTCTCACTCTCTCCGGCTGGGAGGGGGGGCTGCCGAGCATTGTGGGATACTCACAGGTGCTCCAGGGTCTCCAGGCCGGAGAAGGCTTTCTTGGCCACCGACTTGATCTTGTTTCCAAACAGAGTGCTGCCGTTTCCAAACATGAAGGGCGCCGATAGAGAGAGAGAGAGAGAGAGAAGGGACAGGGGAAGGAGGGGGAGAGAGAGGGGGTGGATCAAAAGAGAGAGAGAGAGAAGCACAATTAGCCAGGCTGAATCTGATAAGAGCGAGGGGATTGAGGTATTGGAAATCCGAACTGTGCGGAGATTTAGCTAGGAGGAAGGGTGAGGGAGATTGGAGGGGGTGGGGAGGAGCAGCTGGGCGCTGCTCTTCAAAGACCACTTTTATCTTTATTAGAATGTAATAGCGGTGACGGGGCGGGGCTGTGGTGGTAGGGTGGTGTTAGGCAGCTTCCTTTCCAGACGTTTAAGGACAGACGTCCGTGCACATTGGTGTACGTGCGTGTGGAGGCCCGGTGTGAGCTAAGGGATGAGCTGCCAGGCCCCTGATTTGGGTCCTAATCCATCACAACCCCCCATCATCCTTCCTCCCCTCCTCGAGCCTTCACTTCACAGGAACAGGAGACACGGCCGGCCGGTTCACAGTGAAGACCCCAGTGTTTGAGTGCGCACATGCACACACACGCACGCACCTTCACGTATTATGTATGGAACAATCGTCCATCCATAATTCTGATGCTGTAAGTTTCTGCTAGTCTCAATAAATAAACTATAACAGTCTGATCGGGTTAATAGTTTTCAGAAACCTCTGGACAGGCGTCATGATTGGGGAGCCTCAACGTTTGACAGAAAACTGCTTATGGTCATCTCTTGACAGAGCAATCACACTGGCCTAGCACTAAAACTACAGGCTTTCTATTGGCTTCAGATCTCATCGTTCCTTCAACTGAATCTAAATATGAACATGGTCTTATTTTATTATTGAATCAGTCTAGGACCAATCTATAGGAAGAGAGATGAAAACAAGTGAAATGGCCAAATATGCAAGCGGTGGAAGTTAACCCGGCTTAGAGCTTTAACACCCACTTCCCTCCCATGTGGCGATATTCTCAAGCTGCTTTTGGGGGAACACAGAGTGTGTGGTGGACACTTTGATGTTGCGCCCCTTCTCTCTCTTTTCTGCATCTCTTTTTCCCATGGCTTGGTTGGTTTATGTGTGCGTTGCCAGCATTGGGATGCAGCGGGCTGCTTCCGCCAACGCCAGGACAAAAGGGGCAGGGTCAGAGGGCGGGGCATATGAGGCGTTTGATGTTGATGACCAAACCCGCCCCTCAATTTCACCCTCTTTCAGTTCCTAACAACAGGGACTGGGGAGGAGGGAGGAGAGGAGCGGAGGCATGGAGGAGGGATAAAATCAGGCCTATTGGGGTCCGATCTCCTGCCGGCCTGAAGAAAAGCCCTTTCTCTCTCTCTTTCTCCCTCTCTCTCTCTCTTTCTCTTTCAGCGGTGCTCACACTGGGAACCATCTTGGCTGGACATCATCTTTTCATCCAGCAGGCTGATGATTGCACGGGGCTGTTGAATGCCAGAAACTCCATGTCCGCTCTAGTTTCTCAAATCGCTAACTTTTGACATTGAACTTTTTACTACCCGACTCAACGAGAACGTTGAATGATGAGCGTTCATGAAAAACAGATTTTAAAAAAATGATTTGTGGTATCTTGTTGCCTCTCCACAGGTGGCAGACTGAACTTAACTTGACCACAACTATAGTGAAACAAAAACAAAAAGATGAGAACCAGACCGGGTTCGAGAAAACTGGCTGGGCGCTGCCGCAGGCCAATAGGAGTAAAAATCTTACCCTCGCCTTGTAAAAAAAAAAGCAGAGGGGCTCAAGTCATCGCTCAGTGCAAACACTTCCAAGTGAGGTGTGGAGACCTGAGGGGAGAGATATCTCAAACCGGTGAACTCCCCGGCCCCGAGTCTGGACTGGTTGAACTTAGCTGGCAGCACAGAGCGAGTCGGGATCTGGAGGGGAACTTTTGGATGCAAGAGAAATGAGAAAGCCCAGTCCCATTTCTCTGATTGTCTGTGTCTGAAGAACAGCGGAGAGGATCCCAGAGCCAGTGGCAGGCCAGGAAGGGGGAGGGGGTGAGGAGGGGGAGTGATAGAGAGAGACAGATAGAGAGGCAGAGAAAAAAAAGGAGGGGAGACACTCACAGCTTGTTGAGGCTGTCCAGTCCGGAGAAGGCTCCATTGGTGTCCTCTATTGTGCCTGAGATGTCGTTATGGTCCAGCTCCCTGCGGTGAATGAGAGAAAAGAGGGGGATAAGAGAGATGGAAGGAGGGAGGAAGGGGTAAGGAGGAGAAGAGGGACAGGGTCTGCCAGCACTGAAGCGTTTCATAGCCTTGGCAGAGGCTGGTCTGGAAGTCACGGGTTACCCCCTCGCTCACACTCACTCACTCCCTCTCTCCCTCCCTCACCCTCTCCCCTTATCCTCCCCCCTCTGCACCTGGCCTTAAGAGCCCCTCTACTGCTCTGCTCTGCCAACCAAGCGCATTCTTTCCTTAGAGGGGTGGAGGAGGAGTGTGCATGTGAGCTTATATGTGTGTGTGTGTGTATGTGCACGCGTGTAAAGGCAAACAGTGCAGGCGAAAAACACATGTATAATTCATGACAGCATGGAGGGATTGGCGGGCACACAATGCCTTGTGGGAGCCAGAGAGTTTGTGCGTCCGATGGTGGCAGGTATGGCTGCGGCCAAAACCAAAGCCAAGGGTCCCTTTAATGAGGCTGGAGACAGAAATGAGACCCGGTGAAAAGGAAAGAGAAGGTAAAAAGGCTTCTTTGAGTGTGTCTGGAGGTTTCCAAACACTTGTTGAATGCGCTTAATTTGCTTCCCCCTCGCAGGGCTAGCGGGCTACCTCCGAGGGTGAACTCACCGCTGTAAAGGAGCCGCCGCCCCAACCCCTCCGCATGGTCATCACAAGTAAAACAAAAACAACTGAGCAGGGAGACAAAGGAGTGTGAGTTGCCGCTCCAGCACACGCTTTGTCTCCTGAGCCATTAAAAGACTTTCTTTCAAACTTGGGAAAGGTCTTTGAGGTTGATGGTCACCCACACCCCCCCCCCCCACCACCTCCACAATAACACCCTCTACCCCTCCTCCTCCCTTCACTTTCCATCCTTCCTTCATCCCCCTCTGGTTCTTTTCAGCCTGCACTGTCCTCTGTCTTAGCCGGACTGGACTGAGGCTGCCAATTTCCTACTCTTTCTGGCTGGGTGGATGTGAATGACCGTTGCCTTGTTAAAAGAGGGCCAGTGGTGGGGGCTGTGGAGCAGGGGACCGGGGACAGGGAGGGTGGCCCTTGATGAGCCAACGGCCCCCGTGGCCGAATTAGAGGGCAGGCTGGAAGCTTGAAACTTTCACACCCCGATGCAGGCACCAGCCCCGCGCCAGCAGCGCCGGCCCAATTAAAGCTCCCCCCATCTCCCTTTCAGGGGCCAGCCTGTGCCCGTCCTCCCCTCCATTGATTAGATTAGGCCTGCCTCAAAGACACACAGAGAGTGGGAGAGACGGAGAGAGAGAGAGGGAGAGAGAGACGACGGAAAGAGATAGAGATAGAGATAGAGATAGTGTGTCAGGGGATGCCTTGGGAGAGGAGGAGGGCAGGACAGATCAGAGGGACAGAAACGGTGGACTGACAGGGTAAAAACAAAAAGGGACAAAGCAGACAAATAAAAAAGAAAGAGTGCGAGAACGAAAAAGGGTGAGAGATGGGAGCCAAATGGAGGGCCCCCTCAAACAAGTGGAGCTCCCCCTCCCCCCTCTCTTCCTCTGTTCTCCTCTGTAGCTAGTTAGCTAGTGCCCTGTGTGCCAGCAGAGAAAGGCCTGTATGCGTCTTGGCTTGTCACCCCACTGTGAGACAGAGCTTGTCTAGCGAGCTCAGGCAAGACTCTTTTCTCTGGCTCTCTCACTGGGAAGAGGCACAGCCAAGAAGACCTTTGGTCAGGAACCAAACCCCCCAAGCCTTTCTCCTGGATTTCTCCCCTGACTTTCTTTCTTTTATTCCCTCCTTTTCTTTCTCATAGGCCTGTTTGGACATTTTGTGTAAAGGGTGGAACAGAGGGAACAGAAACCTCCAATCCTGCTTTTCATTTCTTCAAAAAGAAGAGGGGTGGGGTGGGGGTGGGGGGGGGGGTGTCTCCAGGGAGGTGAGCGACACAGTGTCCAAGTTGGTTGGGAAGCAATGGCCAAAATAAAAAACAATAACAGACAAAAGGAGTGAAGAGAGAAAAGACACAACAACATTTAAAAAAAGTTCCCACAGAAACCATGACAATAGTGACACATGTACACCTCCGCACAAAAAGAAGAAAAGAAAAAGAAGAAGAAGAAGAAAACCTCCATCCATGAATAAACATGACGAGATCAAAGAATAAAGATCAGCCGCCTCGAAAAGTAAACAAGCCCTCTTTCTTACACCGACCACAGGGGACTATGTAAGCCCGCGTATCAAATATCACATAAGCAAAACCCAAGTTAAACGTCTCAACTTTCACTGCACCCGAGTGGCACATCGCCTCATCGTCAGCGTTGTGTGTGTATCAGTGGAGTAGTCGGGGGGCCGGGGGGGGGGTTGCTGGGGTCGTACTTACAGGACGCGCAGGGCCTTGAGTCCCCTGAAAGCTCCCTCGGTGATGTGGCTGATGGAGTTGTGGCCCAGACGAAGGGTGTGGAGGTCCCCCAGCACAGCCAGACTGCCCTCGTCTAGACGAGTCAAGTTGTTGTACGACAGATTCCTGGAGAGAACACGAGGAGACAGCGAAAAGACGACGCAGACAGAGAGAGAGAGAGAGAGAGAGAGAGAGAGGGGGAGAAAAATGAGAAGAGAGAAATGTGCTGTGTGAGGTCTGGAAGGAGATGACAGGTTGGCAGAACACTGAGGCAACTTGAGACATCATTATACTGAATTTCATGGCTGATTCAATGTCTATTTGCCACTCTGTGATGTGTTTTTCCATTGTGCTTTTTTTTTCTTCTTCACCACAAGACGTTAACAGAGAATGGGCTTAGCAGACCTCTGAGCTCAACAGAGGTCCTGACCATTTGACAGTAGGGGAAAACTAATTCTTGGTTAGACCCTCATGCATCTACAACCTCAATTTATAAGCCTGCTTGAGCATGTGGTAAACCCTTGGGGAATATACTGTCACTCATCTGTACTGCACCCATATGCCTGCAAGAAATAGCCCTCTTCAGTCATTTAGTCTCGTATTTAGTATTAGAAGCTCATTTATCTTAAAACAAGTGAAGAATTCTGCCAATGGGGTGAGATCATTTCAATCCTTTCCAATGTAGATTCACTTGTTTGAAGAATTTCCAATAAATAAGGCAGGATAAAGTGGATGAAGCTCACTAGTATCAAGATAATGACATTTGATTCAAGAAAATTCAACAAGTGAAAACATTTTTTTCTTCTTAGTTTTAAGAAAACTTGTTTAAATGACTTGTTAAGGTGGAGTTTTTTTCTAGTGTGTATTATATGAGAGCTCTCGTTAAATTGTGATTATTAAGGATGATAAATCCTTCATAATGCTATCTTTCAGACAGCGGTCAAAGGCTGTGTTGTGTGTTATACTGCCCTCTCTGTGGCCCTCTCGGCCTGCCTCCGCGGCCAGGCCCTGGGTCTGCTTGACCAGCCATGTGTGGAGAGATTCTCCCCGATGACCAGCTCAGCCCAGCCCATTCGGAATGCAACAACAGGCTGCTCACAAGGACACGTCTCTCTCTCCTATTAGTTTAGCGAGTCATCATATAATAGATCATATAATAGATCAGATAATAAAATCATATAACCACCGACTGGTGCCGAGCAGGGGAGGACGATACGCAATCTGTCACACGTAGACCCGCGCACAGGAAACAGCGGCGAGATACGCAGAGCAAACTAACCTGAATGCAGAGGAAAGGCGATAAGTCCGTCTATCTCTCGGTTCCCTCCTGACAGGGACACATCAACGAACACAGGCGCCAGGCAATGGCCCGGGCAAACTCGCGGTTAGTGACGCCTCAACTGAGCGCAGCACTTTACAGCAGCACTGCAGCGACGGTCGCGTCAACAGAATATGAAACGCTCCCGGATAATAACTCCTCACTCATTAGGCAGAGGCTGTGGAGGCGATCCTTCAGTGTAATTACCACAACACAACCGGCAGAGGATTACAGGCCGGTTTGCCAAACCCCCACGCCTCAGACCTGAATACAAAAACTCTTGTCGAAGGGCTTAAGTACTGTCGAGCCCAGCTCTAATTATGGGATAAACAGGCTTATCCTGAGAATAGCGTAGCATATAGAGTGTTAAAGCACAATGTCATTTAACCATAGGTAAGGTAGAAGGGAGACAGGGGTGGAGAAGAGATGGGCTGGGTTCTCAGGCTATAGGGCACAGCCTGGGGTTTTGATCGAATGAGGGGGAAAACTATTAAATGTTATATTTTAAAGCTGATTCTGCAGTTGCGGTTTTAAATTTTAGGTTTTAGGTTTAAGTTAATGTGGCATATCTAGGAAAGAAAATTAAACTTTGCCATTTGTTTCTGCAGGACAAAGTCAAAATACATGCTTAAACAGAGATGTGATATTTCCTCCTTAGCTACCCTCAACTCTCTTCCATTGCAGTTATCATTCCACGTTTAGGAGTTTTAGCCACAGTCTGCTGACAGGTATTTGCATGTCAATGGAGACATTTGGCAGGACACTTTGGGTGTCCGGGCTCATTTAAATGCTGATACTCACAGTTCCCTCAGTTTCTGGCAGAACTTCCATCCGTCAGGATTGATGTGGGCTACGGAGTTGTTACTGAGGAACAGCTGCTGAAGTGAAGTCAGGCCATACAGGGAGCCGCTGTTCACCTCCGTCAGGCTGTTGTAGTCCAAGTGACTGTACGAGACCAAATAGAGGGACATATATATATTGTCATGGTCAGTGTGGAGAAGGTGGATTTTTCATTTTTCATGTACTGAGAAATCGGGGATCTTAACATAATGTCACACAGCTGTGAATTCAATGTAAGGTTTGCCTACTCAGGACTTTACAAAGTATTTATTCTAGGACAAAACAGTCAACCAAGGCAATTTCCTGATGCATAAATATGGTATACATGCGGGTGGCATATCAAGAGATTTTGATTAGTAGTAGTATTTTGATAGTGTTGTCTACATACAGGACTTTCATCTTGGCCAGGCCCCAGAAGGCTCCGTCAGTCAGCTTGCTGATGTTGTTCCTCTGCAGCTTGAGCACCTCCAGGCTGGACAGACCCTGGAAGCTCAGACCCTCCACCTGACGGATACGGTTCCTGTTCAACTCACTGGAGAGTGGACACACACACACACACACACACACACACACACACACACACACACACACACACACACAGTGAGCCATTTAATCATACATTTGCTCTTTTTCAACAACACTTTCTTCTTTCCTTACTTTGAAAACAAAAAACCTGACCCATCTAATGTTCCCATGTTTCAAAGTAGAGAAACCTTTTTTTTTCTCCTTTTGACTGAGGAATGCTACGCCCTCATGCTACACTTGCATCCATCACACCAAAGTCAAACCCAGAGAATCCTGTAGCTTACACGCTTCAGTTGGAGCATTTTGTCCCTAACAAACCCCTAGCTTAACAGGCATTCCTCAGCGGTGTCCTTTCCACCTGTGGCATGGGGCCAGCACTGTGTACCCGCAGGCTTCGGCTTACAAACAAGGGTCAAGCTATGACCCGGCCATCCCCACCACACACAACACAAGGCTTCATAAATCTCAGCAGGGTCAACTGGAGGAGCAAACAAACTTAACAAATACATAAAAATAACCCCAGGCTATGGGCAGCTTCCTGTACTTGGAGGAGTATATAAAGACAAAGCTCAAACTAAGCTAAATGTGTCTTCACGCGAACACTGGCTACACATTAGATTCTTGCAATTTCAATAAAAACACTGTAATTCTGAAAGGAGGCGTGAGAAGACACCAAATTGCGTGAGATGTGAAAAACCGCGAACGCTCTCCTCTACATCACACCTGGCGTGTGTGTTAGGGGTGCGACAGCCCCCAGCCCTGCAAGCATAAACATCCACACAGGCTCTTTTGTGTCTAATGTGTATCACCACTAGCGTGTGCAGATACAGTGTCACCGGGGCCACCTGTCCAACAATAGGCACCTGGGGAAACCGCTGGAGCCACAATGGGGGAGACTCCCATTACATGAGTCCCTTCACTCCCCAGAATGGAGGTGTTGAACTATGGATGGGTCTACCTCATCGCTACGCTGGAGGGAAGTGGGAAGACGATAATGGAGCATGGTTCTGGGAATGGGCTAGCCCACTTTGGGGATATGGAAGAAAGCTATAAATCAACTATCGTATAGCTCCGGTGTGTACCTAGCAGGCTCCCCCAGCCCCGGAGGCCTAGCTCACACTAATAGAGTCCCAAATGTTAAACACACAAAGGTAGATCAACAGACGACTCCTCAACTCACTAACCCCGTATTGTCTCCTAAGGCCTAAACTGGGAAACGGAATCACATTCATTTTCAGTTTTGTTCACTGAAACATCAACTACAATGCAACAGCAACTATATTTTTTTGCAGTCCTTACTGTCCTTTCAGAGAAAAACAGGACCTTGTCAGCACACAAACTATGTTGTTAAACTGATGAAATCCAGTGGTACTCACAGCTGGGTCAGCCTCGGGAGCTGGAAGGCTCTCACAGGGATCTGGCTGATGCGGTTTCGGCTTAGTCTGAGGACCTGCAGAGATGAACCCAGGTGGTCCAGTGCTCCATGCTCCAAGACCCCGATCTTGTTGTTGCTCAGGTACCTGGAGCAGAGACGCAGCACATGGTGGCATTAAAGGATCTACAACAGGATGAGTTATGAGCCCCTCCTCGTTTCTTTGTCTCAGTAAGTTGTACTGCTGTTATTTTACAAACCTCAATAATGCTGTAATCCATACTTTCCCACATACTTTTTCATTACTATATTCTACACATGTTCTAGTGTTGAAAATGCCATTTTCTATATTGTATTTTTCTGCCTTTATTTTATTTGTCTTTGCTATAACTATTTGCTGCTGCAACGACCCAATTTCCCCATGGATTTCATTAAAGTCCCACCTTATTTCAAAACCTATCTGCTAGTGAAAGAGGACAACGGGGGGTGAGGGAGGAAAGGAAGGAAGGAAAAGGAAGAAATGAATGATGGCCGTATGGAAGGAGGGAGGCAAGGAAGTAAGGAAAGGGAAAGGGAGGGAAGGAAGGACAGAATTCAGCAGTTAATTGAATATATGTGCATCTCTGTATGTCTGTGTGTGTTGTAGTTGGGTCAGGCTGTTCAAAGCACCAACAGGCATTTCATCTGTTTACATCGCCACAGTATGACACTGAGATTGTACTTACAGGTCTTTGATTTGGAGGCCTGCAGGGAAGCAGTGGCCTCGTAGCTCACTGATGTCATTATTACTCAGGTCCAGGGTTTCCACAGACACCAGCTCTCTGGTCCGCCTGCCATCGATGCTGCGGATCTTGTTGTGATGTCTGGGGGAAGAAAATGCACACGAAAAGGCATTAGCTGTAGTCGACAACGTCTAAATCATGAACCCAAAAAATAATCCCATGTGCAACCTCAGCGTCCTTTTCCCACCACTACAGGAAGGCACGCACTCGAAATCCCCCGGCTTCCCTAATCCCACTCAGGAACTAAGAGAAAAGCACACAGAACAAAGGGGTCTTCTTCCCACCAGCCAACGTGTACTTTACGAGCTTCCCGACAGAGGCTGGCCTTCTCCAAACAACTCCAAGGACACCTGTGCTTCTCCAGAGAGCTTAGTCACAAAATCCTTTAGATGGATGGGCCTCACTGATCACCCAGAGACACTTGAAGGGGGATTGGAGTACTTGAGAGTCTGATGGAAAGGAGAGATGGCTGCTACGAAGAAGGTCTGGTCACCATCAAGGTCCTAATCTCCCCAGCACAACTACTCACTAGCTTACACCAAAGCCAAACTCAGCTCATCTTGAAAATGTTGCCTATAATATTCACTTATTTCACCATCCACTTGAGTACAGTTGGCTGCGTAAGATCTCTTCAGAGGAAGAGTGTCCGATCAAGATAACACTGATCAGATACTTTTATACTTCACGATGAGAGATAAGTTGAACATGGCCTAGCGACATTAAGATAGCATGGGGCCCAGAGTAGCAACCTGTACTGCATCCCCATAGCTAGCAAAGTTGTCAAAGCTGACCAGGGAAAAACACAGCCATCCCCTTTTAGGAGTCACCACACAAGGGAACGTTATTTCAAGACAGCTCAGCCCTCTTTTGACAGGCCTTGTTAGCTTGGGTGTGCCAGAAGCCTGAGAAAAGATTGAAGCGTTTTCAGTTTTTAATTCTGGCCCTACTCGGGGGGCCTTGTGTGGAATGGAGGGTCACAGTTCCCCCACCCCGTCCTCCTCAACATCTGTGATGGGTTATTTTGGGGACCGGGACCCATTCCACACAGAGAAAAGATGGGAGAGAGAGAGAGCAGATGGGTGGGGTAGGGTGGGGGGGAGAGAGGGAAAGAGAGAGAGAGAGAGAGAAAGAGAGTGAGAGAGCGAGAACGAGAGAGAGAGAGAGAGAGAGAGAGAGATGAAGCCCCAGTCACTTCCCTACCTTGGAGGAGCAGGGGAATGGGGGCAGCCATGGGGGACGTTGCTGAACATACAGAAGCCCACAGGGCACGCGAGATTCACAAACACAACCCTACTCTTCTGCAAACACAGACATATACCCCTTTCACACCGGGGCAATGACCCGTGTCAGGTGTTGGTGTGAATGGGTCTACACGGGTTATCAGACCCGGGTCCGCGACCCTGCTCCCAACCTGGGAATAACCCGGGTCAGATGCTGCTCAGCTATGTAGGTATGAACAAGGGGACACAGGTTGGCCGCTGGACAGTTACTTGTTCGGCGCAGTAGTGACGTATGCAGCTGAAAATATGGTGACACGGGTGTTGTGCGCTCTGGTCTGCATGGTCAACGACCTGGGATAAACACGGGACAGTACTTTGGTCTGAATGGGTCCAACACGGGAATGACCCGTGTTTCATAACGTGTGTAGATTCCAGTGTGGAATAAGACAAGCATACATTCACACACATGCAAAGCAGGCAAACAGGCAACAGGCAAACAGGCAAATAGATACAAGGGAACAGCAGAATACACACAAACATCTGTCTGTTCAGTCTATTATCTGTGTGTGTGTGTGTGTGTGTGTGTGTGTGTGTGTGTGTGTGTGTGTGTGTGTGTGTGTGTGTGTGTGTGTGTGAGTTTGAAGGCCTGTGTTATCCGAGCATACATGAAAGCTTTCGTTGGGTGACACTTATGACACATGCCTGGGTATTGGCAGCACTTTCCTGACACTTCGGCTAATGTTACTGACCTCACACACACACGCACACGCACACATACACACACCCCAAGACTTGCTACACCCAAGGCCAACATTCCAGGTTTCCAGGCTGACATGCAAGACATTTGGACAACATTACTAAACTACATATCTTTACGGTTCAAATCATTTTCCTTTACCGATGGATAGCAAGATAACATCTGAATGCAAAACCAACAATGCAAGCCACAATACAACTCAACACTCAGGACTCAGCTTCAATCTTAGTTCAACCCCAACATTACATTCTGATTTCTTCACTTCCCAGGGTGTGTGTGTGTGTGTGTGTGTGTGTGAGTGAGAGAGAGAGAGAGAGCAGGTGTTTCACCAGTCAAACTCCATCAAAACAAGGTCAGTCCCTCCTTCCTTTCCAGCCCTCACCCAGCAGATGGACACACACACACACACACACACACACACACACACACACACACACACACTTTTACTTGGTGTCTGGGAGGAGGGTTACACCATAGTGCTCCACCTGAATAAACAGCGGCGGAAATAGTTAAGGATGAGTTGCGTGCGCACACGCACACACACGCACACACACGCACACACACACGACAGACAGAGGCTGTAGTGAGCATGGACGAGGGAGAGAGGGGAGGAATGGGGAGAGAGAGGGAGAAGGAAAGAAAGAGGGGTGAGGTGAGGTCAACAGCTGGTGACCTTTGCTGGGAAAAACAGATCAGTCTCAAACTGGTGGGAGAGGTTGGTCTCTCACCCTTTCTTTCTCTCGCTCTGTTCCTCCCTTTCTCTGCGACCAGTCCACTCAGGCCAAATTCCCTCTCCTCTTTTCCTCTGCCTCTCTTTCCACATCCCCCTCTCCCTCCCACACTCAGAGCCCAGCTGTGTGTGTGAGAGAGCGAGAGAGAGAGAGATAAAGAGTCGGTTCTGAGCGTGTTTGAAGTCCACGCGCACAATAGTGGCATTTATAAAAACTGAGATTATCACACAAGCAGTGACATTTCTGCTAAAAGGAGCTTGATTTGTTCTTGTGCTCTTTGATGTCCGAGGGCCTTATTCAGCCCGATCCCACTTAATTCCAAATCTCATTATCCCCCCCATTGACCGTCTGATTATCGCGAGGCGGGCTCATTTTGACACCTCTTTTGATGTATAGAAAGGAAAGCACATCGGCGGTTTACACTAGCATGCCCATTCCCCCATTTCCAATGTCATCTTTGGGGGCGATTGTTTGGCCTGTCCCTCCCCATTTGAAGTTGGCCATCGGGACAAAAGGAGAATTATTTCAAAATCAGATCATCCCATGGGCCATATGATTTCTGTCCAGAGCTGTTTCGAAGGCTCCCTTTGATGTTGACGGGGCAGGCTGAGCACAATAGGGAAGTTTGTGCTGCTCCGTTGTCACTTTGACACTGTGTTTTTAAAACTTTTTGTTGGTTCCTTTTTGCCATCCTACTGTGGCATTCTGGGAGTCTGCGGGATATCAGTGGGCTGGCCAAGTGCATTGTGGGACTGTCGAAGCCTGGCATACGGTCTTATTTTGGTTAGTTTCGTCAAAGGGCTTCTATGCGCTCAGGTGATTCACGTTTCATTGTAAAACTGATCTTGGTAAGAAGCTTGGTCCTGATTGGTTGATGGATATCTGATCAAAGGGAAGTGATTGGTCCGAAGAACATCTTAAATTGTAGCGACACGACCAACCACAGAGATTAATAGGATAAGTACTCACACGGCCGCTGCTCATTGGCTTATCTCTGCCTGATGAACTCCACGAAAGAGAGGCAGAGATCAAAAGGAGGGAGCGAGAGAGAGAGAGAGAGAGAAGGGAGGGAAAGGAATAAAGGGAGAGAGCTACAGGGAGCGGAAAAGAAGGTGAAAGAGAAAGAGTGAGTCACCCCTCAAGCAAGAAAGAGATTAAGGAGAAAGAAATGAGAGAGAAAAAAGTAAGAGAAAGCACGCTAGAAGGAAGAAAGTTTAAAAAGACCAGTCAGTCTGCACCTGCTTTGTCCCATGCAGCAGAAATATGAGCTCAATTCACCGGTTAGAAAACCAAAACTGTTCAGCCTAACACTTAACTGTGTTTCATTCTAGAAATGTCATTCACTTTGTCTCATTCCCATCTGTCAGAGACAAAGCTAATCAATAGCTAGCTGACTGATATACTCGAGACTCAAGTTCAGGGGCAGTATCTGTCAGACAGTAGCATCCACATCTAATGGGCTCTCGGCCTTTTTGGAGAGCTCACCACTGGTACTGGATGTGGGGCTGGAGACAGATATTCTCTGTGCATCTGTGTACGTGGGTTAGGGTTAGGTGTGTGTGTGTGTGTGTGTGTGTGTGTGTGTGTGTGTGTGTGTGTGTGTGTGTGTGTGTGTGTGTGTGTGAAACCACTGTCTCACACAGGCCTGCAGTTAGACAACATTCCAGCCGCTCTCTAACCAACGGCACAGGAATTCTGCCCGCACTGCGCTGCCATCTATACTGCTACCTCTGCCAAGGCACACACACGCACACGCACACGCACACGCACACGCACACGTACACGTACACGCACTCGAGGGGAGGCCTTGGTGGTTGGCATGGGTGTGCTGGGTTTACTCTTGGGCATAACCCTGAGCTGGATTGCACCTCTCTCTCTCCTCCCCTTGCCTCTCCCAACCCTCCCTTAACCTCCTCCACTACTTCTTCATAAGTGTTCCACTTTCTGCAGTAACATGTGGTGATGTCACCCTGACCCGGCCCTATCTCTTCCTCATCCTTCCTCCCCTCGCTCCCTGTCACCCATTTTACAGTAAGCCATCTGATTGACAGCTGCAGCTGCAAGTGTTCCAACGGGCCTTCAGCTGTGTGGCTTTGTAAAGATACGACCCTCCCTCTAGTCCCCCTCCTCCCCCCTCCTCCCATACAGGCCTTCCCATAGCAACAGGCTTCGAGTCAGGCCAAAAAAAGACACCCCAATCATTTGCAGGAGAGGGTGCGACTGCAGAGTTTGCGCAAGTAAAGGTGAACTTGCTCTGATCTGCTTTGTATCAGAAGCTGAAAGGAGTTGTGCTGGATCCAACAGATTAAAAAATCACCCTCTTACCAAATCAAACATCTGGACTCATGACACAAGTTCATTTTTGTCTTGCTCAATCAAACCGCAATTTCCGCAATTGACGTAAACGGTTCAGAAAAAGCGTTGTGACTAAGGCTGGGCATCGTGATAGATTCTGAAAAGCAGGCAGATGACACACAGGGAGAGGCTGAAGCATGACTCTCGCTAAGCTGACCACTGAAAGTGATACAACGATGAGCAACATTACAGGAACCAGCAGCTGCATACTTTACTACCGGGGAGTCAGCCGGCATGCTAGCAAGGTGTGAAAGAAAATACACAGACTGTTTGTAATGGTTAGCACTAGACTAGCAATGGGGGCTTAACTTTTCTTGTTTCTGGTTGAGTGAGATGCTAGAATGTTCCGTGGCCACACATGAGGGGGGAAAACTGTCGGAGGCTGGAAAACAACAAGGCCCCACTGACAGACGAGGCAGGCAGGACACTGTCACAATTGTGTATGTGTGAAAAAGACTGTCGATGGGCCACTGGGCTCACAGCTGCGGCATACACAGGCACACACACACACATAAGCAGTTATGCATGCATGCACGCGCACGCACGCACCCTTCCCAAATAGGGCAGTAAATCTCCAGTGAGATGCCAGCGCCGGCAGCACCCGCAGGCAGAGTTTCACAACTGGAAGCAACCAGGCTGGAACTATATGGGAGCTGACACTTCCAACCAGCCAGCACTACTCACTAGAGACGAGACCGCATGGCCAGCTAACGAGACTAGTCAGTTACTTGACCACATACTAATGGCCCCTGACAGGCCTCCATACTGACACCAACAGAAAGGGGATGTTGCAGCCCCGAACACTGCAATCGCTCTCAAATAAGGACAGCATTACCTCGGAGACGTAAATGTAGATGCATCCTAGATAGACGTCAAGAGACTATTTCAAGAGCGGCTCCAACAGGCCACTGACCTAAGATGAATATGGTAACGGAGACCCAGATGTTTACGGTAACGGATAGGCAGTAAGTGGGGCGATACTCACAGGTAGAGCGATACGATCTTGGAGGCGGCCTGTCCTAAATCTGGCATGGAGGTCAGCTCATTATGGTCCAGCCGCCTGAAAATGACAAAACACACACAATAGTGAGTTAGAGAACAAACCTGTACCTGGGGGAGACGCAAAAATGCTGTTGTGAGGTTACAGGGCTCTACAGAGGATAAATAGAAAGAAGTCAGGAGAACAGGAAGAAATTTAGTAGAATGATTGGTGAAAATAAATGAAAATACAACTCCCTAGTTTGAATCTCAAGTAGCACATATGCGCTGGTTTATCTTTCCATGGATCTTGTGCATGGAGTTCATGATATAAGGCAATCCAATGAGGTGCCAGACAAATATGGCGAGACTGTGTCATGTGCAAAGTTTCCTCTGCTAGTTTCCTTCCTTTACCTCTGCTAGTAGAGGAGTAGCATATAGTTCTCAACTACCATATAGGGGGCCACTCCACACGCCTTATCACGAGGGTAAATTAAATCAAACCCGGAGCAATTCAAAGGATTTCAAATACTAACTCGATGTGTCTACAAAGCGAGCCGTCCGTTTAAAACCAAAAATAACATGGGAGTAAAACAGATGTCGATGAGCGTAGGGCTGGATGGCTCGGCCTGCCAAAGATGTCACCAGTGTGTGTATCACCAGTCAGCCTGTGTATATGTGTGTATGCGTCCTGTGTGCCGGTGCTGAGTGACACAGAGCCAAGCCCTCTCCTCACCATATAAAATATTTACAAGGCCAGCGTTGGCCACGGTATCGGGTGGTGGAGGGGAGGCTTAATATAGAAAACCACCACTTTATTCTCAATTGGACTCAGTTCAAGGCAATACATACGAGGATGCTGCTAGGATGTGGAGTGGCAACCGTGGGTGTTGGAGGGACTTTTTCCCCCATTGAGAAAAAAAAAATGTATAGCAATTGACGCAGGTGGGTTATATTGTCTATCTGGCCAAAAGGTGGCGGAAATAAACCCATGCTTGACTGTTGATCTGAGAAGGGAGGAGGCACACGACTATATTCACATTGAAACAGTGTGGAGACACAAACACAGACACCCTGAGGGCTTCCTAACCGTCCAAGTATGAATCCTTAGTGATTGAGTTAACACGTCTACTTACAGCTCTTGCAAGTTGGAGAGGTTGGTAAGGACTTCCACGTTGATGCCGGTCAGCTTGTTGTGGCCAAGGTTTCTGAAAGAGTGGAAATAACATGTTAACATACAGCTGGTTGAAATCTCACCTTGACACATGGAACAACACTTTTCTTCATAATGATTTGCTTTTATTGCATTTGTCATGACCCTTTTTAAACAGTTCAAACAAAAGATCCTGATCAATAGAAACCATTTTTGACACACAAACTTAGCCTGGTTCATCCACATTAAATATGCCTGGAAACACTACAGCACATCCATTCAGCTGGCCTTCAGGGGGCCAGATCAATACTATCGATACAGAGTGTGTCTCTCTCCTGGCTCACTTACCTAACAAAGCCCACAGGCCATTCATCTGTGCAGCAGTCAATTTGCACTTTAAGCTAATAGCGTATTTAATAGCTGGCACTTGACTTGTACAGAGGCTTATTAGACAGCGATTTGTCCAGTGATATAACATTACCGCCGTCAGAGAGTGAGCGGGAGAGTGTGTGTGTGTGTGTGTGCATAAAACACATCTGCATTTCAGATGAAGCTTCTCACGCAATACGAATCAAATTTATCTCGCGCATAAACAAATGCTATCGCTCTTACACACACACACACACACCCATATATGTGCAGCCCCCCCCTCCCTCCCTCCTGCCTGGCCCTCGGCCTGTTGGCAGACAGGAGGCTGCAGTGAGAGCGGTGTTTGTGTTTGTGTGGAGGGTTTAGGCTGAGTGAGACAAAGGGAGCCCACAGCTCCGAGCCGCCTGCCTCCTGCCCCTCCGTCCAGACATGAGAGATGGCCCAGGAATGTTTCACAGGCCTGCCAAGAGATGGCCGCTTGTTCCCAGAGACTGGGGACACATTTACCTGACGCACCACATTCCTCATCCTCTCGTCCTGCCGTGGCCTTGGAAGACCACTGCGGGGGAATGAGCCTGGGAGGAAAAGGCGAAGGGGACTGGATTCGGTGGCACCCTTTGAGTACTGTTTAAATCAACCCTGAAGGCGTTAAGGGATAGCGTGACATTTTGATTCATGTGAAATAAATAGTTTTTGTCACGGTTTTCCCAATAAAGAGAAAATAGAAAAGCTTAGACAAGTGATGTGAGAAGGAGACTGAGTTTGTACCATGGCAGGATAGCCATTGCATAACATCCTCGACACCACATTTTACAGCTTTATATCTCAGCATCAATCTCCTTCTCTCTCAACAGCGTTCCCTTTCACTTCTTGTATGTCTGATTGAAGATAATGACAGTCTCTCCTCCAGACTCTCAGTCTGTGTGTGTGTGTGTGTGTGTGTGACGAGATAATAGCAGAGCGTGTGTCTGCCCTCCAGGCAGAACCCTGACAGGGAGGTGTGTATGTTATGATCACTCACTGGGGCACCTCCTGCTATTGTGGCCTAGATCACTAAATTGCTGTCCACTGCAACAGGAGGCAATTACCTCGTTATGGTGAAGCTAAGTGAAAAATCACAGGGTTTTCCTGCGGGCCGCCACTGCCGGGAGGTACGTACATTCAGCCGACGCACACACAGACGGCACAGAGAGGACCGACCCGGGAGAGCGCTGTCATCTGGTAGAGCAATCAGTGGTTTTAACAAGCTGCTTATCGCCACACAACAGGCGAAAGGAACTGTACCGGTGGACCCAGCGTTACAAAGAAAGGCAGAGTTATCCTGGGTTGTCGGCTCCTAAAAGACCTTTTCAATTTTTAAAAGGGTATGATAAGATTTTTTTTTCATGTAAAAGGGCATGAAAAGTCAAAGACTGAAATGGAGAACAGAGCAAAGACACAACAAAGGGATGAGTAGGGGGAAGTCACGTTTAAGAGCAAAACCTGCCGTGCTGGTGCTAAAGGCCACGGCAACAAACAAAACTGGTCCTTTGTATGTGTGTGTACCACGCAAACATGTGCCTTTTTCTCAGTCACCTCTGACAAGCAAAGGGGAAGGGAGGTGTTTACACAACTGAGGCTTTTCCTCTCCGCCTCATTCAGCCAGATTCATTTTCTTGCCTAATCAGATGAGATAAGTTTCACAGCGTTTTAACACCTACTGTATGAGGTGGCATTGATAACGTCTCTCGCTCGCTCTCTCTCTCTCTCACTCACTCTCTCTCTCCTGTGGAGGAGTGGTGGGGCATGCCACCACTAACTGTGGCTAATGCTTTCCAGAAGTGACCTTACAATACTGCCGTCGCTGGAACAATTTCCCGCACTGGGATCAGAAGCTTACAAGTCATTACAGAGTTTTAGACCTGCTTCACGGGCGAAGAATGCCACATCGGAGAACAACAGAATGAAACACAGGAGGAGGAAGAACATGCACCTTTCAAATAACTTGTCAAACTCTAGACTAGGTGCAGAGAGCAAATGGCCGATGGCACGACACAGCTTATCTGAGTTTTCTCCATCTCCTTGATCCAGCCGGAAAAAGTCCTATTGTTGAGACATTTCAAAAGACGTGAACCAGTGAGAGCCGAAGCTGTGATTAAGTATGGCAAACACTACAAAGCACTTTGCTGCTCGAAGCCTGGAATGCTTCAAACAGTGCATTCCATGGCATGGTACAACTAGACGGCCTCGGTTTATCCAAATGGGCAGGACTGTTTGATATTAGTCAGCAGGATCACAATCAACGCTCCCAGCCAGGTGCTTGACCAGAAAAGCGTCAAGAGCACAATAATTTAAGGGCACACGTTGAGCCAAATACCAGTTTTCCCCACTGAATTCATTTTATTCTGGCTGCTGCACTCCTGGCTTAAGGGGCAAGCTTTTCAAACAGGATGCCAAACCAGCACAAACAGCTCCCATAAGTTCCCTCAAGTGCTCAAGTAGAAGATAACGGGTAGTGAAAACGTTGAAAAAATAAAACACCTAAATTCAGCAGTTAAGTGTTATTCTGAACTGCACCCACCAAAATCTCAACAACACTCTCCTACTGTGCTCTAGCTAACTGCTAGCCATCGGTGACCACAAAAGGTCAACATAACCTCTATTCTGTCAGCAGAAGTGGAGAGGCATGTAACAAGAGGGCAGCTGAGGTGAGGGCTGGGTTGGGATAAAGAGGCACAGTTACGCCTCCCACCTCCAACCCCGAGACCCTAGTTGACCCTCTACAGCCTTTCTGCCAGCACACGCACACACACAGACACACACACACACACACACACACAACAAACAATAGCTGCATAAGTTGAGTCACTGTAACACGAGGAGGAAATAGTTCTCTTCTCTACGCATTCAATACAGCCCTTAAATTCAGAACCAAAAAAAACAACCTTAAATCTACCAAGGCTGAAACACAATGACGCTAAATCATTACAGCGTGGTGAAATTCACTGGTATTCAGTGAAAACAAATCATGTGCCTCAGAAACCAACAAAACCTCAACCACCTGTTGCCCCGAAGCACGGCTCCTATTCTCCACATCTTTCCAGGTCAAGTGACAACAGCCTAGGTCAGCAGAGCGCTGGGAGGCTAGCGGGTCACCTGAAACAACATTAGCTTTAGCCTTAGCATGTCTGGCAGAAAAAGCACTAAAAGACACTGTGATAAGGCCATAAACGGCCTGTCTAAGCAAACTCTCCCGGGAGGGGAAAAAAAAGGCTTGCCGCCCACCACTGCAGTAGACCGTCACTGCTAGACTATGTAGTTGATTTGACACATAAAACTCATTAAAAGGCTTTAAAAAATAGCTGCATTATGGGTGCTGTGGGAGTAGAGGAGTGCTGGGAGCAGAGAAGTGATGTCATAGCTTATGACACTGTGCTCATAAGTCAGCACACAGTCTGTATGTGTGTGGGAGAGGAAAGATAGGGCGGCAGAGCGAGAGAGAGAGAGAGAAGGGACCTACACATACAGAGACAGAGATAGATCATCGTTATCTTTCCCATCTCGATCATAGATAAAGGCAGCGTGAACTTCGCTCACTGAAAGTGTGAAGTGATGTCAGTAATCAGCCCTCTGTAGTCCAGCTGGGAGACGGAGGCCCTTTAATGTGGTCCATTGTGAGCATCATAAAACTAGTCAAATAATAACCTGTGCGACACACACACACACTCTTCCTGTCATAAAGGGCCGGTTTATAGCCAGGCAACAGCAGTGAGCGTGTACGCAGGTTAATACCAGCTCTAGGCCACCATTTTACACACCGCTCAAATAGTGGGAGGAGAGATAGAGCAAAGACAATATCTTATCAACCTTGGACTACAAAGAGGATAAAAGGCGGCAAACATGATTTACTGCGATAGCAATGAATACGATGCTCTAGAATCAAAAGATCCGTCGAAATACCGGTAGGTTTTGCCATATAGGATCTTTAGAGGGCGAGGAGAACTTGTATGAGATCAGCGATGTGTGGTGCTGATGGGGTCAGCATATTTTGCCATTTGCACTGCAGCCCACCTCACACACACACACACACCA
The DNA here is from genome assembly GCA_034670405.1 of Hoplostethus atlanticus. Classification (NCBI taxonomy): domain Eukaryota; kingdom Metazoa; phylum Chordata; class Actinopteri; order Trachichthyiformes; family Trachichthyidae; genus Hoplostethus; species Hoplostethus atlanticus. Next base: position 615,186 of record JAXDDX010000153.1, on the reverse strand, counting down.
AAATTCCAGGCAACAAAGGAGTTGCTCCAGCCTTTGAGATCAGTCAGAGACGGAGCGTGACTCAGTTTGTGAAGTTTTCCGAGGCAGGAAGGCGGGCCACATCTTGGGGCCATGTGCACCGCCATACTCTGCGCTGCCGGTTCGGCGCTGGGGTTGAAGCGAGGGATGGAGCAGGGCACTCCAAACAAACAGCGAGAAGTTTGGGAGGAGGGTCTGCACTAGCCTGAGGCACTGTGTGAACCCAGGGCCAGGCCCGGCGACGCCAGGCCAGACGCGGCAGATGAGGGGCGCAATAACACTGGTGCAATCCATACTGCATGCATCTACACACACTGTCCACACACACACACACACACACACTTGTGATACTCGTGATTCTAGCGTGATACCGCTCTAAATTGTTACAAACGTCGCCAGACTACTTGATTATGAGAAAAAGGAAATGAGCGTCCCCGATTCATCAGGAATAACATAAATATGTCTCTTTAGCAGGGGCTATTGTTTTAGTGCTGTGCAGACTGCTGACCTTATGCTCTCCACTTCAAAGTGAGGAAAATGACTGATCGTTAGACAGTCTATTTCCCCCCTACTTATTGTATATTATGCTAACAGAGACACAATTCTGCAATAATTACAGTATAGCCAGTGGGGAAAGAAAGGGGCCAAATAGTGGCCCCAGCTATCTATACAATCTAACTGCATGTGAATGTGTGGCTGTCCAGATAGTGGATCTCTGATACTCCTTTCCCTTCTGCAGTATCACAGAAGGCTAATGCAAGGGGGGGGGGGGGGTTGGAGGAATGTTTGGCCCGGGTTAACACTATCACTTTCGCGACAGACTGCCTGTTTGGTGGGGGGGCTGCTCCACTTGCACAGTACCTCTCTCTCTTTCCAAGTCACGCTTTTTTTTCTAACATCTTCTCCCGATTTCCAAACTCTTACCAGATGTAGAGAATTCACAGATGATTCATCGATCAAACCCACTTTGTAGACACCGGCTTGGGGGGGGGGGGGGGGGGAGAGAAGGAGAAAAAGGGCGAAAAAAAAACTTGGCACCCCGAAGTGTCTCAACAAAAAGGCCATCTATTCTGCTGACTGGATTCCTGTGGAATGACTTGTGGCAGCAGCTGTTTGATTGTCATTAAAGTCAAGTCCATGAGCTCACTCCATAACTTCATGCTAATGTCAGCCTTTATCTGTTGTTATGAAAGTGTGGCTCAACCTTGGTTGTTCCTCGCCACTTTGTTCACGTCTTACGTCTTATTGTAAATATTGTGTTGTTTTTATATAGAGCTCTTACTGTGACATTGTAAATATTGTGTTGGTTTTTTATTGTAAATAGTGTGACCTGTTATTTTGCCCTTTGCACATTTCTGCTGAGCATTGCCACTTTACATTTCACTGCACACCTCGTGTGTGTATGTGACAAATAAACTTCTTGAATCTTGTTCTGCGTGAATTATCTCTTAACTTTAGGGGTTAGAAGAGGACCATTTACATCAAATAATACATTTAAGGCTTACATACAGGAACGCTCGTATTTCACCATCTGGCTAAACATCAAACAGCCTGATAAGGGGGAAGAAAGTGAAGAGTAGCTAATAAAAAAATCAGCACCAACGATAATATCATCTTAAACCCTAGGAAACACTTGAGATGTGGCTTTAAAATAGCTGCCTACGGACATCTGAGTCACAAGGCTGAGGAAATTATGACAATAAACAAACTTGGTATAATCACTCCCAATACCACAAGATTACAAGGCTGCGTAGTGAGAAATGCCCTACAAACCACAAGAGGCTAAGCCCTGCTGAGTGCTGCTGCTGTTGCTGTGTCGCTGCCCAACTACTGAAATGTCCATCTCGGTCAAGAAGTGGGGAAGAGACGATTCTGCGGTTTGGTGTTCATACGTCAATCAATTCCTGCCTTTATATTAAGCTTAACGCACATAATTCATTCAGCAGTAACCATGGATGTGTGATATAAACATACTTGTTGAGGATAGGCTATGGAAACGACTGGAACAAGAGACAATCCTCCCTAAAGTTGCTGTAATGTTACGGTCAAGTAAAAATGCACTGCGAATTTCTCCAGTGTGTTATGACAGGGCTGACAGAGGTTGAGGTTTTGACCACTGACGGGGACTTTCATCCACTAGTTGAACCAGCCTGAAGGCAGCAGCAGACCATGACATTGACAAAACACTTCCAGACAGAGGGCGGAAAATGTCCCCCCCCGCCCGATAGTCCCCTAGGCCAGGTGATCCACAGCCACACCCTCTGTCTGCCAGCCCCCAACCAACCAGCTGAGCCACCAGCCCGACAGGAAACCACCAAAACAAACCCATTTCCTGAGGGCAGAGGCCAAAACCAAATGTTGGGGGTGGTGTTTACCAATGCTGCTGCTCTGCTGGGTTTAAGGCTAAGGCTTAGGATTGAGTCGGAGCGGAAGGACTGCTCCGCTGAGTGCTCTGCTGTACGAGGGCTGAAGGAGAGTTACAGCCAGCCCTTTAGGGGAAACCACTCAGGAAAACCTGAGTTGTAGAGGGGAGCAGTAGGGGATGAGGCTACTCCTTGCTTTTGACCAGAGTGTATGTTGGTGACGCAATGATTCTGCAGCAGCAGCAGCAGCACTGTAGCTTTCTGGAACTTGTACAACAAAAAAGCAAAAACTTTTAATATGGATGAGAGAAGACGGAAAGAGCTTGGCAAGCAGACAGCGGGCATCTGCTTTATCTCTATCTGACCGTAGCAATCGCAGCCAACATTAGTAATGCTCATGCTTTTATTTACTTGCAAAACCCCATTACGCGGATGGCACTGCGGGCAGAAATGCTATTTATACACATTACCGTGGCCGCAAATAAGATAAGGCACCACTCCTGAGAGGGAATATGTGACTGAGTGAGAGGAAGCTTGCTGTGAATGTTTTTAGGCTATTCATCAATCAAAATCAACAGACAAACATCTGAGACTGGCGGGCCATTTTTAAACCAGAAAAGCATATGTTTGGTATAGGAAATGTAAAGAAAAATAGAACGCGGACGTTCATGCCTTAAAGAGGCCATAGAAAGGGTTCATCAGTCCTTTAACCTCAGGTATTCACCCTGAATAACCTGTGCGGCCCCTCAATCCTTCACCATCTCTCGTTACCTCAATCTCCTCTGCCAGGATGTGCCAACACATGTTTGTTCACTACTATCACCATCAAGGCCACGCTCTCACAGGAGACCATTAAAAGCAGGGCCCTGAAGGGAGACTATTTTGACAACTGGAAGGCATTAGGGCTTGATTCTTCACACAGGGCTGTGTCCAGAGGCCTTCCTCAGAGGACCTGGGACTGCTACTGATGGATACACCGCAGACCAACAACTAACCACCAGCCACCTATCCCCCCTGAGCTACTATTGCAGTTGTCATCACTGTACTGCATATCTATAGCCCGTATGAAGATAACTGCTGCAGCTACATGAGCGTGTAATTCTCTTTCACTGACACAAAAGATGAGAAATCTTTATTCCTCTTAAGCTGGATTTATACTCTCTGCATGATCTACCTTATCTTTGCAGACTGCCTAGCAGAACGTACAGGACTTTTCAGCTTCTGTGTGTAGTTGTACAAACGCGCCTATATTTACGACTAACTACATCACTTCTTGTTGCAGCCACTCATGTCTGCGCAATTTGTCTTGAGAGCCAAACTCTCAATAGGACGTGCCTATTGTCCATAAACCCCCTCTGTGTTAGGCATACCTACGTGTACTGCCCTATGCAAACCATTTATGTGCACAACACACAGCTACAAACTGAACTTGATTTTAGAGGCTTGGAGCCAGGAAACCATATAGCCTATATTATTAATTGATTTTAACAATTTGAAAAAAGGCTTATTATTAAGATTTAACTTTGCTGAAAGAGAGCAACTTAAGTGTTGAGCATGTTAGAAAAATATAGGTGTTCCAACTTGATGAAACTTGCCACACATCTTAAGAACATGTCCACTACACTACGGGGGAGACAGAGGGAGGCGGACAGCGGGAGCGGAAGATGGCTTGTTTTTATTGACACCCAACAATTATGTCCACCTCGCCACGACACCGACCGCTGCTTCCTTCCTGGGCTAAACATAACAGGGACAGTTGATTCCACACTAATTTCACTTAGCAAAGAGTCCCGGAGGTAGGGACGGACAATGCAGTTAGCAGTGAAGAAGATAGAGAGGTATTACTTGCAACATCATGCATTAGGTTATAGCACCTCTGGTCTGCATGCATCACACATCTATCTAAGTGGGACTGACATTTTATTTCCACTTCATCCTCTGGCTTCAGTTCATTGTGATCTGGCTCATTTTGAAGATCTTAATGCATTAGACTGGGATTAGGATAAAGACATTACAGTTGCCAAAACACCGTTTTTATCCTATTAATTATATAATCCTATTACTGTTCCCATACACCATGCTCTATCAACCTGCCGTGTGCAGCACTGCTAGACTATTCCATTATAAACATAGGTAGCCCCAGCTATGGAGTAAGCAGTCCACCGTGCCTGTCACATTCTTCACTTATTACAATGCATGCAGGAATTTTTAAGGCTCTGGCTTTTGACGTGCCAAGAGCAGAAACGGCTGTACGCAAATAAATAAGTAGGACTGAATGGCATTTCCCCTTTGCCAGTAAGTCGCATACGCACACAGCCTGCACACACATCCTTTTCGTGCCCAGGCAGTACACGCAAACTGAAATACCAACCCGCAACACAAAAAAGTAATTTCATCCACTCAAATGGACGGGACTTGGCGTGAGGTACCTTTTAATGGGATCACATTCAGCTACAAGTGAAACCCTCCCTACTTGTCTCTTTGGGTTTACAGTAATCATCTACTAATCTGGCTCTTTTACAGACCCCAGAAGAAAAAAAGGCTCTCTCCCTTTGTGTTACCTGCCAACACAATGGGGCTATCTCAAGTGGTGAGGAAATATGCAACCTAGGTGTTTTAAAAGATAATTCAAAGCCATAAAACCATTGCCTTTGAGAAACAACAAGATTGCGGGTCCTTAAATCTTGACCGATAAGGTTGGCAGAGATAATATGAAGTAGACTTGGGGCTAGGCATGGCTCATGCAGACTCCTAGTATCACACACACACCAAAAGGTTTATAGCCAGCTGTTTCAATTGGGACACTTGTACTAGCTGTGCATTGTCCACGAAGACAGGAGGAGCAGTGTGCATACATGTGTGATAAACAGCGCCTGCACTTGAACTTGGCCAAGTGGTGCTTAGGGGCAATAAGGCTACCTGGGCACAAGCATCGTTATTCATGTGTTAGAGGACTTTTTAAAAGTTGCATTCCTCACTTCCCAGGGGAAGATAAACTGCCCAGCACAGGAACCTGGGAGCCAGAGGAGTCTGCAGGCCTTTGGTCTTTAACCCCGTGGTCCCAGCAACACCCCCCCCCAATGGCCCATTTGGTGATATAGGTGAAAATACCAAAAAGCCCAATTGTTCTTAAGGATTCACAATTGCCATTGGAAATGCCAGTTATAATATACTGTGATGAGAGCCAAAATGTTGATTGGGAGGACAGAGCAGTGTGTTGTCTGTAAATAAATTGTGTCATTCAGATAGATGAACACTGAGGCGCATTCAACATCGGGAGACGTTCCATGAAAATGTTCCCAAATTGGTTAATTTCCTAAATGTCATAAATCTCATTGAATAAAGCCAATTTGGATGTTGTGTCGCTTCCACTTCCAGAGTCCATCTATTTACTTGCCCTGTGGGAACGGTTTGTTCATTCTAACATGGACAAATTAATAATGTTTAGGATCTCTGTGTCACTTTTCAGTTTGTGCAGAATTCACTTACTAAACTGGTTTATAATAACATACCTTGGCCCACAATATCTATGTACATTTCTTTAAACAAATGAAACTTAAAAGATAAGAAATTCAAACTGATGGCTTGTTGCAGTGCATTAGGCATTAGATAAATCCAGTCTGAACACAAGATTTAGGGAGCAGTGGGAGCCTGCAAGATGAAACTAGCTGGGTAATTCGAAGGGAGAGAACTGAGGGGAGTATTCTCCCCGCCCTCCACAATAACTGGTAAATTTGCCCTTGAGCAAGGCATTGCACCCTAATGAATCGTAGAGTGCTGTATGCACGGTGTGTTTTTCATGTGTGTAACCCTCCCTCCTCTAGCAATTACAATTCCCACTGCCCACTGCTGTAAATAAAACTATTACTTAATAAATGAGCAGAAAAGACAAAACGTCATCACAGCATATTGAAATCAGCTTCGAACTACTGTCAAGCGTAAATGGGAAACCATTTTCCCAATGAGTGATAGTAATTCCCATTGGATTGTGTTGTTGTCAAACATATTTAGGAATACACAAATTCCTGGTTTGCGTAAATAAACCCAATCAGGTTCCAACCTTGTCTAAATATGTATTGCTAGAGCAATATGATACAGCCCAGCGGTGTGTTACGCCAGTGGTTTCCTAAGTGGGGTCCAGGGACCTCCAGAGATCCTGGATGGGGTAACAGGGGGTCCCCCCAGCAAAATGAGGAATAGCTTCATTTCGCTATTATTTCACTCACTATAAATAAGCCCATGAGAGAAGGATAAGGAGAGAGAGAATGATGACTGTTTGACAATAGGTTTCACTCTCACCACCTACAGCAGAGGCAGTTTTGAAACTGTACACTAAATCAGAACTAACCAGACTGCTGGTGGGATTCCTTGGGACAAAATCTTACCAAGTGGGGTCCGCGGTCTAACGGACATCTGACGGGTTGGGAACCCCTATCTTATGCTAGACTTTTCTCTTTGCAAACATTGTTGTCCTGTTATGGGCTGGTGAATAAATAGGCTAGGGCAACTGGCCGCTTTACTTACAAGGAAACTGTCCGGGCTGGAAGGTCCAGAGGTGTAGCGGTCAGCTCCAGATTGCTACAGTCCACTGAATCTCCGTTGCATGTACAGTTCTGGGCACACGGCAAGTCAGAGCTCAATCCATAACTGATTAATAGTTCGACTGACAAAAGTAGATAAAAAACATAGTGAGAAACATATCCAATTCGTCCCAGGGACGCCGCCATTTTGTATCCAGTTTTAATAGCGCGGCCGCTGAGCTCTCTCCTCGTATCCACAGATTGGAAAACTAACGTAGCTTCGGGGAATTTGAGCGCTATTGATAGCACATTAATTGCCTTCTTGTAATAAAGGGATTATTACAAACAACCGCAGTGCAGTCAAATGCTTCCCCCTCCAAACAGCAGTCATTTAGGACACAAGTTCCCAGTCCAACTTTCTCCTCTGGTGTCCGACGCGGGCTGAAAATCAAAGGTGATTTACAGGTTAACCACCAAAGCTGGCTACATTAAACTTGCATATCGGCAAAAACTTCCATGTAAGTTGTAAGCAAGTGTCCACAAAGGGCTAAAAAGTCAGTCCTTTTTCTGGCAGGACGTCTGCTTCTGAGAGGGGCATGTTTGAAAACATGCAACAGAAAGATGATAAAGGACACACTGCCGGATAGATCTCAAAATAACTGTTGATCAACGGAACATTATCTGGCAGAAGAAATTACTGTTCAAATTACAACGGCTGTTGTAAAAAAAAAAAACACTTCACAGCGCGGGTGCAACGTAACTTCTAGTGATGTTTTTTCTCCGCACGGTTAAAAATGTAAACTGTAACATGTAAGTCAACACCCGCAGGAACAGTGTCGAGAAACTCCAGCGCTGGTCTCTCAACTCGAGCGCTGCATACCGTCCAAATCGCAACAACACTTTGCTCTCGTCGAATAATCCCAATTTTGAAACACACTCTCTCCCTTCCAAGAAGACCTAAACCAACATCTTATCGGGTGCAGTCTGCGGTCACAAAATCTCGGCGACACGATTAATAGCAAAATATAGTCCACCCCCGTTCCAACCGTCAACCACCACCATGAGTTTTTTCCTTTCTTGAGTTACTTTTCCTTTTTTTCCACGGAGATCGTTCCGTAGTCCCACGTTGGATGCACAACGGCGATCCCAGGGTCCTCCCATTCTCCTCCGCGATTGGCTGTTGCGATTTGACGGGCGGGTCAAGTCCTAATTTCATTGGCCGTTACGGGTTCTTCGGGCGTCGCGGAGTTTGAGAGCCAGTGAGCGGCTGTCACTCAGCAGTCCTTGGCCCCGCCCATGTTTCCCACCCCGGGGTGTGAAACCGCACCGCCTCCTCTCACTCTCACTGCTTCTTAAAGGGACAATCACCAAGATGAAGCCCCATAATCACATAATGACAAACCATAATAACATAACTGGTTTAAATCTATTCGCTTTTATTTTTATTCGATTTTCACTTAAAGTTGGTCGGATGAAAGGTTAAAATGTAAACTTGGACTGTAAACAAGCTCGAATGTTTGTAATGAACAGTATTTGATTTTTGAAAAAAAGAAAATCACATACAAATTTTGAAAGATAAAAACCTCACGGCGGTCCCTTGTAAAAAAATTAACTATATTGATCCTACAATATATTTTTAGTATACTATCCTATGGGGATACAGCGGTGTCAGATGAAGCTAGGTAGTACAGGATTTTTTTTCTTTATCAGTTCGGACATGTTTAAATGTTTTGCCTTCGTGGGACACATTATTCTATTATCTGCTGCAGCAGCGACCAATCATTAAAGTTTCATCTAATCTAATCTAGTGAAACGCTTAATGTATTGGGTGTGTAGAGTTTTGTGTTTATTGTAGGCCTGCCTATCATCACACGTTTGTTCCAACTTTCCCTGGTGTACACACACAAACTACATGCCTCTTATGCATTACAGCCATATATACAACAATAAACAACAACCTATTTTACTATATTGATATTTTGTTACTTTATTTTACTAGGTATTTTACCTCTCAAGATATAATGATAATGCTACTAATAATAATAAACTATTTGTTTTTAGCATCACTAATCAAAAAGCAATATTTTGACAAATAGCTGTGTAAACTACCAACTACTGAGTTGTTTAAAATATCCAGTTTACCCAGATTTTATCCATTCATAAAATGATTTTAAGGCAAAAATTACCACATATTCATGGTTTTTGTCTCTCATTTGCATCTTTAAATGAGCCATTCCTCAGAATGCAAAATATAAAGCAATAATCCTATTCCCTTTTCATCTGTGGTTCTTGTGAAGTATGTTTGTTTGCCTGTCTGTGTCTGTGTGTGTGTGTGTGTGTGTGTGTGTGTGTGTGTGTGTGTGTGTCACAGGTGTCATTAATGCTAGCAAGTACTATAGTTTTCTCTTGAGGTGAGCCTCCTCGCGCAGTATTGAATCCATGACACTTCAATAGAGTGCCCGCTCATAGACACCCATGTTAGCACTGAAATTAATACACTCTGATGAATGAGATAAAACAGAGTATTTAAACCGGAGGAGTGATTTCATCTGACATCTGCTAAATTACATGTGCAGATGCTTGTTCTTGACAGTTTGGGTGTGTGTGCATGCTTGTGCATCTATGAGTATATGTACATCTGTGAGTAGGGCACATATGTGCTTAACTAAGTGTGTATGCTTGTGTTGTGTGGGCACACCCATGCATACGTGTGTCTGTGTGTGTTTTGTGCATCCAGACTGATCTTTGCACCGTTTGAGTGTGCCCTATAATGGCCTCATGATAGCACATAATTCTTCCCAAATGGTGAAGTCATGTCCGCCCGTTGTCTCAAAAATGCACATCTGTGATAAATCGGTGGGCCTGTCAGCCACTTGGCCCCATGAACACTTTTTCTCATCACATTTTTTTCCTGGCACTGACAGATCGTATTGATTGACTTTGTCAGTGCTATTGTGATCACTTCGTGTTGGGATAAGTCCCACATTTCAATGCAATTAATCACCGTAGCGGGGACAGAGATATTCACACCTGCAGCACTGCAGGCAGTTCTGTGGCACAGTTCCTTGTTCCTTTTTCAACAAATAGGTGAAGGTTTCACGTTGCATCATGCATGTGTGAGTGAGCACAGTAGCCCACAGGTGAGGCCTACAGCCCTCATGAGTAAAGAAAATATCTGAGAAATGAAACCGTGTTAAGACATGACTTCATCGGTGATGGAAAACTTTATAGTTATAGTGGATTTTTTTTATTTTACAACAAAAATCTGCAATTTATCCCGAAATCCCATTACTTTTGAGAACTGGAATTTGTGTGGAGCTGTACTGAAGTGTGAAATGTGTTTGGGTAGACAGCATGTTTACTTGTGGTGGAAAATGACACAAAACATGTCTAATCATGATGTATAACTTTGTTAATGTGTTTACCCACCAGAGGTAATTGTATAACCTGATAAATGTAACTTTCATGATCATATCTACCCATTAAAATGTGTATTCATTTGACAAGAATGTGCCCGAAACATTTTCTCACACTCTCACTCTGATCTATAGATATGATGTGATGTGATTTCATAATGTTTCATAAGTATAGCTATATCTAATAAGTGGGCCTAATAAGTATTCTTCTGCAACATGTGGTGCTTCCACGTCAGCATTTACCACTGAGTCAATGTCAATGTCGACTGATCTATGTACAGTATCTGCCTATCTGTCTTCTCCCCAGAAAAATCTCAAACACTTGCTTTTAAAGGTAGGTATCAGTAGGTATCATAGGTATCAGTATCAGTAGGTATAAGTATCAGGTAATGCAAATATTCACATTTTTTCACAATTTTTCATTTCTTTTTGTCTCTCTCTTCCGTGTGCCTTACATATCTTTAACACAAGTTTCAAGTGACAGGAGGACTACAATCACAGCCATCCCAAGTATGCACAGCCCTGCATTTTGATGTTCCTTCAACAGATATGGTATTTGGATCAGGTACTTTGGTGTTCTATTTTGAGAGGACTGTTGACACGTCTTTTAATGTGATTTATCTGGTGGTTGACCTGCTGAGAATGACTTGGCACACAAATAACTTTTGTGTTACCACCACAGTGGACAAAATACCGTGTTAAAAATGTTAAACCAATACACCGAGCTCAGTGTATGGGCTGTTCCATAAAGAAATGCTTGGGTATTAGTTTGTAAATTCAGCCTAAGATGATAACATTGAAATACTATTATAGTCAACACAGCTTGATGGACTTAATGGATAAATTATACACACAATAATTTGATTTTTGTATGAATTATACATTTTGTTAAGAAAGGAAATTAATTCCAACCAGAAGCAACTGTTTCTGTTTCAGTTTATTCATGATGATTTTTATCTGTCCACTGTCTTAAAGATGTGGTGGAAAATAGCAAAAGCATCTGCTGAGATATTGTGGTCCAGACAAACAGTCCCACCTGACTGTAAGAGCCTGTTGCCAGCTAATAAGTCAGAAAGCTGCAGTCAAATAAATCAAATATCTTGTTGCACTTGCATTAGAGTATTTAATGGTTAAACAATGATACCTCATAACAGTTTCTATGCGTAGTAAAAGCACAACTACAGTTGAAAAAAAAAATAAATAACATGAAAGTTGCAGCACAAACTCTTAAATTGTGGTATTATTTATTACATATACAGTATTACTGTATTACTGTGTTAATGTTAAATTTGTCACAAATTTATGGCACTGCAACGCAAGTGTGCAATCCCCCTCCAGACACTGGACATTTCACATGGCACCATCTAGAGCGACATTTCTCCCCAGGCATGGATTGATTTATCATCTGGGAAGTAGAGCGCCCGGCAAAGAATTTACATTGTAAGGAAGGCATTAACAGCCATTGCTACCACAACTGGCCCTTTCCTCATACCCACCCAGCCCCTATACGCCCGTGCGCTGCTGTGTGAAGTTGTGACTGATGAGAAGAGTGGACGTGAGTCTGTCATGAGAGTACGTTGTAAAGGGGATAATGACTGCACCAGATGAGCCCTTGTCTTTTTTTTCTGTATGGATGTTTTTAACACCAACCATATTGGAGTTTAGACAGCTGGAATAGGATGAAAGCGCCAATGCAGACGTGGTTAAAGGAAGGCTATCACACATGAGGACGTTGGACCTGGTATGAAAAATGTGAGGCAGTAGTTCCAGAGGTGTGTTTTCTGAGTTTAATATATATATTTCATATTATTTCTGATTTTTTTTTTTACAACGGCTGGAGGGCTGATGTGAGGAGGGGGTTGTCTGTGAGCCCCGGAGCAATTCATCACACTCGTCTTACTGGAATCTTCAAAGATAACAAACCATCTGCTGCAGCCATTCATCAACAATAAAAAGGAGAGGCGTGAAACGCAGCCAGCTCATCATACTGGGACGGGGTGGCTAACGGGTGTTGCGGGAGCGTGGAGATGTCTTGCTAATGGGAAGCAGAGACAGTTTGGGCATTTCTGTCAATACCAGGTTGCCTTCCTAAGTGGCGTGATGCGTGGCCTACAAGGGAGAACACGGGGGGAAAAAAACACAGCGAGACAGATGTAAGAATATGGAGAGAGAGGGGGAAAATATGAGAGGACAACACGCACCCTGATAGAGTAATGTCCTCATGGGCAAGAGGCCAAATCCTACGTGTACACAAACCCTCCTGGCCAACACACTCTGTACTGAAGGCTCTGTCTTTGGACTTCATGGAAACTACAATTAAATGATTTTTCAGGGAGCATTAAGCCTCGTTGGGGCTTTTGATTAGCGTTAATCAGGAGAAAGGCGCTGGCTATACCAAAACCGGTTCAGGGACTATATGAGGAACACGCATTTCGCCCGGGTCATGAACTACACACCTGTTAATGGAGGAGGGGAAAACAAAGAGTTGGCTGAATAAAGGCTTTAGTGTGGTGTGGTTGTTGGTGCTCAACACAACCACACACTCTGCAGGTGTCCAAACACCATGGCTCTGGCTTTTTCTTTTTTCTTTTTTTTTTTAACCTATAATGAAAAAGTGTGTACTAACATTTACATTTCTCACCACTGTTTGTTCAATGCGGAGAGTGAATCTAGCCAGGCTGTGCCAAGTTCCTGTCAGTAGGTAAGGCTCGCAGTTTGGCGGCCTAGCGGCGGGGCGATGAGAGATGACCCCGCCACCTCCCTAACCTGTTCGGTCACGGGGTAGGTGTGGCTACAGGTGCTCCCCCACCCGCTCTGTTATGCCTACACACCTCAGCCACGGTGAAGGCAAGCATTGTTGAAAGCCGGGGGCCAAGATGGCAGTTCGTTTCCATTTCTTTTCAACAAGTGTTTACCTGTGTCCACATTGCTCACGTCTTCACCCTGCAGAGACAAAGTTGAGGCTATAGATTCTCGGGTTTGCTCACCTTCTTTGACAGGCCGGGGCGGGGAAAGGGTGGCTCTCTTGTTTATTTGGCTGTGGTTGTTTTAATAAGCCTTGTCAATAGAATATATCATAAAAGACGCGATGGCCTGGAACAGTTTTTGTTCTGTGCCAGGAAAGGAATGTGCAGTGCTGAGGCTCTCTGAAAGGCCAAGCAGCTTTTTGTCTGCCAGCATTCTTTGTTTCTGTGTTTTTAGTGTGAATGCATTAGTGCCAAGGAGTGATCTACCTCGATCCTTTCTGTTTTTCCTCTCTCTCGCTGTCTCTCCATCTCCCTCTCAACTGGCTGCTGTTAAAAAAGGGTTAAATGCAGCTTCTGTTGTTGTGTGGAACATAGTTATCACTGTCCCCGACCACAGGTGCTTCACCATAAAAGCTAACATTAGAAAGCACTTTTCGAACTTGCTAGCGTTTTACACAAAGCTCTTAAAATGACATTATTTAAAACCCTGCAGAATATAAAAACACTAGAATTACCTTTGACCAGCTCCGCGTCACGGTTGGTTATACACAGGCACCGTGTTTAGACATCCACTGAGTGGTTTAATTAGCCAGCTAAATCAGAATGACCCCCCCAGTCTAAATTCAATTAGGTCTTCAAACACGCTCAATGGCACCACAGGCCAGAGGTGGAAAATTCAATTTATTTGAAGTAACTGGATACCCATTTACTGCATGGCAGACCATATGGCTTCTCCCTTGGTGTGCGTCGTATATGTTTACGAGCAATTCATTCAACATCATTACATTATCTTAAGTGTATCATTAACTGTGGAGAAATGGCAATTAGATGGTGTGTTAACTGATGCTACAGTGTGTGTGTGTGTGTGTGTGTTTTCCAGTCACTGGGAAAGGAGGAAAGGATTAGGCAAACAGGTTTAGTCTGCATGTACTTGGACGCAAAACATATTCCTCTCAACCACATCAGGTATAGAGGTTGAGTAAAACCTCACTACCTTAATATAACATGTGATTGCTGCGCTAAAACCTTCAGTCTAAATCTTCTAAAGCAGGCAGACCCCACTCACAAATATTTTGAAAAAGTGAAACCACCCAGTACGCTAATGAACACAAGATTGACATTCCATCAGTGGAGAGAATGAACCCAAATTAATCAAACGCTCCTCTTTCACAAAACTGCCTCTCTCACCGCTCACCGCACTATGGAGGCCGACTCATTAGTGGAGGCTTTGGGAGCGCTTGTATAGCTATTGGGAATACAAAAGGGAGAAAAGGGTGATCCCTCCTTTTTCCTCTGTGTTCCCTTGCTCCTGACAAAGTAGGGCCCCGGTGAATAGGGGAGGCAGTGGCAATGCTGAATGGGGCTGGAGGAGTGGGGCTTGCTCATGCAGAGAGCTCCCAGCCCCTCTATACCTGGCTGGGAGAAAAGAGTGGCCAGCTGCTGCTGCTGCGCCTTTTTCCCTGGCCTCAATAGAGACCTTGTGAAAGGAGCCCGGACAGGGTAGCTGAATGCGGAGAGAGGGAGTGAGGAATGGAAGTTAGGGAGGAAGGAAAGGGGGAGGAAGGGGGGGGTAATTGGGAAGAGAGGGTACAGGGTGTGCTTAAGCCCATCGCTATGCCCCCAGCGCAGAGCCCCTAGAAGAAGAGCGGCTTGGTTTAATAAATCATAATGCAAATTAGCATCTTCTAATGACGGGAGCGGCTGGAGGAGTCCATTATTTGGGCAGTTCAAAGGCGAGATTGACTTTGGAGCGGGGATCTGCAGATGCTGGCCAAATGGAGCTTGGCAGGGCCTCCGCTGGAGCCGAAAGAGAAAATAAGTACTTTAAAGAAGCTTTCAAATGCATGCTCAGTACAGTAGCCATGGGATGCATGCAGCAGGTCTCCCAGTGTGTTGTTTCAAGCACATATTTGCAGTGTTTTGTGGATATCTCCTTATTGCAGCACTACTCTTGATTACTCCATCTCCTTCAGCCGATACCCCCCACTCCTCTAGCTCTCCTCCTATGCTCCTATGCACCACTCCTCTTTCTCTCTCCAGCCCAAGACGAGTGTCTGTCCCTGGCTAATCTGTTTCCTGCTGTGTAATGGCAGTGGTTTCTCCAGTGGTGTATGGCTGTAACCACAGCTGCTCAGCTTATGTCCCCCTGTTTGCTTGGCTTCCTCCCTTCTGCTTCTCTCACTCCTTCCTTCCTGCCTCCATCATCGATATCTTACCGGCCTCCCGTCCTCCCGCCTCGCTCCTTGCCTCCCTCCCACCATTATACCTCCTTTTTTTAATGCTAGTTTCTTCCCTCCCTCCTTCGCTCCCTCCTTCCCCTGCCTGCCCCCAGGCCTCGGCTGCTGCTAATAGGATAATGGCTGCCATGTTATGCACACTTAAGACCCACAGAGCAGCGCTGGGGGCTGTGTGTGTGTGTGTGTGTGTGTGTGTGTGTGTGTGTGTGTGTGTGTGTGCATTCTCTATCGGGCTGTGGGAAATGCAGGAGGTTATCCTCTCTTTAGGGATTGCACAGGGAGTGTATTTTTTTACATCTCCTCAAAAGTAAGAATTAGAAAATGACCGATTCTACACACTTTCACATTCAGGACTCCACGAGCCACAAACCCATTTCAGCAACCACAGAGACTTTTCAGTATTTCCTACTTTCTACTTGGGCTTCACCAAGAGCCCAGCTGGGGACACTTGAGACAGGCCATGGCCCTTAAAAACGGTGCGACTGAAAGCCCTCATCCACTAGCATGGCCATCGACAGCTCCACCATTCACCCCACCATTCACAACGGCTACCTCGGCCCCGGGGCCTTGGGCCTGTACTCACACTGTTTAATTGGGAGGTTCCTAATCTCTTGACAACTTTATGAATTGCTTTTCTTTAAGCTCCTTCAAGCTTGGAATTTCTCTAAGCCTCTAATTGTGTGGCAAAATATACAGAATTGAATCAAATGATATATCCAACATTAGAAAAAAGGACACAATTTACGGTACGTCTTAAAGGATAGGTAATCTAAAATTATGGCACTTTTACAGACTGGATCCTCTATATTTTAGAGATACTGAATGATGAAATTATAAAATATAGTGTGATTTATAGTGAAAATAAACTCTGCATTTGTTAGAAGGAAAATAAGTTCAAAATCACACAAAAGGCCATTTGGGCTTTCCTGAGTTTCAGCCAGACCCTGAAGGTGCTGTGTAAACTACCTAGCAGATGTTCGCTGCTTGTGATGTACGCCCAGTTACTTTACAGCAGAAGAGACTTCTCGCCACGCAACTTAGCTTTGAAGCCTGCAAACTCACTTGTGCGTCTTCCTCCCTCCAACACCGTGAAAGTAAAACAGCAAGGCAGGAGTGAGAGAGAGAGAGAGCGAGAGAGCGAGAGAGCAGGGAGTGAATGAGAGAATAGGCAGGAGAGGTAAACCGAGATTTCCCTCCGCTAATATGAGTTTTTCCCCTCCGTAAAAGAGCGCGAGCGCTGGAGATAAAGTGGTGCGAAGGCAGAGCCAGAAACTCTGTCGGGGTTTTGGATCCAGCTGGAAAATTTCTCGATGGACTCTCATAACATTTTAGCATGCACCTCCACTTTGTTCTCTGGAGCTGGCACCGGAGCGCAAGAAATCAAACACAATGTGCTGCGCTCACATTGGGAGCCAAAATACACACACATACCGGCACGCACGCACACACACACACACGCACACACACACAGCAAGGACAGTATGTACTTGTACACCTTTGAACACGACAAGTTTAAGGGCAGGAAAATCTCGTTACATCTCCTGGTGTGGATTATGAAACCATCCACCGATGTGTGAACCGATGTGGTTTAACGTTCCTGCACCATTTGATTCTATAACAAAATAAGTTTGTGAAATCAAATTTACCACGCGATCAAATGTGATAATTGAACATCTAGCATTACACAATGTCTTCCATATGCCTGAATTGAAGACCCAATCCTCCCACTGGCTGGTAGCATTTGGCATGATGAAAAAAACCGCAAAGCACCCATGAATTAGTGGCTTCTTGGTGATTTCACACATGGGTTTGCACAATCTGTGAGTATGAACACACAACAGATGTCTGGATTTGTTTTGCGGAGAGAAGCTTTCAATTCAAGTTAATAACATGAGGTATTGAAATCTGAGGCAAATATTGCAAACATCATTTTATTTCACTACAGACATCATTCAACAAAGTGCATTTATCCCTCCTTTGATCATTATAAACACTGAGAGAAACTGATTGATTGTTTTGATTGATTGATACTATGCTCTCCATCTTGGCTGAACTCCTGCAGATGAAATGGGCATTTTGCTCCCGGACACGATGAGCTGATTAGTTTTGCTGGTAAGGTGCTGCTACATGTCAAACCTGCCTGATGCTCTCCATTCCTGTTCACATACATACTTAGACACACACACACACACACACACACACACACACACACACACACAACCGCCTCCTCCTGTGCTGGATTTGTTGTGCTTATTTAGTGTGGGCACCTCAGGCAGTTGGAGGCCAGGAGCGTGACAAGGCAGATGCACCACAGTTCCGCATGTCTAACTCCAACCAGACACTCACAATTTGTCTTTCTCTCTTTTCCTCCCCCCCCGCCCCCCTCTCTCTCTCTCTCTCCAGTCCACTTTACTTGCCTGTCTTGGACTGTGGGAGGAAACCGGAGCGCCCAGAGGAAACATGAACACAGAGACAACATGCAAACTCCACACAGAAAGGACCACACCCAGGACCTTCCTGATGTGAGGTGACAGTGCTGATCACTGACCCACCATGCTCACCATTGGTGTTGTTGCTATGGTGTTCATTTATATATCACTTCTCAAAACAGAATGACAATTAAGGCAACAACAATAAACTGAATGAGACCAACTAACCATTTTAAAACCTGCCAATAAAAATGTGTTTCAAGAGCCTAATGATCTCAGGTAGAGAGATCTGCACAACAAAGGTCTGATGCGTTCAAATCTGCTGCTTGGTTTTTAAACTAGACTTTGCGAGTGCTCAGGGGTCCCTGCATGAAGATCTCAGGCTGCACACCAGCTCATGAGGAATTAAAAGATCTGAGATGGAACGAGGAGGAAGACCTACTTGAGCCTTAGAAGTCATCAGTAAAATAAAATCACTTCCTAAACTAACAGGTAACCTGCATGAGACGTTACAATAGGGGGACCAATGTGCTGATTGCAGCGTGATTCTCTGACATGGCCCAGAGATCAGACCATGTTGACAAGTCAGGTATAAAGCGAGGTCTCAACGTCAAGAACCATAATAAGTTGTCGTTGACCTAACTTATGAGAACCGTCAGGCTGACAGCGAGGCTCAGTACACCTGCATGTATTCATTCAAAAGAGCAGTCCTGTAAAACATCAAACTTTCCCCCATTAGATGGTTCACATCACGGAGGGAGAAGCCAGACTGCGTCCCCTGGACAATTTGCTTCTTGACACCTGCAAGGAGCCTCCAAGTCAAACACACCAAGGTTGATTAAAACATGACCATAACAGGAAATTTGCAGTGGAAATCAAACTCGGGGCTGAGGTGAGATGTGGAGCGCCTGAAGTCTGGCAGTCATTGAGAAAAGAAGATTGATTGTCTTGGATGAGGACCCACATCATCTGAGATTTCACATCGGGCCTGCTTGGAACGGGGGCCTCCTCTATTTGGATTGTCATATCTGGCTTGCATGAGTCAGATAGATGTCTAGTTGATTGTTTGTAGCACATATATTTGTGTTGGATATACTGGATGCAAGTATTTAGTTCCAAGGCAAGGCAAATCTGTATGTACGTGTGTTTGTACTGTTGCTGTTTTTCAGGTTTCTATGGTTATGCATGCTTGCCATATTGTATTTCTCTTCCTGCCCTGTCTGTTATGTGTGTGTATGTCAACATGCATGAATGCACACATGCGGGCATGTGACTGCACATTTGGTATGACCATTACTGACCCATATGCAGGTGTGAATATGGGTGTGCGTGCCTGCAGACATGCACAGTACACTGGAGTAATGGTACCTAACACCCCCTATATGTTTTCCCTCTAGCAGTGGCTTTCCATCTTCCTTTCTTTCCTTCCTTTCTCTCTCACACTCTCTCACTCTCTCTCTCTCTCTCTCTCCCTCTCTCTCTCTCTCTCTCTCTCTCTCTCTCTCTCTCTCTCTCTGACAGCAGATCGGACAGGAAATGTCCGCCTAATTGGGAAGATTAGTGAAGCTTCTGCCAGCTGTTGAAGGAGTGTGTGTGTGTGTGTGTGTGTGTGTTTGTGTAGAGAGATACACTCTCCCACTGTGCTGGCAACCCATCTCCTTTTGGATTTTTTCAGTCTCTAGAGAAAAAGAAGCTTTGGGTATCTACTGCTGCCTCGTAGGTAAATACTGCTGAATATAACAGGTAGTTGGTCAAATCAACGGAGCAAATACATGAAAACATTTCTAACATTTTACTTTGCCTTTCATAATGTTAAAACTCTTCATTACCTCAGAGACAGCTACAGGCCATAGTGCCATTCTGTTAAATCCACAGAGTTTCATCCATTCCTACAAAGTTTTAATCTGACATACATACACAAGCATCTCACACATACAACCAACAAACATACACACATTCAGACCCCCACCCCAGATCCCCTCTAATCTATCACTCTCTTCCGGCATTTTTATTTTCTCTCTCTCTTTTCTTTCTCTTCTTACTCTCTTTCCCTCTATTATTATTATAATGTGTACTTATTAATAAACTTAAATATTTGTTGTTTTTGTTGTATTTATTGTTGTTATTACTATCACTATTATTAGTATTATTGTTACTGTTATTAATGTGATTAAATAAAGCAAAAATAAATAAATACATTTATTTAGAGTTTGATGAAGACCCTGGTTGTGTATGTGTGTGTGTGTGTGTGTGTGTGTATATGTGTAGGGTGGGGGCATATCAAACACACTTTGGTGTGCCCTGCTACACGCAGGTCAGACAAAGAAGAAAAAACAAGCTGCCCTTCTTACCTTGAGCAATACTTTAAGCACATATTCCACCCTTTTTTGACTGCATGCCAACTGTGTGTGGGAAGGGAAGAGGTGGTTTACTTAGATGGTTTTAATCGGTGAAGCCTCTGCCAAAAGCTGTACTGAGATGATGGGCGTGAAGAGGCTTTTCTCCAACTGAACTGACCTGAAAAAAGTAAGGAGACGCATTTTCATTTCTTTTCTAAACAAATGTTACGGCCAGTTCAGTCTTATCACAAAATGTTTTGAAGTCTCCGTATTATATGACATACCCAATTGACGTATCAAATGTTAAAAAATGTCTTTGGATGTCAAACAACATTTGAATCCAGTGCCTTGACCTTTCAAACAATTAGAAAGAAACAGAAAGCTGATAATGTATCGGAATGTGGAAATGCAGCGCAGAAACATTTGATCCACACCTGGGGTAAGTGTCTTACACAACCTTCACACCTGCGTGCCATAGACCTGCTTGGTGTGTGAACGAAAGAGAGGCAGAGAGAAAGAAAGAAAGGAGTGGAAAAAAAAAAGGTTTAGAGGAAACACATGAGAGACAGTGTGAGAGAACAAACTGCGTCAGACAAAAACAGAAGAGGTGGCAGAGGCTCCGGGCGGCCATTTTCTTCCCTTTCGTCTTTTTGGAGAGGGCTGTAAAGTTTCTGTTAGTTTCAGGGCCTCCCTCGCTCAGTCTGGGACCTTCTTTTATTTTCCCTCTGCACAGTTGCTTTTTCAATCACCCAACAACACACTCCTGCATGTCAATGGCCTGGTTTCAATCAACCTGTAACGCATTAAGTCCTCCTTTGGTCCAGAAACACTCTTCTTCTGCTGCTATCTGGTTTACAGGCGCATAACTCAGAACCAGGCAACAAAAACAACATGTCAATCCTTTGTTTTCGTCATTAGAGTTTACTCTGCCATAAGCGCTCCGCTACTTACACAACGTTGTAATGAAAGAAAAACACAATCAGCGTGCAATAATCACCTTTTTTTCTTCAAAGTGCGACATTTTGAAAAATTTGGGACGTTTCAGGAGCGTTTCACAGTCAGACAACTGCTTAATGCCCCGATATCACATCCACATTACGGGGTAAGATAAATAGCGCCTCTGCGATATTGCCGTGCAGTCAGAACACTGACGCTCATTCACAGGGCTCAGCTGCGGAGCGATACGCAGACAGATGGGAAATAAGCCATCATTACTTACTATTGCTCATTTATCCTTAAACGTTGCATTTAAACGTAATTATCTCTATTGCAGAGCCCATCAAGACGGGACGACACAGGAGGACATCTGTGTGTGTGTGAGTGTGTGTGTGTGTGTGTGTGTGTGTCTTCATGCGCACATATGCTGTTTGCCTGGGGAGTGCTGGAAAATTGAGATGATGATATGTGTGTTCCATCTATTTGTCTTGGTCTGAAATTGCTATATTTTTCACTCACGTGCAAACACGCACAACAGATGTTTTAATGCGCGCCGCCGTGTTTTCACAGCTTTGAAATAGTCACGGCCCCTCGTGGTAATTCACCTAATGCGCTGTTGTGTTCAGCTTTAGACCATTACTCCATGCTGATTAGTGGATTCATCCGCCATCTAAAACAATAGGCCACACTGAGTTACACTTTAAGCTATTCTATGAAGTCTTTTCACAGATCTTTGCGTGAGGCGATGATCTGATCACTGTATCGGAATAACAAACCTCACGTGTACATGTAACGCAGTAAATCACTTTTTTCACGACGACGAAGAAGGAATCCTGCTTCGGCTTGGAACAGCACGTAGAGGTGAGAGGAGAAGGAAATCCCAACGATTTCGAGGAACTCCTTCTTCTTTTGTTTATGTCACATTTTGTATACTTAAACTTACACAAAACCTTTCACCCATAAATGTAGCACATCATTCTGAATTAGCTTTAAAAGAGTTGTGGCTAACAAGCAATCAGGCCTCATTGTGACGATATGGAAGCCGCCCAAAACCTGTCCAAATGAGCTGTGCAGCGTCTATAGAAAATGCTTCATTGGCCACACTGTCCACACAATAGACCGAAGGGCAGAGGAATGTGTGCAGGAACATGTTCAAATGTGGTGACTCGTCTTCTATGGCCCATACCCGGAGGATTGTTCCTATACAAAACAACCCAGGTAGCAGCGAGCTACCAGCCCCCGGGGGCCTTGCAGCACAGGTGCAGCTCTGGTATCTCCCTCAACAAAAAAAAAAACTTGACCCTGTGACACCCGAACAAAAACAAACATTGAGCTGTACATCGGTGGTGGCCAAGGTTGTTCTTTCCATTTTTTTCCCCCTTCTTTCTGCTTTTCTTGGGGCTGCCCCCCCCACCCCCCCACCACCCCCCACAAAGCTACAAAGCAAACAGAATTGTGTGAACGTCGGGTGGAAAAAGGGTAAACACGGGTTGTTGTGACGTGTGTGGTGAGTGAGTGGCCGTGTGTGCTGGGCATTCCTGACATTGAGCCACCGGTGCTATTTTTTTCTTTTTGCCGGGTGAGATGTTTTGAGAAGCCTGGTTCCCCACCCCGGGCTCACCTGTTGAGCCCTGACAACCAAACAAATGGCTTCCATCGCAGCTCAGAGTGACCGTTGACCCCCCGGGCTTTGAGTTGCCCTGTGGAGCCCGGGTGTTTGAGAAGCCTTCCTGGTTCAATAACATCTTTCCCCCCCCTCCCTTGAGCAGCTAAAGCGCTTAGCTGTTTAACACCTGTGGCTCCATCCCCTGAGCTCAAAGACAACTGCTGATATTGTCCACATATCCTCACACGATACACACTCGTTTGTCATGGCTTGTCCCCCGGACCTCTGGTTGCAGCAGCTATTTGTTACATTTTTGTGAGGTTGAGGGAAGCTGCACGACTGATCCCTCTCTTGCAACCGGGATTATCAGAGGTAAAAAAACAAGTACACAAATACATACACATGCATCACATGCACATGCACACATGATTAGGAGTACTTTGCATGCACACACACACACATGCACAATGGCAAACACAATAAACCACCTTCTAAGTAAACTTACATTTCTGATTCTGACTAATTCATGTGATCAAGTTAGAGTACCATTAGTATATTATGGTGCTTGGATATAAACACAGCACATAGACTGTGGTACGTGCTTATAATGGAATTTATAAGCAATATACCAATAGAAGGAACATCTACGTAGCGGTTTGAAGTATAGCACAAGATTACAAACACCTAAACTACGCCTCAAAAATGTCAAAACACAACGTGTGAACAGAACTGTACTGGCCTGATCCCAACGTGTGAGATGGCAGTCGCTCACTGGAAAATACACAACTCACCGAGCTGATCAAAGGCAGTAAAGGTGCACAGATGTGTTCCCCCTGAGGTCTGTTGAGGTGGGCCTTGTGTTAGTGAACAGGAGACATCTGGAGTGAGACCTCTCCTCTCCTCTCCCTGACCACTCCGTGCCCTGGCACTCAACCAACTGTGTCATTGCAAACACATCCACCTCCTGCATGCACGTTTCTAATCAAACAGGCGCCACTCATCAGCCTCCTAGCAGGAGAGAATTACTGCATACTCATACATGACTTCATTTAATCTATGGCAGATATTTACTTACCTGCTGCGTGATGAACAATCCCTGTCTTACCTTGTGAACAAGATAAAATCAACATTGGACTTTATAATAGGAACATCTGAGCAACTACAACTATGAGCTGTGAGCAAACTATAATTGACAGTGATGCACTAATACAAGCTCACATAGGGTGCAAACACACACACACACACACACACACACGCTCCATACACATACCCAAGTGAATCATCATTCTTTCTCCATCCCCTAACTCCCTCAGTTCACTTCATTAAAATGGGATATGAGATTTATAAGCTCACACTGTTCAGTCAACAAACCCACAGCAGAGCGTTCAAACAGAGCTGCCTTGCTCATTCTCTGGAAGACACCAACGTGATGCTCAGCTTGTAGGATAAGCACACACACAACATGTTAAATTCAGTTAACTACACTGTCATAAGCAAACAGTCATTCCTTAAAAGCCATAAAAGCTCCATGGACTCTTGATGGGCCGTGTTCGCCGGGTCTGCAGCATACCGCCAGGAGCACGTAATTGCCCGTATCAAGCTGATACAGATGCACAGAGATGCTGCAATCCAAGAGTGTACTGCCAAACACTATAACAAACAGCAACACCTGCCTGAGTCTGGGAGTGAGTGTGTGTGCAATGCTTTGGCTTCAGCGTGTGTGTGTGTGTGTGTTGCTTCAGGAGTGATCGTGATGAAGCAGGACTAGCATTAGGTCATCAGTTCTTGCTGGCGTCTCTACAGCTGGGCTCGACTGGCGGAGACATGTTCACATATGGCGGTTCGAGATCGCTCACAAAACATTTCATATGAGCAGCACTTTGCTTTGAACTGGAACCAGAAATGTAACTTTCTGGGTTGTGATGCGTCGGATGGTTTGGACCGAGCTCAATAATAAATGTTAAATGGACTAATAAATCGACTTTTGCGGTCTGATGGACTTTGTACTTGCATTGTGTTGTTACACGCCTATACGTGCTTTATGTAGCAGAGAGATTTTCGTAAAGTGCTGGTATTTGTTGATGGTATTACTGTGTGCTTACAGTACTTTTCCATCGGTTGATATGCTGGAACAAAAACATTGCAAACTGTCAAACCAAATGCAAGTTACCATCTGATAATGCAGTTAAACCTGATCAGTTACTTCTCCTGAGTGATTCATTATCCCTATATGTGTCAAGCAAATCAACACACATGCACACACACACCTATGCATGCACGCACACATACACCCACACACTCCTTTGCACCCCCCCCCTCCTCAACCAACAACGCTTACATACAAATCACAGTCAAGCGGTTCCCAAACACCGCTGCTACACCGTCGAAGCTGCTGGGTGCGAATCTGTGCTGTGTTTAGCAGAGGAGATTGTGTATTTTGAGAGTGTATTGGGAGTACAGCCGGTCAATAAATATTTGATGACAGTGCCACCTCTCCCCTACGCCGAGGCCCGAGCAGATCATCTCCTGACCTTCAGACACCCAGGGCCAGATGAATTATTAAGAGCAGAGCTGTCAGTCAGGACTGCCAGGCCAGCTCCAGGTGGAATAGAGAGCGAGGGCTATCTGCGATCACATCTCACCCGGCTGTCAATCGCCCAGACCACCACCTGCTGATTGGACCCGCCTACCAAGAGAGAGAGAGAGAGGAGTTTCTGTCAGCCCAGCAGAAATGCAACAACAATGTACACAAACAATGTACAGTAAGGGTTCTTTGTTCTGCATGAGGCGTGCACATGCAACTGCTTCAAGATGAATGGGATCCTTCATCCTTGTGTCATCAGGGGATGCTATCGGCTTCCTGCATCACTGCATGAAAGCCTATCTTTTGATATGCCAAATGTTTCCAGGGTCCTCTAAGAGGCTCCTGCAATATATTATCTCATCAGTTCCTCTCCAAATATTCGCTATCACACTAGTTTATCGTCTGTTCTGATGAGATCGTGAGTGATCGCTCAGAGTTTTGCAGTTGGTTCAGAGTTGCTGTGGTCCTCTGGCCTTGAGAGTGAGAACAGACTATTGAACTGATTGTGACCTGCTTTGTTTGGGTGGAGCCCTCCAATTTCACCACTCAGCTGTTAGAAGCTGCTGTGTTTGTGCTAGCCCATATGGATTAATCAATCCATATGTGTGTGTGTGTGTGTGTGTGTGTGTGTGTGCCCACTATGTGTGACTTCTGCTGAGAGTGTGATTCACTGCCTGCTTCGATCTTTGTGCCATTGTGTATGCGTCTGTGTGAGTGTGTTTGTCTGTGTGTGTGCTTGTCCACGCGGACTTGTATATGTGTAACCGTCAGCGATTCCTCAGGCCCATTGGCCCGGAGGCTGCCTCAGCCCAGAGTAACCTTCTCGCGTGAAGGTGTCGCATATGATACTTCCTCAGGCCCTGGCCAAACACCACCCAATCCCTGATCCAACACTCCAACCTGATCCCTTCTATCCCCTGTATTCCCTTTCTGCACCGCCCCCCACCCCTACCCACCACCTTATCCCTCCCCCTTTTTCCCCTCTCCCCGTACTGGACATTTGGTTGCCACCCCACCCGTCTCCCTGCTCCATCTCTCCTAGCCCCAGCAACAGCTGGGCTCAACTTGCAGCTGATCGACACTTTTGCTTTGTTTTGGCTGCGGCTGGATGTTGTAGCGGGGTGACTCGGGACCTGAGGCCAACTGAGAGAAGAGACATGAACCAAGTGTTCATTTTCAAATTCACGTTATGAAAGATCAAATAATAATGTGATACTTTCAGGATCGCTGTAGGGAAATTCTCTTTTCATTTGCCCCGCTCCAGGGAGGTCGGAGTGCAGGGTCAGTGCAACTTGTAGAGATTCGACTTGGTCAAGGACTTCCGCACGGTAGATGTGGCCGACATGGGGCTCGAACCCGCGGCGTGGTCAAATCGGAAAAATCTTGAGACAATGCTTTTAAATACTAAAATGTGGCGTCGTCAGAGAGCTAATGTCTTACCATACAGAAAATCACTTTATTGATCCTCTCTGAGTGCATATTGCTCATTTTTTTCTACATTGATGGTCAAGAGCACAAACCCACATGCGTTTCATCCTTAATTCATGAGACCTACATTTCTATGGGAGTATGTCTATACATGACTGCTGGCCATCCGTCTTGTGTCTCTGGTCTCCTCCGTGTGCTGTTGACAGCGGGGTTTATATCACGATAAGCAGGGACAACAACGGGGCATTTCATTTTCTTAGTGAGCTAAACGCTGGCAGGACCGCCTAATCAGATCTCCCGGGGGCCTGATTGGCTTAATGACTGGATTGAGTGACAGGTGACATTGCCGTTTCTCAAAGGCGGATGCGCGTGAGAAGAGGTTGATGCAGCATGGTTGATGCACAGCAGATCGCCCCTAGCTGTCACTGTGTGGCGGGGAATTGAAGGGTAGGGATGCTCCTCTACTTGGACCTGACAAACCCCATTACAACTAAGTGCGCTGATCTTTATGGATTGGACTTGAAAACAAACGTATTGGTATGACGATCAAAAGAGACAGGGTGAAATGGATTGCGGATTTTACTTTTCATGGTTGAGGATTTATGATACGAGAAGGTTGGAGGAAGGGTATCGTGTTAATACGTCCTTGAAAGAGGAAGTCCCCCAATGCACTCCAGATACAAATGTGCACTTTGATGGTCGCTCAGACACTTGCACTCACACACGTACTTATTTCGCAACACCGAGAGTATTCTCTTGATGCCCTGAGAGTGATTAAGCCAACATCAGCCTTATTGTGCCCGGTGGACGTGCGTTCTGTG
Organism: Hoplostethus atlanticus; assembly: GCA_034670405.1. Lineage (NCBI taxonomy): Eukaryota > Metazoa > Chordata > Actinopteri > Trachichthyiformes > Trachichthyidae > Hoplostethus > Hoplostethus atlanticus. The sequence continues at coordinate 587,523 of JAXDDX010000153.1, read as the reverse complement.
TTTATTTCAAACACAGTGGCCCTCGTGCTGTCTCTGCTATCCCAGCTATGGGCGTCCGGGGAGACATTCTGCTCAAGGCTTGGATTCTTATGGGTTTCCTAAGTGAAAAGACAGGCCCTGCCAGGATTACTCCTCCAGTTTACTGCGATGGCTTTTCCAGGGACTGGACACTTACAGTAAAGCTCTTTCATTGAAGCGGCTGTTTCTCCGCTGTCAGCACTCCTTGACAATGCCTCCTGAAAAAAAGCTCAAGCCTCACCGCCCATCTGCGTTCTGCATCTCTGGTATCTGGCGTACGAAGCGAAAACATATTTCATGTAGCTCGCTATCAGCTGGGATCAAAGTATAGCTTTTCAGTGCTCGTTGTCAGACTGATGTCTTGAGCAGCCCGTGGCTTTATGTAGGGGATCAGCAAAAAATAATCAGCCTCATCGTTTTACCGCCATCAACACTCAGCCAGTGAAATATTATCAAGTAACATGGGTGCTGAATATGAGTAATATTTATTATCCTATGTGTGTCCAATTTCATAACCTGTGAGAAAGATATACTGCTGTACGGCTCATATCGTTCTCTTGGCTAATGATCACCCCTACTCTGTTTCTAGCTTGATTTTCTGTTTCCCATTTCTCACTCTCTCTCTTTAACACATATCCCTTCCCATCGACTTTTCACCCTCTCACCTTTGCCTCCCGCCATCTTCTCTACCCGTGTGTGTGTCGTACAGTCCAACCGGCAGGGGTTTCAGATTCCCGCCTGTGCAGGGAGAAACACTTATTTCACAATTAAACTGAGTGCTACCTATTAGCACAGGGCCCCATGGGTACCGCTCAGGGGAGGCGGTGACAAATTGCTATTTGAATGGAGGACATGCTCTGTTATGAACGTCTTGGAGGTTTGTTTACGCGTGACTGTAGTCTGGGGACAAGCAGATACACTCTTCCACTCAAATGCATTAAAGTCTGATTTCTCCATGCACACGCTGAAATGACCTCGCAAGACAGGAGATTGAATTTTTTCGTGATTAATAGGAATTTCACCTCTGGAGCGTTGAGCTCCACTCTACTCATTTCATCACTAATTCAAATGGCTGACTCTTGATAAATCAGACATTTCTCTCTTCCATGGGCCCTCACAGGTCTATTTCCTATCAGGATTGTTATGAGAATACCAGAGGATTACAGTAGATGAATCCAAGGAACATACTTCATCTTGTATTTCCGTAGGAGGCTCTAGGAGCGAAACAGAGACTGAGAAAGAGTTTGGCGGCTGTAATGGTGAACTTTTCCCCAGTTCCACCTGGCTGCGGTGGAGGGCTTTTCAGCCACGACGGGCCCCTGGGATCTGGTGCTCAGCAGAGCGGACCATGCATATGGGCTGTGATCCTGTGTGTGTGTGTGTGTGTGTGTGTGTGTGTGTGTATGTGTGTCCGGAGAGAGACAGCTGTCCAGCTCATCTTCCCCCCTCACGGACTGCCTCATTTATAATTAACCCAGATGACCAGGTGGCTATGTCCCTCTGTCCCTGCCAAGGCATGCTTCACTCTGACCTCTGACCTTCTGTCAGACATTCCACTACGGACGGCCCACGTCTCATGTTTACCGCTCAAGTACTGTTTGGCTGACTGGACAGCTCAGTGGATCTGAAACAACACACCGCGGATATATACCGTATAATGAATACTTACTCACAACAGAGGAGACACTGAAGGAGAGAAAGGGAGAGAGAGAGAGGGGGGCAAAAAAAAAAAGAGCGAGGCAGCCAGATAGAGAGACGGTAAGAGAGTCCGTCACAGCCAGACATCGTCAGAGAGAAACAGAAAACAGGAGTAGTTTTATTGAGCTTGGCTGAGGCTAGAGGCTGAGGGCTGCTGGAAGCTCCCAGAGGTCCAAGGCTCACCGAAGGCCAGGTCTCGGGAACAGGAAGTTATATCGCCACCTGCTATTCTCATTCTTGTTTCCCCCCGTGATGCCGGCCCTGGCAACAGTGTCCGGGCAGTAGCGGTGGAGTTGCATTCGCTCCATTGTGATCGGGTTAATTCTCCCATCCATCTTGGAAGCCCCTATGTTCGGTGAGTGTGTTCTTTGGCCGGCGCAGGCCCATCAACACCACCACCGCAGACCAACACAGGCAGACAAGAGGCTGTACGGGGGCCCCTGGATCCACCTAATCACAACCACAGACTACAGGTGTGGACGTAGAAATATTGGAAGGAGGGAAAAATACTGATCAGCCACCTGGGAGATCAATAAACATCCTTCTGCTCCGACAATCAGAAGACTGCCAGAGTGACGTCTTTAGATTTACTACATATAAAGACAGATTTACTTCATGGTTCTGTACTTCCATTCAAACTGATCTGCTCGCTTCGTCTTGTCTGAGGGGTTTTCAACACAGGCTAACCTTTGACCTCTCTCCCTCCTGGCCTAGCGCCCTCGCTCCCCCTCCAGGCCAACCCCCCCCAACGCCGCACCCCCATCCCCTTTGCGTGCCATCGCCATGGTAACCTTAAAGACTTTTCCAGATGTGTCTGGGCCCTTCGGCTATACCGATGCAAAAACTCCCCAACAACCTTCGCGTAAACCTCTCATCGACAAACACTCCCTGATCGCCCCGCGGGCCAACGGAGGGTCTAGAATAGGTTGAGGCTCACACATACTCTGTGCCCTTCTTTCGTCGCACTCATAATGGCGTGAGGGGGGCTGAGGGCGGAACACGGACCCAAGGTTAGCGAACAAGGCGTATCCAGTTTCTGTTGTGTAACGGCAATACCTCCAGGCTTCCTGTGCACATGTTCTGTGTAATGCTCGTGTCCTGGTGATTGGGTGGGCCATTAGAGGACATGGGGCAAGTGAAACTCTACCTGATTCATACTTCCTCCCACTGCTGCTGCTGCTGTGGGAAGTCGGAGCTGGACTTCAAAGTTGCCCGAGATGTATCGCGACTACGAGCAGCCGAACAGCCGAAACAGCTGATCGACACTCAGCCACCGTCTCTCTTTGCTTGCGAATGAAAGTTGAGTTTGACTTTTCATTTTCCGCGTTGTATTATTTTCTGCTGAACTCTGTTCTGAGGTCATTCGTTCAGCACCTTGCTTGGAAACATAGAGGCATGATGCAGCAGAATGTGACCCTGTGTTTTGACACCTCTCTTTTTCACTGCCCATATCTCTCTTTCACTCTCCCTCCCCCTCTCCTCTCTCTCTAAAGGGCAGGGCAATGGCACACTAATCTCCCCCATACCCGGTTTACCCTTCTGACTGCCCCACCCTGACCCCACCTCGCCTCCCTTTGTTTGCTTTGGCACTCCGGATGACATCCGTCACAGCACCTGCCACTGCAGCCTGCAGCCTGCCTTCGCCCATATCCCCTGAAGCGTGCTAAAGGGTGAGCCACGTGTCCCCAGCACCCTCTAAATGGGTGACAATACCGCTGTCCTCGCCCGTCTGGATTAAGCACCGGTACACTCCGCTTTTGATGCCCCAGTGGCTGCTCGGAAAGGGAGGAAAGGGGCGGGGAAGGCATTAGAAAAGGGGAAACAGGTGTGTGTTGTTTTTTCTTAGCCATCCCCCAGGCCCCCACACATGTCAAAAATATTTCTCCCTGACCCACGAAAGTAGAACTGGTGTTACCAGGAAGGAAACTAACTTGAATCAGGGTTGAGGAGAATTTGAATGATGCAGGCTCAAAGGGTTGCATGATATTAAATAGGCTGCACAAAGTCTTTGTAAAAGATGTAATAGTTTCACAGGCCAAAGCAAATACTGGTTTCAATGGACATCAGGATCTAACTCCACAAAACATCCAAAGGAAACAAATCCCAAAACTCCTTAAGCCCAAATACCGGCTCCATGTCAGGCGGTCCGGTTGGAAACGATCTTTCTTTTGACTGCCCAAGGAGGATATGTGGGAAGTAGACCTATGGGGGCCTCTGTTGCTTTGTCCCTTCCCTGAATAGTAGCCTAAAACAGGGGTTGAACTCAGCACAGAGACCAGTCAAAGTGACTGGCACCTCCTGACACCTGCATCAAGGCCTCTTTGTCCAGGTGCCCATATGTGGAGCGCAGGGAAGTGGCCCGGCATTGGCCACAACTAGGCCAGACTGAAAGAGAGAGGAGCCGCTTTTGTCCTGAGGGGTCTGTAATGGACTGATAGCATCATGCTGATCTCCCTCCTCCTCCACCTCTTTCTCTTCCTCTCTTTAGTCTGCTGGCTGTTAAAGGCCCCATTTAGGGCCGCTGATACTCTCAACCTTTGGCTATCAGCGAGCCAGGGCCAGAGAGAGGTGCAGATTGTGTGCCGCGATAGATGAGGTAAGGTAATAGGCAGAATACCCCGTGAAACTCTTGAGAACAGTCTTTAACTGATATTACACATTGTATACTGTAACGCTATATGCTCGGTATTCAACCGCTCTGATATCAACTCCCATTAATCAAGGCATTGAACATAAGGCATCGCTGGCGGACAAGTCAAATGACACTCTGAAGGTGATATCTGAAGGTTGGGCCCGACTGAAAACAAGCTCCCATTCAACTTGTCGATGCGTATCAGTGCTGATGGCTCTTCACAGCTCCTACCACTCTCTCCCCAAGAAGGAAGGGGATGACAGGGGCTAGGATCACCTCAGTGTTAGACCTCCCACGGGGGTGATCAGGTCCCCCGACCGGCCCGACAGCCAACATCGTCTCCTGATTCTTTCACCATGTGAGAAGACCTCTGTCGCAGCGCCCCGCGATGAAAGAGACCCTTTCTTTTCCCCCTCGCCGGGCCATCTGACAATCCAATCTACCAGGCCAGCGGTAACTTAATATCCCTCTTCTGATAGGGGCTCTCTCCCACTCTCTCCTCCTCCCTCGCTTGCTTTGCTCTCTCTCTCTTTTTCCTCCTCTATCTTGCTCCCTTTGTTGTTGTGGCAGGGATCCGCAGAGAGGGGCGAAGGTTGGCAGGGCAGGTGTCTGATTTTCATTAGAATTGCAAATAGGAGTGAGTGGATGCCTGATCAGATAAGGAAGAGAGTAGAGAACAATGGAGGGGATGGGAGGGGAGGAGAGGAGAGGAGAGGAGAGAGGAGAGGAGAGGGTGTTTGGTTTTCATCCCCCATGGGGGACAGGCAGGGCTCATCTAACCCACCACCACACCCAGGGGAAGGGACCGAACTCCCCTTACCCGTTACCTCATTCACCCTCCCTCCCTCCCTCCCTCCCTCCTTCTATCCGTCCCCCAGAGTCACATAGGTCAGGGCTGGGGGGGGAGGTGGGGCTGACGACAGGGGAGGGTGGTTAGAAAAGGCTGAACCAATCTTCAAAGCGTTCTAACAGGCAGACGAAGTATATCCTGCATCGTAATCGACCAGTCCTGAAAAAAAACTTCTTAAATATCGATTTTTGCTCGGTGGGTTCAAATCTCCAACGTTTCACCAACATGTCACGCTCCATCGCGGCTCATTCCAGTTACCCTGAACCTCAAAGGCCTAGTTAACATCATGGTGAACATCATGCTTCATTACGTCAGCAGGCAGCCATTTAGCAAATTAAAGCAAATGACGTTTACTGATACAGACCAATGGGTGAGCAACACTCACATGTGTACGTACACTGAACCACACACACACACACACACACACACACACACACACACACACACACAGACCGTGTCCAGCTGGACCTTAAAGCCATCAAGCCAACAGCTGGACTTTACAGTTCTCCCCTCTCAGTGAAATATCACACCACATTTCTGGCACCGGGAACCCAAATTAACAAAGAGGATTTGCTCAGAATTCCATGTTTGGGGGAAACGACCAATTGTCAGGGCTCTGTGAAAATCACCGCAGCTGGGGAACATCTTGCCTGAAATGTTGCTCATTCCACAGAACCCGACGATAACCTCCGTTTCTAAACCCGGTTTGTGTCTTTAGTCTTTTCTTTGACACACCTTGCAGTCCCCGTAGTCAGCAAATCTGCACGCTCCCCGAGGGAGAGGTGTTGAAAATCATCGATTCCACTGGGCTTGTTGCCGTGGTGAAGGCTTGCAGCAACACGGTTGGCTGGCTGGCTGGCTGCGCTGCTGCTGCACTCCCAACATGCACCTGGGCGTGTTTGTGAAAGGACAGGACAGGCCGGAACGAAGGAACAGCTATGTCAATACCGCCAAAATGGGAAAAACAAACATTTCTGGGTGAAGTGTCGCTTCAGTTATTTTCCCCCCTGAATAGCTTTCCCTCTGTAAATTCCCCCCACTATGCTGACTATGTAGCGGGGCAAAACAATTTCCTGCAACTATTTCAATATTTTTCCTCTACATTTTCCACATTTCTTACAAAAAAAAACATCTGAGCAACATGTGAGCTTATCTCCTCCCAGGCCTCTCCCTCCTTCTGTTTGTACGGCATGAGAGAGGCGATCCCTGCACCTACTTAATGCCTTCAAACTCTGCGCTTTACATCAACAGTGATTGTTGTGACAGAGGATATATGTGGGAGTCGGAGGGAGCTGTGAGCCCACGGTGATGACTAAATCGTCTCCTCCTCATGCAAATCCTCACGAGGCGGCGCTAGCCTGCGTGGGCGAGCTGGCTCACGCGCTCACGCTCTGCCCCGTCCTGGATCGGGTTTACGCTTCCACTCGGTTTTAATAATGCAGATTCCCCCCCCCACAGCTGGACACGGCTATAGAGCACCTGGCCTTGCCCCGCTCCCGGCGGGCCCTGCGTTCTCACGACACTGTGCCGCTCGGCAGCACCTGTCGGCCGGACCTCGGGGCAGCAGATGTTCCAGTGCCACATTCCATCGGTAAGGCATGACTATTGATTTGGAGGAAATCCCCCCCCCGCCAGAACCCGTCGTGTCCTTTTTTGCTTTGAATGGTGGAAGCACCCCGCTCCATTTTGTCCGTCCTGCTGTCAAATGGCGGGAAGCAGGCCTTCTCTTTGCAAAGTCTTCACGGAGACAGGCGGTTAACAACACACACACACTCACGAACATCCAAACACACACATGCCCTCTCTTTCTGCCGCTCTCGTTCTATTTCTCTCCGTCTCACACACACATATAAACACTTAAAAGTCAACAGATAAATGTTATCTGATATCTGTCGGGGGACATAAATCATATTCTCTTGTCTCTGGCGATTACAATACAGACATTTACCATGTGAAAAGATAGTGTTTTCCCCGGCCCCTCCGCTGATATGAAATGGGATCTGCCTCGCTCAGGAGATATGGATCACAGAGCATATTTGCTGACGGATAGGAGTGTCAAAATGAAGCGGACTCGACAAGCCTAACAAGTGGCTGACTTATGGAGCACATCGGCCCGACAGCGCTCTGTTATCTCTTCACATACAGAGTTACCTGCCAGAGAGAGAGAGAGAGAGAGAGAGGGGGGGAGCAAGAAACACTCGGGGACTGAGAGACAGAATGAGTGAAAGAGTAAAGAAGGCGTGTGACAGAGCTGGCGAGGGATGGAGTGAGAAAGTGAGTGAGCGGCAGAAACTGACCGAAAGAAGTGAGTGAATAGGTGAATGGCTGGAGTGACCGGTAGAATGGATGAGACAGGAGAAGAAAAAAGAGAAAGTAAAAGAGAGAAATAAAAGAGAGTTTTGACAGGCTGCAGAGTGGGAGAGCCCCCCCCCCCCCCTCCCTCCCTTTATTCGCCATTATCGTCCAATGACCAAAACAAGCCTCTTTAGGAGAAGAGGCCGTGCAGCTGCAAACTCTAAAGGACTAATAGACAATCTGGTTGCCTTGGCGATGTGTTGCTTTCTTCCAAGCCGCGCTATTTACCACAATGTCCAATAATGTGAACAAAGGCTGGAAAGGCCAAACAATAGACCTTTGGCCGTCGCCTTTCTATCTCCCTCTTTTCCCAAAAATGATGCATTCTCCCTCAATGACTTCAAACGTCCCGGCTACAAAAACATTATTGTATGTTCCGTGCATTACAGGCCCATGGATACAGGGGTGCAAGGCCTCTTCACAGGGGCTGAGGGCTCCTCAAACTCCTTTTCTTGTTATTGTGCAGCTTTTTTTATTAATGGAGCATGAGAGGGGTCTGGCGTGGGTGTGTGGCATGTCCTGTGGACCGACACACTGTGTGTATGTGTGTGTGTGTGTGTGTGTTTGTGGGTTGTGTGTGTGTGTGTGTGCGTCTTTTGCACACACAGACCCCATCTGTTTGGTGGCCGGACACAGTCTGGGAAAGTGTGTGCAGGCGAAGAATTCACACACAGCACAAAGGTCCAATTATGAGCCCCCACTCAGAGAAGGAGAAGGGGGGGGTGGGGAGAAGGGATAATGGGGGCTTGTCCATCTCGGAAGGGGGTATGATGGTTTCCTTGCCTCTCACCTCGCCCTCCTCTCTCGCCTCCCCTCTCTCACCACAAACAAATATGTGTTAACAAGAACAGAGCATGGAGAAAAATTCCTTTGGAGGAAAAACAAACCCCCCCGTTTGAGTTTTTTAAGCTTTCAATCAGCTGCTGTTTGAGAGACTGGACAAGTAATGACAAATAATGGCAAAATAAATAAAACACACAAATACAATCTTCAAATCTTCAAATCTTCAAATAGCCTTAATCTCTCATTATCGCACAAGGAGAGCGTCGCTTTCAGTCTGGATATTTCTCTACAGACTGTCTCCAGTTTAATCTCTGAGTGTGTTGGGCTTCTGGCGTCTATAAAGCTTCACCTCCAGTCTGTCTTTACTGTAGTACAACTGATTAGATTAGCCTCTATTGGAAGAAAGTGATAGTAACCCTGCATGCGTCACCTTTCAAAGCCCCAACCTCAACCTGCGCCGGCTCACAACTTTGATTCCTTATCTCTAATTTCACCACACACACGTTTGGCAAATTGCTTTTTGATTTTGCATCGTGACGTACGTGTTTTATCTCGGCAAAATGTCATGCGACTCCGCTCTTTTGCCTGACAGCTTAGCGCTGCAGCCGTTGTGCGGCTAGACAGTCTTTGATCTTTCTCCTCTTGTTTAAAGCGGTCAGAACAATGTGTGAATTCCCTTAATGCGCTATCAGCGGTTTGGAGTGTGCATGGGTACAAAACCTTGACACTTCTGGCTTGCGACTGAATAAACAGCCAGAGGAACACGACCAAGTTAGGAAGCACAAGGGTCCCGGGGATGATTCACACGTCAAAGACATTGTTAAAATCGAAAATGGAAGAAACAAGGGTCCAAGGCAGTCTTCTGGATGAAGTGAAGTTGGTTAGTTCACATGAACAATTAGAAATTCCTACGCGTTTCGGCCGAAGCCTGAACATTGTTAAAGTGTATCTACTGCTGTGAGTCAGGGGACAGATTGATTCCACATTGGGCCTATTTATCGTTTGCCAAACCCCTTGAATATGTTTTTGCCATCTGCAGCTTTTACATATTCCTAGAGGAGAACAGTCCACAAAACACATTTCACACTAAATGCATTTCGAATGCATCTTTTTACAGAGTGAGTTCAGCTGGAGAGCAGCCTGTCTCCAAGTGCATCTTCAAGTTCATTGTGTCCCAAGAGGAACCGCATACCACATCTCAGTACACAGTCTTGCACTTTGTTGCACTTGTGCATACAGGATCCAGTGTGCGTGCATATTGGGCCATGCGTGGCACGAAGCAGCATATGTGCATGCGTGGGCGTACGCGGGGTGTGTGTGTGCACACATGTAAGGTATAGCGTGAACAAACATACAGTTGCGTGTGTGTTTGTGTGCCTGACATTGGAGCGTCGGCAGCTGGTGAACTCCTCTCACACACCAGGTGCGACCTGTAGCTCTCGGTGCTGCGTCAGCACATAGCGTGGCAACATGACACTGTTAAGCACACACACACACACACACACACACACACCAAAAACACACAAGCACGCGTCCACGCACACGCACGAGTACGTGCACATAGATGCTCATGTACACCCCCTCCACACACACACACACACACACAGGTGTTAAGAAAAGGCGTGCAGATAAACATGCAGAATGCGGACAGCGTGTTTTAATGTGACAAGCATAAATCACTGATTGTATCACTGCATTCATTTGAATCTGATAGGCTGGCGGCCACGGGAGCTTTGTACATTGTTTTGGGTTAAGAGAGAGAGAGAGAGAGAGAGAGAGAGAGAGAGAGAGAGCATATAGTCCCAGCAATGCTCATGACTGAAGTGATAGGGACACACAAGTGGTAAAGGCAGGGCAATAAAAGGCATTTGGTTGCCATCTGTCTCTGTGGCCTCAGTGTCAAACAGTTGGCTGTCAGGCTCATACCATAGGCACACAACCAGGATAACCATTAGTCCATAAACAGACGTCCTTCTATAGACAAACGGTTAGGGATTTCTATGGCTATGTTTGTGGTGAGATAATGGTCATATAGCTAATACGTGCAGCTGCTCACTTGAAAGATCGGCGTAATGGAAGTTTAATTAAACTAACAGACAGAGGACATATTGAGGATCAGACTGGATGAACATGACGTGGCTTGCTCTTTAGTCCTATAGCATAAAGGCGAGCCAGGTTGAGACATTCCCTGATGAGAAATATTCCTATAATATTCCTATAAGATTCCTAGGGACTTTTAGTGTGTTTGTGGTAATTGATAGTTTATAGTGACCTTACTTTGCGGTATTGTTTTATCTCCTATCTCCTTTATTTCCTATCAAAAATTTAACGAACATAAAAATAAGATAATCTAACAGGGTCTTTTAGTTTTTCTGTGCTATTTCTTTAGTATTCTTCTCAACTTTATTACAGGATTGCTATCGTTCTTTTCTACCTCTGTGTCCTTTACCTCTGTTTGACCGGCCATCGCGCAAATCTGGACAAGGCATCCACTTCTCCCAATTACTGGTTAACAGTAAGTACTTTATTGAACCTCGATAATCTGCAGAATTAATCTTTTTCTTATGAGGAAAACAGAGCGGGCGATACGAGCGGCGCTGACAGACGCGCTGAGGACACCGACACCGGCTCCCACATCCATCCTCCTCAACAGCAGACTTCCCAATCGTCTCCGGCTTCACATAAGCCCGTCAGTGGGATTTAGAGGTTATTGCTTTGTGTTCTCCTCTTTGTCTTAGGGGTCATCTTTCGGGAGCTGAGGTGAGACTGGGGTGAACATGAGAGAAACGCGGTGCAACTGGGTAATGCGGCATTGATGTTAAACACACCAGCCTGAACCCTCATCAACTCTGATGGAAGTAATCTGCGATGAAAACGTGGGAGTGTGGGGTTACCTAATATTCGTCAAGGCCAATGCAATGGATTCAGTGGGAGAAAAGATGACAGGGGGAGGGGGGGTAGCCTGTGAGCGGGCCAGGCTATTACCCCCCTTGGCCACCCCATTCAATAAATCCTGGAAGCGCCCCTGATTGTGAGGCCAGCAGTGTTTGAGCACTGAAGGTCATGGGTGACACCTGTTTCCCGTCTCATCTCCCAACATCAAGTTGAGTCACTGGAGGGGTGGGGGGGTGGGGGGTCTCAACCCCCACACACAACGGAGCACAAATCCTCCTGTGTTCGTTTCCTGCCTCAAACAAGCAAAAAAAAAAAACTTCATTGAAAAGGGGATGAAACGGCCAAGTTTGTGTATCAGGGTGGGAAATGAATTTCCGAGGTGAAAGGAAAGGCATGCGTGTCTTGGAAGACGCTCTCCTTCAAAGCCCTGCTTGAACAACAGACTGGTCTCTCTACTGCAGGCCGGGCTCAAACTGGAATACTTGAGCTAATCAATTCTGCTCACTGTTGCCATACTGACAAGACATGTCCGTAGTTGTAGGAACTGCAGCGTATTTATGACTCCGATTACAGCAGGACTACAGACAAATGTTGGGGAGAGTTTGCCCCCTTGTGGAGGCTACCGGAACTACTGCTGTTGGCAGTTCTCTGGCTAAGTGTGGAGCGAAGCAAGGATGTCTGCACACTGCTCCAGTTTTTAAAGAAATCATTTGTGCATTGTATTATTCTATAATATTCAATATCAGATCGATTTCCTGAAAGAATCACAACAGGTATAGTTTACCCCAAAAGGCTGTTTGATGTAGCTGGAAGAGTTGTACCTGTTTGTGTTGTCCTGCTGGCTGCCAGAAGCCATCTGTTTTCTGTTGTCATGGATGTTTGGGCCCTTTTCCTTTTACCATATGGGCTTGTATAATGCTACGTGCAGGCCAAACACACACACACACACACACACACACACACACACACACACACACACACACCCTTAAGGAACAGGCTCTGTACAAAAGCAGAAAATCATTTGCTCCCAGCCTCTTTATTAGCCCCCGTGTTTCCCAGCTGACTTCTGCAGCTGAGGCGTGAAACTGCTCTGTGTTAGGCCTGACCTGGCCTAGCCGGCGGTGCACGCCACCACACTCACAGCTGCACCCCAGGCTCAAGGTGCAACCCTCCCTCGGCGCTCCCTCCTTCTTCTTCCCCCCCTCTCCTACCCCTCCTCCTCTTCCTCCTTCAACCATTCTTCCTCTCCCCCTTTTCTACTTTGTCCCCCATCGTCTCTCCTACACACCAAACCGCTTATATCTCAGCAGTTAAATAGCCTCTCTCCCCCTTTCTCCCCCTTTCCCCCTCCACCGCCAAACGATTATATGGCTTCAGAGTGCATCCATATGTAAGGCATGCTTAACGAGAACGCCGTTCAACACAAGCTTCCAATCACTTGCAGAGATTGACCAGCGTTACTTACTGCCAGAGAGAAGAAGACAGGCAAGGGCTCACTTTAACACTTTTAGTCTCAGAAAATCAGTTTTAAACCTAAGCACATCCGGTCTGTAGTCGGATATTATTGGTGAAGAGGCAATTCCTGCCTGTCCACACACTGTTAGTCATCATTTGATGTGCTTAACACAGGAAAACAAAGGTCAACATGCACGTTAAACCTTTTTAAAATACATAATTCCAACAATGTTTTGAGATAAAAATGGAAAACATATTTCTCTTAACGTTTAATTGAAATCCAGTTTGAGTTACGGACAGCAGATGGCATCAGTGTGCCAATACTATTGCAACGTGTTGTTCAGCGGCACTTTGGCCAGGTGAGGTTTTGCTCAGGGTGTTTAGAAGAGGTCATGAGGCCCTGAATCTATAACTAGTGGTGACCTGTGTCTCTAAACACTGATTAGTAGATCTTTGACATGCTTTCCTCCCAGAGTGCTCAGCGGTGAGAGCAACATTGTATGTAGTCCTCAATACAGACAGAGAAGACATTAACACTAAGGGAGTCAGGCATAGAGAATATGATAACTTGATAGCGTCTTTACACCAATTTCATATTAACAGCGTTGTTAACAGTGCAAAAATTATATCCCCGATTTTTGATTCTTGTGATGGCAGCATTTCCTTTTCCCCCCATCTCCATCCAGTGAATACAGGTGTTGTCATGGGAACGTGCTAGTAGATAGGAGCTGACAGCTGTTTGGGTGAAACAGTGAAATGGTCCAGCCAATCTGGCAACCCGGCCTCCTGCACAGATGGGGAGGTTGGCCAGGCACTGATCACATTTAGCAACGTCACACATCACCCCGGATTTGGTGTCGGTGAAACTCCCTCAACCTTTTGTTTCCCAGGAGGAGAGAGGGCAGCATTTTATTCTCTATTTTTAGACAACACAACGTAGCAAAGAAGATCGAGTAGGGGGACCACGCGGTTCCAGAGATGTGGGACTTGACCACATGACTCCCTACGCAACTCACACTCTTTTAGTTATGCCTTCAAGAAGCAGTCATATGCTAGACTGTGTCATCGATAGAATAAATACAATCTATTGATCTTCTACAACGGTGTTTATCAAAATACACTGGGCCAGCACATAAAAGTTTCGCAATAGTTCCACTCGTGTCCTTACGTTCCTCTGAATAACTGATAACATCGATACAGCGGGCACTGATCCAAGCCAGCTTTCACCCGATTTCTCATTCCATATGTGAGCATCCTGCTCTCAGAGTCGGCTACACAGGACGCTCTCTGGAAAACTCTTACATCAGGGTGTTGGAGGATTACTTCAAAGCGGAGCAGCACTCTAAATTTGGCTCATCAGAGGAACTTATCGATTTGGCCGCCGAAGACCTCGTTTGTCTCCCACTTGGAGTCTCAGATGACAGAACGCTTGCGTTTTACCCCCTGCGAGTGGCAGCCAACCTCAGACGGAGAGACAGAGTATTAATCAGGCCTCACTCTCTCCCATGCCCTCCCCTCTCTCCCTTCCTCACCTCTCTGGATTCCTCCTCCGAATGGGCAGCTGCAACCAACACTGGAAATGAGCCTTGAAAGTGTAATTAATGAGTGTAATGGTGAGATAATTACAGGGAACAAAAATATTGATCAGACTAGCAAACTCCTGAGTCTTAAAAACGAGGAGCGTGAGGCTCAGCACTTACCTCATCCTGCTGTCTGGAAACCTGGTGAATGAGGTAATGTAATGCACTGGACCGTATTTGGGCTTTTTTCATCACCCTTGGGAGATTATTGAGATGCATGAAGAATATCTCAGACGTGAGAAAGGTTCTTGGTGAACTCTGACTTTGTTTGATTTATTTGGAGTGGATATCCGTCCTAGCCAGAGTGATTGCTTTTTTCAATGAGGGGAAAAAGTGCCTTTATTACAACTGGAAAATGCCAAAGGTTATCCAGCAATCATATGAGGTGTCAATCTGACTCAGCTACAAGTCAATCTAAGAGTGATTTTTACATTTAGGTGAAAAGATCTTTTGATATTGGTCGTCCGTGAACCAATGAAAGACATCTGGGTGACTTCTCCGTTCGTCCTTCATAATAAGAGCGCGGTGTTTCATGGTTAGTAATGAAACAGACTCATCCAACAGACACAAACAACGAGAGGGAAAAATGCAAGCATGAAGGATGAAATGAACAATGCACACATAAACATGGACACGGGATTGGACGGACTCCCAAATTGTCGCTCACCGTCATAAATTAACCAAATGGACACAACTGGCTTCAGTGTATTACAAATCCCTTTCCAATGCATATGGCAGCACTTTGAAAATGGGATCAAAAAATGTAGCTGAAATATTGATTACAGAAAAGAGGAAAGATGATGATATTGCCTCAAATGGGATGAAATGATTGGCCGACACATCGCACTCTGAGCAGCAGACCTGATAAATAGTGTATATGTGTGTGTTCACAATGCAAGAGGCATGAGGGTACATCTTTCTGTGTCTCCTCTCCTCTCCTCTCTCCTCTCCTCTCCTCTCCTCTCCTCTGCAAGCTGATGACCAGATGAAATATGGTCAGTGGGAGTGACAGGTTTATTTTCGGCCTCTCGTTCAGCACCAAGTATGAAAAATGACGTGCCAGGTTGAATAATTAAATAGCTTCAGGGTTCCTCTGATCCACCTGACCAGAGATCAATTGTCAGCATTCAGATGGAGCATGCCATATGTTCTACAACGACCCTCGCAGCCCCGAGCGTTGGAGGAACATTTCATTTCGGGGGCAAGGAGCTGCTTAGAAGTTGAGAAGTGCTTTTAAGGACAGTCAACGACTCGGGCTGTCGGATGACCAGACTTTGTTTTCTTTTCAGCTTGAGGCGAAAGCTGCAAAGTCTTACCAGTGGAGCGTCATCTCGTCTGAACAGCCAAGACTAGCATGTTTTGTGGTTTGAACGCAACATCTGATCATCCCAAAACATCATTCCTTACCCGTTCATTCCCTTTCGCCGAACGTCTGATGAATACTGTTACAGTAGCTGCTCCGCTCCCCAGAACTCAATCTTTTATTCCATTTGTGCGAATTGAACATCAAATGCTCTGCAGGGCCCCGGTGAGGGATTAGAGGGCTTGTTCTTTCCCTAAAAGGCCCTTGACCTTCGCGGCTCGCTGACAGGGCCCAGGCATTAGCCCCTCGCAGTAGCGTCCGCAGCCCGGGCTCCGCTGATGCAAATTTCATGTCACAACATCAAACGGCCCGTTGATCAAAGGTCAGCCCTCCTTTGTGTAGGTGTTTGATATCAAAATTTCTATTTCATCTCCAGCTGTGAAAGGCTGTTAGAGTTGAAGAGGAAAGATGGAGGGAGGGAGGAAGAGAGAGATGTAGCAGAGTTGGGATTTCAGAGTACTCCGGGATGAAGGCAAAAAAGCTCATTGCTCTTTTGTTGCGTGTTTGTGATTTAACTTGTTTGGATTTGTCCTCAATGGGTTTTCTTTCATACAGATCTGCATAACTATAGTATAACAGAAATGATATTTAACTGTGCAGTGATACAATCAAATGCTACTTCTGAAATAGTCCGTACTGTTTTTCTGAGGAATTTCTCTTCTCTGATTGCGTTTTGTATTTCCACATGCGTCCCTCATGAGCCCTCGCAAATTGCAGAGGAAAGGGAAGAAGGAAGTTGGAATCGATGCATCGTTCCGATTAATTAGGGGCATGATTTGCTGAGGCGTCTCAGAAATAAACCAATCTGAATGTGGAATTAGGATTCAGAGGAGAGCGGTCGGGCTGCGCAGCACCCAGATCTGTGACATTATGCATGAAATTACGGTTAAGAAAGAAAGCATCTCTCTCCATCACGACGACACAGTCCTGTGGCATTCAGTGTGTGTGTGTTTCTGTCTGTGGCTGAGTCTGTGTGTGTGTGTGTGTGTGTGTGGATGCACATCTGCCTAAAGGATGTGTTTTTGTGTGATAATAAAAAGAAAGGCCATGCATCACACACTGCTATCCCTGCAACAGAACACACGGCCATATCAGACACATGTTTAATCACCTGCACCACCTCCGCCTGTAATCTCTCACACAGGCAGGCCACTCCATGAGCTGCACTCTTCACTGTATTAGCCTAGAGAAATTAAATCACATTCACGCTTGGCACCGGTGGGACTTTCGGACTGGCAGTATTATCATTTTATTTTATGGCAGCGCCACCACATCCCATGCAAATAGACCACCTCAACGCAGGCCAGAGGAATAAATCTCAGCCTCAGTACAGTATTCCCATTCAAGGCTGTGCGGGCAGCAAGATATGCATGAGAACTGCCAGTCAGTAGGCCACTGAATGTCAGTCAGGGCAGAGTGGATGGCGGGAGGGGACATTCTGCCAATGCTTGGGGTCAGCTGACATTTCAAAGCCTTCCTATTTGTCCTAATGTCTATGAGTGGTAGGCCTGCTCTCTGTCTACATCGTTATTTACTCATTGACTCACATCATCTAAAATGCCTTCTCACTATCTCAGCATAGAGAGAGACAGGATACAGCCATATATATGGGTTTGGCAAAATGAATAGTACGCTTTGGACATTCTGTGTGTGTTGATGAGGTCCCTCATTTATGTCTGTACATGGAAAAAATTGATTTCTTCAATTTAACGTACTGTGAAATAATTCACTTTTCCAAAGTATTGCTGCTGTTCTGTTTCCAGATGATAGATGGCAATGTTGCTCTTCCACAGAATACCAACCAGTTGGGTTTGAAGGTGTGTGGGTATTTTCAAATTGCTGGTTGTTGCAAACATTTATACATAGCAATTGTCCAATTTCAGCCCATCAAAATTCAGATTCTGCAAATATGTTATCGGGTAACACAAATGAGGGAAACACTTAAAACCCCAAACCTATAATTGTATGAGTACAAGTTATAGGTAACTAGAATGGTTTACTTTCATTACTTACTTTTATTCTGACCCTAACCCTGGACTGTGAAATACAGACCTTTGCACAGAGAAAAACTGTTTATCTGCCACATCAGTCAGTTAGTCAGTCAGTGAAAGTGCCCTTTCAATCAATTTGCTGGCGTTGTCCTGTTTTTTTAATATTTGCATTACAGTTTGAAACTATTCAGTCCTTCTCTGTCTGAACTCAGATAAACATCAAATCTCACACTTCTTATACAACCAATTTTATCCATAATCTCTCGTTGTATTAAAATCTCTTTTAGTGAAATAGGAAATGTTCATTGACTAAATATGTCTGTGCATGAATCCCTGTATATTTCCTAATACTGAGTGATTGTGATTCAGCTAAGATTAAAAACCAGGCTTCTGCTGAATTGGAGGAGTGATACAAATTTACACTCATCGCGGGAGTCTAAGATTTTCCCGCTGTAATCCATAATGTTACATTGAAATGTGAATTAAAGAATGACAAAAAAAAAAAGAGGAAGAAGAAATAGACGTCTTCTCAAACAGATTGCCTTATCATTGCACATATAAAATGAGTCAAAGGGTGAGGAGATGGATTCATTGCATGGGGGTAATTATTCTCCCCCTGATACAAACGAAGGCATAGGCCTCATCTCCCAGTTCATGAATAGGCTTTGTTTATGACGGAGGGGCTCTGCGAAGCCATGGAGTGCTGCATTAATTGCCTGACAAGCCTAACCCTGACCAATGCTCATGGAGAGGAATGCAGAGCAGAAAAAGAGGATCATTCTCTTCCTTTTATGTCGTTTTTTTTTGTTGGCCTCGCCACCTGTGGTGAGAGAGCAAGACAAATGGGGGGTTGTGGAGAGAGAAGGGGGCGGAGCGGAATCAAAATGAAGTTGGAAAAGTTGTGAGAGAGAGAAAAATGATAGGCAAAGAAATGAAAGAGAGAGATTCAGGCAGACAGAGACGGAATTGGTACCAAAATGAAAGATACAAAAAAAGGAGACAGAAGACGGAGAAAAGGGAGAGATGAAGGAAGATAGAGGGAAGTGAATACGAAGAGAGACATCGCTCCAGATGCTGTTCAAATCCTTCCTCTCCACCGACGCTCATCCCTGATGTTAAGGGGTTGAACAGTTAATTATAGAACACACACACACAAAACACACACACCCACACACACACACACAGGCTGGTTTGTGTCACTGTGACAGGTAATATGTCCCTTAGGAACCATATGCCTTCCAAGGAGTTTGTATTCTGTAATGAAAACATGACATCTCTCCACTAGGTGAGGTATAATGCAAAACATCTCATTCTGGTGAGATATCACTGTGGTGATTGGAGCGTGACAAAATCTCTACCCTTCCATCACCCAATACTCTCAGTCTCCCATAATAGGACAAATAAGGCGTGGGTGTAGTTTGCCATCAGCCCTGACTGATGAGGCTAAGTCAAGTCAGGGGTAATAAACTTTGACATTTCCAGTCTTATTGTGGCAGACGGTGTCTGGCTGCACTCGGCCCCACCACTCCTTGGTCTGGTGCTCCATCTCGCCACCTCAGGTCAGTAACTTTGACTCGCTAAGCACCCTCATTAGTATTCCAGAAAGCTCCGTGGCAGACATCCAGTTTCTGTGTGGAAAACAAAGGCTGGTAGTGTCATTGTAGGATTCGCTTCATCCCAATTGCTGTGATATGATTGTAGTGGAGGAGAGAGAGAGAGAGAGCTGAGGAGAATAGGGAATTGTCTCTGATGGTGAAATAGAGAATATAAGGTGTTACTCTCAAAATGAAACCCTTGGAAAACAGTTCATGGAGATTTAGCTGCTCATGTATTTAAACTGAAGGGTTTTGATGATGCCTCAGGAACTGTTGAAAACATATAGGGCACATAAGCAAATCAAATCTGTAGACAGGAAAGGACAACAAGCACACGAAGCGGCATACCACTGGGCTAATACACACAGACATGCACATTTACACCCACACACACACAGCTGTCATTAATTCAACTCAGTGGCATTTAGGTAAATGAATGGAAGCTCACACCCTACAGATAACGGATGGTCTCTGCATGACACAAGATACAGGAAAAACAAAATCACAAAAAAGAGAGAAAACGATCCATTTTTACGTGCGTCTCCCTATTGAAAGATTAATGTTGGCAAGAACATTACAAAATTACTGTTTGTTATGCTTGTGAACAGACTCATAATGCAGTTGACAAAGACGAGTTTAGCTTTTTTTTATAGACCTGAATGCTTTTGAATTGAAAATAAGTCATCTGAAAACAAATCGCTGAGAGAACTGCGACTTGTGTGATTTATTCATTAAGATATTGCCGTGACGTTACAAAATACAACCACGTCGACTTACAAGCGGTAGCGATAATGATTTGCTTTGTGCTTTCATCAAGTCTTCAAAACAACTTCTAGTGGACTGGGAAGTTGTGTGTCAGATGCAGCAGGGAGGAGAAACGAGTGAATTACGCTGACGAAAACAGTTTCCAGGGATACAGAAAATATATGTGGTCATAATCACAATTCGATTTCAGCATAAATCCTACATGGGTTACTTATAAATACATAATAAAAGTAGTGTCAGGCAACAACTCCAAGCTTAATAAATAAATAGCCTTTGGATAAATATACAAATCTCTGGTTAAACAACCTTGCCCCTGCAGCTTAGCAGCACTGTTACAC
This sequence comes from Hoplostethus atlanticus, assembly GCA_034670405.1. NCBI lineage: Eukaryota > Metazoa > Chordata > Actinopteri > Trachichthyiformes > Trachichthyidae > Hoplostethus > Hoplostethus atlanticus. The sequence goes on along the minus strand of JAXDDX010000153.1, from coordinate 567,205 downwards.
CTCGCCCACTAATTCACTGACTTGGCCCCTGGTCATGGGATTAAAAGAGATAAGCACTAGTGCATATTACACTGCTTCTGGATAGGAGGTCTCCCATTTATCACCCAGTGAGACCAGTGAATAATACATGGCCTTGTCCAGCCCAGGCACAGTAAACCAAGGGCACTTGTAGTAAAAAAGTATCGCCCTTGTCCAACCGGTTAGGCCTCCCCGAGGCTGATTCCGACAGGTCTATTTGGAACAGTCTTGTTTGACCTCTCCCTGTGTCTTCCCTTGGAGCAATGCATGCAGCCGATCAATCACCTGATAATACACACACCTCCCATTTCATTCCTATGCGCATACACATAGACACTCTTTATCAAACACACACACACACACACAAATTTTCTCTCTCACACACGCACACTAACACACTTTAGGACTGTAATGCCTCTGTCGTCTATCAAAGGTGCACTCTCCGGCCACACCCCGTATGAATGGGACAGTAATGTCTGGTGAGCATGTAAGCCAATATCAGTGAAGCCCCACACCTAGCAGACACCACTCATTTTCAGCATGCATGGTCTTCCCCGCCAGCGTGGCATTCACATTCACACTAGAATGGCTTTGATTGCCATGTACTCCACAGTGAGTCGATGGGCCTCATGAATCCAAATGTTTCAGCAGGTGTCTGCAGGTAACATCACACCCAACTGAGGTCTTTTTCCGCATGGACTGACTTGACATATAAGCACAGGTCTGAGGCAGCATATTTGCTGCTCTTCAAATGGGAATGGAGGAAATAGAGGAGCAAAAGCCCCCCAGACAACCAATGGGGATACACAACAGCATGCCCACCATGAGGGATCTGGTCCCATATTGTGTGGAAAACCTTTCCATAGACTGGTGTGGCAGCTATGGGTGAGATGATTAAGTGCTAAAGTTGCATTTTCTCCTCTGCGCAGGCAGCCCGGGGGCCAGGGAGGCTGCATGATTGCCTCTGTGTGCTACATTACATTGACATGATGGAGAATACTCTCCTGGGGCCTGGAATAATGTAAAAGGAAAGTGGGAGAGAGAAAAAAGCCCATCCCAGCCTTTTCTGCCGGGACCTCCGAATTCTCTGCGTGCAATCGGATTTGCTGATGGATCTCCCTGTGCCACCGCCTCAATATTGATGACAGGCAGAGCTTTCACACACGGGTGCATGGCGGCACACACCGGGGGAGTCCTCTAATCCGATTCCGCCATTAGAGCCCCAGACCTCCCAGCTGGGTGTCTCCAGCCTCCCGGCTGCTCGGGCTCAGTCTGACGTGGAGAGAGCTCAACCATGCTCCAGACGCACAGGCCTGTGAAGACCATTGGAGGACGATTTAGAAGGAGAAAAAAAGAGGCTAGAAGCTTAGTCAAATTGGACAAAATGTGTGGGGTGCATGCTTTTTTTCTCCCTTCACTAATTAGCGAGAGGCTAAATAAAGCCAAATTTTATAAAACCAAATCCATCAGCTGGACAAGTGGAACAAATGAGTCGACCTCACAGTGGGAGGCGGCACAGCCTTATTTGTTTGCTTTTACAACTTGAAGGGCAGACGATGCACGGTCACCCAGCCCACTGAATTGTCCCCACAGTTATAGGCAATGTGAGCCTCGGATTCCTACAAGACGCTGTGCTCTTTGGCAGCCAGATCAAAACAGATGAGCTTTGATCTAGCGTTATCAGCTCAGTTACAGTTTCAACAGATGAAAAGAGGGCATTTCCTTTTTGGGCACATCTCTGCTAAATCTGGGGTTTTGCCTTCCATCTTAAACGATGAAAGGATGAGTGGTTAATATCACTACAGGATAAGGCCACCCGCTTTGATTGCAACAGACAAGATAATATTTGGGCAGTTTCCAGCAGACAGTGATATTTGTACAATCTCATATTTGCTCAAATGAACTCAGACTTGAGGAATTCCTGGCAGCGCCTCGATCACAGGCCAGTGTGTGGGAGTATTGTATTCTAGCTCAATGTTTATCTCATATCTTTAAACTTCTTTTTATCACCAAGAAAAAAGAAAATTATATGCACTGTGATTAAAGAACCCATTGCAAGGCAAATCTTTTAAAAATCTTTATACTTTATGACTTATCGACAACAAAACGCCCTCAACACAACTAGAAAAGCTTCCAAATCTTGAGTTATTATACTTCTAAACAACAGCAATTAGCAAACATCATTGTCAGCTGTTTGAGTGGGTAAGGTGGGATTGTGCAGGAATCGTAGCGCTTCTGCACAGACTCAGAGCATCTGCTGGTCTGCGCCTCAGTTGGGGTTAGTAAGAAAGAAATTCAGAGAGAGAGACAGGGAGAGAGCGTGGGAGAGAAAGGGTGAGAAAGACTTTTTAAACATGGAGCAGGACCTCCAGGTCTGTATTTACAGCAGCCTCCCACAGTGCTCCTATTTGTCTCCTCCTGGGTGACGGAGGGGAGCCAGCGGCTCTTCACAACATCTGCAGGCATTCTCTCACAGATCCCTGGAGGCATATAATAAGCCATTACCTCCATCTCTGACAAAAACACACATTTAAACTACAATTACGCCCCCTGCCTCCTGTCCCTCATGCATTCCATCTCATCCCCTCTTCTTCTTCTGTTCTGCAATTCAATTGTTGCAAACCTGAGGCTCCTCCACTTACATCACCCCCCCCCTTCCTTTTCTCGCTCGCATCCACCCAGGAGACTGCAAGAGATTGGCTCACAACTGAAGAGGGGCCTTTTAGAGAAGATAAAGAGATTCATCAGAAATGCAATCCCTCTTTTATTGTGTATGCATGTTATACAGACAGATTTGCACACAAACATGTACATACACATATTGTGCACACAAACAAACAAACACATAATTCATCTTTTTTAGAAATATACATTTTCAACAATAAATCACAAATATACATATTTATTCCACTTTGGACGCAATGATGACAGACATTTTGAGTGGAGGATAAGCAGCAAAAGATCAGCCCCTTTATTCCTACATACGCTGAGGCCACACTTCTCCTTATTTCACTGGCTGCTGTCGTTCTTGCAGTTCTTCAGCATGAAACAGTATCACATTGTGAACACACACTAGAATAATAAATCTCTTCTTCGTAGTGCTGTGCGCAGAAAATTCAGTGCAAGATAGGGAGAAAGTAGAAAGTGCAGATATCAGGTGATCAGTTTCAATGTATCAAAATGGGACATCTGTGGAGGGGTAAACAGAAACCAGAGCTATCATCAAATAACACCAACCCCAGGAAGCCTTTTTCTCTCATTCAACAGTAGCTAGGCCCAATTTCACAGGCCGCGCTGTGGTTGAATGGGAAGAAATTGGGAAAAAAAATGTGAAATCGATTGCTTAGATTGCAGTTGTACTTTTATTTGTCTCCTTTTCTGTCATTTTACAGCGTTATGCAGCGTTGGAGTGCATTTCCAGCCTGCATAGTGCTGATAATGGCACAACAAACAGTCAGGCTGCTACCTTTAGGATTGCAACAATCTCACTCTGCCTGTAGGAAATACTACTAAAATAATTCTGGTAGGAATGGACTAATATTGGCTGTTAAAACTCAGATACTGACCGAGGTGTGGATTTTAAATCAACAGGAATGCTGCCATGTGATAGCACTACATGCTTATGCACTTTTTGTCAAATCAGAAAACTTTTACAACAAAAATATTTCGAAAAACTTTTCTGTAGTCATGCATTGGTCTTTTGTATGATTATAAGTACTTTGGTGCACCATACCTAGTCATATCACTTTTATACACAGTAAATGGGGTATTATTGAAAACCTAATATTTTCAGAACACATCACAGATCAAGGGGTGGCATGGTGGCTTAGGTGTTAGCACTGGGTTTGACAGTGTGGAGTCATCATGTTAGGTTTCCTTTGGGTGCTCCGGTTTCCTCATAGGTGCAAATGGGAGTGTGAGTGATTGTTTGTCTATGTGTGTTCACATAGACCGACAGACAGTGGGACTGGTGACCTGTCCAGGGTGTTCCCTGCCTTCTGCCCAATGCATGCTGGGATAGACTCCAGGCCCCTGTGAGCGGGTAAATAAAATGAATGAATCAAAGCTAATTTGATGTTTCCCAGTGCTGCTTCATAACAGGGATGTTACCTAACAAGCCTTTAATCAACCTTCCATATGGCATCAAGTAACACAAATATCACACTATCAATAAAAACAATATGAAAGAAACCCCAGTTAATGCTTTGGATATTCAATGGATGCAATTTGTGTTGATAAGCAATAACATCCTCAGGCAGGCTTGTGTAATTATTCTTGCAAATCCATTAGTATATAAATTCTAATTAAGAGCAATAAAGTTTAACTGACAGCATGTTAATACATGGAAATTACATGGCAATCACATTGCTCAGTAAACAGCAATTAGTCTACTTCTCCTGGCAGCATTAGATTGCAGGTGGCGCCACATGTTGAGAATGTCAAAAGGCCCACTACAGCAGACTCACAATTCGACTGTGATTGAGAGCTCAAATTGAAATTAATTGCCAAAGCATATACTGTGTCATGCCTATAGTGGATTCGTAGGTTTCAAAAGAGTTCAATATAGCCACACTAGACGCCAGCTTTAGTTCCATACGTGTTTTTTCCACATATCTTATTATTAAGGCGAGGGCACAAGCATACCTTGTTTGGAGCTCTTGGTCGCCAGCGGAGGAGACTTGACCTGAGTGTGTTTAGTAATCCAAGTGACTCGACAAAAAAGGTTTGGGGGGGGCGAGCCATCGAATGAATCAAAAGCAATGCATTACAAAATCAAAGAAATAGAAAGTGACACAAAATATGACCAAAGGTAAAAATATAAAGTGAAAATCAAAAGAAAGCGGTGTGGTTGAAAACTGTGTGGCAACGGCGTCTTTCAGAGGCTCTACAAGGATGGGCACACACTGCGCGCCTCAATTATCAAAACTTGCACAGGTGTCCTGGGGCACCTGGCTTTCGAAAAAGTACCAAATGTACCAATGTAAAAAGTAGGCTATGTTGAAAACAAAGCCTGTCGTATTATTATCACATTATTCATAATCATCAACCAAAAAATAAAAAATATATATTTAATTTTATCAACTGAAATCCAGCTCTTACAGCCTAGTTATTGTTGACAACTTATGTGAGGAGCTTGAAAATATGCACTCAGGCTACAACATGATAATGGAGAATTTAAATGAAACATTCAAGTTTGATGTAATGAGTAGACGAAAAATGCAAACTCACAGGCGCAATGTTTAATATTTCATCTTTTCAGTATTTGTTATGAAGCTAGAGAGAGAACATATTACATTTGTCCCATTTTTCATAATAAAATGATTTCAATGAATCAAATAATTTGTTGATAATATCGAAGATTGCCGCTTCACTTGTTTGAGCTACACTTAAATGCACGTTTAATTAATAGGCCCCATCATGTCTGATTGCCTGTATGTCTAATGAAATTGATAGCTGCTGTTAACTGGGAATAAAGGCACATTGACCACAGATGAAGATTGTTACATTGCATGCAATTTTCTTACATTAAATTTAACCATGGTTGTAAAGGCTGAGCTGAGTAATATTCTGAAACACTGGAGTGCAATATCTGTCTGGTCTTCATGAGGTAGTTAACAATCATGATTTTAAATGTGGGCCTGAATATTACCTCCTCCTCTGGACATGTAAGTAAGAGTATATAAGACACATCAACCATGATGGGTGGTAGAGCCAGAGAGTATGCCCTCCAAACAAGTTGGTTTGTGAAAAGCTTTAGGCTAGAGAACAACATTTGAACAGAAATCCTGTAGGTTTTGTGGGAGGATGAAAAAGATGGGAATCATTTTCAGACATCCACCAGCCAGCATCATTACCCTTTTCATAAACACTGCATTGAATAAGCCAGCAATCTTACCCTGTAATATATCATTACTCTGTTGCAACACTAATTGTGTAATCCATAGATCCACATTCCTGACAAACACACAGTAGAATGTATATATTGACAGATGTATTACATTTTAGAAAAAAGTCTTTGACAGGAGAAATATTGACAGGAAGGTATTTTTCTGTCATTCTCTATACCTGTTCAAAGATTCACCTTCTCATTGGTAAGGGTAAGGATGACATGCTGGTTAAAGCCACCTGAAGTCCATTTACCCAACTTTGTATTTGTGAAATAAAGTTTACTCATGCTGCCAAGCTAACATAATCATTTATCGTAAGTATGTAAGTATTGTATAATACTAATACTGAATAAGAAAGCATACAGCGGTCCACACACCCTTACAATTTTTTCTTCTTTTTTATTGCCTTGACATGAAAGCCTATTAAATAAAAATGTTTTCACTGTCATTTGAATGTAGTAACCAGCAAAATCAAGGTGAAAATAAAAGAATACAAAACATCTTGGTTGGGTAAGTGCACTGTTAAACATGAGAGTAATCAGTAATGGCATTTACTGAGGGATATTTATACATTTTAGAACTCACTTTTTGTGAATTTCTACCACTTAATGAAGAAGATAAGGCGCTCTCATACAGAGTAACATAGTTATATGGGACATTTGATTTATCGGAGTGTAGCAGGATTAAACTCTAAACCTTAAAGGAGATAATACTGTGCTGAGTCATACTGATGCACTATGCTTGAATCGTGTTCTGGGCATTGTAACTTAAAGTTTCTCCTATGAGGACAAGTCTGACTCGATATGGTCAGAACTTGAGTGTGTGCACACTTTCAACCCTAAAACACTTTATCATTGTATCATTGTTACATTTTTGCAGCAATCGAATCGAACGTCAGGTTGCACTATCACGCCCTCAGAATTGATGATCAATGGCATCTTTCCAGACTGACTGTTTTGGCCCGATGTTCAACAACCATACAGAGAGAAATTCATCGTAGAAGAGGAAGAAATACCAATTTCTTCACCGACAGTAGCCTCAATAGACCATGATGCAATGCAACCACAAGACATGTTGAATTTTGAATAAGGGGACGAAGCCACGATCAAGCCCTAATGTTCACAAACTAGTTGAATAACTAGCTATATTTATATGCCCATACGCCCAGCTTTGACTAAACACAACAAGTTCACATCACTTCTCTGGGGGTTGTTGAAATTCTGGGAAATGTAGGAAATCAATAACTTAAGTGAAAGTAGACAAGGCAGGCTGGGGAAAAGTGTACACCAAAGAAAATCACAGTACTTCAACACAAAATAACTCCTGGAACGTGTTGAACAATACAGACTGATGGGTATCTGAGGGTGGATTTTTCCTTTAATACTTAGTAGAAGCACTTTTTGCTTCAAGAAAACATCAGTAGCCAAAGTCTGATTGGATATGCTTCTAACCAACTCACAAGGGGTCCTCCTGTGCCCACTCAATTACAGCATATAGATCTTCCTTATTTCCAGTCATTCCTTGGTTGATTTGGCTGTGTGCTTTGGATTATTGTCATGTTCATTTGATCTTGATTGCAGAGAGCCACTATCCTGAGAAGAGAAACAGTCCTATACCATGATGTTGCTATCACCACACATGGTGATAGGGTGATGGACTGGTTTTCCTCATCTCCAAACATACCTTTTGGAATTAAGACCATAAAGGTCTTTCTTGCTTTGGGAGTCTTCACAACCTATTCCACCCCCCAGAATTGTGGCGAACATGTGAATTATTTGTTATACGCATGCAGTGGTCTGACTCTACCATACAGTCAAGTTTATATGTATAGCCCTTAATCACAGTCTCAAAGGGCTTCATAATGCCTTATTATAGACATTATGAAACTATGAATGAAAACAGCAACCTCCAACTTTAGACCCTCAGTGAGAACCTGGAAAACTCCCATGAAAACCTCATCAGGAAAAAAAAAAAAAAAGAAATCTTGGGGGAAGGGTCTCACACACAGGGACCTTCCAGAAGGGTCAGGCGTGCAATAGGTGCTGAGAGTGGTTGAACAATTATCCTGTTCAGTCGTGTTTTAAGGTTGCTGTTGGCCTCATTTCTCTTCCATTTTTATACATTGTCAGAAATTAGGTTTTCTTTTCACACCTCAAGTCAATAAAAACGAATACATTTGAATATACACTGTATAAAACAAATATACCTATACACAAATTAATACAACTCTGAAATAAAATATGTGTTTCTTGGTTGTGTTTTTAAACAGTGTTGGCTGTTCACTTTTGTGGTGATCTCTGACTAGAATTCATAATTGATCCCTGTTTTTTTATCTACCACTATATGAGTAAGGGGACAAATTCAAGGAAAATGAATACCTCCACCAGTGAGCACAAGTGTGAGGTGTATCAGTTCCTCTGCATAATCTGGATTTTTTGTGTTGCGGTAGCTGGACAAGATTTTAGTCCCCAGGTGTAGCTAAACCAGATTTTTGCAACTTCCAATGATATGATTTTTTTGGCAGGTGCTGGAGTGTAGTAGCTTACAAGACATCATGAAAAAGGAAAATGCCACTAACTGCTTGCAATGCTCCCACGTATTTATGGTACCTGATGAAAACCTAGGGTTGAAATGGTGTGAAATTGTTGAATACATATTTCAAGTATTGGAAGCAGTGTGTGGCGTTGTCCTTTTCCATGATTTCTTCTAAGTACCATTGAGCCCATGAACAAAGCTTACTGTACACTGGTTTGACTAGAATGTCAGTTTATTGTGTGTATGGTTTTGCCTATTCTGTGTCTGCCTGTTTGCATTCGGGCTGGTATGACTTTTTGTTGAATATGTTGAGTCTCGCCTGTGTTACTTTAATGAGGCAACTAATTTGTCCATTTATCAACTTTTTTTTCCAAAAGGGAATCTGATTGGCTGCGAGATCCATGCTCCTCTGGTGATTGGCTGCTTCTTGTTTCCGGGGCTCTGTACACTGACGTTTCTCGGTCTGCTCCAAGACAGACTGGGGAGAATGGCTGCCAGTGGAGGTTAGCAAATCTTCATTGTTTTTGTGTACTAATCAGACTTCAATAACGCATTTTAAAGTTTTGTTTTGTGTATTTAAATGTACATGAAAACTAGTCTTACAGTTTGACCAAAGTAAAGAGTCGTGACGAGTTGCGTTCATGCTAAAAAAAGCCAAGCTATAAACGACTCCTCTCAAAAGTATTGGTTATCGTTAGCCTGGCTATGTAGCTAACGTTAGCTATCTGGCTAACTTTCGGCTGTTTAGCTAGCTAGCTAGCCACAGCTGATTCTGTAAACACTTGTTTATGACAAGAGACAAATGTTAGATACATTATAGTTATTGCTATCAATAACAATGTGGTAGATACTGAGCGAAATGCTGCCAAGTTTCTCTAAGAAACTTGAGCTTCAAAAATCTAAGCTTTTCACCGTCCTTAGATGTATTCTGATAGTGCTGTAATATCATGTCAAAGAGCTTGCTAACATTAGCTTGGTGGCTAGCTTCGTGCTAACAGCTAAGACTGCAAGTCAACTAGCTAACGTTAACGCTAGCACTATTTAGATCTGTTCCGATTGTCTGGGACTATTTTTGTGCCAAACAAGCATTTTGACGAATCTAAATATGACTTAGGAATATCCATGTATCCTTGAACTTTGCTTGCCAGTTACTCAGCTATCCTGTCTGCTATTAAGGCTTCTTAAAGGATTTTAGCTAGCGAGCTACCACCTGGCCAGACGTTAGCCAAGTTTTTTTATGCCCTCATTGTATGGAGCTAGATCAGTGACTTTAAATTTTGGCATCGAAAAAAACATTTGTCAATGAAAACAAAACCTGAACTGAAAAATGAAATATTGGCATTGAAACACTTGTATTGGAAAAAGTTGTATTGGCACTGAAAAAAGTTCCACTGAAAAATAAAACACAGGCATTAGAAATGATTTCATTTTATTTTTTATATTTTTTGCATTCTTATGTGTTTTTCAATGACAATCTTCTGATTGTTCTCTCCATGTCAGTTTGTTTTCAGTGACAGTTTTTTTTACGCTGACAGTTTTTCTAAAGTGACAGTGTTATTAAGTTTCAATTCTCTGTCACCGTTTTGGCATGGAGGGGAGGGGGCAAGGAGAGCGTGGTTTACATATAATCTGCATCCTAAGGAGAGAGCGTCACTCTATCTGAACCTGCCGTCTGCGCCAAAGCTTCTGCATGACCGCACAGCTATGCAATGACTTTGACAACCTGGAACTCCCAAACTGCAGGTAAGTCTGTTTCTCTGCAGTTGTTTTTTCACATGGAAGCAGGCTGGTTAAAGTTAACTTTTAACTGATGTTATGCTGGTTTGGCAGAGGTCCGCTGGAACAAACGCTAATGTTAGCTAACGCTAACTCTGCTGCTCATGTGACTGCACTGAATTCTGCTGTGCTGGGGTGTGATGTGTGGTGTGGTCCTAGAGAAAAAAATACATCACAAAGCGGAAGACTTAGCTACCATCAACTGCAGGTTAGCGAACTAACACGTATTAGCTAACGTTAGCGCTTGTTCCAGCGGACCTCTGCCAAACCAGCATGACGTCAGTTAAAAGTTAACTTTAACCAGCCTGCTTCCATGTGAAAAAACAATGGCAAAGAGAAACAGACTTACCTGCGGTTTGGGATTTCCAGGTGAACTTGTCGAAGTCATTGCATAGCTGTGCGGTCATGCAGAAGCTTTGGAGCGGACGGCGGGTTCAGATAGAGTGACGCTCTCTCCTTAGGATGCAGATTATACGTTAACCACGCTCTCCTCGCCCTCTCCCCTCCAACCCCTCCCCTCCACCAAAACGATGACAGAGAATTGAAACTGAAAAACACTGTCACTGGAAACAAACTGACATGGAGAAAAAAATCAGAAGATTGTCATTGAAAAACGCATCAGAATGCAAAAAATATAAAAATAAAATGAAATAATTTTTAATGCCTGTGTTTTTATTTTTCAGTGGAACTTTTTTCAGTGCCAATACGTTTTTCCAACAAAAGTGTTTCACTGCCGATGTTTACTTTAAAATCACTGTTCCAGCTCCATATCACCGCAAGTCTTTGTTCTGTCAAGTAGTTAGCATGACACAGCACGAGGTATTAGTGAAGAAACTGTCCATTATACCTCAACAGTTGTGAATATCAGGCTATATTGTAACATTACAGGTGGCATAAAGCTGGTGTCATATTTGTATAACTTGTGATATCACATGTCATTGAAAACATGCACGTACGCTGCTGTGACTACTAAAAGGTGGATATCACTCACTTTACTTGTTTATAGGCCCATGTGTTACCCCTATGGTGTAACACAGTCCAATCAATATTTGTGATTGCAAACAACTCTGTCAGTTAGAAACCAGCAAAAAACCCTGGGTGCTCTCCCAGGAACTTTTGCAATATTCACTTACAATTCCTTCAGCTCCAGACTTAATACCTGATTGGATCCCATGTATTAGTCTTAAGTCTCTAGGTTCTGGTTTTAGGAGGGATTGTGCATGTTCAGAAATATTGTTTGGACTACAAGACTATGAATAACATAGTTTTTTTTCTTATTAATCACCTCTCTTCGTTTCTACATCACATTGCCTGGTTAAGTCTTAACCACTTATTAATATTTAGTGTGATGCCTAAGCCGTTTAAAAAGGTGCTGTGCTGATCCTCTTTCTCTCTCTCCTCCCTGCATGTTTGCTTCAGAGGTAGGGAAGCTGTTACAAGTACAGAATGGGACACCTCCAAGCACCAACTACAATGGGGTAGATGCTGTTCATGCCTGTAACATCCTTCAGCAGCTCAAAGCCTTGTATGATGAAGCACAGCTCACAGACATTGTTGTAGAAGTGGACCATGGCAAGACATTCTCCTGTCACCGAAATGTCCTTGCTGCAATCAGCCCATATTTTAGGTAGGAAACGCTTGATGTTGCAGATGTTTGTGAGACAATGCCTATTTTACTTCCCTTTTGAAAGGGATATGATAGCCACGTCTTTATACGGACGAGTAGGGTTGAGTACGGAAATGTGGTGCTTTTTAGGTACTGACTTTAGGTACTGATCACATCAGTACTGAAATAGTCTTCTTTGGCCTCCAAACGTCAGACATTTTTAACAATGACCTGACTTTTTAAGAACAAGTAAAGAGGGTGGTGAAGCCCTGCTTCTTACATTTCAGAAACATCTAAATCAACTTATTTTATCCTCAAATGTAGAGAAGGGCAACTGTGTTTTTGTTCCGTTAGACTACTTCAAATGTCTACTCCTGCCACAGTCCTCCAGCTCATTCAGAATTTAGCAACTAGGATTTTAACAGGTGGCAAACAAAGAGAACATATATCCTCAATTTTAACATTATTCCACTGTATTACAGTTGGAATTGATTTTAAGAGTTCATGTTTAAAGTATGACTAGCTTGAAGACAGAACAAAAATAGTGTTTCCACCTCAAGATTCTGGGGTATTGAACATGTAAAGAGAGACTTGTTAACAAAAGAAACAAAGTGGATATTTGAACTGAATACAGGGGCCCCAAAGGGTTAAATGAGGACTTCAGCATTTCCCCGTTCCTGTGAATGCCACACTGTTTGTTGGCTGGTTTCTAACTCTGATAATCCCATTTTTAATATCGTCCCCTCTTTATATGAAGTATGTGGGTCCTTTTTGATGTCATGATGGTGTATCTAAAAGATAGTTGTGCATTTTCTACAAACACATGATGTTTATGATTTCTATCGGATGTTATGAAAGGTATATTTAAAAAGATATCTGTGCCTTTCAGTATATATTTTGTATGATATTTACTAGAGCTATGACTATTTTGAATAATGTGAATTAATGTCTTATGTGAATTGGTGCACCAATGGTGTATTTTTGTAAATTTTTATGTTGTATTATTGTATCTATAATTGTTATATTGCTATAATAATCTATAATATGTGTAGACCATGTAATGATGAGATGGGTAACTGGGCGATACTACCAACCAGCAGTGGGCACTGGAGCTGATTTTGGCAGGTTATTTGATGTAACCACACCAATTCACCTGTAACCTAGCCACATAGACACAGACAAGTCAGTCAGAACCAGACCTGACTAAGGCCCGATTGGGCTTGAACGTTGTCTTGTTAATCTTTGAGTATAATAAAGGTACCATGCAAGCAGATGTTTGTGGGTTCTACGTTTGATTCTATGGTTTCTGCTTCAGCCCGGCACCTAAAAATTATGTGTGTATGACTTAAAAACGTTTTTTTGCACGAAACCGATACCATAGTGTTATAGCATGTGCATTGTCTCAACCCCACCACCAGGTCCATGTTCACCAGTGGCCTTACAGAGAGCAGCCAGCGTGAGGTCAGGATCGTTGGAGTGGAATCTGAATCCATGCACCTCGTCCTGGACTATGCCTACACGTCAAGGGTCACACTTTCTGAGTCCAATGTCCAGGCCCTGTTCACTGCAGCCAGCATCTTCCAGATCCCTGCCCTGCAGGACCAGTGTGCCCAGTTCATGATCAGCCGCCTCGACCCCCAGAACTGCATTGGGGTCTACATATTTGCTGATGCCTATGGACACCAGGAGCTGAGGGAACGCTCACAAGAGTACATCCGCAAGAAGGTCGGCTGAGCTATAAGCATAGAATTGGGTTCTAAACAACGCATTTCATTGTATTGTGATATTATGACTGCCCTCAGATATATTTATCCAGTTTTTGGACGTCATTCTTCTCTTATAACATTGCTTAGCTGAATATTGTTTGTGACCAATGTTTTTTGTTGCTGAAACCTTTCTGTTTTTGTGCTAGTTCTTGTGTGTGTCACAGGAGCAGGAATTCCTCCAGATGACCACGGAGCAGCTGGTCAGCATTTTGAACAATGATGACCTGAACGTGGAGAAGGAAGAGCACGTCTACGAGAGCATTGTTCGCTGGTTGGAGCATGATCCTCCTGCCCGTGAGGCCCACCTAGCAGAGGTTTTTTCTCAGTGCATCCGCCTGCCCTTACTGGACGAGGCCTTCCTCAGTCGGATACCTGCCTCCTTTGCATGTGCCCTCTCCCTGTCCAAGGACCCCGCTGAGGCCAAAGCCCGTCTCAATGGCACCAATGGATGCCCCCAGCGCCTGGGTATGACAGCCTCTGAGATGGTCATCTGCTTTGACGCCGCTCACAAACACTCAGGGAAGAAGCAGACGGTGCCTTGCCTGGACACAGCAACCGGCAGGGTGTTCAAACTCTGCAAACCGCCCAATGACCTCCGAGAGGTGGGTATACTGGTATCCTCAGAGAATGACATCTACATTGCCGGAGGCTACCGGCCTAGCAACAGTGAAGTGTCCATAGACCATCGCGCAGAGAGTGACTTCTGGCAATATGAGCACGCAGGCAACCGGTGGCTTCCACGGGCACCTCTGCTGAGAGCCAGGATTGGATGCAGGCTGCTGCACTGCTGTGGGAAGCTTTATGCACTAGGAGGCCGTGTATATGAGGGTGATGGACGAAACGCATTAAAGTCAGTAGAGTGCTATGACGCCAGGGACAACTGCTGGACAGCAGTCAGTCCCATGCCAGTGGCCATGGAGTTTCACAGTGCTGTGGAGTACAGAGACCGCATCTATGTGCTCCAAGGTGAGTTTACGCTAGGAAAGCGGTATTATGTGTCTATAATGTCTCTCCAATGGACTGACAATTCTGATAATGTAATGACAAATAATATAAATAAATAAATATAAAATTGGACATTAATACAGGGTACCCGTGGGGTCTTAAAAGTATTAAAAAAGCATTGAATTTAATCTCAAAATAAGGCCTTAAAAGTATTGAATTTCGTTTACAAAGTATTGAATTTCGTTTGCAAAGGTCTTACATTTTTTTCTTGTCCTTTCGTAGGATCAAATAAATACCGTAACGTCATGAATAACTCAAATGTATAAAATGTTTTGTGTGTAACGTTACAATTTACTCTGTTTGGTGTGTCTTGGACATTACGACAGGTAATGTTTACGTCAGTGTATTGACGCTCTTGACCATAGACATATATATATATATATATATGTGTGTGTGTGTGTGTGTGTGTGTGTGTGTGTGTATATATATATATATATATATATGTCTATGCTCTTGACCGTGGAGTGTGCTGCTAACAAGCTAGCTCGTCGTCTCAGAATGGGCAAGTGTCGTTTTAAGGGGCTTTCACATGATCCGCGCAAAGCGTCGGCATCAACATCAGGTTGGACGAGACTCCACGTGATCAGCGTCACCTGCATCAGCCGGTGACCGTAGCTAACCACATCGCCAATGATCATACTAGCACAGCCATAGAAGTGAATAGACTGGCTGCATATACGTCCTGTACTAAGCTGTCAACCAGCCTGGTAGTCCCGTCTGTAAACCGACATCATTCCATGATACAGACTTTTTAGTCAGATCATGGTATGATTTAAGGTCATGTTGTATAATTCGGGATGCTCCGACACACATAAAACAAGTTTCTCTTCTATATATTTTTTTTAATTTCGCGGCTATGATATCAAACGCCTCTCTTTCCCACTGCTCTCTATCTCTAACCCGATCACTAATGAATAGCAAACTAAGAGCTATTAGATTCCAGTGATTGGTTGCGCGTCGCGAAGGTCAAAGTTGAATATAGTTGAACTTTGAGCGCAGCGCCAGGGGGTCTCCCAGTGTCTGTGCCCAGGGCGCAGAACGCCGAGGGCGCGGCGGCGCTAGGTTTGGCGGCGACGCTTGCCAAATAGGAAATGGATGCCAGCGCCGAGCGTTTTTGTCGCTGATCATGTGAAGGGTGCTCACAAAGCTATTGTGTATTAAATATTAATGTGAGTATTATAATACATGTTTTATTAAATTCAAGTACTTGGTAAATAATTATTTTCTAGGGCTTAAAATCCATACTGATTTTCCATTATATCCTTCATACTTTTGCCAGTATCGGCTGTGAAGTTGGCATTAAATTTAATTCTAAGTGGTATTAAAAAGGTCTTAAAAAGTCTTAAATTTAACTTGGAGAATCCTGGGGGTACCCTGTAATAGGACAAACATATATTGGAAAATATGGTTAGACAGGTGATCATAACTCTATATTAAACCCACTTTTTTCCCCACAGGTGAGTATTTTTTCTGCTTTGACCCCCGTAAGGACTATTGGGGTCATCTGGCCCCGATGAGTGTCCCTCGGAGCCAGGGTCTGGCTGCCTTATACAAGAACTGCATCTATTACATTGCCGGCATCTGCAGGAACCACCAGCGCACCTTCACTGTGGAGGTCTATGACATTGAGCAGAACACCTGGAGCCGCAAGAGAGACCTGCCCTTTGACCAAGCCACAAGCCCCTATATTAAGGCCATGCTGCTGCAGGGCAAGCTACATCTGTTTGTACGGGCCACGCAGGTCATGGTGGAGGAGCATGTGTTCCGCACCAGCCGGAAGAACTCCCTTTACGAGTATGACGATGAGGTGGATGTATGGACCAAAGTCTATGAGACACCCGACCGCCTCTGGGATCTGGGCCGCCATTTTGAATGTGTGGTGGCCAAACTTTACCCTCAATGTCTACAGAAAGTGCTTTGAGGTAGCTAGTTAGCAACATTTTGTGAACCCAATCTTGAAGGCAGGGGGAGATGGTGGTCCTGCCTGCCTTGTGCCTGGTGCTACCTTGGGTTTGCACCACAAGGACCATTATCAGTTAAGTCTTAAGTCATTCAAACTTTGGTTTAACATGATCAAAATGGGGGTGCTTTTAAAGATTGCAGTATTTTTTTTCCAGACAGCATTAACTACCCACACTGATGCTTGTTTTATGGAACCATACAATGAATCATAAGTGCAATTATATTTTTTGCTTGTTGTTGAGCCATGTTGTTCCATTTTTTATTTTGGAAACATAAATAGGTATGGATTTTTACAAATGATAAGCATGTGAAAGAGGGGTTTTGTTGAGATTAAAGTGCCCTCCAGATACTACGTGTCAGCATAAAGTGAAAATCTATATATATATATATATAAATAACTATATATACTATATATTCATACGGGTAAGATGAGCACTATAGCTCATTAGTAGGTTGCTAGCTCAGATTGAGGTGGTTTGTGTTTTTGCTTTTTGTTTAATTCTATGCTTAAGTCTCTCCGCAGCTTATTTTGTGGACAAGTTTTATTTTGAAGTGTGCTCGTGATTTAGATTACCCTAGTATTATTGAAACTTGTATGATATTTTTTTATGACACCCTTTCTTCCCTCACAAAGCGTCGGTGTGTCAAACAATACATTATGTGTGGCCTCTGAGCTGATTTTTTTTTTTAAGCTTGAGCTCTGATTGAGATACAATTGCATGGGGTCCCATAACCTCCCACTCTTGAGTTGGCATCCATTTTGTGTCCCATGCCGTGACAACTTCAGTGAAAAGTTAGAATATTCACTCTCCACATTGGAGAAATGAGGACTGAGTCAAATGTGTGGCAAAGTTAAGTGAGGAAGTTCAGACCAACTAACTGCTTTACCTCAATAGCAACTGCAGAGGCATCTGATGAGGAGCAAAGGGACGTTTTTCAGGTCATTGCATTGATTTAGCCAATGTATGAAAAGCTCTGTTCAACATTGGGCTCTGTTGAGGTTGCCTATCTTTTGACAGCTGATAATACTTTTTCTTTGGGGGAAAAAAAGGGTTGAAAGAGCCTTCCTCTTGAATGCGAAAACAGCATTTGAACGCTTGCTTTGGTTGATCTGGACATTGAAAAGACGTTTCTGGTAGCAATAACTCATCGAACTGTGATCAGGCTATATTAGGTTATATTACCTTAGCGGAAGTGCATTAATTGTTTTGTTTTGGGTGCTCTGCTGGCTAAAATTATCTAGGTCCTAAGACTGGTTGTGTAGCTGTCATATGGGTATAGGCTTGAGAAGTGATGTGTAATTTAGTGCAGATCACTTAGGATGTCATTTTGCCTAGAAATTGGGCACCAGAATCAAGTGCTGTTTGTCCTGATGAAGTATATCTCAAGTCTTATTGAGCATTGCACTGACTCACTCTCCACTTCAATGCTCCTTAACTGCAAACTTTACGAAGCACCCTCCTGAAAAAGCAAACAAGTGAGGGTGGCTCAGCTTGTGTGAATCCCATCTTTACACGCCATCACATGGCGGACGCAAACTGTTGGTGCTGCTTTTTTGACAATCTTGTATAGAAGTAATACAACCATTGAGTGATGTTCTCTGTTGAACTGCAACATTTTCCATGCTGTCAATAATTTCCTCATGCAGGTTCCTGTGTCATCTTTGCACTACACATTACCCTTTTTAGTTTAGCCCAAGAGAAGAGTGCCCCCCCTAAAAAAAACAAACAAAAAAAAGTTTCAACAACCATATAGCAATCATATAGTCCTGTCTAAAGCATTTTTACATGGAGAGTAACATGAGAAGAGTCACATTCAGTAAGGAGTTGTGGACATAATAAACTTCTCCAAGAGAAGATCTACAGTCTGACTGACTTTGAGCTGACTTTCAGTTGACCTGGCTAGCATGCCCTCTAACAGCCCTCATCAGGGGTGGCAGAAGGCTGGGGGGTTCACCCATACGCCTACAGAGGGAAACCAGGAACGGACAACTCTCAGGATTTCTATTGATACACAGTACTGTATTTAAATGTTTTTGTTAAATGTGTAATATACTGTACTATAGGTTTGCTGTACTTGCACAGTTTTTTTAAACTTACTTTTGGTTTCTTTTATAACTTGAAAAATAGATGTGATTTTGTTTTTGTTTTTCAGTGGCTGTTTTTTCTTCTTCTCTTTATCTAATTACCTATTTAGTTACGGCGGAGTAATCCTGCTCTGTTGAGAAAAAAATGATTACCTGCACTTGAGTGTTTCATTTCGATTTTTCTTTCTTCCTCTGTAGTAGTATTGCTTTATTGTAACTTCCCATTGAAACTAAGCATTACAGATGAGTAACTACATTGTTACATCAAGTTTCAAACACCAGTCATATAATACAACAAGCTAAGAATCAATCAGTGTGCTTTCGGTGTACAAGAGTTAGTAGTCCTGGGCTGCAATCCCTAGCTCCTCTCTGGTCGTCAGTATGCCCCGCATATGGGTGCTATACCATTGAGTTCTTCCTGCGTTTTTCTTCACTATTACTTTGCTGGTTTGTCTGTTTTGGGGTTTGGGGTATAGTGGTGGTTGAGCTCAACTGTGAAATTCACATTGCACATAATTTGAAAATAAAACTATTAAAAGTGAAATGAGTTTTTTTTAATTCTTCTATATTCAACATTTAAGTGTCTGCTGTTGCCTTTTTCTCTTTTTCACAGTTAATGGCTTGACACCCCCACTTGATGCTTGAATACTAACTAATGTAACTGCCAACACTTTAGGATGTAACGGTGGCAAACAGTGGCAAAACTCGTTTGAGTGCAGCATGGCCTGCGGGTTTAACAACATTAAGTGGATAATCAACTCTTGCAGTTCTATTGATCCTGTGACTAACAGGCGAGATGAAGTCGCGAGTGTGGAGGGAATCCCTCCGGGCCGTCGGTGTAACACGTAACCAGACATCAAACACAGCAGCGGCAGACTCAAAACATTGCTCTGAAAGATAGTGGAGACAACTGGTCGCAGAGGTGCAACTTGAAAGGTAAGGTGTAACCGTTTTTTAACTAGCGTTTGCTCATTTTATGGTAGCCTATCCGTCCGCGGCCATTAAGATAGTAAAGTAAACGTTCAATTTACGAAAAGCCAAGTTTCAGTGAAGTTTGTTTTGTTGGTGCAACTGTGATGTCTATTGTGTAAAGAAAGTTTCAGGGAAAACTTGTTTTAAGCAGGTGTCAGTGACATCAAGCAGCCCTTCTGACACCTCCCCCATGAGCTTGACCGCGCAGCTTCATCTCTGGGCTGATTCTGCAAGAAAATGTGAACCCTCAAATGTTTTGAGAGTTCAGAACAGATGTGGAATGCTTTGCTGGTATCAAAATGAAGTATAATTACTTAACAAATTGAATTTTCATCATTTAAAATACTCTATACCATATTCTTATGTTATTGTAAGACTGTAAAAGGGTGGGGCTATTTTTGTACACAACACTGAGCCACAGAGTCTTCCTCTGGTTCAGGCTGATTGTCCCTTTGGTGTTATATTTTGGCTAAATACGTTTTACTGAAAGTAGTCACTCCCTGTTAACTGCATCTTCTTCACACAATATGGTGCATTCAAACCCTCAATGGATCAGCTGCATTCGGCTGATGAACCTGATGTTTGGGTCATTCCAGAATTGGAGGACAATTTAGGCATCAAAACTTTTGAAAAATCGACCCTTTATTTTATCGTTCTCTGTCATGTATTTAAGAAAAACATATAATAAACCATCAAATAATTTGATTCGTCCAGCTCAAGCATCAAAGGTACACTTTTTATGAGATGTTTTATTTGTTGTGCGCTATGCTTAGCGCAACCCTGTTACGAATACTCAGGAACTTGAAAAAGTATATTTTAAAAAATGTTGTTTAATAAATCCTTTACCATTAAGTAAAGAAAGTCACATTCACATTGAATAATCATTTAATTTCAGATAAGACTCGACTTATATTAATTTAAGCAACTTTTGAAATCTAGGCTTGCCCAACTTTTCAATAGTCACGCTTTTTTTTTTTTACTAATTTCAGTATTGATTTTCAAATATTTGCTAAAATACATTATGCATAAAATCACTCAAACTATTAAAAGGACAATAGGTCAAACTCTCATGAGCTTAGAAAATCATTTAAGATTATTTTAATAAAAATGATAAGGTAACAGGGTTGAAATTAGAGTAACAGGGTTGCGCAAAGTAACAGGGTTGAATAGATACATTACTTTTGATTGTAGATCATAACATAAATGTGACAAATAAATACTCAGGACCACAGGAATGTTGTTTAATAACATCTTATGTCATATATCAACCTGCAATGTCAATCATTCAATGGTTTACATATCTGAAATATTAGGTTTTGCTGCTTTCTCTTTTATATAGCTGTAAACTATAACTAGCAGTAAATGTATAACATATTTTCATCAACAGGATGAGTAAGAATGATACATAAACATGTCAACAAGACCACAAACTGGATCTGATCAAATATTCAATAGGCAAACATGAAAAATAGTCAATATTACAGTAGGCCGATAACCTGGCATTAAAATGAATGAGCATATCAAAAATAGTCATGAACTGATCAATATTTTAGAAAACTGATGTTCAGGTTTAATTTTCCTTGCTGGCCAGAGTATCCCATACCTCTCTTGCAATGGCCATGTGGCGTGAGGTAACATTCTCTGGGGGAGGAATGAGGGTCAGCACATCCTCGAAGGGATACCAATGGAGATCATCCCTCAACGGCCAGAAAAAACGGTTTCCCCCCACTCTGTGCATACATTTCACCTGGCAGTGGGTCTCATTCACCTCCTGGATGATGCCTGGGTAGATTGTGTGGTCGTACACCAGGGCACACCATTTCCCCACATTCTCTGGATTGTGCCATTGCACTTCTTCTGGTGTGCTGTGTATGGGGTCTTCTGTGTGGTTATCTGTGGGATTAAAGCTGAAGCACTTGGTTTTTTGGCAATCACACTCCAGATTCCCTGTTGCAGAGCACATGCAGCTGATGTCGCGGTAACCATATCAATACTTTCATAATTGATCTGTGCTTACACTAACTTGCATTTCTCAATAACTTAAACTTCTGTCCTGACCTTGAAGTCCCAGGTTGAGAGCTGACTGGAGATTCTGGCCTGACTGGAGATTCTGGGCTGACTGGAGGGGTGTTTAATCCTTCAAGTACCTTTTTCCTGGCATTACACCTCTTATGAGCCTCTTTCCACTTTTTTCGCTGGGCACGCTGCTCTCTCACACTGCGGTCTTTTTGCCTTTTTTTCTTCCCTGTTTCTACATCTTTCCTCCACTTCTCTTTCTCTTTTTCTAAGTACCGCTGTCTCCTCTGTTCATCAGCATCACGCCTGGCACGATAGTGCCTCTGCTTTTCAGCAGTGCTCAATGGTGTGCGAGAACTCTGTAGAAATCAATTTAAAAATTTAAAAATGTCTATTGTAAATAATCTGAACATGAACAATTAAAAACAGTTGAGTTCATGTTGAGTTAATAATCCCATCCAGGTAGTTATTGCAACATTGACGTGCTTATGCTACCTGGTGGCAATAAAAGAAAAAAAATTTCAATTATATTCTGGAAAATACGGTAATACATTTAAAACAAGTAAATTATGCTAAATTATACATACACATTTAATTTTACTATAGATAATAAATTGTCCCTTCTGAGTGAACTGAAGGAGATGCAACCCTGTTACTGTAGTGCAACCCTGTTACTCTAATTACAGTAACAGGGTTGCAAGTAACAGGGTTGCAAATCAATGCTAATGTTAGCTTTTTCTCAGGAATAGATGCTAGCTGTGGAATGTAATGTTACTGTTAACGTCAAGGACAGACTTAGTTATATAAAGAGAGAAAGAAAACTTTGAACTCATTTGTCTTATTCTGATAATATGACTAACAGGGTTGCATTGGTTAGAGTGACACACTCAGTCAAGGCTGAAAAGATTGGAAAAATATGAAAAATAGAAGAGAGGACTTACCTTTGGTCTACCCATGGTGTTAGCATATAGTTTGATGATGTCATTTCCTCTGTGTCATGTGACTCACTGTTTTTCTTCTTCTTCTGCCATGCTAAATAGGTTTCGGTAACAGGGTTGCGCGCATGTTGTGGGACACAACTTAAGTGCATAATTACTATTATTTAAAATATGTTGATGATTAAACTAATTGTTTTAACAATTACAAGAGACACATATCAACAAAATCATACAAAAAAAGTAGATTTAAAACTTATTTTAACGGTTATATTTGACATGCAAGTTTGTCATCAAGGAGGTGGGACAAGAGAAAAATGCCATTTTAAGGGGTGCTTGAGAGCTATTTGGTATTTTGAATAATATTTTGGAACACATTTTCCTACAACTATATTTACATTTTGTCTCAGAACAAGTATAATTTACAAAACAAGTGCATGTGTTAGTGTTTTGTGCATGGATTATTTGAAATTTCATGGGTGGGACAGAAAATGTCCTCCAATTCTGGAATGTCCCGTTTAATGTTTTTCTGTCCAAAACCTTCCAAACACCGATATACCCACAGTCCCATCCCATCCCGCAGTACAACCGAGTGTTGTACTGCGGGATGGACCGGAAGGAATGAATGGCCTCTATATTTGTTATGCACTTGGTCCATTATCTTACAAGGTTTTCAACGCACGTCTTCATTGTCTTGATGATGTAATCTCAGATACCCTCTCTACTCTCTGAACAGGAGCATGGCCCCTGCACCAGAAGCTGACTTGAACACCCCACCCCCGGAGGACGGTTGGGGCTGGATGGTGGTGTTTGCTGCCTTCATTTCCATTGGTTTTTCCTACGCCTTGCCCAAAGTCCTCAGTGTTTTCTACGAGGAAATAATGGAGGACTTCAATATCAGCTTCAGTAATGTCGCATGGGTCACATCCATCGCGCTAGCTACCACGTATGCAGTCGGTGAGTTGACACTGAGGATGTAAAGCAGGCTATTGATGCATTTATTACATTGTCTTGGCACAACATGTTACCTACACCTTTTATGTATTGATTGCCTGTTCTTTATTTGTGATCACATCGTTCATTTCAGATTGCTATTTGCAATCCAACATTGTCAGGGGAATTTAAACTGCAGCAACTGTTCATTGAGAACTAAGCATCTTGCTGTGTCTGCCTTCTGGTCAAAGGAAAAGACGGTTGTTTTGCAGCCTCATTTTGCCTGACAACCCACATAATACATTGAGTTAGTATAAGTCAAAGAGGAGTGCTTGCATCCATTGAGTGTTTGCTTGTGCTTTGTGACGACTCTGTGTTTACATGAGTTTTACATGATGTGACTGGTGAGCCTGCGGTTGACCCACATTTCAGGTTCACAGTGTTATTATTATTTTTTTTACTCCATCCCATGAATTTTTTTTATTTCACCCTATGAAAGTTGTGTTAGCATTTCAATATTCAGGTGTTTGGGTAGATTACTTGGGTAGTGGTGTGATACATTGGCAGAAGAAGCATTCCTTGTCACAACAGGAAAAAGCAATAGTCAGAGAAACCAGAACTGACTTTCCTCTGTGGGTGTTTGGTCTCATTTCACCTGGTTTTAGTTAATGGTGTTTTTGAGAGACCTTGGAAGACTCATTAGATGACACAAAAATATGACAACACTGAGATCTAGTGGAGGCTTTAAGTGAATTCATCAGTGGCTGCCTGCAAGGTTACAGGACAACAGGGTGCCTGACTCACCTGCAGTCAACTTAGAGAGGCCTAGCTGGTGAAATATTCCCCTCCGCTGTGGCTCAGGCACAGGGCTTTATCATATTGTCCTTGGCAAGGCTGCAGCAATGTCACCCAGTGGAGGAGAGAGACAGGGGGAATATATCAGAGGAAGATTCAGCACATTGGGGCCTGGCACCCGGTCCCCATGGGAGGGACATGACAGCCTTTTCAGTGAACCTCTGACTCAAGGAGTCTGAGTGATAAAGTTATAATGGAAGTGGAAATGGCGGTAGTGTGTAGGATGCCATCCTATTGTGACATGGTCACAGGGAGGAAGATGATCTATCTGTGACCCCTGCAGGCACCTGTTTTAACAGTATAAACACTATGTTTTGTTATGTGCATATTTCATGGTTCAAAACACATCTTGGGTAACATACTTTACAGCTCAGCATAACTAATAGATAGAAAGAAAGAAAGAAAGAAAGAATGAATTCTGAATTCACTGTGATTCTGCCTCAAAAAGCACCTGTGTATTCAGATGAAAGGGTAAAGGGTAAAGGTATTGTCATGCCACAAGACCAATGAGTTTTTCCACTGTAAATGTCACTTAGAAAAGGGTTCCAATAATCATGGCCATAGCCACTTTTTAATTTTGAAGCCATTTTTTTTCAAGCCAGATTTCTTTCATATTTATATTCTTATTTGTATTCTGATGTTAAATAAAACAGATGAACGTGTGAAGACCGAGAGTTGTTTAAATTTCCAATTATTTCAGCAGATATTGTACATTATCTGCATAAAATGCAAGGGAGCCATAATCTTGGCCAGAACTATATATATATATATATATATATATAAACAGCAAGGGATTCAGATGCTTTTGATCACACATAATCAACTTTATAACCCACATGCTATTTATTGTTTCTTACTGAGAAATTAATCATCATCAATCATCCGTGGTAAACATGCTCTTGAAACTAGCAGGTGTTTGCCAAATATGTAATCCTCTTACTGTTTACTGGGCTGTTTTCTAATTATCACTGTCCACACAGAGGCCCTTCCCACCACTGCCTTGAAAAACTGCAGCATCTTAAGATTTAAGTAATCGCGGCAGCCTACATATTAGTTTGATTGATGCTCTCCCTGTTTTTCTGTGTGAATCAAGGCAGAATGATTTTCTATTGAAACGATGTGGCTTAATAGCAAGGAGAAGAAAGAAGTTTGCATTATGGTGCACTGCAGAAAGACTATATTGCTGCAATGTCACTCTCGCAGGCGGGGTTATGAATGAAGGGAAGAGAATGACAGCATATAAAGAGCTGTTTAATTGCTGATTGATCACGGAGTGTAGTGTTTTACATTATCAGGGGAGAGTATAATGAGTCGCTGACTTGCTTTGCAGTGGAGGTAAGAGTGGGGAAGTGTTCAACTCCCAGTCTGACGTTCTTTCCCTTGGTTTAGGCCTAGAGTGAATACTGTGTGCACTTCTCTAAAACCATGTGATCACTAGGAGGAAGTAAGTTTATTACTGAACCTGCTTTTTATTAAGATGTGACATTTGATTATTATAACCTCCCCCCCCCCCCCCCCCCCCCCTCTTCTTTGCAGGACCTGTGAGCAGTTTGCTGGTGGTTCGTTTTGGAAGCCGGCCTGTAGTCATGGTTGGTGGAGTGATGGGTTTGATCTCTATGGTAACTGCTGCTTTTGGAACTTCCATCATTCACCTCTACATTTTCATTGGTGTCATTGGAGGTATCTACACATTTTCTATATTTGGTTCTTATCTTTTTGTTGTAATCACAATAGATGTATGTTTGTTACTACTTAGAGAGCCTTGAGGATCTAACGTGCAACCTGATTAAGCCCCTCTGGGGTTGGCGGTCCACATCCTTTCCACATCCTTTTAGGCTCTCTTCAGGTTGCCAGGTCTGGTTCCTTCTGACTAGGCTGCTGCGCTGTCAGTCTGGGCCCTGGGCATCTGCCCCAGCTCCTGGGGTGTAGTTAGACCACCAAGGGACCAGGACCAGGACGGTAATTAAGGCAGAGCTGTCCCTGATCCCAGAGAGCATGGTCTTCCGTGGCCCTATGTACTCTCCCGTAGGCTCCCATCATGTTCCTCACATGGGGGCTCCCTGCCACCCTGCGAGGCTCATTACCCTGCCAAGGACTGCTGTGAAGGATTAATAGGCCCAGCAAGTGGCTAGGCCATTTGTGGCGCCTTGGGGCGTGTGTGTGCCCTGCTCTGCTCCCCTGTGCCCTGGCACACTGACACATAGGCATGGGCAGTTTCACCTACACACAGACACACACAGATAACAATACAGTTGAAAGACATCCTAAGCGCTGATTGTGTTTGGCTTTCAATCAAAAATTAAGGACTTAGCCTTGTAAATACTGCCCCCATCAAATTGATTGTTTCCCTTTGCTCTCCCTCTGCACCCTATTTAGGAGCCAGCAACAAGCCCAAATCAGTCCTGAGAAATTTGAAATCTTATCTTGTCCTCCACTGAACTAATCTGTTGTCCACCATATACAGTATCTGAGACAAAAAGACATAAAAGAGAAAGCCTACAAAGATATAGTTTAAGATGCCGTTAAACTATGCCTCAGATCCTCAGGCAGGCTATTCCAGAGGTGCGGACCAAATAAACTTAAAGCTGCCTCCCCATAGGTTGTAGTGTTCACCCTCGGTACAACTAAAAGGCCCATGCCTGAGGGAAATGCAGGGCACATACCCTAAGAGCATGTCAGACATGTATTGAGGTGCAAGCCAGTTGAGTGATGTAAAAACCAATAAGAGGATTTTAGAATCAATCCTAAAACTAACAGGCAACCAGTGTAGGGACTCACACGAGCTGCAGCATTTTGGACTGGCTGCAGATTTCTTAAAGATTTATTGGGAAAACCAGACAGCAGAGAATTGCAGTAGTCAAGCATGCATCCATACTTCTGTTTCGTCTTTGCAGAGAAACGTCTGAACCTTAGCAGTATTCCTTAAGTGCTAACTGTTTTTCTGTGGATTTTGAAAATTAGAATGAGGTCTAAAAAGACGCCTAGGTTTTTGGCCAGGGGCTTCAATAATTATATTATATATAATTGTAGTATACTTAGTCAAATATGTCTCCCTAATTTAATGAACAACTAATAAGTTGGTTGGGAAAAATACTTGTAAAGGTAATTCAGAAGCTAAATATTTAAACCCATCACTTCTGTGAAAGAAAGTGCAAATTGTAATTAGCAAAGTTTACGTGAGGCTAATGGATTACAAATAATCCAGATTTCATCAGAGCAAATTATTCAACATGAGAATTTATATTCACTTTGACATTGATAACAACTGATAAGGGACCCATTATGTTCATGCTCTTGGTAGTACACCACTCAGAAAACATTATATATTGATAACTAATGGTCTCTGAGACGTAAAAGCTTCATGAAATTGGGTCGATTGTACTTTCTGAGGGCTGTACTAAGAATATAATATTATCTATAATATTATAATATCTATTATATATAATAGACTGTGATGTTTCCCCACTGTTTGTTCTAATGATGACCACTTGTTGCCTAATTGTTGGATAAAACACCTTTTTTTTGGAGGATTCTTTTGCTTAGGATATTTTAGTCTAAATACTCCATTGAAGACAGCTGTTCCTGAAATGCACTCTTCCTCCCCTAGAAATATCTTAGGTGAACGCTGATTTGGAAAGTAAGGTGCTCATTTTTGGTTAGAAGGACAAGTAAGTGAACAAATTATCCAGACTAGCTCATTTATTACCACTTAAATGGAGAAATCATTTCTGAAATTATTCCAGCATTCTGTAATGAGATTTTAGTCCAAATGAGATGGAACCTTAATGTGCACCAAGTAGAATCATTCTTAATTGAATCGAGCAAGTACCGCTGGGTATTCAGGTTCAGGAAGACATTGCCATCTGAGACTCTGTAATGTGACCATGTTCTTATCATTTTATAATGTATGTACACACAGGTTGCGGGCTCTCCTTAAACCTCACTGCCTCTCTCACCATCATTAACCAGTACTTCCTGGTCAAGCGTCCCTTGGCCAATGGACTGGCCATGGCGGGGAGTCCGGTCCTCCTGCTTTTCATGGCCCCTCTCTGCCAGTACCTACTTAACATGTTTGGTTGGAGGGGCAGCTTCTTCATCATTGGGGCTATGGTGCTCAACTGCTGTGTTTCTGGGTCTCTCATGAGGCCTATTGTTACACCTAGTAGACCATCCATTGGCACGCCGGAGAACGTGGCGGAGGAGGTCGATAACTACAACCCCATGCCAGAAAGTTGTATGGACAATTTTAACAAGTTCCTGAACTTCTCCCTCTTCAAAGACAGAGGCTTCACTGTTTACCTCATAGGGAACATGATGTTCCTCTTTGGTGCTTATTCCCCCATTGTGTTCATGACGGCCAACGCTGTCAGCCACGGCGTAGATGAGTACGCTGCCGCCTCTCTGCTCTCCATCATGGGCTTTACGGACATGTGTGCCCGACCCAGCACAGGCCTGATGGCCACCAACAAGCGGATAAGACCCTGGATCCAGTACATCCTCAGCTTTTCCATGGTTTTTACTGGTGTGTGCCACTTACTGTGCCCTCTTGCCAATGGGTACATCTCCCTGGCAGTCTATGTGGCGTTATTTGGAATTGGTTTTGGCATGATGTTTGCCCTGACATTTGAATGCCTTATGGACCTGATGGGACCCAAGCGCTTCGCCAGTGCCATTGGACTGGTTACCATCATGGAGTGCTTCCCCATGCTACTGGGACCACCGACTGGAGGTAAGAACTGTATACACTGAACATGCACTGAACATGCACAGATATTACACACCGTTACCGTGTAGGCTTGACAAACAATCTATGGAGCACTCAACTGATGACAAACACTTTTCCATATTATCTACCCATGATTTTCCGAATCAGATAAACCCATGCCATACCCTTGCACACACAATCACATCAGGTGTACAGATCTTTCTTCTCTCTCTCTTTGTCTCTCTCTTACACACAGGCACAAGCATTTACTTTCAGCTCACCTCGGACTACCTTTCCACAAGTGTAGGGCCAGGCTGAATTGAATACAATTGAAGGCCTCTAACCAGTTTAGAGCAACTTGTGTTCAGCAAATGGAATTAGATCACAGAGAAGTTGTTCTCTCTCTTTCTCTCTTCTCTGTCTCTCACTCTCTCTCTCCCTCTGTCTTGGTCATGGCCTGTGCACTATGTGGCAGTAGAGCTCAACTGCTTTCCAGGGTGTCATTATTGTAAGACATTCCCAGAGAATTGGATTATCGTCGGTGAGTAGGGGCGGCCTGGGGTGCCCGACCAGCCCAGAGAAAAGTAGTAATTGGTCATGGTTATTTACTGCTTTAAATAAGCTGGCCATGCTCATTGCTCAAGCTTTCATGGCACGTCCACTGGAGGATTTGGCCTCCATACAAATTATGGAGCATTTTTTGCAGCTAAGAAGCTCTAAGGGTAATGAAGGTCTTTGCATTTCCATTTCCTATACTGCCAACAGTGCCACAGAATCCCAATGCTTCTTACTGTCATACTGGCGTATTGGTTTTGCCAGTGTAAGAGTTATTAGCAAGCTGAAGAAACTTTGTACTTGAAGGTATTGGAATTGCAAACTGTACAGGTTAAGGAAAAATCAAGCTCCGCAAAGTATATATTTGAGCATTAAATTGTCATTGTATATGTGATCCAAAATAATAAATATTATATTAAATAATTAATTAAATTATGAAAAAATCATTATAGTACATTTTTATAGCATTTAAAAAAACATTATTTGGACACTATCGGCCAATGTCATGAACACGTACCGAGCCTAATCTAGGCTTTAAGCGGAATATCACCGAATTTAAGAATTCATTCATGCTGTTCTATCATTTAGGGCAGACCATTCAACATTTCTAAACAATTCTCAAATTCCCATAAACCCTGAAAAACAGCCCCAGACCATTATCCCTCCTCCACCAAACACTTTCCACTGCTCCAGAGTCCAGTTGCGGCGTGCTTTACACCACTCCAGCCGACGCTTGGCATTGTGCATGGTGATGTGAGGCTTGCGTGCAGCTGCTCGGCCATGGAAACCCATTTCATGAAGCTCCCGACGCACAGTTCTTGTGCTGATGTTGCTTCCAGAGGCAGTTTGGAACTCTGTAGTTGTGCTGCAACAGGTGATTGGCGATGTTTACGCACTACGCGCTTCAGCACTCGTTGGTCCCGCTCTGTGAAATTGCGTGGTCTACCACTTCGTGGCTGAGCTGTTGTTGCTCCTAGGTGCTTCCATTTCACAATAATATCACTTACAGTTGACCAGGGCACACCTAGTAGGGCAGAAATTCACAAACTGACTTGTGGCAAAGGTGGCATCCTATGACCTTTAAAGTCATAGGATGCTCTTTACGACCCATTCTAAATGTTTGTCTATGGAGATTTCATGGCTATGTGCCAGATTTTATGTACCTGTTAGCAATGGGTGTGGCTGAAACACCTGAACTAATTAGTAACTAATTAGTAGGGGTGTCCACTGACTTTTGGCCATATAGTGTATATATATATATATATATATTTTTTTTTTTTAAAGTTGATTTAGGACTAGGATTCATTTGTATCATCTGACACCCACCCTAGAAGCTAAATTACCAAATTAGTTTTATAGCTTACCATCCAATCAAATAAAAATAAGTATTTATAACCTTATGACTTGTAGCCACAGCTTTCTATCTGATTATGCTATAGATTGAAGTGTTAGCCAGCTACCTTCATGGTCTGAAGCTGTGTAATCAGAGGGATGTTGTTTCACCTACATGTTTCCTTGCCATTTTCAGGCTTGCTCCCTTTCTGAAAGACCCACTCCAAAACGACACAATGTCATTCTTCTCTCAATTTAGTCCAAAGCAAAGAAAGATCAAACAGCAGTAACAGTCTCTGAAATAGAGCCACTGGCGAAAACAGGTCCTTGAGCAACCGGTTGTCATCAGCTAAATAAATATACAATTTTAAAGTTCAGGAAGACTCATCGACACAAATACACTGAGGAAGTAGGTGCACATGACTTAATCAACTGTGCCTACCAACCCATTGGCAAACTTTTACTTTGCCCCCATCCTGAGTTTTAATGAGGTGAAAATGTATAGGCCCCCCGGTTTGTCTGGTGTGACCCTGTTCTGAGGCGCTCATTTAATGGGGTAAATAAGCGCCTCCCCGCACGTCGAACATCCTCCTCCAGAGGGCACAATCGTTACGTCTCCCCTTACTGGTCTGCTCGTCGACACCCCGACCCCCCCCAAACCTTCAGGTCAATCCAATTAGGAGGAAGTGAGGTAATTGGGTGCAATTAGCCTTTTGCTTTGGGTGTTTAATGATGCCCAGTTCAAACTCCCGTCATTAAAGTCCTGTACCTGGGCCATAATTAAGCAGTGAATATATTTAAAAAGAGGTGACTACACCAGATGGACTTAATTACTGCTCAGCCAATCAAGGGCTGTCTTAATGAGAGTGGTGGTCATTGGCGTACGCCCACCAGACGAATGCTATCAATCAGATGATACGGCCTGTGTTGAGGTGGTTGAGACGGATCCAAATGCAGAGTGACCCCTCCTAGTCTAGTACGGGTACACACAAACACACAGACAAACATCACCATCATCATGAAGACTAGTTCATTAAGATCCAGCTTAAATCGGTTTACTTAACCTAAGGAACTGTCTGTCTGATAGGTTTTGATATTATAGCATGCTATGTAATGAACTTGCAATCTATTCAATAATGGGAGTCTAAAAAAATCATTGATTCCAAGATTTCTTGAGGAAATCAATTTCTGAAAGATTTAAAAAGTTGTCCAAAAACGTTTAATCAAAGCAAGTATGTTGATCCACAAGCAAGCCAAGATGTGTTGATAATACTCAAATGGCTAAATCATCATCTTTCTTTGTTAGTGAATGTAATAAGACTTACTCAGAAAAAGAGAAAGAAATGTGTTTCCCCATTTGTAAAAGTGCGTTGGCTAATTTAAGTGACTTAATGGACCATAAAGAGCACATATTCTTACTCATAGTGATTGAGATATTAGTGCACAGTTCACATGACTCAATAAGACCCGAAAGGGTATACAAGGAGAGATCGTAATACAGCAAGGTAGAAAGACGGACAGACCTTCATACATGCTGAGACTGTGCTGAGAGAGATAGCGAGACTAGCCAATCGATCCATGTCTGGAAGCAAGGGGTTGGGGTGGGGTGGGGTTAAGACTCAGAAAAGCTGGAGGCTTAAATCTGATCTAAACCACATTTGTCACTTTTCTGCAGACTTGGGCTAGATATTTATGGCTCTGAGAATGGGCCTCTCTCCTGATTCGTTCTGGTAGCAGCCGTCCAAATTGCCTTCCCAGAGATGCAGGGAGAACCAGGCAGGGTGTAATGGCTCTCTGGCATTGCCTACATGGTTATTCTTGAATTGGCTCATACTCTTTCTCTCTCTCTCTCTCTCTCTCTCTCACACAAACTCATCGGAGTCAAAGGTGTGCAGTAACCTTTGCCCGTATCCTACACACCTTACCATCTTACCTCAAGCTTCCAAGTTGCATAGTGTTTGAATGAAGATATTCTACAGCGTGGCATATTGTAGTTGGCCTCTCTTCTACACAGACGTATAGTGTGCTGTTGAATGGGTTAGAATTGACCTTTATGGAGAGTAGCTTTCTTCACTGATGTGGTATCACCTAACCATCCCCCCTCCCATCTCCACACAGGGGCCCTGGTGGACATGTTTGGTGACTACAAATACCTTTTCTTCATGTGTGGCTCAGTGAATGTGATGGCTGGGCTCTTTCTCTTTGTCATGAACTTCTGGGCCTACCACATGCTGGAAAAGGAGAAGACAGTGAAGGAGAAGCAACAGGCCCCTGAGGATGCAGTGGAGAGGACTGAGTCCAGAGAAAACAAACAAGAATGACCCAAGGCCAGAGAATGTAGAAACGCAAATTGTGATTCTTCTGTGTAGCATTTAAGTTTTTTTTGAATGATTTTGTCAGTTTTGCTATTGCTGTATTAAAGTTTTTCTCAATCACTTTGGCTCATTTTTTGAAACAGTCTTAACATTCTCTAACTGTAAGTGCAATTGTCACAACTGTTTTCCAACTCATTCCCAAAAAGTCTGACAATAGATGCCACAGTACTCCGACTCAGAATGGGCTGGACCCTTTGTCCAGCCTCTCTAAAGGGCAAGAGATGATTGATGACATGGTCAGTAATTGTTGACCAAATTTCATTTGAAACTTGAGCTCTATTTTCTCCTCTTGCTGCAGCTCCTCCACCACGCATTGCGAACTCCTCTTCTGTTTTATGGGACATCACAACTCTATTGCATGTCTGCAAAATGTAGTAACTCACCCAAAACATTTAATTCATGCTTCAGAAACTTTTTTTTTTTTCTCATTTGCTTGAACACAATTTGTCCATTCAGAAGTTACATTTTCAAAACAGTTCACACACACAGGCATAAAATGCAAAAAGCATGTCAAAATTGACATTATGACAGTCACATAAATGGGATTGATGAAACAACTGCATTACTGTAGACACAATTTGTTCTGCCAACAGGGCAATACAGTAAAGCTGAAATACACCGTGGTATACAGTAACGTTGTGACTTCTCATTCCCAAAAAGTCTGACAATAGATGCCACAGTGCTCCGACTCAGAATGGGAAGGACCCTTTGTCCAGCCTCTCTAAAGGACAAGCCATGATTGATGACATGGTCAATAATTGTTGCGCAAATTTCATTTGAAACTTGAGCTCTATTTTCTCCTCTTGCTGCAGCTCCTCCACCACACTTGCGAACTCCTCTTCCTCTGCCACGGCCTCTTACACTCCTTACGTGCCTTTGGCCTCTTTGATCCATGCTTGCAAATAGCAACACAGAGGTGGCATCTTTTCTAGATGGAGAAGGACTGATTGCTGATTGAAGAGTTGTGCCAAGGAGTTTCACACAGCTGCATTAGAGATTCAGTGAAAAGATGTTTTCCTTTTGTTTAACACGGTTAATCCAATAGAGTTTTGGGTCTTTCTATGAGATCTGTGTTATCTGTTTTGAAAAAGGGTGTGAAAAATGTGTGAAACCAATGAAAAAGTGTTTGCGAGAGAAGACTTCTGCTGTGCTAAGAAGGTGATGATGAAGATCAAGTGGATCCCAGTTTCATTAAGCGTGTCTTATCGAGAAAAACTTACCAATCCACTTACGATACTGCAAGGCATACTGTGTCAACATTTGAAAGGGAATCTTTGTCATCTTTGTTGATCTAACCATCACATGGTCCCTAATGTGTGTTTTTCTATGGGTTATGAAGTGTCATACTATTTAATCATGTTAACGTGATTAACCTCAGGGGACAGACGAGATGTTTTATAAGAATATGAACCAATACAGACTCTAGTTACTGTTACTGTAATGACAGTCTGTAATGAATATACTGAGTACTACTGAAATACTAGGACCAGAGGTAGTACTAACCTCTGTAGTCCTACTGCTGCCGTTTAGATTTTTCCTTTTCAGTATTCATTGGATTTTAACTTTTATGCAGAAACAGTTATTACAGTTATTTTCTTCTGTAATAGAACGATCATTTTTTATTTGAATGGTGTGTGTGTGTGTGTGTGTGTGGATCATTTCTGTTTGATGAAGTCACATTTTCAAAAACCTTGTCAATATAAGCTGTAGACTTGGAGGTGAAAGCAGCTTGTATAACACTGTATTCATACTGTATTCCAAAGAGTGGCAAAACGATCACACAGATAATGCAGAGGATATATAACCTTATATATAACCTCTTTAAACCTTCTATTGTTAGTCTACGTTATTTAAGTTGCCAAACGACACAAGCAATGTGTGATGGCTTTTTCAACTCTGAAGGTTTCTACACGTTACTCATTGAGAGTTCAGTACTGCTGTTTGGTTGACATTGAGTTGTATACCTCGACAAAATTCACATGCTTTCATCTATTATACATCTATTCATCACAGATCTCTGAAACGAGGCAGAGTTGCTCGTCGTGGGTTGAATGAAAAGGCAAGCGCGACTTCATCTCCTCGATCACTTTCCTGTAGAGTCGGCCAAGACAAAAGCAATGTCTGCGTTCCACATTCAAACGGCGAGGTAAAATGACACTCGGGAGGCAAGAGAAATGATGTCAAATCAAGATTTACCATGCAGCCTTTCAGTGTTGGTGCCCGTGTCCAATTTTTCACACCAATTAGAAGACTGGGGAACAAGTTTGGAAATGTCAGCAGCTTAAGGGTATGAGTACCTAATGAAGCAAAGCCCGGATGTTCCAGGCTAGCGCTCTGAGCTGCATGCAGCCTCGCACACACACTCAGCAAACCAGTGGGCCAATAAATTAAATGCACACACACACATCCACGCTCTCTCTTGTCCCTTTCGCCAAGTACTACGCAAGGTCTTCGGACGTGACAAGGTGGAGAGATACCCCCAGAGACGAAGGGATGGCCGCAGTGGCCCAGGAATCTGTTTATCATTATTATATTTCCTCTCACCTATTGTTCCCCCCTCTGGCCCCGCTGACCCTCCACCCCCTTGTCCTCCATGCTCCAGAGTAAGACTACTGGGTCTCCAGAGGGTCCCAGAGGTGGTTGGGTGACAAGACAATGCTAGTTGGAAGGTACAAACGAAACAACAAGAGAAATGTGAATTGTGAACAACATGCCCTCGGCAAGTTTATTATTTTGTTCTGGTGTGATATTTCCGTTGTATGATTGGAAGAGCATTTATGCAGCAGATGTGATGTGCGTACCTTTTTTTCCTTTCTGAGGTTAATGTGAGACTGCCCAGTAGGGACGCTCTTTTCTCTTGCCGCCTTCAGGGAGGTCAGAGCAGAGGATCGGTCCTCCAGTTGGTAGGGTATTCAGTGTCTTGCTCAAGGACACTTCAGCAGGGTGGCTGCACACTGACCTGGGGGGGCTTGAACCCGGGGGTCATCCGGCCTCCCGACTCCCGA
This sequence comes from Hoplostethus atlanticus, assembly GCA_034670405.1. Classification (NCBI taxonomy): domain Eukaryota; kingdom Metazoa; phylum Chordata; class Actinopteri; order Trachichthyiformes; family Trachichthyidae; genus Hoplostethus; species Hoplostethus atlanticus. The sequence continues at coordinate 530,880 of JAXDDX010000153.1, read as the reverse complement.
CGCTTGAATGTAATTTAATTTGCGAAATGACATAAAACACGAAGCTGCGGCGACCTCGGCGTTTGACGGTGACAAAGCGAGGTGAAATCCAACAGGAACATGTGATACCGGGCATATTCTCCCTCCCCTTGTCTTTTAATGAGGACTACAATGAGAACGTATCACCATTTAGTAACACTAATTGAAACCTCTCAGTTAGCTGTCAGAGTAGCCAACTTGGGAGTGTGTAATTATAATTGGGTATCAATCTTAATCAAAGCATCTCGCCCGGCTACACCAAACGGCACTGCCGACATCTACCTGCGTAAACAGAGCGGGGTGGGCGATGAGAGACCCGGTGGTTTGGGATGTTAAATATTGGTCTTTCTTCTGACCTTTTGGATCCACGCGCGTGAGTCAGATCTCTGTTGTTTATAAAAAGGGTGCTGATCGGATGAATCTGGAGTGGTCTTACACAAGAGAAGAGTCGGGGGACAGGCGGGGAAGGGAAGAAGTGTGGTCCCCGGAGGGCTCAGAGAGCACTGGCATCTATCAGCAGACGAAATTGAACGGGATGTTTCGGAGCAGCAGAGATTAGATCGGCCCAGGGTGTCGAGCAAGCGGAGGCTACCGATGTAATGCTTCCCTCGCCAGCGTGAGATCAAACTTACAAAACAGAGGGGGACAAGGACACACACACACACACACACACATAGAGCGTTCTAAAATGGCCTTTAGTGATGGGGTGTTTTTGTTATTTGTTCAGGGCGCACACTGAGGGATAAGGCTGGATCATACTAGAGGTGTGCCATTTCCACATTAGCCTGTGGGGGAATCTTCATTATAACTTGTAGATGTCAGGTATGTGGTTCCCACCGGGGCGTTAGTATTAGCAAGCGTACAGAAGTTCATCAAAATGGGCTTAGAGTCCTAAATGTCATAATATATTCCCATGTGCGACTTATATTTTTATCCCAAAAGTTGAATTTACAGGGCAGAACTCCAAAACTTGGCCTACACAGAAGAGTCGCTGGAAGTGGGTTTATATTTCACCCTGTTTTTAAAAGTAGAGCATGAATTAAAACTTAAACAACAAACAAAGCTTGAAGAATTTCTCCAGTTTCTTTCTGTCCTGCTTTTTTTGACACATAAGTACAGATGACATATTCTTTCCCATCAAGTAAATCCTTTTTGATTTTGAAAGCTTGTCTTTGCAGGGCGCTCTGTCGTCACACGTGTTATTTAAGGACTGATCTTGTCAGTAGTCTTTGTTATTATCGACATTGCAAAGGTCAGAGCCAGGATGATGGCTACTGTTTTCAGATCAGCCTGGTAGCATTCACCATGCTCATGTCCTCCTGCTCGTTCTCCTAACCTAACCCCTAACCCTCCTAACCCTCCTAACCTTTTTTCTCTGTCATTTCCTTATCGGATGAAAAGCAAGTCGCATATGGATGTGGATGCTGAAGAGGCTGCATTGTTTTGAGGATGTGAAGTCAAAATAAATTCTTGTTGTAGTTAGAGTAGTTGTAAAAACGTAGTTGGTAAAAAAACAATCAGGCACTGGATGTCTGATGTGGATAAGAATACAATCTTCTGTTTCACAACACACTGAGAAACTAAATCATGTTAACTTGTTTACATTGATTAATTTACCTAATTTTATCTGACTCACATTCAAACACATTAACTGTTAATATCTGAATATATGTACTCAAGAATAGCAACAGAAATGCAGTGTTGCCCTTTTGGAACAGTCTAGCATGTCCACAACCCCACCCGCTATCCACCTCTCCCCCACACATCTAGTCACATCTAGTCACACCATCATGTGACATTGCTGTTTCTACCCTAGTCCTTGGCAGCATAAGGAAAACAGACACCTGTTTAATAGTGTTCAGCAGTTGAGATGAGGGGGGGGCCGCATGGGAAGGAGAGACACAAAATTAGGAGGAGGTGGTGCAAAATAAAGAAGCAGAGCGAAAGGGCGGGAAAAGGGTTATGCAGTGTAAGGGAGGGGGGCATTTACAACTTGGGGGAGGTATAGTAAAGCCCTTTCCATCCATCATGCCTGTCTGTGTCCCGTCTGCTGAGCAGGGGAGGTAATGAAAGTAATTTAACGTACATCTATAATTAATATGCTCTCTTTGGGCGGTGTGGTGGGCTGAGGCGGGTGATGGAGTGTGTTTATTATGTGTGCGTGGCGGAGCTGGCATGACGGGGCAGCGGGCCACTGACATGGTAATTCACTAGCCGTCACTCCAGCAGCACCCAGGTCAGATCGGTGCAGGTATATGGGGCCGCTGCCGGTTTCACAGGGTCCCCCGGGCGCCGGTGGAAAGAGAGTTTTTGTTCTCTTTTTTCACCTCCTCGCTCTTTCTTTCCTTCTCTCTGAGTCTTCTGGAGGAAGGGGAGAGCGAAGGCGCAGCACGTAGCAGCGCCCCAGGCCAGTGCTCTCTCTCTCTCTCTCTCTCTCTCTCTCTCTCTCTCTTCCTTTCTTTCTTCTCTTTCTTTTCTCTTTCTTTCTACCTTTCTCTCCTCTCTCTCCTTTCTACTTTACGATGTCAGTGTCTCTCTCCCGGTCTGTCTCTGGCTCTATCGTTTCCTCTTTATTTCTCCTAATATGCTCTCCCTCCCTCGCTCTCTCTCTCTCTCTCTCTCTCTCTCTCTGCAAGGAAACTCACTGACTACTCTTCAGCAATTCCTTTTTTTGCCGGACTGCTTTGCACAAACACAGTTCAAACCCGACTGCCCTCAGTGCTGTCTCCTTTTGAAACTCCCTGCTCTTTGAATCCCGTCCGTTTGAAGAGAATGCCCTCTGCATCTCTTTTGCACAGTGACTCGCACACACACACACACACACACTTAAGCATGCTTATGCATACACATGCGTGCAATCACACACACACACCAAATTCAAGCAGTGTCATTGGTATAGTGAGAGATTTTTTTCTTTACTTTCAACTCCAATTTTCACCTCATCTCTCCGTCTCTCACCCTTGCTTTATATCTCTCCACCACCTTTCTCTCTCTCTCTCTCTCTCTCTCTCTCTTTCTCCCACCCTGCCTATGTTTACACACATGGAGTAACCCAGCTATCGGCCTGCTTAAGGTCTTTTATTATTATGATATTTAGATGCACCTAATTCCCTTTATCCCTGTTGCCTCAATAAGCCAATTAACAGAATATCCCCCTCTTTGGCTGAGCATTAGCAAGTTCACTTCTAATACAGTGGAAAGAAATGATTATCTGGGTAGTAATCTGTGCCATCTACCCGGCGCTCCTGACAAATAACTAGGCAATTCTACTTTTTCTAGCTTCACCATCAAATGTACCAATAATGCTGTGTGAGTTTGCGCAAGATGGCGAAAAACCAAAAGTGAAAGGCAAGATGAGGTAAGAGCGACAGGTTTAATATGAGCGTGAGCCGGGCATCTTACCCGGGTTAGGACGTTTACACACTTCACTTGAGTATCCAGATTTCAAAGTGAATGGTCTGTCCATGTGTAAGCCACCTGTCTCTCTCCCTCGCTGACTGTCCTTCTCCCCGACGGTGTGCCGCACGTGTTTAAGGCTTTGTCAACAGATGTGGAGCGGGTCACTAGGGTGTGTGGACTTTGCCAGCCAGGTGCCCACATGTCTGATTTTAATGGGCAGCATATGGAGGGGCTGACTGATGAGCGGGACTGGACTGGTGACAGGTGCTGAGTCATCTGTCACGATGACCTCCACGCCACAACGGACCGAATAAGAGGGCACCTTCATTCAGCAGCCCTGACCCCCTTCGCTGACACACACACTCTCTCTCTCTCTCACACACACACACACACACACACACAAATACCCTTTAATCACATTTAACAACTACATCTGTCTTTGTCTGGTCAAGTAACAGTATGGAAGCATACTCTCTCGCAATTATAGGACTGTAGTTCTTTTCTTTGTTAGGTTACTGCATGGCTGGAGACTTTTTCCACTATTTTGTTTACGGTTGGGGTTAACAAAAACATCAAATTCTGAACTCCATCACCCAGATTTCATTCATAAATGTTGAGAGAGAACATCTTTTTTTTCAAATGCTGCACATGGCACTTCTGAATAAAACTGTGGAAGAATTTACTGTATCTTATGATTCTATTGTATGTTGTGATTCTATTGTATCTTGTGATTCTATGTACCCTTATGACTCTAGTTAGTAAGACATGATGAACTGTTTAAATGCCTGGTGTGACTCAGATCATGTCTGCATGCTTCATTAACGTTATGTTCCTGTATGACTGTATGGATTGTGTTTCTAGTGGAAGGCCTGTCCCGTGAAGAGACAGAGGAAAGTCCTTCACCATGTTCCTGATCAGAAGCTCCCTCACACAGAACAGACTGTTCAGACTAACGATTAGCACGACCTTGTAGATGTTTAGAAACGAGCCTCCTTGACTCCCTTTGCTTGATAATCTGTGTTCAGACGTTTCTCTGGTAGAGATCTGCACGCCCTACCATGTATCTCTCTCCTGAGTACTCAGCTCTTTGTGTTAATAAATACACTCAGGTAATCCATGACTCCAAGACTCTTATATCTGTTGAAATTCTGCTCAACACCTTCAGATTGCTGTGACTCTGTCGAGTAGAGTCAGGTAGTTCACCGCGCTGCTTCCGCTAATATATTGCTGCAGTAAAATGAATGATTTAAGTTGCAGTGGAAACGCAGTCTGTATCTCATCAGTAGTAAACACAGCAGGGAGAATGAGAGGCTACGAATCATTCCCCCCGTTAAACTCGTTCGGGAGGGGAGAGTGCGGTAACATTTCGCTCGCCTGGGGCTGCGATTTCTTTGATTCCATTTGTGCTCGGGGAAAAAGGCTCCTACACGGAAAAATGATGTTCTGTGGTAAGGCTTTGTCAGGTTGTTTATAACTAGGTGTAGTCAGCGCATCATTCTTGATCGGGTGAAGAAGCATCTCTCTGTCTCTCTTTTTCTTTTTACTTCCCTCTCTCTTTTTTGTTTTGCTTTTTTGTCACAATAAACACAGAGCGAGGGGAGCTTTCACACTGAGCTGTTTCTACTGTCTCATCACACCTCGGGTTGATTTTAACGTTTTCACAGTTTTATTGTCCTCATATCGCAGTATCTTGAAGTATACTTATCTGTCTATGTACAGTGCATGTACTAGATATAAATATAGTCTTATTGTTGGTAGTAAACTGTCATGAGCAAATTGTTTCACGACTATTTGCAGCACAGTGAAAACGATACTCATGTCTTGGGAGTCAATACCTCCCATTTCGTGAGAGGAGATTATTTTGTGTATAATTCAGCTTTTAGAGGTAATGACCTTGCGTCTTCTCCCCCTCTCTCCCTTTTCCCCTTTCCTATGAATCAGAGAGGGGAGATGCGGCTTGGCAGGGCCCAGAAGATGTAGTTGGATTCTATGGCAACTGGCGCCTGCAATAAGGTCGCATAGGAGGTGTTTAATTAGTGGGCCACAGCCGTCCCTGAGGAGGAGCTTTTTATTACCTCAATATGTCATAGAGCGCATCAGCTAGCAACCACACGCACTTACGCACACACACAAACACACACACACACAAGCTGGCACAGATGTACACACACAGACACACACACACACCAGTGCTGTCCCGCAAGGAAGCGGCGGGACAGAAAAGATACTGGAAGTGTGTTTTGTGTGATAGAGAGGGAGTGAGAGACAGAGAGAGAGAGAGCAGCAGAATGATGGAAAAAGAGAGAGAGAAAATGAGAAAAGACGAGGAGGAGGAGGAGGTCAAAGATGGAGAGAAACAGAGAGAAGGAGAGGGAGAGAATGACCGAGGGTCAGCAAAATATCAGCTATGTAAGGATCAGCGAGAGAAATTGGCAAGAGCAGAAAAGGACAAATGGAAAAGAGTGAGGGGGAGAAATGCGTCGAGTGTAGCGAGGCTCCTTGCTGTGTTGTCACCCAGTAGAGCATTCATTTCGCCCATTACTCGCTTGCTGAGACTTTTAGGTGCTTAGCCAGCTGATTGCCGGGTCACTTTGGCCAGCTGAAATGAGTGGCATCTGTTCAGTCCTGACTGTGTGCAACCGCTAAGCCAGTTGGATGTATCACTTTACCATGGGCGTGGGGTGCCAGGGCCATTAACACATGCCAGCCTTGTGAACGGCTACGCAGCTACATCATGTGTGCCAGCATATCATTAGCTGAGGCAGTGGATGACTCTGAGAGAGAGAGAGAGAGAGAGAGAAGGAGGGAGAGGGAGAGAGAGGACATGAGGGAGGGAGTGTTTGAATGTTTTTGAAATTGTCTCTCATAGCTGTTTGAACACAAGCTGTATTTTACATGATGTTGTTTGCACATTGTTAAAACCATCAGTATGTGTACACAGCCAAATAGTCTACCTTGTCAACAGAACAGTAGACAGCACGCACACTTGCTTGCACCCGGTTCACCCTGCAGGCAGATCATATCTTATTCTCACACAATGCTTTACAGCGGTTCTGGAGCCTGTTGTGTTGGTTGTCTGTCGCTGGTGGCGCCCCACATCGCCGGACATGTTAATGTGCATGTCCGGGCGGTCCCTCCCGTCCCACGTGCTTCCACTGCTGTCAGCTTGAGGGGGCGTTCTCAATACCCTCCTGCCAGGGGTCCTAGAGGAAGAGATGAACGGCTATACGGATGAGAGCAAAATTCATCTTGTCTGCTTTTCTGTGTTTGTCTATGTCTTCGCCTGTGTGTGTCTCTCTCTCCTTGACTGTCTCTCTCTCTCTATCTCTATCTTGGTATGTCTTGTTGCCAAGGTCAGTAAATTGTGGCCATTGTAGGTAAGTTATTATCAGGAGTGCACCATTTCCTCTCCTCTTGTGACCTCTTCCTGTGGCAGTGGGGTGTTTAACTGTGGACTACATTGTGGGTGGCCCACATTGGAGTGGGTGATTGATTACATTTTTATAAGTGCAATGTAGAACCTCAGCCAGTAATTGGCACAGTGCTTTGTGTTTTTTTTTTTTATTATTATTTCTATTCCTCAGCTTGCTTGATCTATGTTCCCTCTCACTCACATGGCCAATGATTTAAGAAAGCAATTTGAAGCCGCTGGCACAGAGTGGAGCAGGACGTTCAAGCAGAGGAAGGGCAGGGTTGCTCTCCACCACTAGAGGTCAGTCTTGCTCCATTGATGAGGGCTTCTCTCCTCTCTTTCTCTCTCTCCTTCTCTCTCTCTCTCTCTCTCTCTCTCTGTCTCTCAGCCTCTGTCCATCGCTCCTTCATTCTCTATTTTTGTCTTTCTCACTCTCTCCCTCCATCTGTCTGTGGCCCTCTCTTTCTCATTCCCTCTGATTCCCTCCATCTTTCTGTCAGCTCACAGGCATCACCCCATTTGTTGTGTGACCAACTGTGAGAATTAGGTAATAGTTGTCATGCTTTAGGTATACTATGTGAGTTCTGGGGAACATTTAATTACGCGGTAATCGCCGCAAACCTTATGTTTTCTTATCTCACCCTCCCATTACAGCAGCTACTTGTTATTGTTGAACAAGTACGTGTTGTAATTGCATTTGACTCCACTTAATCCAACGACATTACAAACAATAAAACACAAGAAGACCTGTTTTTAAATGAGAAAATCCAATAAGCGCACTGGAAAAAACATTAATAGAGTTGTGTGTGTGTGTGTGTGTGTGAGATGATAATGTGATTGTGGCACAAATTAAGAGACACACGTGAGAGAAAATAGATTAAAACTCCACCATCAAAGAATCCCTCCTGTCCCTATATTGATTGGTGAATGTGTTGTTGTCAACGTTTAGATTTGATTACCGCTGACACGCAGGGCCGAGACTGAAACACAAGGCTGATAATGGCCGCGATGCCTTGTGCATATCAAATATAGCACGAATCCTGCCGGAGTAATTAATATCGCGCTGTGGTTATGAATTTCCTGGCATAAATGGCCAATCGGATTTGCATGGCTTGCACGGCGGTAATTAAGACGAAGCATCAGGGAAAACGCTCCGTAAATGTTTCAGCTAATTCCCTCTGCGTTTCTTTCCCTCTCTAATGTTTTTTTTTCCCCTCAGCCACAGTTTTCTTAAAAGATTTACAGGGGGAAAGCTAGGTCCTGACATTTTTTGCCTTTTTTTAGCACATCACGCAATTAGGAGGGAACACATTGGGGGGGGATTTCACAGGGCAGGGACTAGCATAGGCCACGGCTGGTTCTTTAAACCCTTGGCACAAAAAAAGGCCCGTCCAAGGTGGGAGCTACCAACCCATACCTCTTGCAGCTCCTGATATGACTGCTTCCCTAGTGCTCCAGCTCCAGGTCTTCTTTTTTTTATTTTCTTTTATTTTCCTATTTTTTTTACCTCCTCTGTCCCATTTGACACTGGATTGTGTTTCCCCACTGTGTTCTGCAGGCCCGAGCCTCCAGGGCATTGATGGTGGTTTCTCAAAAATGATCCCATCAAAAAGGTGTCAGTGTAGTTTGAGATCAGTCAGCTGTCAGGAGGTGGGGGGCAGATATTGACCTTGCGGTGGAGTAAGCTACACCGTATGTGGCTATTTTCAGCCACATCCTCAGCAGATGTGGCGGTGATATCTGGTAATGTTGGCGATTGATTTGTTTTACGATTTTGTGTCAGAGGGCAGCGGCGGTAACTGAATTCCCTATTACAGAGTTACAACGTGGTTATAACCCCGTTAATTCACACAGCCGACAGCCGGCCGGAGTTTACCTACCACACACAAAAAACTGACATCTTTTTGCAAAAAAAACTGTGTGCTGTGTGAAGAAACCCACCGCTGTGCCGGGCACCTCAGAAGAGATCAAGTGCCTGCAGTGTCCTGAAACCACAACCAACCTGAATCATCCCCAGCATAATCCCTCTCTAAAGCCATACTTAAAAATTACACTTGAAATATTAAATTCTCGGGTAAGTGTGTTTGTGTGTGTGTTTGTGTGTGTGTATGAATGTGTGAGCGCATGCATCTCCCTGTGTGTGTGTGTGTGTGTGTGTGTGTGTGTGTGTGTGTGTGTGTGTGTGCATGCCCGGCGGTGGTGGCGATGCGTCTTTGTCCTTCCGCATCTCCCCTGTAGATGAGATGACTGATTCTGCGGTATGGGGGCTCTTCCCTCACTCCGTGTCATTTCCAGGCCAGTGGGCCCACAGGGACCCTCCACCCTCCCTACTCAGCAGCCCCCGGAGCCCCCCGGGCCTGTGACACACATAACACATTGGCTCTGTCACCACCACAGCTTATTTTAGAGCGGCCTCCTTGGCTGCCGGGAGAATTTTAACTTCATGTAAATCATATTAATAAATTTGCGCGGGGATGGGGTGGGGGGGGGTTTGGGTAGGGGGGGGGTGGTGTTGCTCTGAGGATTTCAGCACACATGCCAGCGCCAGAAGGTGAGCGGGACGGTGACAGTAAGCTGACAGATGAAGGAAGTAGGAAAGTAAGGAGGAGGCAGGGACGGCATATGGTGCGGTCCGGTAACGGTGGGTGCTGGTGGTGTTGGAGATGCCATGAGCCAAAGCAGGTCAGGATGAAAATGATTTACAGTCACCTGAAGCTAAGTGATGCTTGACAAGGCAGACACGCTGGCCGTAGTATCTGGAAGGAAAAAGAAGAAGAAAGTTAGCGAGTGTTTTCAAGTGATATGAGGAAATGTAATGTAATTGCGGTGGATTCATTTGCTGACTATGGCTCCATTCCTGTGTGTGTGTGTGTGTGTGTGTGTGTGGATTACACACAGTTGATCATGGGAAACCGAGTAGCCAACAGTGATTCTATTTGTTCAATTGAGCTCCTGCTGCTGGCTTCTAATGGATGTTTCCACTGAGCTCATCTCCTCTATTTCATCTAACACCTGGGTCTCCTGTCACAGAGACCGAGAGCAAGAGAGAGAGAGAGACTGAGGAATAGTCTTTCATTCTGGGGCAAGACTATTGCAGTAATTCCTCTTTTTTTTCCACATGATAATGAAGATATTCAAAGGAATAAAGGCAAGTAAACATGTCACAAAAAGAGAGATACCAAATGATTGCATCTAAATGTTCTTATTGCTGCTTGTTTTCCTGCCCTGTGTTTCTACGTGAGTCACATTTGTATTTTTCATCAAAACAATCTTTTCTGTTTTTTGTTTTTCTGCACAAACACTCGTTACAAACACATACACTACTGACCGCACTGTCGCAGGACGGGGGGGGGGGGCGAACATAAATCCCTCACTGTCAAGAAAACAATCGCACACGATGGAGGAGAAAACTGAGGAGAGACGAGGAGAGAGAGAGAGAGAGAGACGTGTTGACGTAACGGTGTGAGATGAAATCCTGCACATTAAGCACAGCTCGGGACGGCGGCGAGAGGCATTGATTGGTGAGGAGGAGATGCTAATGCAATCGATGCGCCGCACTGATGAGGATGTTCGCAGGAAGTGAAGGCCGTCATCTTCCTCCCTAACCTCACCTGACTTCCACAGGGGGAAGAAGAGAGGGAGGAGGGGGGGGAGGACAGAGCAGGAAGAGGTGGGTAGACGTCTTTCATCACCTTAGCTCACCTTTGACAGACATGAAAGGTGACTGTTAGCCCCGTGTTAACACTCAGCTACACACGGTCACTTCTAGGAGCCTTGGAGGAAGCTGAGGTGGGCTGAAAGTCACTGCCTTGCATCATGGTTCTGTAGTTGTACAGGATGTTAGGAGTGTTGAACTAGACTTTGAAGATTTTCAATATCAGTGCAACATTTTGCTGCTTTAATCCAAAAATATCGGTATTGGCAGTATCAGCCGAACCCGAGTTGAAACATGGCGGTCTATCGTCTATTGGACTGGTACCTAATAGAGGAGAGTCATTATTAAAACCTTTCTTCTCCTAACAGTATTTCTTATTGGCCTTCAAGTCGCCTTTTCTCTGGGGTTAATCCTTCTCTGCCTCCATCTATAAATGAGAAAATGAGGCCTCCATGGGTAGTGCTCATACTATTGCTCCATCGATGGACACACACACACACACACACACACACACACACACACACACCCTACAAGTGTGTGGCTTTTAATTACAGGCAGCCTTTGGCCCTGTTAGTGACTGGGGAGGCAGAGGGTGGAGGCAGTGGGGACCCAGAGGGTTACTGTCACACCACTCCCTGAGTTTACTGGACGACCAGAGACGAATACTGATCACATCTTACACTGGAGGCCTAATGGAGAGAGAGCGGGAGAGAGAGAGAGAGAGAGAGAGAGAGAGAGAGAGAGGGGGAATGGTGATGCTAGTGAAATTAATTAGCCTCTGTTGGCTTCATAATGTGGTTTTCAAATGACAACTGTGTTTGGATTTGTTTTGTGTGTGTGTGTGTGTGTGTGTGTGTGTGTGTGTGTGTGTGTGTGCATGTGTGCATGTGTGTGTGTGTACAAAGACAATCCCCTCTGTTCACATGGACCCGATTTGGAGCCATGAATTCCTTTTCGTATTGATTGTGTGTGTGTCTGCTTGTGTTGCTGTGTTGTTGTTTACCCTATTTCCTCATAAACCAACAGCAGACAGAAGCGCCTTCCTTCCCTGGCAGTAGCGTCAGCCTCAACAGGCCATGTGCTGATTACAAGGCCCAGCACACATACATATGTTCCCTGTCTGCCTGGCTCAACTAGCTACAGGCCGGCTACACGCTGTACTAATCATTCCAACAGCACATGCTCTCCAGGGACCGACGCCAAGCTTGATGTTTCAGCAGCAGCTTCGTCTACCTATTGGTCGCAGCGGCATCAGAAATATGATATCGTAACAGTGAAGGACAAGCAGTGCTGTCTGCCACCTGACACCGTTTTTTTTTTTTTGCAGCTGCCAAGATGGAGGAGCGCGATGGAGAGATGCGTAGCGCGCTCCTCTCCAAGTCCACTAATCAACCTCAGGATTTTATTGACTGATGGAGTAGTCCATCTAATAGATACATCCCTGAAGTTGCTGCTACCGCATTGCTGAGTCCCTGCACGCACACATGCAAAATCCAGTGTTCATCAAAGACCGATAGATATTTTCTGCCTCTGACGCATTTCATTGACTTTATTGTCACTTTATTGAACTTCATTGTGCTGTACATGCATTTCATGTCTTCATGTGTATTGGTGTTATCCAATTCAGTTGTGCCTGTGGTTGTCACTTACAATTTGTTTTGGTTGTTCTTCTTTTTTGTTTTTTTTTAATCTCACCTGTACAAATGTTTCCCTTTCTCTTTCTGTTTCTGATTTTCTATTCTCCGTGTGTTTTTATCATTGTACTTTTATCAGTGTTTTATCCCCTTGCTCCGGTTTAATAACCGCAACTAAACTAAAAATGAGCAGTAATTTACTGCATTGAGACAAATCACACAGACCAGTCAATCAGGAGCACGTACAAACAAATATTGTCTCATCTCAAATCAAATATACTCTAAAAATATTAAATAAAAATAAGAGTAAACAGTCAAATGCACAATTAAGTACAGCCCAGTACAGCCCAACCATCACACACTAATTGCAGACACACACTCACTAACTCTCTCACACACACACACACACACCCTACAGTGATACTTGGTTTAATGTGAAAGTTGTTCCATTTTATTTTTATTTAATTTAATAAAAGGGCAGTAGAGTGTTCATAAACCTGGGACGGTTTGCAGTTCGCCTGCTTTAAGACTAAATGACAGACTCGTTTTTTTTCATCAGGCTTAATTATTGCACAGAAGAACAAAATAAAAAGACTCATTGCTATTTGGATAGGGATATGGAAATGAAACGTGAAGGATATCTGGAGCAACGTGTGGAGATGCAGCGAGTCTCCAGACTGTAGTGTAAAACTGGTGCTCTGTCTAAACCTCTGGGTCTCTGTGGCATAATACTGGAGGGGCAGAGCATTCGATCATCTTCACCCTGTCACCGCAAAGACAAAGAGCTGCCTCCGAGCAAGCATAGCAGGTCATAGGTGGGTCTCGCACACACACACACACACACACACGCACATACACGCTCACACGCACTCACACACACACACACACACACACACACACGCACACACACTGAGCCTCTAGAGACCAAACTGGCTAGAGGAGTGGCTGGTTGGAGTGCCCTTGGCTTGATCTTCAGGCCTGGCCACTCTTAATGGACACAGTGGCTGCCCACTGCCCCACGCCCCCTCCCACCACCCCACCCCTCTTTTTCCCTACACACACACACACACACACACACACGCACACACACACATCCCCACAAACCATTCGGCTCTGTCGTCCTTCTAACCCCCCACCTTGGGGCCCCCGCTGTCCTGTCATAGTGCTCTGAGATGCCCCCTAGTCTCCTGCTGGGGAGCCGTGGGGTGTGTGTGTGTGTGTGTGTGTGTGTGTGTGTGTGTTTAGGGGGGGCGGTGCTAGAGGTACATGCTGAGAGAAGTGAGAGGTGGTAGAAAGGGGTGGTGCAGGAGAGGAGGAGGGCCATGCCAAGTCTCTGCGGACCCACCTCTCTCAGACATTGGTGGCTGTCCAATGTCCCTTTTATTCCATCTCGCCCAACCGTTCATTCTCTCATTCTCTCTCTCCCTCTCTCTCTCTCTCTCTCTCTCTCTCTCACCCACAACGGGATGGGTGCCTGCAGGGTGAAAAAAAACAAAAGAAAGGCCTTCCACTTACGTGACCCAGTGGCTTGTATGTTTGTTTAGGCTGCATAATTCATAAGGCTGCTGGCTGGTTCAAGTGATTGTCCGCTATACATTAGCAGACACCGAGACGACCTCACCTCTCTCGCTCGCTCTCTGTCGCGACACCTCACTCCCCCACAAGGCCTCACACATGTTTTCTCCTTTCTCATCCAACCGACTCACTCTCTCTCGCTCTCTGTTCTGACTGATCTTCAGGGGAATGTCAACAAGCGACCATTTGCAACTGGACGATCAACCTTCCTTCCCTTTTACAAGTGTCCCAGGCAACTTCTCTTTCACCTTACAACTCTCCCTCCCTCCCTCTTTCTCGCTGTCCCTTTGACGTCCCACAGACAGACAGACAGACAGACAGACAGACAGATTAAATAAAATACCAGATCTTCCCTCGTTTTCTCTCCATCTGCATTGAACAATTCAATATGAGTTCAGGCCTTAGGAAGTGTCTCCGGAAGAGGGTTTTTTTTAGTGCTCAGTCCCCCCAGAGGGAAGCAGTGGGCAGGAGGAGCAGAGGACGGATTAATTGGCGAGAGATCGGCGGGTGTCCTCACTTTGTCTTTCTAGCTTTGTCAAGGGAGTATTTCTCCTCCTCAGTACTTTCCTACTTTTCAGTTTTGTCTCTCTGACCTTACTTTGTTCATAATCTCATTCTGCTGTTATTATTGCTGATTCACAAATCCTAACCTGTTTCTGAAGATTTATTATGCTGGGTGTGAGTGTATGAGCAGGCTGTTGTGTGTGTGTGTGTGTGTGTGTGTGTGTGTGTGTGTGTGTGTGTGTGTGTGTGTGTGTGTGATATAGGCATCTCTCCGTACCTTCTTGGTCTCCATTTTCAAATGATGGCAATTGGGATTGTGGGAGCAATAACATGAGCGAGCCCAAACTGAAAAAAACATACACTAGCATGTCCATGTATATAATATACCCACATGGAGTAAACATCCATGTATTGGCGTATATACTGTAGAAGTTCACCTCTTCCCAATCCATCCTTCTATGGTTTAGTATCTCCTGGCCGGAGAGGAGCCCGTCCGGAGCCGGGGGACCTGCCCTCTGCGCCCTCCTCCTGTTCCTGCTTTGATTTCCAATATGTCCTCCCATCACCACAGATGGCTGCGGAGGAAACATTTCCTGGGCTGACGGTGCTAGCGAGGCCTCTGGGCTCCCGAGGCAGATAGGGGGCAGAAATTGGAGAATAATGTAATAGAATATTTGATTGGGCTCTGATGGGCAGGACACTGGGAAGGCTGCCATAGTAATGTGTCTGGGGTTGGCTGGGGGGGCGCATCTCTTCACCCCGTCACCCCCCCCCCCCCTCCTCTTTCTAATCTTTGTCTAGCTGCGGGTTGTGATTTAATAATGTTTGCTGCTCGGTGCTGCGGCCCAGGGGTCCGGGGTCCCGGAAACAGGAGCCCCGTGCTTCCTGTGGGCTGTCAGATAGACGCTAACGATGTGACAAATGTTTGGCTGGACTGTCGGAGAATCTGGAGATGAATAAGTGGAGGTGTCAGCGGAGGAATTAATGGCTTCACCTGGGCTGGGGGGGGGGGGATCGGCCGGATCAGGTCCACAGCAAAGAGAGGATAATCCATATAGTCACGGACACACACACACACACACACACACACACACACACACACACACACACACTGACCTCACTAGTTGTGTTGTTGCGATGGTTGGTAATGCAGAAACATTTTCACCTTCTTCATTTTCTCTCAGTAGTTGTGACTGTGACTGGTTGTGATCCGACTGTGCAGTAGTTCACCCAGAAAGGAAATGGTCTCATTTATGTCTAGCAGCAAAGGTAATGTTGGTAATGATGTTACAACTTTCTGAATGCAAACTGGACCTGGACTCTTCAGCCTCGTCTCTGCTGTCTCTGCTGTGTTGCTTTCATCCTGAGGAACTGAAGCTGAACTGAAGAGAAAAATCATTCAATTATAGCAGCTGCAGCTCCAAAAAAATAGACATAAATGACTCTAATGAAAAAAAAGTTATCATGGAATCCAAAAAGAAATCCACTTTCAGACCCCTTCCCCCCACCACACACACACACACACACACACACACACACACACCACCCACACCTGCTCCCCCCTCTCATCTGAGACAGGTGTCCAGGAAGCCATCCATCAGCGGGGGCAGCCGGAGCCAATCACGCCTCAACCAGACGTTTACCCACGCTCCCCGGCGGGTGGGCAGTAATTGCCGGGCGCCACTTTGAGCCCGCCAGGCAGGCTGCCATGGGACGGAGCATGGCACGGAGGTGGGGTGTGAAAAGAAGAAGAGGGGAAGGAAGGGATGTTTCCATGGAACAAACAGACGGTCAGGACTGGCACAGAGACGCATGGCTGAGCAAACCTGATGACTCATCTGAAAGCCTCAGTGCCACGCGGCTAATTCCATTGTTAAGGTCCTGTCTTGTCTCCCCTCCTCCCTGAGTCTGACTAGTGGTGGTTCCCCCGTAAACAGCCCTGTTTAGTAGCTCTACCGCCCCGAGCCACTGTGGTGATTGTCATTATGCTGTCTCAGCAGCGCGGTGCCCGTGTCAGAAGAGCAATCACGCTGGTGGAGTATTTTAAATTTCACACCCCGTACTGTGCGAGGGAATGGGAGATGGGGGCTTTGGACAAGGTGCTAATTGAGGAGGCGATACACCACCTGCATGTGTTCCAGGGTAAGCGTTCATCCAAATAGCTGATGCAAGGGGCTTCAAGCTAGGCTGGGAAGCGAGGCTCTGGCTCACTGCTTTCCACTCTCATAAGGATGCTGAGAGAAGCCATTCTGAATCGAACTCAGATACACCACACGAGCCATCTAATAGCACTTGAATGGAGAAAATGGTGAGCTTATTCTTATTTCTAGTCTCTGTAGGTGTAATACACCATACAGTCATAGTCAACTGTGCAATTGTGTTCAGGTGTTCACGTATTTCTATGTTGTCCACTGGTTGAAAACATAGAACAGTCCAGTCAGTTTGAGGTGGACCTGTGATGGATGGTGGAGGGCCAATAGCATCTGGCTGCTGCGCTTCCCTAAAACACTGCCACCTACGGCCGAGAGGTGAAACTGCACTTGCACTCTTGGAAACAACGGTTTGAATTTATCTCCGATATCAAAGGATTTAGTTTAATATCTATAATTACCATGGCACTTTAGCCTAAGGTGTGCCTGCTGGGGGTTTCCAAGTTTAGAAAATTGCAATAAAAGTCAGAAAAAAGATAAAATTCTGACTGAGTCTAAGGGACTGATAGGCCCAAGCTGCTGGTCACACAACACCAACTGAAGGATAGATGGCCTTCTTTAAATGAGCAACAGTCAAAACAAACATTTTCAGTAATAAACAACAACAATAATACCCATAAATATCCAGGAACAGGTGTAAAATTGTTAGTAAGACAAGCAACCATCACAACAAATCAGTGAAAATGAATCTGAGCAATATCTTTTTTTATTTGTAGCCACAAGGACATTGAACATACTGCCACATACTGTCAGTCCTCATACCGATCCATTTAAACTGTCAGTGCTCATATCAAAGGCTCAGACAAATTTTAAATTTCAGGGTGGAAAAAATATCCCAAATCCAATATATCACTAATGTAAACACAAAGCCACTAGGCCAGTTGGCCGTACTGCAATCACAAGTTGGGCCTTTAAACGTCTGAAAAAAAATGTATCGTTTCTCTCGCCTTTCAAGTTATGGGAAAAAAATTACAATTCCTCACTATTAGGTTTTCTGAGTGACCTTGACCTTAAACTACCCTAAACTAATGTTGCTCTTCAAGTGAGGCATGGATCTTCAAATTCTTTTTTCTCAACCAAATCCTCCAAAAAAACATGTTGTAATGAGACTGAGACTGAAATGTGAACGTAAAAGGCTCAGTCAAAATCTGCCCTTCTTCCTGATCAATTACGCGACTGCCTCCACTCAGTTCTTTCACTGCTGCCATATAAAATGCCTTGGGGCTGATGACTTCACCAGCAAGTTCCTGTTCCCTGCATCACTTAAGAGACGGCACTTTTCCTTTGGGGGAAAGAAAACATGTTTTTAGAAGAATACAAGACCATACAAAATACTTTATCCATATTAGACTGTTTGACTAATGGTCGCTGGATTAAAGACTCAGCAATCAAAGCTCTCGGCTGGGAGGATCATCAGTTTCGGGGGTACAAAGGGAAGGAGGAGGTACTGGAGGAGGCGTTAATAGAGAAACGGCACCTAGCATATAGTGAGTCTTGGATTCGGGGTTTAAGAAAATAATTACTTTAGAAAAATGTATTACACAATGTAAGTAATGTGAGGGGTGTCCCACTGGAAGACATGTCATCATCAGATCAGCTTGTTGTCTGCATAGAAAAATAGCTTACATATTTTATTGCCACTGTAATGTTTCACCAATGGATAAGTAGGCTGACCATTATAATCACCTGCATGTTTTTCATGTACACTAATGTGGCTTGAATTTATCTGCTGGCCAGATGGGCCAGATCTCTCCAAAGGCAGAGAGCACTCTGCCTCAATTATTGATACGTGCATCTGAAACATAAACATGGGTTAGCCGTTAAAGACTGTTAAACTGGGCGGCGGTATAAAGATACAAAACATTTATAGTCCATACAGAAGCAATCAGCTGATTTATGATCATCTTGAGTTGTTCCTATTTAGTTAACGTTATTGGATTTACTGTTATCAAGTGTTTTATTGATCACGTCCTAGTCCAGCTTTAGCTTACTAGCCTGCTCAGACTAGTAGACTATGCTAGCTACCTAGCTACTTACCCAAACCCCCATAGACACCCAACAAGCACATTCCAGCATTAACATTAATATTGTTGTAGCCTGACACATCTTTATGAAGGCCAACGTTACAGTATGTATCAGGTGAATTACCTTTTGGGTAACTTTAGCTACAGTATGTTAGGTAACGTTTGTTCAGGTTTGCCAAGATTGTGATGAAGAACGTTGGCTAGCTACTGTAGCTAACATTACACTAGATGAAGCATTATTAGCTCAAATACAGTTACACATTACATCTCAAATGAATATCCCAAATAAGCGTAAAAAGTTTAAAAGTAACTTGTAGCATTAATATGCCTGAATTGTGAACAGGACCTACCTCCAACCTACCAACCTGCATGAGTAAACTCCTGTCCAAACAAACAAATCTCACAAAATAACCATCTGAGACCATTCTGATCATCTGATTGGCCGCAGACCGCTTAACCCTCAGGAGGTAGGAGCTGCAGCCAGATCCTTCTCCCCGATTCAGATGTCTGCCTGGCGATTGGGGCTGTCAGGTTGGCCAGTCGTGGGAAATCAGAGCAAAGCTGAAGACTTCTCTTCCCAGTCATCAATCACCTGCCTGTAGCCAGCATGCAAACCAATCCGCCCAGGCCTCGGGCCCTGGAATTCATCAGAAAGGACAAGGCCTGACACAGAGAAAAATGAGCTCAACCCTCCGCACGTCAGGACAGATCAGAGCCCAATGTCACTGACTTTCTCACCACCAGAGGTCTTCATTCTAAAAGGATATGAGAGATAGAGATGAAGTGAATTGAATTACAGTGTATCCATATCCTGTATTTTTGTTGTAATTCTGACTGTTGGTCCCCTAGGGTTGGTCTTCTGGGCATTTCTATGGTAAGGAAGTGGAAAGAGAATAGTACAGTTGATGCAGGATGTGTGCACTACACACACACACACACACACACACACACACACACACACACACACACACACACATCCAGGTTGAGGGGATGAAGGGGAGAGTCATCAGGCTGAGAATGATTAATGCCCCTTTTTGTCCATCCTGGCATCTGGAGCACATCTGCCCCACTGGGACCAGGACAGATATGGTACCCACCGCTTCAGGGATTAAGCTGCCCTTGGCCCCCTCTCCTGGGGGAACAGACAAGGGATCCTTCCCCCTAACCAGCACCCCCCCCCCACCTCCATAAAACCTCCAGGGTAGCGCAGTCAGGGCCCACCTTGGAAATCAGCACATTAAGCGGGGCTGATATTTATGATGTGGAAATGGCTTACTATTTATTCAACACACACAGGATGTGGGGATGATTCATCATAGTACCTCAGACTCTTCTCTCTCTCTCTCTCTCTCCCCATTTCTCTGCAAATCCTTTTCTATTGGAGTCTTCTCTCCTCCTCTCTATTTCTTATCCTTACTCATCCTCTCTCTCTCTCTTTCCTGATATCCTAAAATATTCCCTGTGTAGCATCACTGAGAAGACTGAGTTTATCAAAGGTGCACATACAACATTCATCCAGCCTCCTAACACGTTTTTGAACGCACAATCAATCCAAATCAGCCTGCTGCGTTCACCTGTGACGAAGGGGATGCTAGCAGTATTAAGCCTTTTTACTTGTCTTAAAGCACTGTTGACGTAATCGCTTTACCAAACAATTTGTACAAATTAAGAGATGGCACAATAAATTGATTCAACAGCTTATTATAGAAGGAATTCGGGTTCTGATTGGTTAATCATTTTCAGATTCCTCCACCTCATTAACCGAGGGTGGATCCACCTCCATTGGCTCACAGGTGTCGTTTGAGGAATGGCTGGTGGTTGGTGAACTGTAAACAGGAGTGTGCACTACAGCAGACAGGTGCTGTTGCAGGCTGCTTCGTCATGTAGTAAATATTTGGTCCACTGGTCCTGATAGATGCTGGACCATGACAACTGGTTGGTTACTGGGTTTGATGGGGAGCAGCCATGGTCTGTAAAGAGGCTCTTATTGAGTGGACCCAGTGAAAGGCTGGTGCTTGCCTGATTGGTCACTTGGTTGAAAGAGCAACTGGGTCCTGTAGTCTGATTGGTTGACTGAGTGGTAAGGAGTCCCACATTCAGAATCATTTGTGTGTTATTTTTTGTTAAAACATGGAAAACATTCTAATTCCTTAAATAAACATACCTGAGCAATAAAGATCAAAATTGGACATTTGATGTAGTTCAGAGTTCAATGTGATAATACTGGGGATGGTTGTCACTTTGTTTTGGGCAGGAAGTTTGGTGCAGAATGACAAACAGTTCAGGATCCCTTGAGTTCTGGAACATCACCATGGCAACATTCCTTTCTGAGAGAGTCTAATCCATGTTGAGGTCTTCATTCTCACTTGTGACATCATTCCAGTAACCATAATAAACTCAGCATCCATAATAAATCATATTACATGTGATATTATATGATATGAGGAGAAAGATATGGGTAAAAACAGGAAGTCAGGAAAATGGATTTTGAGGCTGAATGTTGTCTGATCCACTGAATACCCTTACCAAGTAGTTTGCCTTGTGAAGCACTTCGTTGTTTCCACTTGATTCCTGTGGTCGTTGCAGGACATGTAACCTATACACCATATCACAACACAGGAACCAGTTAGTGTTCAGTACAGAAAAAGGACTGCTCAAATAGTTAGGTAGGACATTTCTGTGTTACAGCATCATCAGTCTAGATGAATGAAATAGGTGTGAAATACTGATCTTTGTTGCTAAACCACAAATGCGTCATCAAACATGTCATGTCTGTCATGCATGCTCCCGTTACTAAAAACTTAAAAACTGACCAGGTTTAAAACTTCATGTCTCATAATATGAACACATGCTGCACAAAAACATGGCTGGATAAACAAATCCTCCAGATGAACAACAAAGTCTGTTTTAAGTTTCCAGTAACTGAAGACACTCAGCCTGAGTGTTATGAACATTCATAGTTAAATCCAGAAGAGGTTGTGGACGTGTTGGTACGCCTACATCTATTCAAACACACGCATTGCATTAATGAAATATTATCAAACAGGACCAAATGATACGTCATACATATTTTGAACAAATCCATACCAGGGTGTCCATGAATAGATAGAAATAAATAGAGAAAATCATGAGCCAAAACCCCAAGTCCATATGATACACAGGACACCAATAACACATCGATACCCCCAATACCACACCATGGGATCTATGACCACTTTGGAGAGTATTTTTTAGTCTCCGCACACACACACACACACACACACACACACACACACACACACACAGACACGCAGAGATACTACACAGGGAGCTAAGAGAAAAGAGAAGAGCAGAGACGAGGAGTGTGTGAGAGTATGACAGTGGATCAATAGTTGTGTTTGTGGCGGGGCTCCCGCAGGACTGGAGCAGTATATGAAAAGCTGCCGCCGATGGCTGAAGGTCTTCTCAGAACATTCCCTGTGTGTTTAGCCCAGAGCCAAGGTTAAACCCAGCACAAAGACGCCACAAAACCTCAGCCTGCCTCCCCCGGGCTACACACACTCACACAGGCAAGGGCCCTCAAGAGTCTTTCTTCTTTGTGTGTGTGTGTGTGTGACGGCGTGTGTGCCTCACGCTTCATGATGACAAAAAGGTGATTCCTCAAACTCTGCAACAAAGTGGCAGGCCTAAATGTAGCTGCTTAACTGCTTCTCATGTATTTACCCTCGTCATTAATGGAATCTGTTCCAATAAGTACGTGGTATTACTTTAAGAGGTTTCAGACTCAGAACAAGACCGAGTGATAACTACAGTAGCACCTCCCTGTACAGGGTTAATACTCTTGTTTTAAATAAAGTCATGAATTTCCTTGAGCATAATTGTGAGCCAAAGCAGAGTTAACCTCGGTGATTTATCCAGACTTAATTCCCATCTTAACACCTCTTTATTGCTTTTACTAACACTAAACTGCTCCTCTGAGAGAGAAGCAATAACTGCGGGGCCATAACACAACTAAATCATGCATTAATAGCAGTACAATGTGTATATTGTTTCACTGCACCCACGGTGGCTAGAAACCGTATAGGCTCAGGCAAAGGAATGTTTTTCTCGGGTTGAAGTTAGATATTAAAGAAAAAAAGTGTCACTCGAGGCTCATTCCCGCCTCCAAATTATATCTTATTCATCAGATTCTCCCAGACAAAAGATTCTCGTTGTTGTCGATTACAGAGGCAGAGCAAAGTGGTGAAGCACGTCATGGTAGGATACTCCTCAAGGTGTCCACATTCCTTCACTCCCGCCGTCCTCCTCCTGTAGGCCGGTAACTAGCTGCGATGGGCCTCGACGGGCCGTCATCGCCACGGAGGACTGATGGGATAGTAATTAGCGCGCCGCCGCTTGAATTATTCATGCGTCTTAATTGGGGGAGAGATTTCCCATCAGGGTTTTAGTTGTGACTGAAGAGTTTGGCTCCCACTTTGTTGTGCAACACATACACACTCACATAGACGCACACACACACACACATACGAATGGACGTGCACGTACATGCCCACTACACACACACACACACACATTCAATGCGGATTTTCCTCCCAACTCTGAACCCGTCGGAGAACAATAAATATCCATCATTCACGTAAAAACCTTGCAAAACGAAATGTGTGTAAAACTCTGAATCCGAGGATAAAAGAAGTCATCGTTACAATCCCATACCATTTATCACACACACACAGCATATTCCCCTCTTACGTGAACAATAAATAACAGCTGCTAACTTCCACGCAGGGCCGCGTGGAAAACACACAAGTCCTGCTGCCCTGCTACGAGGTTCACTAATTAGCTAATGTACTACAGCGCAGGCAGTCATGTCGCTAGCAGTGCATGTCATTCCTCTCCCTCTCTGTGTGCTTTCCTATTATGCCGGGGTACTGAGCGCTAGCCGGCTCTAGCCAGTGCAGCCACATCCATCTGCTGCAGTTTAGCAGGGAAATTAGGCACTCAATGTAGCGTATTTGTTTAAGTAATTGGAAAGTAATTAATAACCTGAAAATGTAATAACGTGCAGAGCTCCTTCTACAAGCCATTCAGGGGAAATGTACTGGCTGCTGTCAAGTGTGTGTGTGTGTGTGTGTGTGTGTGTGTGAGAGAGAGAGAGATGAAGAGAGAGAGAGAGGTGTAAAGAAAGGCTGTTCTCTTGTCAGCACATTGCAGTGCAGCTGCTTTATGCATATCTCGGAGTGAGATAAATAGGAACGACACTAGAAAGGGGAGAGGGGGGAGAAATCAAATGTTGATTCATAGGTGAGGCTCCGACGAGGTGCGCTACATGACAACACTCGGCAGGGTGCTCATTGGCTGTTCGTTTGGCTGTAGACACTGCGGCACTGGCTTCCGTAACACAAATCGAGGATGACGGCGAAATAGGAGCCGGAGGATTAGGCCGACATTAAACCCGGCCTCTAATTACGCTGTTCGGAGATTGTTTTTTATAAATATTTGATGAAATGTCATCTGCTGCGCTGGGGCGCTGGGGAGGTGGGAAGAGGGGGGAGGGGGGGGAGGGGAGAGGAGGGGAGGAGGGTGGGGGGGGGGGGGGGGGGGGGTGTAGGAGTGAGGAGGAGGGTGAGAGGTTGGCTGATACAGTCGCTTCACACACACACACACACACACGTACTCATACAGTATAGGCTCTCTCTCTCTCTCTCTCCCTTTCTCAAATACATACAGACACATTTTTGACAATTCAAGGAACTGCCGGACAAAAATGCCGTTTACAATACATTACAATGTAGAACAATCATATCAAATCCAAAAACAATACAGACGGATCATTGGGCAATTCATTGTGGTGTGGTAGCTGGTGAGTTGATCAGGATGGTATTTTACACTGACTCAGGACATGTCCTTGACAAGTTAACACTAACCTTCACTGTCCCTACACGTGTGATTTTGGTCCATCAACAATTGTTCTGCCT
Source organism: Hoplostethus atlanticus (assembly GCA_034670405.1). NCBI lineage: Eukaryota > Metazoa > Chordata > Actinopteri > Trachichthyiformes > Trachichthyidae > Hoplostethus > Hoplostethus atlanticus. Next base: position 506,495 of record JAXDDX010000153.1, on the reverse strand, counting down.
GAAAGTGCGAAATGGGTGAGAAGCTGATTACAGCTGATTTCCAGTTCTTCTTTATTTGGAAAAAAGTCTCAAAAATGATCCTTGGAGAGCGGTTGCATCGTCGGGGTCGATGGTAAGCTCTGAAGTCATTGAGTTTATTTTTGAATAATGCTACCTAATGTTTGCTAGCATATATGTTAACAAGTTAAAACAACTTAACATTATGAAAGGCAACACAAAGAAATAAAAAATACATCAACCAAGTCACTCGCAGTGTGAACGCCCTGCTGTCAGGTAATGGCATGCTGACACTTATCAACTAAGCCAGCAGTGTTTTCCTCTTGAGGGACCATTTCAATCTTCTGTTTCTCTCTTAAAAAAGGAGAAATTGGTGTAAACCTTTTTTTGTTGCAGATTCAAGTTTTTCCCATCATACCAGAAGTATACGAGAAACTGCACAATGTTCACCACACCTGTCTTTTGATATTTTGGTAACCATACACAAACACTACCTCTTTCTCTCACTCTGTCTCACTCTCTTTCACACACACACACACACACACACACACACACACACACACACACACACACACACACACACACACACACACACACACACACACACACACCCTTCTCCCTGACCGGATGCTTGAGCAGCTGCTGAATTGAGCTCATCGGTTTCATTGCCTACATTAGGTGAGTCTTCTCTGGAGTTTGTCAGGTGTCCTTGAAGGATGTGTCAAGGGCGATGGATCCAGGTGGAGGAAGACAGGAGGGATCTCCCAGCTCGACGCCGGTGCTTTGTTGCTCCACCAAGACGGCAAATTGACAGCTGTTTCACCGCTTGAGAGGGACGTTTTGAAACTCCTATTCTCCGCAGTGAAACAACTCGTGAAGAACAGGAGGCTACTGGCTACTGAAGTGTTAGGAAGTCCACTCACTCTGGAAGTAAGGTCATTGGTGTGAATGTCGGATCTTGAATCGTTCAATCTTTCAAAAGTACAGATGATGGCATCCTCAACAGTGATAGTTTGAAAATGAAGGTTGCATCAAGACTGATAAAATCACAATGAAATATTAGATTTTTACTTTCACCTGCCAAAGGATGGATATCTATATTTGGACATATCCATAACTAAAAAAACAAGAACAGAATAAGCAGGTAAGTATTTATATATATATATATACTGTAATATTAAGTTACCAACCAACATGTCTGCTGGCTGTGGCCGCTGTGCAGCCCTCAGGGTGTCATCTGATTCGGTGTGAAATACTAATCCTCGTCATTGATCCTGATAGAGCCGTCGATGGCAGGAGACCAGATAAATATACATACCTTATTAAGAAGCCATACCCCCGGGCTACGGTGGAGCCACAGCCTGATATCTGCTCAGGGAACTGATGTCTCCGGTGAAGGAGATTGGGGTGGGGGTGGGTGGAGGATGGCATGTACAGGAGGATGTGTGGGGGCGGATGGGTGTCTATTTACACTGACCTCGGTGACAGCTTTGGGGCTTGATGGTATGGGTTGAAGAACACACACATACACACACACACACACACGTATACTAAAGTATGTATAAAGTACATAGCTACAGAGAAAAAACAGACTCAATCCACACATACCAGTACAAAACATTTGAATGTGTTTGTGGTATACGAGGGTGACCTTGTCGGTGCACCAGGGCTCATTACAGAGGAAAGCAGCGGCGGTGGAATCGGTGGCAACGGGAAGCAGACATGACCCTCAGACTGTCGGAGCCAACATGAAAGGGCTCAGCCACCGGAAAGGAAGCGCGAGCTGTCCACAAACTAGAAGTTGAACCGTATTGACTTGCATAAGTTAAGGTTAACGAGGAAACAACGGCAGAATAAAACCTCTCCTCGTTTCATCCCCGGCTCTCCTCCGCTGGAGCCCCCTTCATTAAAAAGGCATCAGCGCCCCGCTTTATTGATCGGTGAAATCATCAAAGTTTTCTGTTCATTTTATATTACATCACGTGTCTGGGTGTGAGAATGTGTTTTCAAAGAGATGCGCTGTCTTATTTATCCACGCTAGATCTGCGGAACAGAGGATTATGCACCATGCACAGTTATGCACCATTTTCTAACCAACTCTGCTGTTCCCTTCCACTCCCATGAGAACATAATATCACTATTAATACAGTACAGCATCATACTGTGAAACATTGGGCTTGTGTTGATGTCATTACATTAATATAACAGGGAGGTCAAAATGTGAAATAATCATTAACATTAACAGTGTTTCATTAGAACTGATCACACACACAAGTCATATAAAATGTCCAGCACAATAACGGTGTGTTTGGTAGTTCTCATGAAAGCATCTCCTGGGACTGCAGTAGTAGTAGGCCTGTGTGTGTGTGTTGTGTTGTGAGTGTACGTGTACATTAATGTGAATTTATGAGTTAGCAAAAACGTGGTGTGTGTGTGTGTGTGTGTGTGTGTCTGTGTGTGCACGTACATATGCATGTATTCTGTTTCAAAAATACACAAAACCTTTTCCCTTAATGAGTGTTTCACACAGGGCTGGCTCTTGCCCTCTCTCTCTCTCTCCTCTCTCTCTCCTCTCTCTCTCTCTCTCGCTCCCTCTCTGTTATCCATGCAGAGGTAATTGGACAGAGTGACACAACGTCCTCCTCACCCACAGCCACGTCTCCACCATGCCTAATCACACCTCCATTTGCATGGAGAGCCCTGAGAATCAGCCTCAATAACGCTGCGCTGCTTTGAAAGATGAGTTTTTAATCTCGGAGAGGAGATGAGTTTCTGACCTGCGCCTATTTGTTTCCATAGCTCCTTTTTCCTGTCGTACAAAAGGGACCTGCGGGTAAATTTGCAGAGGCAGTTTAGCTGCTCGGCTCCCTAAGGACTGTCATTGTGCATTCATTAATATCCCCATATCTGACATGGCGGGGAAAATGGTTCTTGGCGAAAAAAAGGGCACTTGTCGTGGTGGGTGAGACTCCCTAACAGGCAATCACATGGGCTGACAGCTAGTGTCAGCTAGTGTGTGTGTGTATGTGTGTGTGTGTGTGTGTGCACGTGATGGAGAGGGCTGGGGGTCTTTGGGAGAGGTGTGGGTACTTATTCTTCTCCCATTGCCCTCTGTTGACCCATGTAATGGGGAATTTTACAAGGGGAAGTGTTTGAAATATCCCATGGATGCAGGTAATGTGCTCATCTAGGAGAGTGGGACCTGCTCTGATCTCTCTCTCTCTCTCTCTCTCTCTCTCTCTCACACACACACATACACACACACACACACACATGCACAGGTATGATAATGTTTGACGTGCTGGTTTAGTATACATACAGCAGGCTACACACCCAAGATGTCTTCTTGTAAATCTGTTTGTCTTGTCGTGCTTTGAGTCATTCTCTGTGACTCTTTAACATGTTCTAATATTATTGATATATTCTTGTACAACAGGGGAAAGAGAAGGTTTTGGGGGAGGAGAAATTGTAAAACACTAATTATTATTTTGCCAATTTCTGATTCCAGTGAATAAAGAGGTAAATATGCTGTTTGGTGGAAAAAGAAGAAAGAAACAAAAAAACAATAACAACTACATTACTCCATTTTTAGAAAGTAACACCTCAATGTCTGTCTATGCCTTAACGTAGAGAAATGAGATTTTGAATTGCAATCATTGCTACTTTTACAGTAGATCAATTGTATTTCCAGGCTGGTGTCCCACCTTAGAAATCACTAGGTAATTTATTAAAAACAACTTACTCGTGTGTGTTCGTGACAGGCGTGGGGGGAGCGGGGGGGGCAGGGGGGGAGCGTGGGAGGTTGGGTGGGGAGACAGTGAAATGCTGAAATGATTTCTTATTAGTATTTCTCTGTGAAATGAATTGACCCGTTCTAACAGCTCCAATCTACAGCAGGACTTACTATTGATTCTCCACCGCCACCCGCACCTACCCACCCCTCTGTCTTCCAACACTGGTTTCTATGTTGGTGTTCGCTTTCGCTTAACAGCACAAGTGATAGTTACATCACATCTTAAACGTGCAAAAAAGAAAAAAACTGCAGGCTTGATTTTCCACAGAATCCATCTCTGAGGACTGGTAACTTGTGTATAGAAAGCAGCTGATGGTGGAAGTAAAACGTGGCGATATATTCTGAGAAAATATGAACACAGTTTACCGTACCACTTCTACTGCAGCTGTTTCTCTAACAGCTATCATCAACATGCCCATGAGCAAGGCAATTAATCCCCAACTGCACCACTGCGGTTGCTCAGCAGCCGACAGACGAAGGCTGCACTGTAGATACGAGGCAGCTGCCAGGCATGAATCTGTGTTACTGAGCCCTGTGTGCTCAGCAAACCTACACCAGGTCAACAGAGGTGAAACAAGTATATGAGTATATGATTAGTCATCAGGATGTCTAGGTTATTTAGTTCCTGCAGATCACAGCCATATGACTGGAATATGCTCAGGCAAGATGAGTTTACATTTTGGGGAAGAAGCAATTCACTCGCCACCCTGAATACAAACAAACCTTCAAGCATATTTCGCTACACAAACACCTCATCACATCTTTCCATAGAGAATAAACAGAGCCCACACAAACACAAATTAACGGCTGATTACGTGCACGCACACACGCACACACACACACACTAACACGTAGACACACACACACATTTGATCTTCATGCGCCTTTTGACACATGCATGCACGAACACAAATAAACACAAACACACCTTCTCTGATTACCCAGAGCTCCTGCATCAAAAACATCTCCAGCAGCAGGGGAGATGTCTGCACAGGCATGAATGCCAAACTTCATCATCTTGTTTACTGTGTCTGTTTATACGTGTTTGTGTGTGTGTGTGTGTGTGTGTTGGAGCGTGCTTCAGCGAGTCTGCAGCTTTTATCTTGCCATTACTGTTCCGCTTTATCACATTGCCAAAATCACCGGTGACAGGCCACTTTTCCTCAGCGCCCGGCACACACCCTCCTCTCAGCACACACTGCGTTTGACGGCTATAGCACCCGACACGCACAGGTTTCATATATTCAGCCTGAGTATGAGGAGGGAGAGGGAGGAAAAAGAGCCGGTGAAATCCTACCGTTATCGCTATTAACTGTCAAAGTCACCTTCACCCCAAAACACGGCCCTGCCGAACACAACACACACACACACACACACACACACACACACTGCAGCTGGCGTGATTCATGAAGGTGACAGATCAAGTCATCGGTAGTGAGTGTATTTAATTTGGTTTATGATGCACGCCAGAACTGTCAGTGGAACTCGGAGATCAAAACCAACTCGGCACCGCTCAAAAGTGCCTCCAGTCGTCCCGAAGACCAGGACAGTGTGAACTGCTGCAGGAGAAAAAAAAAAAACTACACCAAGAACAAGCAGCAGTTTCCAAGAATACCCGCATTGTGTCGTTGTCACCGCGCCGCGTTGTCGGCCCCTCAGGATTGCGTCTCACCTTTATTTTTACTCAGCAGACGGCCCGGAAGCGCTGCATTGTGGGACCGCGGAGTGTCTGCGTGTGTCAGCCGAACACCTGCCGAGCTCTCCACCAGGATAGCTTGGGAGCCTAATTATCAGGCAATTTGAAACAGCATTCTGTTGCCTCTGCCGCTGTTTTAATTGGGGGGGTGGTGCTTTCAGAGGTCACACCAAATGAGCCTTTAATTACTGTCATCCTCGGAGTAAAGTCTTCCCTTATTGAAGGCCGCTCTCCCAATACCTACTCTGTAGACGGTGGGATCGCGCCAACACCAACAACCAACACAGTTACCAGCAGGGAGAACGTTTATCAAACAAATGGTTGGATGTAGTCACCCCCCCCCCCACCTCTCTCTCTTTCTTTCTCTCTTGTTTACTGTTTTTAATTAATAAAGAGTCATTAGGAAGGAGGAAGAGGATGAAGGAAGGAAGGAAGAAACAAAATAGCGATGTAAAGAAGGAAGGAAGCAAGGAAGTGGATGGATGGATGATGGATGAATGTACATATGGATGAAAGGAAGAGGGGATGGAAGAGAGGAAGAACGGGAGGTTGGATGAATGAAGGAAGGAAGGAAGAGAGGAAGCATGATGGATAGATTGATGGATGAAAGGAAGAAGAGATTTAAGAATGAAACAAAGGATGGGTGGAAGGAAGGAAGGACATGAGGACAGAAGGATGAAAGGAAGGAGGGAAGGAAAACAGAAACAAAAAGGGATGGAAAGAAAAAGAAAGAAAGAAAGAAGAAAGAAAGAAGGAAGGAAGGATGATGGATGCAAACAGAAGGAAGGCAAGAAGGAAGGTAATAAGGGAGCAATGATGAAAGGAAGGATGGAAGGAAGGAAGGAAGGAAGGAAAGAAGGAAGGAAGGAAGAAGGAAGGAAGGAAGGAAGGAAGGAGGCAAAAAAGGAGTGACAGAAGGAGGGAAGGTAAGCTACCGTCCTTAAAACAACAGACTAGTTTGAAATATCCCCCAAATGTTTTTAGACTAAACTTCAGCTGGTTGCCACGGGGACGGGCGTTCCCACCTTCCACTAGAAACTCAATTTAATTGCCAGTTGATGTGTCTCCTTTAGCTCCCCGTCTTCAAGATGTGTGATTTTCTATTGGGAAGCAAACATTTTGAGAGCGACATAAAAATGAACCCGTTTAAAAAGAACCCTTCGAATTGTATTGATTGTGAAAGAAGTACCGAGAGAGACGGAGAAAAAAAACCAAATTGTCACGGAAAAAGGAGGATTCAGGAGGCGTGTTTGTTATTGCAACTTTTTAAATCGGCCTCCTCTTGGCTCAATTTCTTGTTAAGAGACAGCCAAGGTAATTTAAATCGATTCTAAGTCCTTCAATTACAGACACACTGACAACAGTTTGGGGAGAGGGAAATGGATTTTTCTGCCCATCTGTGAGCCAAGGCCAAATGTGAGGACCTCAACACCAGCACAGTAACAGAGCACAACACCAGCAGCCTCCACTCCTTCACTCCTGACATTTTTACTCTGTTGGTGTTCCACCATAAAACCTGTCAAAAACAATTTTTTATGGTTTGAATTTGGTGGTAAGACAATAAATGCTGTGAGAGTGGATGTCTTCTGTCTGTGAGAGAACATCTGTGGTAATGGGAAATAAACAAACAAACAAACAAACAAACAAAGGAAGCACATTCCCGTGTTTGGATGGTCCTGTGGGGGAAATAAGCGTTTACTGTTTTTACGCCAACATGTGCATAAACACATGTTCACACTGCACACACAAATGAACACATCAAAATATACACTCACACACCTGCATGCCTGCTTACGCACACACATGCTGATATCGACCATACACTGACACACACACACACACACACACACACACACACACACACACGCCCCTGCCCCTCAGACGCACAGGCAGAAAATTGTAAATATTGAGCAACCCTTGTCCCTGGAAGATAAAGTACAATAGCCGGGGGCAATTCATATCACTATTGCTTTTTTATGAACTAATATGTTCGTAGTTGTTGCTTCCAAATTACTCAATAAATATCCAATACTTCCTGAGAGACGGCCTTGACCCTGTTGTCTGAGAGAATGCTTTTCACAAGCACTGACTCTCCCACTATGGTTAAACACTAAAGGCAGCTTCATAAAGTGGCAATTACCGTTTTGACATCAATTCTGAGGCGCATAAAAAACCTGCCGCGCTTTCAGAAAGCAAAATGGACAATTACAGAGACAAATAAAGTGAGCCACCAAGGGTGAAAAATAATACTCCCCCAGCATAATAATTCCATTTAATTAAAGGAGCAGTCTGCCCAAAGGGCCTTTTAAAACAAGCCCCCCTTCTTTCACCTCCTGAGGTATTAGCCAAGTTAAAAGCGCTGGCTAAATGATATAAGTCTTCAGGCTGACCTCCAAAGCTTCTCTACCCTCATCTATATTTATATGAGGGAGCGGCACTAATTTTACCCAGTAAATCAGTGGGCACATTTCGTTGTGACCTCTAGCTTGACACTGAATTAAACAATATCAGCGCCCGAGAAGCCCACTTTAACAAGCCTTAAATTCCTCCGTCCAATCCATCAGCGGGGATATTTCTGACACACGGTGGGAAAAGCATGAAATAAGGCAATTATTGAACCCTCCAGCCCATTTCTACGGCTAGGGCGCCTGGCATGGCGCTGCACGGAGCCGCAAAACTTTCACTTTGTGAGTTTGTGTCTTGAAATGACACCGATAAGGACGCTGAAAATGAATACATAAAAAAAAACAAAACAACAGAGAGCAATTCATGTAATATCTCTCTTCGCTTAGTTGACTTCACCAAGTTCCAAACATCCAAACTGTCCAGGCCGGTGCTTGATACTGTAGAGTATTTGATTTACTTACATGCTACTTTGACTAATTGTGCTTCTTTAATATGACAAACCTGTTTAAGTGCTAACTGCTGCTGTGAAACCTGTTTCTATGTAACTGAAATGTACTGGGTGCAGCGAACAGGATGTCGCACCAAATTAGGACCGGTTCCAACTTACTATGATTATTTCTGTATTTCTTAGAAGTATGAGTCACTGAGTAACATCTAACCAAAGACACATATGGTACTTCCCCAATTAGGAGAACTGCAGCAGCTCTTGCCGATTGTTTTTCTCTCCACCCCGCATGTAATAAACTTTGACCTCTGAATAGTTTCTTGTTCGTAACATTGAGGTAAAAGAACCAGTAGAGCTACAGGAACTGAAATTCCTCTACAACACACAGCGTGTCAAGTTCTAGATATCTGTAAAACAACGATGTGTGTGTCAGCGAGCCCTGATGTGCAAACAGACTGGCCTATAGGAATTATCAGTTCACATGAGTCGTCTTGACTATGTATCTCAGGGGCCAAATGACCTTGTCCCATAAAAACATGTTATTGGTGTATGAGAGAAATAGGCTCTGGTGTGGGAAGTGGACAGTGCTCCTCTCTGGTGCACATGGGAGTGGATCTGCTTCGTCTGTGTGTGTGTGTGTGTTTCATGGAGGTGGCAGTCGATCCTGTGTGTCTGGGCATCCTCTCAGATGCTCTGACAGATAATCCATCACACAGTCAGTCTGTCTGACAGGAAGAGGTCTCAGTTAACTCTCGCTCCCTCTGTACGACTCACACAGGGCCCATGAAGGACAGTCACTCCTCTCAAGTCTCTCTTGAGATTACGTACACTTGAGTTTCATTAATAGATTGAAGGTGTGTGATGAATGTGTGTGTGCAATGTACACACGAAAAGCATAACAAAAAGTAGGCCTGCAGGAATGAAGAATGTAGCAGCATTTCAAATTCTTGGTACAATAAACAAAATAAGCAGCAGACATAGCAAAAAAACCCATACAGGAGTAAGAAACTTCACAAGTAGATTGGAATTTATTGTATTTTCAAACGTTTCTTTAAGGATCCTTTCATTAACAAAATTAAAAAAGTGCAATACGATTACTAGTAGGGTTGTATGAAATTGGTCTGATCAATAGAATCCAAACGGAATGATTCTGAAATATTATAGATTTTGATTGGATTCTGATCTAGTTTGGAGCCAATCGGGTAGGATTTTTAAACTATATATTAGATCTAGTACTTGTATTTTTAGATAGTATAGATCTAAATATATTTCTCATGCTACAGTCACACTAGGTTATCCAAGTTAAAGGAAGCTCGGGGTCATGAAGACTTGGAATCAACATTATCTCAAGGCTAGAGTCTGTTTGTACAGGACTCCGGTAGTCAATAGTGTGAGCTCAAAGGCACGCAACCATACAAAGTGCTGAGCGTCCGCTTTCCCCCTCTGACATTACATTTATTCTGCAAATGAACTTCCTCCAGAAAAAGCCGATAGTATGATTGCATTTTTATTTCCTTGCTTGCTTACTTTCCATCTGCTTCAGTGTTTTTTCCTTGAATACTCAGAAATAACACAAGAAAACATTCTCCAACTATTACGGTTTATTAATCTCTCAAATTATATACACAGTTGATACACTGTATCCAAGATATCCTGTCAATATACATTCATGATTATAAAAAAAAAAATACAATGACATTTTGAAAGATTGGTATGAAATTGTTCCTGTGACTGAACGAGTTGGCAAGTTAGTTGACAAATCCCTTTTACCTTCATGAAAAAGGCACAGAACCCAGCAGTTGCACACTGTGTACCATAGAAGCACCACTTTACACATACAGTAAGACATGGATTTAGAAAATTCACACCTTGTTTCAGATACACCATACAATACTAGCATTGGATGGATGTTTCAAATGACAACAAATCTGTGATTAAGGCATTGATGTGAACCGAGACGAACTAAGGAGTTTAAGACGTACAACGAAGTGACGTTCTCCAGCATTACACTGACTACTGGGTGTGATGCTGCCTTTACATTTCACAGTGATAACTTCTGAAAAGCTGTCAGAAATACTTTGACATGTGGTTAGGAAAAAGTGGAAATGTGTCTTTCAGTTTATATTCCATACAAATGCCAGAATATGCAGAGAGAAATCCACGTCGGCCGCCTCGTGAAATTAAATGCACAATTTCGAAACACTGATCTCCAAGCGGAGCATCAACCAAATGTAATAGCTTCACGATCTCATAACGCCAGATTATATTAACTTTCATAATGTGAAAATGAAACACCTGAACGTTTTTCGCCGGCTGATTTAACCCATTTAATGCGTACGTACTGTAAATCACAAGATAAAGCAAAACTGAGATAAAAGAGGCTTAAAGAGGTTCTGGCATCTGAACTGAGGACGCTATATATGTGCTCAATCATGAGCAAGTGACAGGATGTACTACCTCAAAACCAGGAGGCAGTTGGTGATGAAGTACGGTTCGGAGGTTAGCGTTGAGACAAATGAGTAAAGGCTGAAGGTGACGTTATCGGGCTGCTGTGGTTTAAGGATGGTTGCGATGGGCGGACAGATGTGGTGCGGTTCTAGAAAGGACTGCTCGAGGGCGTGGTGTCATTTTCTATTTCTTGATGGCTGCCACTGCTTTCTTGGCGGCGTCATCCAGGTTGTCTGCTGCTGTGATGGGCAGGCCGCTCTCTGACAGAATCCTCTTGGCCTCCAGGACATTGGTCCCTACCAGACACAGGGAAACAAAAAAACAAACAAAAAACAAGTCTGAAACCAATCTGTCATCTGTACTGATGTGAAATCACGTTGTGTGAAAGACAAAGAATTCCTTTGGAGGAATCAGTTCACACCGATGGACAGATGGATGGAGTTATGGGTGAATGGTGGCAAATTCAACCGCTGATCCGAAAGCAGCTTTGTCTGTGAAGGACTTGAATGAGGAAAAAGGGTGTGTGCGTGAGGATCTCTGTGTGTGTGTGTGTGTGTGTGTTTTCCCCTGGCTGTAGCGAGGTCAGGGGAGCCAGATGCTGGGCTCTCTGGTGGCGCCCCTGCCCCGGTAGAGCCGCAACCAAGCAGACAGAGAGAGACACCCGGAGGCACTCTCCACAATCCTGGGGATCTACACTAGACTGGCTGGCTCCCAGTGCTGCACACTGCGCAGCCAAACACAAGCCCGACAAGCCTGTCACAACACAGGGCAAGGGGCATCGTAGTGGAAGGAAGGAGGGAGGGAGGGAGGAGGACGGCAGAGAGAAGAGATGCAAAGTAAGGAATGGAGAGAGAGAGACAGTGAGTAATAGAGAGAGAGGTCAAATGAAGCAGAACCACCCTCCCTGCTAAAACAACAGACTGATATTTATGTGCCATTCACTGTTCAAGGAAAGATTTACAAAACCCAGGTGCTCTTGCATCCCCATCATCATCGTCTGCTCTGTGTATACAGGGTTGGTATGGTGACTTCCAAAATGTAATCTGTTCCACATGTGGAAGTACTTAACGTTATTAGTGTCATATCACACTGGAGTATTTAAACTCTGTGAATAGTACTGTCATCTACAGGCAGTGTCAACCATTATCCCAAGCTGTACTATGTTAGTGCCTAACCTCACAATGTAAATTACTTTTCTTTTCAAATGTATTTGAGAAATCCACCAAGTAATCACCTATGTGTTTCAAAACTATCTGTAATCTAATTTGTATTTTTTATAGTAACTGTAATTAGAAATAGTTTATTTTGTGTACAGTAACCATGTGGAATGTAACACTGTACACACATATTTTAGGTACACACACAGATATGTGTGTGTGTGATGTACCTAAAATGTGATGTGTGACAAAAATTGTCCATGCAATTGTTTGTGTTGGTGTATTTGCATGCACTTTGACCATGGAGGGGTGTGTGTGTGTGTGTGTGTTGTCGACCTCAGTTCTCCTGGCTGGCGTGTAATTAAGACTGCATGATATGTGAATTCTCTGGCGGCCGGGCTGCCCTGATCAATAGGCCTTTCATGAGGAATTCTATTACCACCGCCACTTAACGCCTAATATTTCAACACTTTTGCCCAGCCAGATAATAAGTCATTTCAAACACATTTCTGGAGCCTTACGCTCCAAACAATCAATTGTGCAATGTAATTAATTAGAATAGGAACAGGAAGAGACCATGCTCTGATATATCAACAGGGGATGTGGTGTCCAAAGTCATTTACTAATCAAACGGCACAGAATATTCTCTTCCTCACGCTCTCTCTTGTCTTTTTGTCCTCAGACAAATCCATATTTTGAAAGGGCAATGCTTTCACTCATAGTGGGGAGGGAGGACAGTATATGTTCAATAGGCTGACCTATCAACTTCATTGGGATTGACAAATCCCTGCCATCATATTCCTATAAAGAAAACACTGACAGGCTAATCTGCCAGATGATTAGAGGGAATTGCTGCAAAACAAATGTAAAACTATAGGAGATACAACTGTGTGCCACTGCAAATACATAATGCAAAAGGTATTTTAAGACAAATGTGCCTATGGAAACTGTATATAGCACAAGAAAGAAGTAAACACCATATGCACTTACAGTTTTCACCATAAATATGAATGAGCAGCGACAGTGCATTGTTTTGTCAATGTACATAGCAGTCAGTGGTACTGTAAGTGTGAGGGGGAATTCACACATCTGTGAGTGAGAAAGAAGGGACATGCATTTACGTGGGTCTCTGCCTGTGTGTGTGTGTGTGTGTATGTGTGTGTGTGTGTGAGAGAGAGAGAGAGAGAGCTGACTGCAGTTCCGCTTTGAGCAGTAGGGAGCAGGCAAGGACAGAGACCAGTCGGATACAGCTACCACTAGGTGTGTGTGTGTACTGTATCCAAGTGTGTGAACGTGAGTGTTCACCTGCAGCCACTAGGTGCTGCCAGAGACCTACTCACAGCCTGGTGCTAGAGACAAACACAGAGACAGACAGAGACAGCTAGAGAGAGAGAGACAGCTAGACAGAGAGAGAGAGAGACACAGAGAGAGAGAGACAGCTAGACAGAGAGAGAGAGAGACAGAGAGAGAGAGACAGCTAGACAGAGAGAGAGAGAGAGAGACAGCTAGACAGAGAGACAGACAGAGACAGCTAGAGAGAGACAGCTAGCGAGAGAGAGAGAGACACACAGAGAGAGAGAGAGACAGCTAGACAGCTAGACAGAGAGAGAGAGAGAGAGAGAGAGAGAGAGAGAGAGAGACAGCTAGACAGAGAGAGAGAGAGAGAGAGAGAGAGAGAGAGAGAGAGAGAGAGAGAGAGAGAGAGAGAGAGAGAGAGACGTCCCAAGGGGGGACGTTTCTCTTTGAAAGCAATTCAAATCTAAACACATACAGTATTTTCATCGTCTTCCTCACTGCTCATTTTTCTTGTCATTGTTTGATGTTAGACAGAGAATTTGCCCTGTCTCCAATTTCTAACTGTAGGTGAATTATCCATTTAAAAGGGTAATAAGAAGGATTTCTTTCTGCCCCATAGTACAAAATGACTAAAATATATCTGCGTGGGATTGATAGGCTTTGATCAACACCACTGACTCAGTGATTACTTTTCCAGGTGGCGAGGTTTCTGGCAGTCAAAACTCACCGCCAGGCCCGTACTCTCTTTGGGAACAACAACTTCAAGACACTCCTACTCCACTCCTACTCCCCATGCATTTTCAGCTGCTCAACATTGGAGGACAGTGCTGTGGAGAAATATTGACTGACTGCTGGCACAAGACCTTTCAGCGACAAAGCTAGCTTACTCCTCTCTATTGTGAAAATGTCAATTACACCGTGAATCAAGGGGACGGGAGGGGTGGGACAGCCGCCACGGCTTTGACAGTGACTTGGTCAGAAAAAATTCTAAATTATTAATGTGGCAAGGGGACCAGACTTTAAAATGATGGCAACAAATATAATAAACACAGACAAACTGGATCCACAGAGCGGGTGCAAGTTGAAGCTCACAGGATGGATGCTAAACACCAGAAAACTAGGAGCTCAAAGTTACCACAGAATTGAATCAACACCTCTGTGATACAGTCTCAACAAAAACTATATATTGTGAGCTTCGCTTCGTTGATTATGGCGGGTCTGAAACTGCTTGTATCCAACAGTGACATGTAAAGGCATAACCTGGTGTAATGGAATAATGAATAATGGAAATAGAAAATATGGTCTATGAGTCGTCTTTGGCCCTTTCACCTACATCTGGATGTTTTGAGAAGGCGAAAAGGATACCTTAAACCCACAATGTCAGCTGCCAACTGTTAAACATGGTGGTGGATCTGTAACGGCGTGGGCAGCCATCTCATGGGAGTCATGAGGTCTGATGATTACTCTGCATGTTCACTGAACAGCCAAGGGATACGAGACCCGGACCTGGTTCACCCTATGGAGCAAACACGGTTCCCTCATAACGCCCCCATACACATTGTTAAACAAATTCAAGAGTGGTTTCACAAACACCGGGATGAAGTCAAGCTCCCGCCATGGTGAGTGGGAAGTAGATTTCAAAGAACGGGAGACTTTCCTTCTTGAAGAATGGTCCAGTTTCCCACTACACAGTCAAGGACTTTGAAAAGAGGACTGAAGCTGTTCTGAAGGCAGAGGGAGGCCCTGCTCCTTTTGAAGCAATTTCTATTCATTGTCAGGGGTTTGTTGTCCACCACCTTCACATATCAACAACTAAGACGTGACTAGACAAAAACAAAAAAAAAATATTACATAACATAAATGAGATTAGAACTAATAAACATTGAAGTCAAAACTAAATCAAAAATTCATGCCACTATTAACCGTAACAATGTGAATCCTGCCCATCTATCTGATTGGGGTAAATCAGGCTGTACTCTGCTCTGTAGAGCTGATGAGAGGAGGACAAGGTCTGCCACGGCCTGGACACTGCAGATTAACTCTAATCACTCCCTTGCCGGTGTGGGCATGGAGATGTGTGAGAGAGAGAAAGACCAGCAAAGACAGCATATGAGGTGTTTAAATGCCTACATCTGTATCTGTGAGTAGTCAGTGGATAGAACACAGAAACCCTAATGGAAAGCCATAAGAGTAACATTCCTCATTTTGCCCCTAAAAAATGTATCAAACAAACAAAAAAGAAAAAAAAAGTCAGGGGGTTTGGTGGGAGGAGCTTATTAGAGTTAAACAATGGTGTCCTTTACAAGACTGAGGCTAAAGAAGCTCCCAGCACACTAGCGCGGCAAAACACCTTATTAGAGTCTGTTATAGTATTATTCGCTGGTGTGTGTGTGTGTGTTGTGTCTGAGTGTGTGTCTATTTGTGTGGAGGCCTATATGTGACTGCCTCTATGTGTGTGTGTGTGTGAGAGAGAATGTACTTTGTATGTGTATGTATGTGGCTGCGGTAGATGGCCCTATTTAAGCTATAATAACACTGTCAGGACTGAGGGAGTCATCTCGACCCTTCTGCAGGACCCTGTGTCCCTTTTTAATTACACGGGGAAAAAAATGGCCAAATCTCCTTTTACGGGGAAAATAGCCTCCACTCCTTGACAGACAGTCGTGGAATGGCTTGGTAAATCAATAGGCCGTGGAATAGAGTTAAGCGAATGGAGTCACCTTTTTCCCTGGACCCTGAGGGCTATTTAAGGGGAATTTTCTCTATAGCGGCAGACAGCAGCTTCACAGAGGAATGTGTCTGTTCACTCTGTTCACAATGTGGCCAAAGGGGGCAGCAGTTCCTCAGTTATCTCTGCTTAGAAACACCTTGGCATAGTCTAGTTGAGTCTGTGTGTGACTGCGTGCGTGCACAGGTTTGCAGGTTTGTGTGTACAAGGGTGCCTGACGGTGCAGCAGTGTTTGGGCAACCTTGCATGAATTCGCAATGTGCAAAGTACCAACAACGTGGCTCATAAATCAGGGTGCGTTTCAGAATCTGTAATGGCACGCAACAAACACTGCAACCTCGTCAACCCAATCAGCACCGAGCCTGCACGCCCCTACCACTCCGCATAACTCTCCCCCAATGTAATCAACCCAGTCTTTTTAAAAAAAAGCCCAATTAAAAGTGTGCCAGTTAATCCGTTCTGATCCTGTTGAAGAGCGCTGGGCTGTTCTCAGTGCCCTGCGGTCAACCTAGCCAGCTGAGCTGATTGATCCTGAACCAATCTTCCCAACCAGTCTGAGGCCCAGGATGTAATGACCCCCAGCTAAAGCCTGGATTAGGCCTGGGCCAGGGGAAACTGGTCCAACCAACCACCAGCCATGACCTTCTGGACTCCTATTTGCCTATTTGAGTCAGGGAGAACTGGTAGGCTGTTTAGGGAAACATGTGGTGGCCAATGATGGTGATTAACACCTTTTTATTCTATTCCCTGCAGCTGCAGACTCTTCAGCCACAGGTTAGCATACACTTGAATGTACCTTTCAATATGTGGTCAATCAGCAACATGTGGACAGGTAGTGGTTACAATGTGTAGCTACATGTGGAAACTTTTTTTTCAGCGGAAATTGTCTTGCTCTGGTGCCTGACCACTGCTAAATGAATACAGGAGTGCACCACATAGGTATGCCAACAACAAACATTTACAGTCATGCTTCAAAGTTTAACCATGCAAACCTCCTTGAACCAAAATTTGCCTTTTCTTAACTGAAATAATGATCCTAAGCATTCAAGTAAATCCACAGAAGAATGGCTCAGGAAGAAGAAGTTTAGTGTTTTGGATTGGCCACGTCAAAGTCCTGACCTAAATCCAGTTGAGATGCTGTGACAGGACCTGAAGCGGCTGTTCACGTGAAACCCTCAAACCTCACTATGTTGGTCGAGTTGTGTAAGGAGGAGTGGGAGAAAATCCATCCAGGAAGATGCCAGAGACTGACGAGTGGCTCTAGGAGACGTTTACTCCAAGTCAAGCTGCTGAAGGAGGAGCCACAAGTTCTTGATTGAAGGAGTTCACATATTTTTGCACACAGGGATATCTGAGCTTTTGTTAAATAAACAATGCAACCATATCATATATATTTGTGCATGTTGTTTATTTGAGATGTCGTCATTATGATTTGAGGTTTAGATCACCTGTAGGGTTCACAAACTTTCAAGCATGATTGTAGATGTGGATGTGTTGGCAGTTCCCTTTCGATCGAGAAAAATCTTTTGAGCTCCATTATGCTAACAAAACTACCCATACTGCATTTTGCACTGAATAGTGTCCATACACTTACTACAGTACCTCTGCACACAGTCTGGTTCCAGAAACAGCTTCCACACCCTGACCTACAAACTGTGCTAGCAGTGTGTGGGGACATACAATATGAAGTGCTAAGGGCTAATACACATACACACTCCCGTGCTCTCTGCTCAGGACACGCCACTCAGCAGGTTCCTGACAATTAAGCTAACCACCAGCTGGCCCCGTGCCTCCGGGAGTCACCGCTGCCACCACACACACACACACACACACACACACACACACACACACACACACACACACACACACACACACACACACACACACACACACACACACACACACACACACACACACACACGCAGGATTCATTAGCATAGACAGGTGAAAGGTGAGCCAATCAGCACTGTCTCTAATGTTATGCTGGCTGGCGCTAACGACTGGTGCGGCACAACGTGACAAGTGTGAGAAATGCACTTCTGCTCTTACTGGGACACAATGAAGATGGATGGGTCCCGGAGACTGCAGCCATAATAATAGAGCAGTCCTGCAATATCTAACCTCACATTAAAACACATAGTACGAAACGTAGAAGAAATGTCAGAACAGTGAAGCTAAACTCATTAAGATGAGTGGCATGAACTTGACCAAGTGAGGGGGGTGGAGGGCTGGGCTAGCAAACACTTTGCACCTTAGAGTGATAATGTGACATTTGTTGTTAGTTATTGTATCATTTGTAGTCACTTCATTAGTGTTAGTATAACAGCCCATGCTTGTTTGTTCAGGCTGTGGCAGGTGATGTCAGTCCAGTCCAGATTGTAGCATTTGAGGGTGGGGCAGCTAGCCAATAGGATCAGACAGGTCAGAACTGCAGGGTTTCAGGATAAAGGTCATGTCTGTGTGCGTGCATGTGGTGATAATTCCTCACCTTCGAGCCTGACCACCAGTGGCACCTTGAGCTCCAGCTCACGACAGGCCTTGGTGATGCCATTGGCGATGATGGCGCAGTTGACGATGCCCCCAAAGATATTGACCAGTATGGCCTCCACCTGAGAAGGAAGAGAACGGGAAGGAGTTAAACCTAGTGGGGGAGACACACACACACACACACACAAATACATGAGTATTTTTCTCCCCTTTACCAATCTGAGTCACAGCAGGGTAGTAATTCTCAAAACTGATTAACACGCCGTCAGTGTTGTGCACTGAAATGCATGTGGTTCTCGACCATACATTTACTCATTTATTTAATCACTGTACAAATAACTACATAAATCAAATTCAACTGCACTCATTTGAATCACTCACGGTTTCACCAACCCATTTTGCAACAAGAATGAACCCCATCAGTTTTGCAACATGTGCCACACACTCTCCCTGGCGGTATTTCACTTTCAAATTAAACTACAACTGTGGTTTTGCAGTTTCTTTGTAAATCAAACAAATCTGCAAATGAGCATGAAACTGATATGGCTAAGTAGGGAAGCAGGGCAGCGAGTGTGTGTGGTAGCGGGCCAAGGTGATTACACTAACAACCTAGCACTTGGTAATTACCCTGGCTAGCTCAGTGTAAAGTAGAGTGAGAGCACACAGGATTAATCCTCCATGTTTGTTTATAATCTCTGCTAATCTGTTAGCACTGATTTGGATGAGCGGCGTGTGGGTGGTTGTGTGTACCTGTTGTGGATATGTTTGTATGTGTTCAATGTGTGGCAAGGATGTTTACAGGGAGAGAAGATCAAGGACTTGGAAAACAAATCAGAGCGACAGCCATGGCCTCTACATCCTCTCCAAATGAGCATCTCTGTCTGAACGGCAGAAAATGACACGAGAGCGAGAGAGAGCTCCAAAACAAACAGGCATAGGCAGTAGTTTAAAGAGTCGGGCACCATACAACGTAACTGAGCAAGCTGTTAGGTCAACACGGGCACCACGCTGATAAAGTATGTATATTACACAGGGATGTGATCAGGGGCACAAACAACAGAGAACAGAGAGAAACGAATGACAACAGTAATGCCATGTTAGAAATGAGAAAGAGTTTGATGTTCAAATGAAATAAAAACTGCTTTTGGATGGTGTCGCCGTCACCATTTGGGAAACGCATTCTGTCCGAGTTCAAAAGAATATTTGTGTTACTCGGTGCAAATCTGTGTGTCCCTTGTCATGTTTCAGCCCCGTTAATGTGGAGTGGCTGTCATTCTCCAAGGAGAAGCCGAGTCCTCCGGTATCCATGCTGTTCATCACTGTCATCTAGGACTGATGCCACGCTATTAGTGCTTATAGCATCCTGCTCGCAAAATGAACTCACCACACACACCGGTGTGTATGGTGCCCGCATCACGACTGGCGTACCAAGCAGGAATGAATATGGGTGACCGCGGCTTCCAGGTGCACATGTATTTACACACACACCAACCTGTGCTGCTACAGATAAATGGGAAAAGCTAGACACACACACACACACACACACACGCACACACACACAACTCAAAGGAAATTACTGTGCATGTGATGTAGCCTGCGCTTCACAAAAGAAAGAACTGTATGTGGTTGAGTCTGTGTCTGTAAGAGACTCTAACAGAGTGAAAGGATGTGTGAGAGTACTGGCTCATTGGTTCTCAAACCTCAGCCCTGTATCAAACAGTTCCTCTGACAGCTTGTTAGGTGTGATCCAAAGCCGTGTGTGTGTGTGTGTGTATGGTTTGGTGCCTCAGGGTACAGGTGAGTGTGTGTTTCCCCATCACCCTGAGCAGTTGTGGCCCAAGGCAGGGGCACAAGGCCAACACTGCTGCCGCCACCACTGCTTCTGTCTGCATCGCAATTACACACTTACAAACTGGGAAAAAAAAAAACACAATGTGACAGAGCGTCAATATGAACCAACAAATTCACATGGAGTGTGTGTATGTAAATACATTAGCCTACATGTCGGTATTTCTTATGCCTTATCACAATTCATCTGTAATGCATTTATATTGCATCATATATAAACTATGTGCAGAGTTTTTACATGAGGATGCCTTGACGCAGTCGTACTGAGCTGAGACTGATTAGGTGTAGACTGTAGTATCACAACAGGAATTTACATCGCAACTTTGATTCACACATTAAAATGCAATGCGCCTCTACAATGAGAATGATACCATGGTAACAGACTCTCTGATCTGAAACGAACCAACTTCCATCGGAGAGCAACGCATTTGATGCATTAAAGTGTGATGGAGAGGTTAGCTGGTTAGGTTAGTTAGATGTCGTGACCCCAACTGGACATTGGGCCATGAACATATTCAGAAATTTCCCCCAGGGGATTAATAAAGTACCTACCTACCTACCTACCTGGGATGCCATTTTAGGATCTCAGATCAATGTAATAACTGACAACTGTGTCAACCTGACTAACAATGCCTGATGAGAATCGATGGGAATGCAAATCAACAAACAAATACGGTGTGAGAAATGCAGTTGGCTGTCACATATACAAGGAGGCTGAAAAACACACACACACCACACACACACACACACATACACAGGGCACTCTTTCCAGCCCCCACTGGGGGGCAGTAGAGATTTAGATGCGGTCTACAGCCCCAATAGAGAAAGCTCTATTCTCCCCCCAACAGCAGCCCATTTTTCAACTCTGTCTCTACTGAGAAGCACCATATTTCTTCCATTCATGCGTCTCCTATTGACACCCATGTATATTAATGATACATAAGACATGATTTATGTTGGCAGAAACACAAGTAAATGCAGTTTATAGCAATATGGATGTGGCAAGGACCGGGTTGCACTTTGCTCTAAGTTTTGTACTTTTCTTTATAATTCCTCCAGTTTATGTTTGCCTGTTAATGTACAGCCTAAGGCAACATCTGTACAACTGTACAAACTGACAACTTATACAAAAGCAAGCAGTTGAGCATTAGACAAAAAAGGCTTCTATCTAATCTGCCAATCCCAAAGAATACAGAGCACGTTTCCACACATAAGACGGCTTCAACTGTTATTAGGACTGAAATATGACTGTAAAATACGACCAGAGGGAACACAGCCTTTGACTGAGAGAATGCAGAGACCCTGGAGGTGAAAGACTGGACAAGGTCAGAATCGATCTATCCATATTCTATCCTGGATCAGCTCATCCAGCACCAAGGTGCAGTATATAATTTAGCCAAGCATATCGGCCATTTTGTGCTAGAGTGCCCACTGCACATTAGCTATAAAACACATTCTTGCTTTTTGAGAGAGCTGGTGAGCTGTGTGGGGTTCCAGAGGCAATCCTCTATGCTGGCCTGGAGCCTGCAAATAACACGCTGATGAATGGGCCCAAAGAATGGAAGCCAAAGTTGGGTCAATCTTC
Organism: Hoplostethus atlanticus; assembly: GCA_034670405.1. Taxonomy (NCBI): domain Eukaryota; kingdom Metazoa; phylum Chordata; class Actinopteri; order Trachichthyiformes; family Trachichthyidae; genus Hoplostethus; species Hoplostethus atlanticus. The sequence goes on along the minus strand of JAXDDX010000153.1, from coordinate 484,609 downwards.
TTGGTTTGACGCCCTCTCCAATCAAAAGCCTATCTTAACCCTGCTCTGCCCCATTCAGGGTCCGAGCGTCTCAGAAATAGTACCTTAGTTAGACTGAAATAATATCCGGCACACCGATCTCGCTGAATAACTCCACTCCACTCTCTCTACAATTTTTACCTCCTGTCACAAGGCCAAGTAGAACCTCTTTCCTTGAAGGCATTCATTTCAGGTAAGCTAACTGTTGGCAGTGGAGTGGATGTCTTTCATCATCAGAGCACAGCATAAAGGCATCGGGTATAATGCGCCAAGCCTCTCATTTTAGAAAATCTTTGTGTGTTCTTTCAGGGAATGTTACGGTATGAGCCAGTGCCTTCTACCTGGGCACCGGTGAAATGATTCACATTTTACACATCATAGCAGCCGGCATTCCTCTACCCTGTCAAGGCTCTTTTGCATCAAACTCAAAGAGGGGCCTTCACAGGAGAAATAGGCTTTTCTGCCTGCCATTATACACCCCACTAACTGCATTTAGGACAAGAAAGAAATGTAACCCAGACAATTTGACATGCCCTCATAGCTCAATATACCATGGCATATTCCCAGAGGAATGTCGGCGCGTTTTTGTCAAACGTGTTGGACAGAATATGTGTGTGCTGTTATTACCGACACAGGCAGGTCTAATTATTTACATTACTACCTGATTACACACCAATGGCCATCTATGTGGACTGAAATATAAAGGATTTACTAGATCACCTTGACAGCACAGCACAAGTCACACTTTCAGGTTGAATATTGCCTGCATAAACTAATAAATAGCTGAAAAATTATGTACTTTTCTCCTCCAAGTTTCGACCCAGGGGGACTCTAAAAGCATTGTATTCCTTCTCATTCTGCAGAGCTCCCTGTGGTGAGCTGTGCACGCATTGCTGAATTATCGCTCAAACACACATTTTTGTACCCATAGCCCTGTTTAGCACCACTAATCTGTCTGCAGGAAAGAAAGAAAAGGGAAGGCATCTCGTTTCTTTTGTTACCAGCAAGCAGATAGTACTAGGAAAAGGCAGGGCTGAAGATGGGCATGCGTCTCTCTGCGGCCTATTAGGGGCTATTGTTCCGTCTTATCTACTAGAGACAGCCTGTACTGTCACCGCCTGCTCTGGCAGGCCTTGTTTATTGCTCTCTGATCTGCTGGGGGCCCAGCGCTTGGCCCCGGGGCCACAGGTTAACACGCACAGCTTCCAAATCAAGACAGGCTTGCTGGCTCTAATCACACATCTTGGGATGACAGGGCTGCTATTGGAGAGGAACGACTCTTCCATTTCAATCCGTGTTTGAGGCAGGCTGGGAGTAAATTGCCTTACATGGTCAATGTGTTGTTCAAGATCTTAACATATCCTTTGGTTTCACTTGATGCAATTTTGCATCCCAACCAGAAAGCATCCAGCTTAGCTAAAAATAACCTAACCTAACCCAGACACACTTTCACTTCTGGTGATGTAACAGCCAAAAGGGACACAAGGACTAGATAAACTTGGACGTAGGTCAAACCCTTTCCTTATTGAAAAGATTAAAACAACATTTTGCCCCACATAACACAAACTCTGGTAGTATCAAAGTTAGGTAGATGCACTTTGTTCACAACAGGGCTCCCAGAGTGTAAAGAGAGTAAAGAACTGCTAAAAAGCATGCCTTGCTTAAAAATCATTTTTTCCTTGAAATCGCACCCTGTGCCCAATCATGCTCGAGGTCACAACAGAAATCTGGGGTTGTGTGGAAGAAAGGAACAGCAAGATTCCATGTGTGATGAAAATGTCTTTTTCATGTGTGCTGAGAGCGTATTGCAGTCCCCGTGATGAAGATGTTCATAAGGCAAACTTTGTCAAACTTTTCTCAATTCTGTTATTTTGCCTGTGCAAATGTATTTTCAGAGAGGGAGACAAAATGGGAAAGAGAGAAAGACACAGACTGAGGGAAAAGAGAGGGTCTTGAAGTCAGAGAATGAGGCGAAGTGAGACGGACGAAGGAAGAGAGATGGGAAAAAAAAAAAGTGAAGCAGAGAGGTGAGGGGAAGCGTGCGGTCTCCGGCTTCTATTGAAGGCCCTGGCTAGGAGGGATAAGAGGGAAATAATTATCCGGCCTGCTGAAGCATGACAGCACTTTCTCGGGTCTGTGGTGAGAGAGAGACCGAGCGTTATGTCAAAGCCGGGCCGTGTCACCAACGTAGACACCTCTTGACAGACAGCGTCATCTGAAGTTTCACGTTAAAAAAAAAAAATCCTCCAGGACCGGCAGCTGCCTGATCGATGCACGGTGGAGACCGGGTTCCATCCAGGGAGAGAAGAATAGAAACTCAGTCCAACATCTACTTAGCCTAACATTACATTGTGTTTGAATGTACTGTTGGCAATTCCAAGCTTTGGGATAGATTTCCTTAAAATGCAATGATCAGATTAAAAATAACTAAATCATCTAATCCAGCTCTTCATGTAATTCTGAAGACATTTGTTGAAGGCAAGTTATGTCGTCACCTGAGAGGGCAACTATTTTCCAACTTGCATTGACATGTGTCTCAGTCGCATTCACTGATGTCCTTGCATCAAAGAGAACTCTCCCTCTCTCCTCACGCTCCTTCTACTTTTCTCTGCAGGCCAAAGAATAGAAACCAATCAAGGCAGAAATTGCTTTGCTTCCAGCTAGAGGAGGTTTGTGTGAGGGTATGGGTAGGCAAGGAGTAAGGGAGGGAGAGAAGGAAAGGTGAACCCATGTGAATAGTGAATGGATTCTGGAGATGGCCATCTCTTGTGAGCAAGCAGTGGGGTCATGGGCTGTGACAGCTGCCTTGCGGCGCTGTTTCTTCTCCACTGTCCATCTGTCCGTTTCACTGTCTAACCGACCGTCTGCCTATCCCTTCCTTCAGTCAGAAAAAAAGGCAGAATGAGTCTTAACTAATGTATCATTGCACAATTGAGTTCAGCACAGTTAAGAGCTGAGAAAAAAAACATATTTTTAAGAGACTAAGCAACCACTCAAACATGCACACACTCATTGTTTTATATACACGCAGTGGCCAATTTATTAGGTACACCTAGCCAGTCCTTTTTGCTTTCAGAACAGCCTGAATTATTTGAGGCATGAATTTCACCGAGGTGCTAAAAGGCTCTGCAGGGATCCTGGACCATGAAGACTTGATAGCAGTTCCTGCAGATTTTTTGCAGATTTCTTTCATGCTGTCAACATGCTGTTCCACTCTATTGCTCTATTGGGTTTAGATCTGGGGACTGCACAGGCCATTGGAGTAAACTAAAGTCAGAGTCATGATTCTGGAGACATCTTGAGATGATTTGTGCTTTGTGATATATATTTCTTTTCCAACTTTGTTTATTACATTTTCACAAAAGATACAACGTCGTAAATGCACTTCTATGTTACAGTCAAAAGTAATGAATGACATTGTTACACAAAGGAAATTTAAAGCAATATTGGGTGAAATAATATTACAAGACAGCCCAGCTGCCAAGGACAAAACAAAAAACAAACTGGAAAAAAAACATCAATTAGAAATCTTTATCTCTTACAAGGTCAATAATTATAATACAACATTTATACAAAGGGAATGGAAAAATAGACATAGGTAAAGTCTAATCTAGAATGTCGGTAAAATTAAGTTGTTTAATATAAGCCAGCAAAGTGCCCCAGGTCCTGGTATATTTATTTAAAGAGCCCTTCAATGTGTGCCTGATCCTTTCTAATTTAATGAAATATAAAATGTGTTTGATCCAGTGAGCATGGGAGGGGGGTGTAGAGGATTTCCATTGCAACAGAATCAAGCGTCGAGCAGGGAGAGTAATAAAAGCAATAGTATCCATTTTAATTTTGGATAATTGTGACGCGAGAGGAGTTACCCCGAATACAGCAGTGAGAGGATTAGGGTGAATTTGTGTGCCGCATATATCCGAGAGCGTTTTGAAAACCTCTTCCCAGTAATTTATAAGGGATGGACAGGACCAAAACATATGTGAGAGATCGGCAGGAGATTGATTACATCTGTCACAATTGGGGTTAACATTGCTATAAATTTTTGATAGCCTTGCTTTGGACCAGTGGGCCCGATAAATAACCTTACATTGAATAAGACTGTGTTTGGCACAAATAGATGAAGTGTGCACTATTTTTAATACACTCCCACAATTCTTCTGGAATTTCTTCCTCCAACTCCTCCCCCCACACAGACCTTATATCCCGTAAAGAGCCAAGACATAGGGAATTGATTCTATTATATATAATAGATAAGGAGCCCTTCAAAGTAGGAAATGGTGTAAGAAAAGGATCTAGTGGCGTCTCATTAGGAAGGGTGGGAAATTGAGGGTTCACACTACGGACATAGCTCCGAATTTGTAGGTATCTAAAGAAATGATGTCTGGGAAGAGAACATTTGTCTGATAACTGTTGAAACGAGGAAAATGTGTTGTTGATGTATAGATCACTAAGTCTTTTAATGCCCAGACCAGACCACACAGAGAAGGCTCCATCGTTCATAGACGGGGGGAAAGCAGGATTTGCATTGACTGGGGCGGCAAAGGAAAGTGTTTGGAATCCAATATGCCGTTTAAACTGATTCCAAATCCTTAAGGTGGCCTTGACCACCCTGTTTTTGGCATAAGAGTAATAAGGGCAAGTGGTAGAGTGAGCAAGGGCGGATAATGACGCTGGTTTAGAGGAAAATGTCTCCTTGTCTAACCAGATCGGGGATGGGATTAATTCACTTGGTTGTAGCCAGTATTGGATAATCCTAAAATTAGCTTCACTCTTACTCAGATTCAACTTGTAACCTGACAATTGGCCGAAAGATTTAAGAGTGGCAAGAACGGCAGGGACAGACACAGGTATGTTTGAAATATATAACAACAAATCATCCGCATATAGCGAAAGTTTTTGTTCTGTCCCATACCTGACTATGCCTTTAGTGAAAGGGTCGGAGCGGAGTGCTATGGTGCGTGCTTTGTGATATGGATTATTCTCCTGGAAGTATCCATTTGTCAAAGGGTTGCCTGTGGCCATAAAGGGATGCACCTGATCAGTAGCAACATTAAGGTATGCTGTGATGTTCAAATGATGCTCCATTAATAGTTAGGCACTTAATGTGTGCCAAGTAAACCAAGTAGCATGGTCTTCTGCTGCTGTAGCTCATTCAAGGTTCGATTTGTGCATTTGTGCATTCTGAGATGCCCTTCTGCATACCGATGTTGTACCAAGTTGTTATGTGCATACTTGTGGGCCGCCTCTTACCTTGAACGAGTCTGACCTCTCTCTCAACAAGGCCATTTCGCCCTCAGGATTGCAGTGGACTGGATGAGCTTTGTATATTGAACCATTCTCAGTAAACTCTAGACACTGTTGTGCACAAAAAAGAAGGCCAGGCATTTCACATTTCCACCAACATACTAATTTAGCACTTAGACCATCATGATTCAGAAAAAAAAAAAAAAGATAGACCTTTTCCGGTTTGAGTCACTTTAATGTGTTTTGATTTCTGACTTGCTGTTCTTTTCTGACTTGTTGTCAGTTGTTGCAAATTGGTTTTGTACTTCAGGCCCAGCATACTTTTTCCACCCATACCTTTTAATAAAATGGGGGAGCAGGGAGAGAGTGCAGTTCAGAAAGATAGGCTACATTTACTCATCTGCTGGACACAACACATTCCAGTTTGCAGGTTTAATATTATTTACAAGACCTTCAAAACCGAATCATGCATAGAGACAAGCAACATTACAGAAAATGGGCAAGACAAGAGAGAGACCGAGTGACACCAAGTTAGAGATGGAGTGTGGGTGAGAGAGAAAGACCACTGTAGCTGGCAGGGGGTTTGTCAGATGTCAGGGATGTACAACTCGTACTCTGGGCGTCAGATAGCCGCCACCCCCCGCCCACACGGGAAACACATCAGCATACACAGACACCCACATGCACACAAAAACCGTTGTGCTGTGAATTAGACTCAACGACGGCAGCTAGTGTACGGCAGGCATATTATTCATGCCCAGAGGGTGTCGTGTCAGTGCTGACAGGCAGACATAAATATTCTTCAACCTTTTCGCCGAGGGTTAATGGCTGTCCATCAGCCAGCAATGAGACATACAGGGCCACATGGGCCCGGTGCAGGCACACACAGTATGGCTACTTTCACTGGAAGAGCAAGGTCACATGGGGAGATTGGCAAACTGAGGCAGACAAGAGGCTGCATGAGCCTGCAGGCACTGTACTACTGTACAAAAGTGAAATGCGTATACTCATTCCCATGTAAATCTGTGTATACATGTACGCATATACACCCACACAAACATCCATTTACACGTCATTCAGCAGAAGCTTTTATCCAAAGCAACTTACAAAACGTGCATAGGTAGAACTACTAGTCACCAAAAATTTTAAGTGCCTTCCCTACCCAAACAAGCATGAAAGAGCTTAACGAGTGCTAAAGTAAAAGTGCAATAAGCTATTTTTTTTATATATATAAACAAACAAAACAAAAAAAACAAATGCTAAGAGGAAGTCAGGGTAGTATGGTTTGAAAAGGTGGGTTTTCAGCCTGCGGTGCAAGATGGTCAGCGACTCTACTGTCCTGACGCCAACGGAGAGTTTATTCCACCACTGCGAAGTGGTCGGACGCGGCTGTAGAGCTTGACCATGTCCTGGAGGTAGGAAGGAGCTGTTCCTTTCACTGCCCTGTAGGCTAGCACCAGAGTCTTAAACTGGATGGGAACTGCTTAGGGAGCCAGTGTAGAGAACTTAGAAACACAAGTTTGATATTTTTCCTCCTCAGTCAGAGAAAAACTTAAGTTAAAAACTTGAGTGGTTCCCTTCCTTGCTGTGTGCTCTACTCTGCTCAGAGCAACAATTATTTTATTAAATTGAAGGAATGCATAATAGTTGGCGAATGGCATACATAATCACCTCAGAGACTGGGTAGAACAAACCAGCAGCTGAATATGAAAGAGCCAACATTTCCCGCTTTGTTCCTAATGCTGCACGGCCAATCAAAATTAATTTATTCTAATGTATGCACACAGAAGGTCAATTATCCAAATGATTCCAGTTCAGATTGCACCTGATCTTGGGAGCCAATGAGCCATCGAAAGGGCAGCTGGGTGTGCTTTGCAAGGCAAATCATTGCCCCAACCTCTTTTTTTGTCCCCCCCCCCCCCAGCCATTTGCATACCAAAATGTGCAGGCCATCCGCTCACCTTTGGTGAAGTGCTTTCTGCTAATGGGTAAACAACTGAGCATGTTAACCTGTGAGAGGCAGCCAGGCCACAGAGCAACACACAGCAAAGAGGCCTTGGTAAACTGCTGCAATTAAAGAAACTACACCATAGCAATCGGAGGCTTGTTTAACCCTAACAGCACCAACTCCAATAAAGGTTTCTCGCTGACAAAGATGTCACCTTAGACAGTGTTTAAAAATCACGGTGAACAAGAAAGTTGAAGAGAAAAATACTTTGATATTCTAACATTTGTGAGAAGACATAATTTGTATTAAATCTGGTCATAACCTTGATTTTACCAACCAGCAGGTTGCCCCATACAAATTCAGAACATCATTGTGAGAAAATGTCAAAGTTGCTTTCATATCTTTGTAAGAGCACAATGATTCAATGATTCCTTTTTATTTCTCAATCTTTTACATTTGTTCCCCTCAACAGAAGTGGCATACCTGTAATTTTCTACCTCAAAGAAAGGCCTATTAAAGAGTCTCACTGTAACATAATCTACTTGTTTTCCAAGACCAGGTGTGAACTAGGGGGCTCAGAGCTGTGAGAACAACGCAACAACAGCCAATTAAGCAAGAACAAACTACACATGATAACAGCATATGGAAGACGAACATGTAAGACTTCACCATGTGACAGCAGCCACACTTACATAGACTCATGGCTAAAAAGCAGAAAGCTACTTAGCGTTTGTAGACCATTCACTGTCACTGGAAACAGGCTGAAGTGACTGATAAGCACTGCAGGGGTTGTTTATAATTGTTGTTTATAATTGTACAATTAGAAACAACAGACAGAGAGAGACAGAGGGTGAGAACGAAAGAGAAAGAAAGAGAGAAAGGGAGAAGAAGAGGAACTGAGTAATTCTCTCCCTGACTGGTTGTTTAGCCTGAGAGGCAATTTAGCAGGGCTGGAATAGCCTCGGGAGCTGTAATCCTGATAAATGGGAGGTTGTTTTGATACGGCGTTCTCACCTTGTGCCGGCCCCCTCCCAGCCTCTATATATAGAAACCCTTCTACAAGCCCGCTAATTTGTTATTCATCCTCGTCAATGACCGAATCACGGCAGTTATTGAAAGGCGATGACTGCTTTTCGACGCCACTCGGCTCCGACTAAATGAGTAATTTAGAAATTGATAGCATAGACATATTGCGCTCCCCACTCTCTCCCCACTCTCTCCCTCTCTCCCTCCCTCCCCTGCACCCCCTTCTGGTCCTGTGGGGTCTGGGTAAGCGGGCGCTAGATTGCCAGAAACACACAAACCCAGTCGAAACAGATGGGCACAATCAGGATTTAATTTTCAAAAAGCCAGACACGGATACATACACTGATTGGCTGTGTTGGCGCCCCCCCCCCCCACCAATCCTTTCTTGCTGTGGTGGGAGCCGTTGTAGGACATCTTACCATGTCTGCACATCTCTTCAAATGGTGAGGAGAAGTGGCCTGCTGTCATATGCAAAAAGAAGGATCTTTCTAGAGCTGTGGTTCTCTATCCAGTCCTCAAGGACCCCCTGTCCTGGAGGTTTTAGCTCCAGCCTTACTCAGACACACCTGACCCAACTAAAGTATCATGAAAACCTGAAGCCTCTAATTGGTTCAGGTGTGCCTGAGTAAGGCTGGAGCTAAAACCTCCAGGACAGGGGGTCCTTGAGGACTGGATAGAGAACCACTGTTCTAGAGCTGTGGCTGCGAAGGGGTGGGGGGGGGGGGGTGTCCAATGGCTCCTGGGCTGACATTCTACCCTGCAGACTTTTGATGGGCCTCTGGGGAACTGGGCAGCATATCAATTAGCCATTAGGGGTTTGCTGAGGTATTAGAGGGATCAGAGAAACCAATAAAAGCCCCAGGAGGGAGAGGCAGAGGCTGGGTAGATTCCTGATCGATGAAGGTCTCATCTAGAGGCTTGCTCTATGTCTGGAAGGGTCTAGAGGGTGGACAAACAATGTGACCTATGAACCCCAGGGGCAGCCTAGGGGCCGTTATCCTAATGAAGATCTAACCTTCAGTAATCGAACTCTTCCTGACTTGTTGTGGATGCTTGCAAGCTATACTCACTCACTCACTGAGCAATAACACCGGTGTTTCACATTGCCCGATACACACGCACACGCACACACACACACACACAACAAATCCATATTAATGATTTATTTAGTTTTTCTTAGTGATATTAAGAATCTCTTTTTCTAAGCAGACCTGGCCATGAAAGCATCTTCAATAAAAGACAACAATGTACAAAATCAGAATACAGTCAAAATCATATAAAAGAAGGGTCACTATGTGAAAATCCTTTAAAATTTTGACTAAATAAAACAAAAGATACTGCCGCAAGATGCTTCGTTATCAGTTATCAAAGAGATAAGCTCTTTCAACTTTAAATCATTTTGCAATTAGTTCCATGAAGAGGAAGCAGAATACATAAAGGCACTTTTGCCAAATTCAGTTCAGTCCAATAAAAAGACAAAAAAGTGAGTAATTGGATTTAATCCTTCTGGGGGTAAAAATAATCTCATAAAGGACTTCTAAACTCCAAACTACTTAAGTGTGATTAGTGTGTGACATTTATTTGAACAAGCTGCTTGTCATAGGTCCTCTTGGCAGGTTGTTGCAGGGGGACATGTCAAGTTCAATATTTTGAGTGCATGTATCCTGTGTGGTTTAACATTTGACTACGACTGTGACATAATTCTGTCAGGCCTGGACCCGACGGGCATCCCAGCCCAACTGTTACAACACGCAGGCAGCTGTGCTCATGAAAACACACACACGCACACACACACACACACACACACAAAACAGGAGCAATCAGACAGTAAAAACTTAATTCATATTTCTTATCCATTCTGCCAACCATAGTAGTAAAACTCCACTTCTTCATTTTTCCCAGCCCATAAACCTCCCGCACCTTAAAAACCACCAGCGTCCCCTCCACTCCTGCTTCAGTGAACCAGCGACTGAGGTGCCACACTCACATCCCAATCCCCCCCCATCTCTGCAGATGAACCCTTTCAGTTCCTTGAGAGTAAACAGGGACACTCCCAGCTTACCACTATGTCAACCCTCTGTCCCATATACCACTCAACCACAGATGGCAGGGACTAGCTTGTCTTTGTGTGTGTGTGTGTGTGTGTGTGTGCATGTGACAGTAAGCGAATGGAAGCCTTCTCCAGCAAGATGAGCTCCAGTGATTACAGGCCTAGACAGTTTTCTAATTATTCTGTCAAACATCAATCTGGTGGGCTGATGCAGGCCGTCCTGCAGCCTGATGGACAGTGTAATCACTGCTAGTACCCCCCCCTCTACTGCACTCTATACCCGTTCCCTCCCTCTCTCTTCACTCTCTGTGCTCTCTCTCTCTCATTTCCTCTCTTTGCCACTCTGGTCAACTCATATCCCTTTCTTTCCCTCCTCTCTCTCTCACTCACTCCCTCCCTCCCTCTCATCTCCTTTCTCCATTGCACTCCATCTTAACCTCTCTCTTGGTACATACAAGGCAGTAAGGAAGAGATGTTCCATCAGAAATAAGGGATGAATGTAAAAAGGCTGTTTAAAATGATACAGTCGAGCTGCCGGACGGGGCTTGAGGTGTGAGGAAATACAGCTACTACAATATAAAAGGCAGGGAGGGCAGAAAAGGGAGGATAGAGGGAGGCCACTAGCAGATACAGTCTACAATCTACAATTATTATAGCAACTCCAGAACAAAACCAACCTTTTTAATACTTTCTTATACTTTTATACCTATTCACATACTACTGCTACTGTAATAATCAATGTAATAGTAATAGTCAATGTTTACTTTATCATACCTGGCAGTGGATGCACTATAAAATAACATAAACTGCGGGCAGCAGGGTGGCTTAGTGGTTTAAGAGACAATCTCAACCAAAAGGTCACGGGTTTGATCCCAGCAACCATTGCAACATCTCCAGTATTGCAATCTGGGGTTACTGGTTGTATGGTTGCACAGTGTGACCTTTGATGTTGAAACCAAGTGATGCAATATAATGTGCAAACACTGTTTTGTAAAAGCAATGACTAATCATTAATGATGGACTGGCAGCACAACTACCATTATATAGTCTTCTTGCTCTGATTGAGAAGCCTGACAGACATATCAACAGGCAAAGAGACAGCTGTTCCAAGCGAAACTTTTTTTAATCTTTGCTGTTATTCATCTCCACTGAAGACTCCATCATGGGGAATGTGCAGTGTCCTGTAGCTGAGGCAACAAATCTGGCCTTGATAGCCTGAAAAACCTGCCCTTTTTCAGACTACACCCCGAACCCTGTCTTCAACCAGTTCCTGTCAGTGAACTCCTCCAGTCACCTGAGGGACCACTATACAGCTGTACAGTCCTCACTGACCCCCACAGCAACTTGATGCCTTCAACAAGGGCCTCAATACCACCTTTGGCAGGGAAGGGGGAGTCACCCTAGGTGGCGTTGGGGTAGTGGCCCTGACCCGACTGTGCTGTTTGACACTTGAGCCAGAATCAGGACTCATCCCAGGCCTCTTTCTCCATCCAATGGTCTCCGTGATCGAGTATCTAAGAATTGTCGCGCACATCACCAACAACCCTAACAGAATGAGAGAGGTGTCTGAAAAACTACTACAAGGTGTGAGACTCAAAACTGGAGCGGGACAGAAAAGAGAAGTTCACAGACCTGAGGGCTGTCACTGCTATCATAGCTGGGTGGTTTACAGACAACTTGCGTTTCCGTCTCATTCACATCTCCAGCTTACCAGAGGTGCAATCCATTGAGAAGTCTGTATATCAGAATACGTTTGGCACAACTGAAGGTGAAGCTGGCGCCACGAGCGATAGATGTCATGCAGCATTAAGGTTTCATTACTCCCTCAACTGTGATGCTGAAACTGGCAGTAAAGAGTTTCTGGCTGAAGTAGAAAGATTGAATAAAACCAAAGAGGAATTTGAAAACTGCAAACCAAAAGTGCACACAGTGTTTCACTACATTGCAGATCAAGTTTTGCAGAAGAAGAAGGAAAGCCAAGGAAAACACCCTTGGCAACTACGATATCTAGCCAATTTCTAGCCAATCAATCACTGCAATGTCCAATGACATTCTGCATCTTGTCCTTCTTCATCTCCACTTGGTAATTGATGTTTGGTTCTGTTCAATATTACTCCTGTGACACACCATACAGCATGTATTGTCAATAACAATAACTTGATCTAGTACACTGGACATGTTACTGGTATGATAAATCTAAATAAAAACACAGTTTATCATTACATTATCATTTCGTCATTGTTTTGATAAATTCTGCAGTTTTTAGAAAGGAATATCTAAGGTTGTATTCTCCAGGGATGGTGAGCTCTAGATGTGCTCTACAGAGACCATATTTATTTGCCTATTTGGGTCAGTTGTAACTTACACCCAGTGTACAGTCCCTGTGTACTTCACTCCCATTAATTACTTAGTGCTATCCAGTTCTACAACACTACAACTCCGAGATATCTTTAATGACCAAACGTGGAAAACCGTAGAAACGTCTCTCTTTCCCACCAGATAAAGTGAAGTTACAGCTGTGTGAAGTTAACAAAATGATTGCTACGCAGTGTGGGGCCAGGGAGGTCTGTCAATTCTCAGTAAGTCCTAGATTTTATTTGTGAACAAAACAGCAATGCAAAATAAATCACATATTTTTTCTTTTTCATCATACGCAAACTCCTGTTGCCAAGCATCGAAGTCCTAAGAAAATAGACGATATGGCTACTTCCTTTCATGCTCATAACATCACACTAGGTAGGTTTGAAAGAAAGATTCACAGGTTCATTTTGTGCAAGTGCTTACTACAAATCTAGTATCTAATAGACTGAAGGCCGCCGCTTTAAAACCCACTTTAATCAGTTGCCTGCTGTTTCCACTGAAGCGCCTCTGCCTGTAACTGAAAGTTTAGTTTTTCTCCTTATTTAAATTCAATTAAATCAAATAAAATTGAATGAAAAGTATCAGTGAGCAGAAGATGTTACGAAACGGGACCACCGGGAGTCCAAATCGAGACTTTAACTCAGATCTCCTTTAATAAAAACACTTTTAAGATGAACATTTTCATAGTGAGTGCACAAGAAGCATTGCAGCTCAGGCAGGTCTATGTGGCAACAAAAGACACTTCCCAATAAAATCTGTTTTAGTTTTCCTCAAATTACATATTTTCCCCTATTTTGTGTTCTAGGTTTCATTTTATTTATGTTTATTTATGTTTCATGCTGAAACGTATGAATCCTCATGATCTCCAAAACTTAAATCGCTATGTAACTTTAGTCATTGGTGGTATCGTATCTGTCTCAAATGTGTGTGTGTTATCCTTAATCTGTGTCTGTTTGTCGGAATTGCGTTTTCAAATTGAGATTTTGCGATTGGATGCATGGAAGAAAAGGGCCGTGCAAACTGCCTCTGCTACATATCAATCGTCTGTCTTCCTTTACTTCTCAGTTTTCCTGGCGCAAATCTCTTGTCCATCTCTACGCTCCTCTGGCAATAGCAGATGCTGGCCGAGATAATAGGATAGGAGAGCATGTTCCACATTACCTCTGCTGCTTGGGGGACAAGGCCGACTGCAGCAGCAGACAGCCATGTCAGTCTGGACAGTGTACTAGAGACTGAACTGGATCATACAGTCAGATAACAGATTCCTCCCACCAGCTGTCACTCATCTGGAGTGCAGGGACAATAACATCTGGGTGTTGGAGCGCTGTGGGGTGGTGCATTATGGTTGTTTGCACACAGGTAACAGAAGTATTAATTCTTGCTACACACTTGTATTCATGAATGTCTGCATATGTGGCTAATGGATGTACACATTTATTGTTAGGTGAGTGTCCCATTTTCAAAGACATTTTCAATACTCAAGACTATTTTCCTTCCATTTACCGTTAACATGTGTTAATATACGTACGTGTGTTTTTCTGTGTGCGTGGGTGTGTTGCGTGTTGACACAGACGCGCCGCTTTCTACCCTGACCCTGAGCGCAGAAACGAGATGCAAGAGGCGATTTCTCTAGAGATGTGATGAGGCGAACATTTTATGTGGACCTCATCGTCTTTCCATTACGCTCGGTAAAGAGGTGTGTGGATCAGACAAGAGGCTCGTATCAAATCAGGCCTGGAAAAGCCAATTACACTGACAATAATCTCTCTCTGTACTGCTGCCGGCATGCCTCAGCCATACAAAGCAACAAATACCTCAAACAAGGCCAGTGGGGAGGAGGGGTATTCAAAAATGAGATTTCTACATAAACAGTATATTTGTGAATACTGGCTCATTGTGTAGTTGGTGGAACAAAACCCATAGTTAGGATCCAGTGTTTTTTGGCTTTTTAATGCATTCTGTATTTTGCAGATTCTGTTTTCGGCATGGCACGGCATCTTGTGTAGTGTGTCGTGTGTGAAAGCTGAATAGTCTCACAGGACAAAATATTTTTCCCCCCAAATGTTTTCCAGCAAAATGGTCGACCTCTCCTCTTTTCCCCTTTCACCACTTCCTGAGTGGACAAACATGTTGAAGTATGAAAGGAGGTAGAGTGCTATTGCACATCGGCATCCCTGGAGCAGGCAGGAAGGGCCATGTGTTCTTTAATCACACACAACACGGCTCATCCCAGTTACTATGACATGCATCCACGCCCCTTGCAAGTGCCTTACTGAGGGTGTTATGGAGGTTAATAGCGTCTCCACCCATGACCTCCTGCCCAAACCCAAGGTGCAGTAACGTGAGGTTAGTGAGGTTGAGGTTAATGTGAGTTATTGGGAGCCTATGGCCGTCTTCCAACACACAGCAAGCTTAAGATGCCTGAGCACAAGCATATTATCTAGAGATAGGAGCGAACAGACAAATGAATACATGCACAGATGCAAAGAGGTACGGATCAAAGACACCCATACAGTAGACACAGACATGCACAAACAACACAAAATAAGAGAACCCAATCTGGATCCTGATCTTAAGCTAAGATACTGTCTCACCCTCATCTATGACACAAGGTAATGTCCCCTTATTGAATTAGTGCTGTTCTCCAGTTATCTCCTGGGAATTGTGTGTCTTGGGATGCTTCATATTGCAGTTAATGATGTGAGGTACACAACAGCCACCTCTCAGCGAAAAGAAAAAAAAATTCAAGGCTTTAGCATGTTGTTGGCTTGTACTAGTACTTTTTTTACTCGATGAGCAACTTCAAAACAATATCACCCGCATAAACAGCCCTAGAGGACAGAAGAGGGCACCGTGTTGCGGTGTTAGTGCATGGCTCACAGAGCACGGATGATCTCATCAACTGGGTATTTGGGTGGCCTCGCATAAGCCCTCAGCATGAGTACACATCAGCGCCAGGGGAGCGTGAAATGAGGGAGGTTCAACAGTCACACTATTGCCGCGATGTTCCACAGCACCGGACAGGGCTGTTGGTGACGGTGACACCCCCTCGAGTCTTAGAAAACACACAGATGGGGAGACGGAATGATGGCAAAGGGTAGAGGGATGACAGCAGATGGTTTGGATGGAGGGAATCTCCAGTCGTTAAATTGAGCAGAGTGGAAAAAGGCAGTTTGTATGGATAACATTGGCTAGCAACAGCATGCCACGGCCAAGCCAGACCAGTAATGTGAGGCATTACAATGGGTTACCAATCCATGACTATGTTCAAACCATGTGCAAACTGGAAACAGCAGGACCACTGCTCTCATGCCATGATATTCATGGCAGGAGGGTACTGTGGTGCATGTGGGATGCTGCCAAGACTATGGTGTAAATTAAGTTTAATTTAATCTCTGAAGGTCTCTTGGTTAGGATCAGGACGTGAAATACATGGAGTGATCATTATGCAGTGCTCTACTGAGGTCCTGCCTCAGTGATGCAGTGCATCAACTAAAGGCCCAGACACACCAAGCCGACGTCAAAGAACTAGCGGCGACCGAAGCCGACTGTCAGCTTCGGCGACAACAACAGTCTGCCTGTGGTTCCAAACAGTTAACACGACTGTTACCATATTGATTTCCAAGACCCTGTAACTGAAGATGCATTTCAATCTTCTCCATCATCAGGTAGAGGGGGAAAAAACATCAAGCAGCACCTATAGAGGTACATGAGAATAAATGAAGCTGTTCTTTTCTGCGTCCTTCTCCCCAGCTCTAGACTTCACAAGGTCGTTCAATCACAGGTTATCCCCCCGCCTGTGGCATCCAAAGGCCTTATCTGATCGCTGGCTGGCTCCCCTGGCCCCATGGTGTGAACCAGGTGCTGCGATGACAAAACGCTCCTGGCAGCAATAAGAGAACGGAGAGAGGAGAGCTCAATTAGCTCCAGCTCCAATCCCAGATCCTCTATTGATTTCCCACAGATGAGGAATGGCAGACAGGAGACTGCTCAATCAGACATGCCCATGGGACCAGTGTGTGTGTGTGTGTGTGTGTGTGTGTGTGTGTGTGTGTGTGTGTGTGTGTGTACATGTGTCAGAATCAGCGGGGGATGAATATGTGCTGAGATGTGGCGCTGAGACGAGGTGAACACATTAACAATCCATAGTCGGTATACATACATGATGGTTAAGTAATAGTGCCGTCTATTGATGGTGCCGTGGAAAATGACATGAGTCTTTAAAGGCATGCTGCGCCGTTCTCACTCAGATCAAATGGAGAGGGAGACAGACAAGACATTAGCTCCCTGAAGGGCAAATCAATCTGACAAGTCATCAGCTCCTCTGTGCATCTCTGGACCATTCCTTAGCTTCCCCAAATTAACCTTCACCAGAGGGACGGGAGAGAGACTGTTTGGTGCCTGACAACCCCATTTGTCCTTCGCTTATGGTTTGAGCCTTCCGTCTCATATCTGGCAAGGACGACAATGTTTGCGTGCATAAATTTGTCCTTCGGTTCGAGATAGCGTTCGAGTTTGATGGAGCATCGTTTATTTTCAGAGTGTTTGATCAAGAGGGAATGGGTGTGTGTGTGTGGGAGAGACAGACTGAGTGAGTATGTGAGGGTGTGTGTGTGTGTGTGTCTGTTTTTGGTTCGTTCATGTGAATTAGTAAAGAAAGAAAGTAAGAAAACCAGGAACCTACTGAACCTGTGATGAGAAGGAAAAACAAATCTGATCAGGGTGGTCCTCGAACACATCACACAGGGCCCAATTCAGACTATATATTACACGGATTGGGATGTGCACGTTTTAACTCTTCCTATTCAGACTCGGACTATTCGATTCACACACTTTCCTTTTGCATGGGCTCATTCAAACCATTGGCGTCTTTGTCCTTGCTTATTGGAATGGTGGAAAATCAAACCCTAGACTAAATATCACGTTCTGCTGAGGCATTGCCTTTAAAAACTTAACATTCAGTTTTAGGAAGTTGGTGCTTGAAGAATGAATTGGCAACTTGCCCTTGGGACATTAATTAGTTAAAACATAATAAATTCACTTTACAAAATATGAAATGATTTAGGCTATTCCGCATGTTTAACTATAAAAAAATCAGATTTTTTTTTCTCTATATATTTTTTGCACAGCAGCCTTCTATTTAACGCACTGACAAGGCACTCTCCAGTTTCATTACTTACGTCCATGTCTGCATCACATACCAGAATGCTCATAAAATGTTTCTATAAAACTGTTATTATATTCCTATAAAATTGTTGTGAGTTACGCTCCCTCGTGGTTACATGCGTACAGTCAATGGCTCATGCATCTGTCCTTGATCATGATCATGCATCTTTTCATGACACTGTCTGGCCAATATATATATATATACACACATTCTTTGGTGTATCTACTTGTTGCCATTAAGAACAGCTATGGGAAGTGGAGGACAGAGGCCTGAGATATTCCCACAACAGCGCACAGACACAGCACCTACCGCCAGGATGGAGAGAGGGTGTGTTAGTAGTGCAGGAGGGTGTCAGCTGTGCGATCTGGCTCTGCAAATCATCCTTCAAAAGATCAAGGCCCTATCCATGCGTAAACGCTGGATGCAATGAGCTTCTGCTAAATTCAACACACTTAAAATTTTTCTTGGCACCCTCTATGAGCCCTTGTAGTGCAGTCTCTTTTGATGATCCCTCAAAAATTCAACTGGCTTGTGAGGTTGTGTATAAATGTTTAAGTGATGCCAACTAATCTAAGTGCAAGAAGACGAGTAGCGAGTGGAAGAGAAAAACTAAGGGAACAGCGAAGCACAATAAAACACCTTTATATAGAGAGCTTTACAATGGTATCTCACTCAAACCCAACAGAAGTGTTTAATGGACGAGAATGATCTGAAAGGTTTAAATAGAAACACATTGATTTATCATTATCAGCACAAAACAACCTTAGATAATTAAAAAAGAAAAAAGGTGACGTGAGCACAGCACCATGTTGGACACTTAATAAATAACAACAATAAAATAAAGTGTAATTTTATGTTCATTAAAGATTTGAAGAATTTAAATAAGCTTGCCAGTTTGTGACATTGGACCTACAATATTTTTCATTTTGTGACATTTTGTGCATGAATTTACTGCAGAGCACGACAGACCATCACAACAACTCTACACTTCATTTGATGCCAAAACAACAATTTACATGTTAGATGTGTAAAGTGCTTCATATACAAACAACATGCCACCATTATTTAGTACCGGATGTAAGTCGTATATCTGTAGCTACAAAAACAAGATGCTCACACAGATTCATGTACCGTCATTTTCTAGTGGTTTGAAAAGAGCCCTGTAATTTTATCCCCCCACGTAGCTCCATCTGAAACACTGTAAGAAAAGCCTCTTTAAATGTCCTTTAGGGGACTACCCACTCAACCGCCCTCCCACAAAACGGTTTGACACAACAAGCATCGATACACCTCGCTGTCACAAGACACTTTAATTACCCAGTTTCACTGTCCCTCTAGGCTCGTTCATACACGACGTGGAAAAAGAGGAAAGAACGTGCTAAACAAAAAGCAAAATACCTCTAAGTCAAAAACAGCATTTCTCTGCAGGAGTAGCAGCTCGTCAAGTCTGAGAAAGTTAACTCATCAATGAGAAAGAAGTGCTGGGTCAAAGATGAACTGAAATGTATGAAATGTTATGAAATGGGCTGAAGCTGTTTATTTAGATGTGATGTTTAGATCAAGCGGGTTCAACCGCTCTGTGTGTTGGCCTTGACTACGGCTGTACAATGACGTTTTGAACTGTTGCCTTACATCTCTGAGGCTTTGAAAGGACTGGAGCCTTGAAATACACATACTGAACTGAACAGTGCTTGCATGTGTAATAACTACAGACCATGTACAATTGATCAGGCTCATGGGGCGTACATGTCAAGGACTAACAGTCAGTGCACGCTATAAGAGCAAAGGATCTGGAATGCAAGAGAAGCTGCCCACATTGCTGCTATGATCTCAAATGTACTGGGGCCGAAACATATCCCACGATACAATAGCCTGAGCCTATATCTTTCACTATAGAATGAAAGAAAGAAAGAATTTAATGCTGTAAGCAAATCTGCAGGAAAGCCATTATATGACTTACAGCCTTTCTCTTATGGGGAAATGGATACTATGAATTACACAGCCCACACATAACCCAAAGCACAATTTCTCCCTTTAAGCACATAAACCCCCACAGTCTGCCTGTTATGACCAATGTTCCCTCTGTCTGGGGCCTGGCCTCAGTGTGGCAGTCCCAGTGAGTTGGCTGGACTCAGGTGCTAGTCCCTCCATGGCTGGCCCCCTCTCTTTAGTACTTGCCTAATACTAGGCACACTGGGAATGAACTCCATTACTTGTGGGGGCCTGCTTTCTGCTCTCTCCCCTTTTCTCAATGGCCTTGCATTGTTTTTGTTTATGGCACAGGGGAATGGCAGCTCCCACAGGTCCCTCGGCTGCAGGCAGAAAGGTGATTTCTTTCCCTTTCAAATACCAGACGATAGGGCTCCCACATCACAGGTGACTCTTGTGATGCTGGGTTGTTTGGGTCCCTGGAGGGTACGGGTGTGTGTTTGGTGTGAGTTTCAACGGGCATATACAAGCATGTGATGCTCCACACGTGTTCACACCTATTATACCGTTGCAAGGTGAGCCAATGAGGTTGTGATTTCCATCACCATCACGTGCTGTAACACCAACCCCAAGGACACAGGCCTATAATATAGAGGTCATTCCCACAGAGAGCCTTCCATCCTTCCATTCCTCTGTAGTTTGAGGACGACCGTATGTTGCACCTTTCACAACCTATCATATCTCTCTGGCCCCATCCGGTTCGGACTGGTGCCATGCACAATGCTGCCCGTCTTCCCATGGCTCCACCCATGTTGAAGCATGGCGCTGCCGCATTCGACATGGGCTCAGACATCTCCATATTGGGACTAGGGAGAGATCCAGTGGCCTGGCTCTTAAGAGACTTAGCTTGCAGGCATGAAACTGAGGGGAGCTCCTCACCACTGGCCTTAACAGGATTTAGCCAGATCAAAGGCAACAAGGAAGGAAAGAGAGAGAGAGAGAGACAAAGAAGGAGAGAGATAGTGAGAATGAAAAAGAGAAAGAGAGGGAGAGAAATAGAAATAAAGCTGAAATGACTAGGTGGAAGGCAGACACCCTGAGATGCCACTGTAAATATACCCTCACCAGCCACTATTAGGTACACCTATCTAGTACCAGGTAGGACCCCCCTTTTGCCTCCAGAACAGCCTGAATTCTTCACGGCAGGGATTCAACAAGGTGCCCTTCTACACACTACTGTTGTAAAGAGCTGTTATTTGAGCATTTGTGACCTTTCTGTTAGCTTGAACAAGTCTGTCCATTCTCCTCTGACCTCTCTCATTAACAAGGTGTTTTTGGCCTGTCGCTCACTGGATGTTTCTCCACCAGTCTCTGTAAAGTCTGTAGAGACTGTAGTGGTGAAAATCCCGGGAGGGCAGCTGTGTCTGAGATGCTGAACAATCATACCACGGTCAAAGTCGCTTAGATCACGCATCTTGCCCATTCTAATGTTTTGTCACACAAAAAACGAAACCATTTCTCCATGTCTGCATGCTTCATATGTTGAGTTGCATCCACAAGATTTGCTGTTTGGAGGAGCAGGCTATTTGCGTTAACGAGCAGGAGTACCTAATAAAGTGGCCAGGTGAGTGTATGTATCAACACAATAGTGGAAAATAATACCAATCATGAATGCTCTATAGCGAAGATAAGATGAGTTTAGAAAGAGGGGAGGTGATGGTTGAGGGGTCCCCATACAGGAGGAGATGGTGACAAAGAAGCAGGCAGGGCTCAGGAGTGTTACTACAGCAAGAAGGGAATGTGGTTACAGGGGGGCCACAGGTGAGTCAAAGCAGAGGCACCGAGCTAGAAAGGAAAATAGTCTGTAGTTTTGCCAAAGGGCACTAGTGGTTGGGGCGTTGGAGAATACACATAATATTCCCACACAAAAAGAGAGAGGAGGTAAAACTCGGCAAGAGAAATAAAGACAAACAAAGAGACACAAACACACACACCATGCTGGAGGAGGGGCACAGGTGAGGCTCACATCAACACCTCAAAGATCACACACGCCTGAGGGAGTCAAAAGGAAGAGCAGAAGAGCAAATAGGTTACGCTCTTTATGTTTCACGATCAACTGCTTGATTGTTCAACATTAGTGAGTATACACACACACACACACACACACACCTCTCTATCTTTGCCTAGGAGGGGGGTCATCCAGCTGAACTAATGCTAATGTGCCAATCTGTGCCTACTTCACCTCTGAGCGCTGGAGCCTCTTCACTTCGCATGCCTGCTTCACCTTAAACAACACAGCAGCATGGCACACTATGGCAGCACTCAACATGCCTACAGGTGACAATTACCCCACCACCCAGAAAGCACACAAACACAAAGGCATGCAAGCTTCCACATGCAAAAATTCAAAAGATTCTTAGAAAAAAAAGCCATAATTCGCTCCGGCCTTGGACATTTACAGAAACAACAGCCGTTAAGCATTCAAAACAAAATAGCCGTCACATAAGGCAAAACACCTCCATTTCCTCAGAGGCACAAGGCAATAATGAGGTAATTTGGCTGTTGGTATTTGCTGCCTGCTCCTGCCTTCGTCTCTACAGGTGATGTGATGGGAAACCTCAATAAATTCAGCCATTCTGTCAACAAACTGTTCTATATGTGGATATGAAGAAAGTGGGGCTATTTATTTTAGCATGGAAAATAAATACATCCCCGCTAAAAAAAGCCAGGGGCCTAAATTCAAACAAAGCCAAATGGCCATATATCCCACATACTAACACTGCTGTATGATTCTTCTTTCCCCCCCGCCAATAATTTCAATCTCTCAATTTTTTTCTCTTTTTCCTCTTCGTTGTTCCCACTCCACCTATCCTTGTTTCATCTATTCTCTCTTCCTCCTTTTCTCTCAGAGGAAAATAATAATGTAGCTAATGAATGCTGTGAGGGCATGATACTCCTGGAAAAGTGAGCAAACAACAAACAGGAGGCTTCGTCATCTCCAATCTAAGGTCCCGTCTCGGCTATTCAGCGCCAATGGTACACTCGCATCACTTCCACTCCTCTCAGCACAATGCGCCCAAGACATCAAAGCAGAGAGAGCGACTGAGAGGAAGAGAGCGAGAGAGATGGAGAGAGAGAGAGAGACATGGGTAAAAGAGAATGAGGGAGAAACCCTGAAAGAAAAGACAGACACAAAAACACCCATTTTTGTGGAAACGCAGGGCATCATTACAGCAGGATGTTTCCTGCCATAACGCCGTATTGCCTGGCTGCGGAATGTACCGCCGTCTTTTCCAAGCATGTGAAACCATTCTAGTCGTATCAAAAGTCAGGGAGGTCTCTAATAAAATACACACAGGCATGGATGCAGCAGAACATTAACAGCCTTCCCCACAGGGCCACGGGAAGCTGTGGCACCTTTCATACTCGCTTTATGGAGGATTTCAGCAGCAGTGGAATTAAGCATCCTCATAACATATACTGTCAAAACTATTAGCTGAAAAGGAGGCGAACTGGTTTCAAACACGGGGGAAAAAAATAAAAAAGCCCAGTGAAAGTAAATCATTCCGTCTGAAAGTTCAAACAGTGAATAATGTTGAATTGTCACCAAAGGGGTTGCGTGTTTGAAGGAAATCAACATTGACTGCCTTGATGTTTGAGGGAAAGCAAGAAAACAGCGGTACCACTGTAACTTAGTGACAACTTACAACAGTTTTTGCCTTGTCACGTTCACCTAGCCTGGGGCGTCATTTTGATTTCAGTTCCTGCTTATATGTTTTAGATTGGGGAAGAGAATTTATGAAAAAAAGTAAATGTAAATTGGCAGCTCTCTTTCTCTCTTATCATGGAATAATTAAGTTTCCCTCCACAGATCTGAGCAGGTCTCTCAGCTCCCCTGGTTGAAATGCTAATAGGGCTTCCAACCCAGTTTAATGTCAATCCCAGTCTACTTTCTCTCCTGTTAGGGGGGAGCTCCCTGTCTCTATTTCCATACACAGCAGCAGGAGGGACAGGCAGCGGGCTTACACCCCCATCTGGATCCAGGAATCGACACAAGACAGAAAGAGGAGGAGAAACAGGAGGAGGAGGGTGAGGATAAGGAGGAGGGACTAGGGGGAACCTCTTGTCCACGCGGGAGTAATTGGGGGGGGGGGGTGCGGGGTGCGGTGAACGCAATCTTTAAAACCCGACAGCGTTTCTGCAGAATTTCTCCTTGTTTTGAAATGGCTTGCCATGACAATAGATGATGGCCTCAGACCAGAAGAAAGTGACAGGTCTTTCTAGTTTTCACTCCCCTGTTGTTTTATTTATTTTTTATTTGCCTTATTCATTTTTATTTCCCCCCACAGACCATGTTGATGAATTCATGTGAGACCAAATAGAATCTACGCACAGTGGAGATTTGAGTGAGCCAATGCATCACCTGCAGGGGTGTTAAGACTTGGCGGCTTTTTAACATTCATCATTCAACTTTTACAGGCTTGCATCACTGGTTTGTTCACTCTGCTGTGTGAAAAATGCCACTGTTTCCAGTTTCTCAACACAAAAAGAAAACAGTGAGCAGTATGAAAAAGTCTACTATTGAGTAAGTTGGATGAAAATAAGATTTGCAATGCCGCCATATTGACAAGACCATCTATTTTAGGATGTGTATGACACAGCCTGTCATACACAGCATAGCATGTGTATGACAGACAGATATTCCATATCCAGCTAACCTTATTCTAGCCATGTTAGAAAAGTAGGCTTGTAAGTAAGGCTGTTGGTTCAAATCCCTGAACAAGCTGGGGAAAATCTGGGTGCAGTTAGATTAATGCCTCCCTGTGTCTCAATAACTGCTGTTGAGGTGCCCTTGAGGTCCAAGTGCTGCAGAGGAGCTGCAATTAACCCCCAACTGCTCTGGTGGACCTGCTCAGTGGCCAGGAGTGGAAGGCTGTGGTCGTACTGGGCAGCTCCCAGGTGTGAAAGTGTCTTAATAAATGAGTGTGACGCTGGGCATTTTTGAAAAAGAGCTAGTGTGCTCACCGCCCAAACCACCATGTGTAAATAAAGGTTTAAAAAGGGACAGATGGAACTGGCATCAAATACTGTTCTGTGCTTCATAAAATTAAGCGCTGCCAGAGATGGTAACACAGAGGCAGCCAGAGCCCAATCCGTGGAGTGCGGGAGTGACAACAGAGAGGGAATTAGCGTTGCGATGAGTGTCAACACACATTCTGTACCTGCAGCATCGTTACAAGGCTCCCGTTGTTTAGTGTGGAGTTATTAGCTTTCTGAACATAGAACCGAATCACTTGGAATACATCCCCATGCTGTCAATTACGCTGAGCTTCAAGCCTTTTCAGACGTGTTTGTTTTCATTTCAATCTGTATATGTATGTGTATATGTGTGTATTCCTTTGGATGTGCAAACGTGTGTGTATGTTCGTCTGGATGTCCAACTGGCTGTCCACAGTGGTGCGACATCGCTGACAAGTCTTTGAAAGCCTGGTTTCATTGTAATAATCACACAGCCTTCCCTCGGTGAAACATGGAGCTGTGCTAGGGTCTTTAGTCTGAGTGCTGTTGTCTCAGAGACAAAGCCTTAACCAGATAGACAGGGCTTTATGAATGTGCTATGACAAGACACTTGACTAGGAAATCAAAGACACTTCCACTTCCACTCTTCCAGGTGGTGAAATTATATTCGGGTTTTTTTCCTCCTTTCTTCATTTTTCCCTTTGAAAGTGGTGATCTTGGATAAAAAAACAGTTTGGTTTGCCAGCATAATGTGCTCAGTTGTTATATTCAAACTCAGCATCCAAACACACACACAGACACTTTTTAAAGACTTGATTCCTACCTTAGGATCAGCAGTGAGGAGCTTAAAGGCCTCGTACACCTGCCTCTCTTTGACTCCTCCCCCCAGGTCCAGGAAGTTAGCTGGCTTTCCTCCGTGCAGGTCAATGATATCACACGTGGCCATGGCCAAGCCGGCCCCATTCACTGTAAGGAGGAGGAGGTTGGTATATTAATATTAAGATAACTTAACAACAGTCACATTTAGCCTATATGGATGTGCCTTTTCAGAGGGAGACGTTTGCCAACAGTGTTAGTGTGCTCATTTAATGAGTTAGGTGACTATTCATGATACTGTAGCCTAGTAATGACCTAAACTATAATGAAGCTAGATTTTCCCATTAGGGCCTGGCCGAAGCCCAGAATTTAAACAAAAGCCCGAGAGGAAACAGTGACTGAGGTAGCCAGGACTTAATTAAAATGAACATTACCGGCACTAAGGGGAAGATGAAATATACTGTAACAACGCCCACAATGGAATCCAGCAGTAAATTATCAACCAAAGAGGAGCAAATAGCTGAAAAGACTTAAAGAGGCAGAGCCAACCGAATCAGATCGAAGTCTTCTAATCAGGAACATTCAACACTTTAAGTCAAGCAACAGACAGAAAATTTGATTATGACTGTGTTCTCGACTTCAGAGAAAAGAGGGTTGATTAAAAGAGGTTCTGCTACGCTTTTTTGCAGCCCGTGTCATCATTTAGCCCAGTGCCAGTACGGCTACCCTGCTGAGCTGTGTGGGAGCCAAGCGATTCAGTCCACAAAATGTCGTACCTCATTTGGTTTAGCCGAGCTGAGCTTGTGTCCTGGCGAGCTCCCCGACAGAGGTCTCAATAAAAGGGAAATTCACTTTAACAGCTGTCACTTCGGTGGCTTACAGAGCTCAAGGAAGCTGCAGGGCCTTAAAAGCTGTTTTTACTTTAAGAGGGGCTGGGGGTGGGGTTTGGGGGGGGGGAGGGGGACCAGTGCTAACAGAAGACATCTAATGTGTTTATGAGGCTACAGGGTAAGAAGCGGGAGCACCTGTTAGCGCTGCTGTACACTGTAAAAGCTTTGATTTATGACAAGAGAGGGGGCCTTTAATGAGAATGCTAACAATCTGGCTCACTGGAGACTTTCTGGGCGGATTATGGCTAATTAGAACGCATTGGTTACGGCAGCGTTCCTTCTGGAGTCCTCAGGAAGCTGCTTGTAATGTGGACTGGAGGAGAGCCCAGGCTGCTTTTACTTTGACTAAGTTTTAAGCGAGCTCTTCACTTACGTGGCTGAAGAGACGCATTACGGCCTGATGCCAGGAGGGGTTCACTTATGGCTGAATTCAATCAGCGGCGTGTAAGTTGTGGGTGTGTCCGTGCATGAGCTTGTTCTTGAGCAGGGTTTTGTTCCCATACCAAAGCAGGCGATGTTTCCGTCCAGCCCGATATATTTGAGGTCCCACTTGGCTGCCTCCGTCTCTGTCGGGTCGCTCTCAGTCATGTCGTCCATGGCAAACACCGCCTTCTGACGGAACTCGGCGTTGTCATCGAAGTTGATCTTGGCGTCGAAGCAAACGACTGGGGCAAAGATATAGAAATATAGAGATGACAAAGAGAGAGAAAGAAAGGAATGAAGGCAAAAAGGAAGAGGGCAGGCAAGGGAAAAGGGAAGAGAGAAAAGTAAATAATTCTCATCTCTAAAACCTTAAATAAATGTACTGAAGAGTGTCCCCTCAGCCTGTTAGTCTTAATTATTTCAGAGGTTGGCACACTAAGGCACATGGTTTTGACAGCGTCTCTAAGGGAAAGGCTATTATGCTAAATGGACACTGCCTGAACACTTCAAAGAGGATGCGTTTCAAAGCGACTGCACTCATAATGCTACCTGTAAAAATAGCAGCCATTAAATGTATTAAATGAGTCATATGGTTTGCTGTAAAAATAAAGACACTTTGCAAACCAACACTCTAAACTAACAAATTAAAGTCCAGCAAGTTACTAGCCGGTCTAGTTACTAGTAGGTCTGATTTAAATGTCTTAAGTTTAGGTTTCAATCATCAAAAACAAAACAAACCTATACTACACCACAAAGAAGACATGTCATAACAATGGTAATGTCCATAAAACTGTAACCACTAACTGGCTATCTAATGAGTAGAACTTCACGGGGAAACCCAGGTGTAATAGTGACCCAAGAAACACCACATGGAAACATGGAATGAGAATTACAAACAAACAAGAAAAAAGACAAATAAATACAGATGTGATGTATATAGACGCACAGTGCAAGCAGGCAGGTAGACACACTTGGGCATTGAGGTACAGCCATACCCTCCAGGTACAGTCGCTCTCCAACTTTGCAATCCCTTTAAATAAAATAACAGCTAAAGACCAATTTGGTACTACAGTCCCTCTGGTAAAAACATCCAGTTAGAGCCAAATGAGAGAAAGAAATGTTGAGAAATTTTCCAGCCTGAAGAAATGTTCCTTTCCACTGTGCATTTGCTGAATGCCTCCTGGAAAATAGTTCAGTTCCCTTGTGACATGAACAAAACGAGCCAAACACTGGGCTGATTTTAGTCTTGAAGATTGAAGAATGTCTACAAAGCCTGCCTCAATCACAGCCTCGTTGTCTTCCCGCTTGTTGAAAAGCCTCTTCGTACCTCTCTTCACCTCATTCATTAATATTCATGAGCAATCATGAAACAACAAACTTCTTCTTCTCTTGTCAACGTTTGATAAAGCACACTTCGAACAAGAACCTGTTTTTGAGGAGACTAAATAAAATCAAAGATGTGATGTGTCTTCAGTGTTCTGTAATCTGCCTCGACAGGACACATCACAGTCAATCTGTGTTCAGCGCTGCAGACAAGACAATTACACTTACTTCTTCAGGAGAAAAACAAAGTTCAGAGCAAGTTCAACGTATTAACTCAGTGTAAATTAGTGTAAATAGAAAAAAGAATCATTGCAGCAGCTAGCAAGGAAACAGAATATTCCTGATAAACCTGTGTGATTTGTTTTTCAACTGGATGATGGGCCACTGAAATTTGAATCTCTGTGTGTGCCGCTGCGGTGCCAATCTACACTAGCATCATGTTTTGCCAATTTATTGTGCCAAGTGACAACAGGGGCACTCAAGTCGAGCAATCTCCCCCTGTCTTTAATCATTTTTGTGCATTCAAGTGTTTTTCATTTGAGCAGGGTACATTTATGAGAGGGAGACAGTAAAATAGATGCAAAGACTGGCTTTGAAAGCAGGCCTTGGACCTAGATCAGCCATCTTGACCAATATCTAAACTATAATTGGACAGAAAGGTAGCCTTGTCTCAACCATATTTGCAGATTCACTGCTACAGAGAGGACATACAATATCTGAAGGTTAGTGCTTCCAGCAGCTCTTGGAGACCTTGTAAACATGCTCAACCTGTCACGGCAGTGACACTGAGTAGGTCTATTGGCTTGGAGTTGATCAGATGTTTTCTTACATATTCATACAGTATCCCAGAGAGGTTACACTTCAGTGGCCATGGAACAAAGTAAATGAGGGATATGTCTGAAGCCGCTGCTGTAATTTGTAGCTTCTCATTACAGTCTAAGATGGACTACCTGGCGTCTTCAGTTAATCAGCAACACGCTGCCAATAAGGAAAGCAGTGCTCAGAGTCCTCCTTACAGCTGCTTGGGTTCTGAGCCAGACAAGGTCATGTTGGAAATAAAGTGACACCAATATGTTGTAATTGCAGCTCACATTCTTACGTACATTCAGTCCAGGGGACACGGTCAGTCAGTACTCAATATGTGGGTACATGCATACACATACTTAAATGCTTTATTTGAATCCTCTAAGTAAATGATCCTAATATTACAGGTTCAACATGGTTTTAGGACATTTAGTGATGATGGCAAAAAGCATGGCCCATCTATTACCCATTATGCAAGCACACAAATAGGCACAGACACACAAAAGCATCAATTTAAGAATGAAGAAAAACACAACGGACTGTCACAAAACAGACACCCATATAACCCACACACGCACATGCGCACACGCGCACACACACACACACACACACTCTATGAAACAGGGTACCTTGTCCTTCGGGAGTCTCTCCAAGAGGATTGACTTCGACTTGCGTGGCGTCGACTTTCACGAACAGATCATAGAGCCTCTTAATCTGATCTGCTGCCTGCAAGTTCCACAGAGGACAGTAATTACCCAACGGTTCAGCTCTGAGAAGCCAGCCCCGCCAAGGCCGCTCCCCCTGCCGCATCGACTAAATGAAACACAGCAAATCACCTTCACCATTGCTCTGTGTGAGCATGTAAGCATGTCTTGTGCACATGCATAGGTCCCTGTGCGGGTGCTGAAACGGGAAAATTGAATTATTACTTTTTATTATGACAAAAGGTGCGACAGCTGCTCATTCTATCATTCCATTACGATCCAAGCTTTGGCCCAATATGGTGACAAACCCGATGCACAGTTCAACGGATTCCACATAGCTAACATACCAGTCGCATATATAGTCGCATATAATTGATTTTTACAATGCAGGGCATATCTGGACAAGGACAAGAGCCAGTGAATATGACAACGTGTCTGTTGTACTCTACCATGTACGGTGTATATCTACTTGAGTGCCTTGACACTTTAATAAATCCACATTTTAAAGAATAAGGGAGCTCAGTTGATGTCTCTGTCAGTCGCCGCAACAACCTTTGATAATGAAAGCAGCCTGACAGAACATTGAAAGAAATGCTGTCTTCAAGGCACACAGTTCCACACACACACACACACACACACACACACACACACCCTCTGATATGCTTTCACCCAGAGAAACTTGGCCGAAGCAAACTGACAAAGTGGACACTCAACCAATCACTTTACTCCTTACCTGTTTTAAAGGAAAATTACATCCTAAGATAAACTGTTATATAGTATACACCGATCAGCCATAACATTAAAACCACCTGCCTAATATTGTGTAGGTCAAAACAGCTCTGACCCGTCGAGTAACATCCACATGAATACCAGGATCCAAGGTTTCCCAGCAGAACATTGCCCAGAGCATCACACTGCCTCCGCCGGCTTGCCTTCTTCCCATAGTGCATCCTGGTGCCATCTCTTCCCCAGGTAAACGACGCACACGCACCCGGCCGTCCACATGATGTAAAAGAAAATGTGATTCATCAGACCAGGCCACCTTCTTCCATTGCGCCATGGTCCAGTTCTGACGCTCACGTGTCCATTGTAGGCGCTTTCGGCGGTGGACAGGGGTCAGCATGGGCACTCTGACTGGTCTGCAGCTACGCAGCCCCATATGCAGCAAGCTGCGATGCGCTGTGTGTTCTGACACCTTTCTATCATAGCCAGCGTTAACTTTTTCAGCAATTTGTGCTACAGTAGCTCTTCTGTGGGATCGGACCAGACGGGCTAGCCTTCGCTCCCCACGTGCATCAATGAGCCTTGGGCGCCCATGACCCTGTCGCCGGTTCACCGGTTGTCCTTCCTTGGACCAGTTTTGGTAGGAACTAACCACTGCATACTGGGAACACCCCACAAGACCTGCCTTTTTGGAGATGCTCTGACCCAGTCGTCTAGCCATCACAATTTGGGCCTTGTCAAAGTTGCTCAGATCCTTACGCTTGCCCATTTTTCCTGCTTCCCTTCCAACATATCAACTTCAAGAACTTGACTGTTCACTTGCTTCCCAATATATCCCACCCCTTGACAGGTGACATTGTAACGAGATAATCAATGTTATTCACTTCACCTGTCAGTGGTTTTAATGTTGTGGCTGATCGGTGTATATATAACTTAGACTGTCTTTTCGACTTCTGCTTCAGTTGTGTTTTGCTACATTTCCCAGAATACCTTAAATACAAACATCCTTTGAATATGAAGCTCACTTCACTCCATTTTTACATCTCTGTGCTGCATTGCTGACTACTGAAGCTACTGTCTGTGAAGAAATTGGTATCTTTGTATTCTATGATGGATTTTTCCCTGTACGATTGTTGAACGTCGGTGCAAATGGTGAGTCTAGAAAGATGATGTTCACCGTTGATGTTTTAGATTGTTGAAAATGTTTCTCTTATTAAACTCCATTGTAGCTGTGTTGGAAATATCTTGACATCTAGTCATCTACATTTGGCAAAATAATCATGGGAATATGAAAAATACACTGTCCAATAACAAAATGGACCCAAAAATATAAAGTACATGGTGTTTTAGGGTGGAGTTTTCCTTTAAATCAATGCCCATTCAACAGTCTGCGAAAGAGGACCTTACTCAATGGGACACAAGTAACTTGCTTCTCACAAGCTGATTCATTAAGTTGATTTATAGTTATTCTGTGTGTTAAGATTCTGAGCTAATCCGATTTCTCATGCCACTGAGCCTGTGGAAAAAAATACAAATTAGCGATATGATGCCAAGAGACAAATGGCTGGGAAATGCACCCTACATCTAAGTGTACATATCCATTGTGAATTTGGACTTTGGGAGTCTCTGCTGTTCTCCCCTGGCCTTGCTTTACTAGCTGACACCGCCTGAGCATGACTTTGAGATGACTCTTAAAAATGTTTGTCTCAATGTCCTGAAACAGCACTGGTTGTGTTTCTGACTGCATGGCACACTACAAAAACAATGTGCAGCATGCTGAATCCCATAAAGGCACCATCAGCGATCTCAGCTCTCTTAGCCTGGTTCAGTTTTGTGCGCCATTGACAAATATGACAATAGACCATCTGGCAAGTGAGTCTAGTGCAATGACACTTCACATCATGCCTCTGGAAAACTCTGTGCTCTAATAGCCATACGTTTTAGCTGTTTGTGTGAATGTACTTATGTGTGTGTGTGTGTGTGTGTGTGGTAGGTATTTGCTGCCTCTTCTCTGCAGTACGACTCTGAAGGCTCCAGTGAGCCCATTACCTGTCTCTCCAGAGGTCCTTTGAAACCCAAATTAGCTGCCATGCACAGCGCCTGGTCATCTCGCACACCCTCAAATATATCTACGACTTCCTGTAAGAGACAGAAAAAGAGAGAGAGAGAGAGCAGGACGCTCAAACACTGGACTGTAATTTGACACAGAGTGGATGTTCATATTAAATCACCGACATCACAATTAAGTGGTGGCAAGCTGCCAGACAGGGGAAAAAGGGAGAGAGGGGACTGAAATGATGGATTTATAATTACAGGGCCCTTGTATCGAGGACTCTCTTATAGAAAAGGGCTCTCTCTCTCTCTCTCTCTCTCGAAAAGAGTAGTTTTTGTGTGTGTGTGTGTGTGGCTGGGTGGGTGGTGTGGGGGGTGTAACCTGTATATAATTGTCATTTTGTGGCTAAACTAGGTGTCGTCCATATACATTTCAATGGGATGTGTGTACTGCACTACACTCTGTGCTCAATACCAATCCCACATCTGCGTACTGCTCATATTGTCTGGAAGCTACTGAGCATCTGTGTGCAGCCAGTGGTGGGTATAATGAGTGACATAAATCTCAGTTGGATCTTTACTATCTGCTCCAACATCTGTAGAAGGTAGAAATAATGCAGTGCAAAGCTCAATAAAGATAAGAAACACATGCCAAGTGTTACTGTGGTTTAGACTGCACATCTGTTAGCAATGTCTGCCGTATCCTCAGTCGGCACTTTTGGGAGTTTAAGCAAAGGTAACTACAGTGGATTGAACTCCACAATTACACTCCAACAGCAGAACAGAGTAAGCTGCTATAGTATGTATGTTACTCTGCTACTGTGTGTACTGTATGTGCGCATGTTAGGCTGCTATAGCGTGCATGAATGCAGGACAATACTTTTTATTGACTTAGTGGAAAAAACATCTTTTTGTTAGACCTATCTTCAGCTCTTTAAGCAAAATCTGGACAGGACTGTATCAAAGTGCCATTGTGCCAGATAATATCAATTAATTCTATTAAAGTGACTATCTATTTCTATCTATTTTCTGAGGCAGATATACTACTAAGTGTATAGTGTATGGCAGTGGTTCTCAATCCAGTCCTCAAGGACCCCCTGTCCTGGAGGTTTTAGCTCCAGCCTTACTAAGGCACACCTGAACCAATTAGAGGCTTCAGGTTTTCATGATACATCAATTGGTTCAGGTGTGCCTGAGTAGAGCTGGAGCTAAAACCTCCAGGACCTTGAGGACTGGATTGAGAACCACTGGTGTGTGGTGAGTTCTTGGATGCTAGTGCCCACTTTCTTACAACTTTTATTATTTTTATCGAGCATTTAACCATTTATTACTGTGATGATGAACATAAACCACAAATCATGTACCTTGAAGATGAGTTCTGGGGTGCTGGCGGCCACCTCCTCAATATCTACCCCTCCTTGGGGACTGCCCACCATGACGGGACCATTACAGGAGCGGTCCATCAGAATGGCAAAGTAGGTCTCCCTGCTGATGTCCAGGGCCTCAGCCACCATCACCTGGGCATGGCACAGCAGGAGGAGAGAGAAGGGGAGTGTACAATAACAACTTGAATTGATGGCAAGAGCAGGGGTTCCCACTGTGGCCCTGATATAAAATTCCATGTCTCCCCATAACTAAGTCAGAGTGCTTCCATGATGTAAACATTGATTCCTTCTCGGTTTGCTAATGTTGTTTTTCTAAAGGGCAAAACAGTCTGATTTCCACTACAGTTTGTTAGAAAGAACAACTAAAAAGCATATAATGCAATGAATTTGTGAAAAACGGTGTTCAAAATACATTCTGCTACATTCCTGTAAATACATCCATTAGTAAAATTCCCAAATATTTCCTGACTTCCTCAGAGAATTTTGCAAAAACTCTGACTTTCTCTTCCTGAAGTACACCTCTCATAAATCCATGATATTCCAGGAATCCCATGACCAGTGGGAACCCTGCAAATTATACTGAGCTAGAACACAATGTCACAAGCCCACAGAACAACTTAGCAGGCTCCATGTTTGGCAACATTGCACAGGTAAAATACCCTATGCTATGAAAGAGAGAGAGAGAGAGAGAGAGAGAGAGAGAGAGAGAGAGTGACAGAGAGAGAGAGGGGGGGGCAGAGAGAGAAGCAAGTGAAGAGTCAGACAGACAACAAGCAGACAAAGATAGAATGAGTAATGGAGGAGGAGCACAAGAGGCTCATAGACACAAACATCAGAGAGCCAGGTAGTCGTCCTGTTGTCGACGGGGTGCAGCCTCATTGGATGGGGAGTTTGTTTGGACATGCACAGCCCTTCGGTCCTGCTTCCATCTGATCAACCTCTGAATGAGGATGGATAGCCTTCTCTATCCTCTGTGTTAACAGACATCCTGCCTTTCTCCTCGTCCCTATCTTGTCTTCCCAGTCAGTCACAAACGTTCTCCTCTCAAGCCCCCTGCCCGCCGTCTGCCTTGTAGCCCTTTAGTTCACTCAAACTACATATACTCTATCCTCGCTGTCTTGTCTTTCCTTGTTTCTTCCTTTCTCGCAACCCTACTTGCATCACCCCTGTTTTTCCTATATTCTTCTTCTCCATCCA
Source organism: Hoplostethus atlanticus (assembly GCA_034670405.1). NCBI lineage: Eukaryota > Metazoa > Chordata > Actinopteri > Trachichthyiformes > Trachichthyidae > Hoplostethus > Hoplostethus atlanticus. The sequence goes on along the minus strand of JAXDDX010000153.1, from coordinate 449,527 downwards.
TCTCAGTCATCCCCCTGTCTCATCTTCCTCTCTCTGGGCCCTGACAGCAGATACATAGAACAGACGCAGAAGTGCTGCCCCTCCTCTGTAGTGTGCTCTGCTCTGTGGTCCAGTATGAAGGTGGAGGGTAGATGAGGGCTCTATGGGCAGGTTGACAGCTAACCTCTGGATGTCATCTGACAGGCCGGTGTCTGACCGCACTGTTACTGTGCTCGGTACTCCTGGTCAGTCACCGCCCAGTCGGGCCAGCTCGGATTTCTGCGCAATACAGGTTAACAGAGGATGAGCTGGCCGATTTGAGCTGACGTCCCAGCTTGATGCAAACGTACATCTTATGCAGGTTACGTCCAGTTTATGTTGCGTATTGCATGGGTATTTGTTTTGTTTTTCTGCCCGTGTGACTCGGTGTTGATCTAGCGCCTGTGAACTTCCTTTGCTGCAGGCGCTTTCTATGAAAATGGCAAGTGCGACACTCATTTGATTTCACCTAAACTGTGCAGCAGGGTCAGGAGCGCAGAGAGCTACGTGCCTGGCTGGCAGGAATGAAAGCAAGTCTTAATGGGGAGGACAGATTTGTGTTTGGGGCAGGGGGGAGAGCGGGGGAAAGCGGTGGTGTAGGAGAAGAGAGAGAAAGAGGGAGGGAGAGAGAGGGAGAGAAACACAAGGCCAGGAAGGCATTATTACCTGGTACATGTGTGTTTTGAGGTGGTGCTGTGCACAGCGTGAGAGTTTGTTTAATAATATCCCTGCTTGTTAGCAGCACATAGAAATAGTTGTTTACCAAACACTTTAAATCCAGAGTGGGCCTGGCTCCATGTTTCATTTATGCAATGCAAAGAAAAAAAGAAAAACAGAAAACCCAAACTGTCATTATTTCATGGAACTGCATTACTGGACTCAAATTACCTTGAAACGAGGGCAGACAAACACAAGAAAGACCAAAGTGTATGTTTCTTGTCTTTACTCTGGGCAGTGGCTCACCGTTTTCACTTTCACTCCATCTGTAGGCGTCTGCTTAGTAGTCAGGTTGAAACCCAGCATCTTATTGGCCAGCTCGCCAACCACTGCAGGACTGGGGAGAGGTGACTGGTTCAACAGTATCCATTTCATAACAACCTAAAAAATACAGTGCTACAAAAACGCTAGTCACAGTATAGGCTCTCTCACAGTCCTCAAGTGTCCTACTGTATTTGTATTTGCTGTTATGTTAAGGTATACAATCACATTTAAATCATTGAATTGAGAGGCAAGCACATCTTTTACACATGGATGGAAATAAGTTGTGTAAGCTACTGCATCCAATATAAAATCAACCAGGCATCAATTTATTGGCCAAACTACAGCAACATCTTATCTGCCTACCAAATGCTGGTCTGCCTTTGCCAATTTTCTGATGTCATAGCGTTACATGAATGAATCTCCCAGTCTCTCAGATCTCAGTTTACTACAGAAGCCAGTCCGAAGAGGTATTTTGGCCACGTTGTATGACGTACCCACAAGAAAGCGTAGGGACAGGACTGAGAGAGCCTCATGCTACTGTGACTAGCGTATCGCACTTACATTAACGGGGAAATGTACCAGTTCACTAGAGTTACCTTGGGAAATGTGTACATTTACCGCCCTACTGGTACATTAACCGGGACATGTACACATTATGCATACCAATTTCCCACATTTACTGTAACATATCTACCAAATGAAAGGAAGAGAGAGGCAGGAGAACAGAGAGATGAATAATCAGTAACATATTTTAACACACTGGAGCTTTTCTCATTTAAAAGGGACACATGCCTTAGCATTTTCTGGGCATTAATGTTACATTGTCTGACAAAACACGGCATTTGGGGAATTGTCAGTATGTCTACACATCGCTTTGAATGAGCCTCTCCTTATTCTCGCTGCTTAAAAGCAACCTGCACGCCCGGGCGCCTTCCCCAAGCACGCTCTAGTTTTTCTAAGTGAATACAAATGAAGCCAGGGGTTCTGCTCATCCTTTGATAGATGAGAGGAAGGTGAACTGTGTGTTCATGTCACTGTCTGGGGACGATGAACTTCAGCAGATCTCACTTTGAAAAAGTTTCCGGCCATCCCAAGTCCTGAAGTAGGATGACGATGATGCATGTCTGGGAAAATTGTCATAAATCACCTTTTTGTCTTTAAGGTGGCAGTGGTTGTTAGGTACCTTTACTAAAACAATTCTTTATAGAGAGATAAATATAGATGGATAGAAAGAATATTTATAATGTCCGAGCACAGATTGACAGATTGATTCAAGTTGTTGCTTGGCCTTTTGAAAAATGGATTTCAGTAAAGATTTCAGAGCGTGTCCTCATTGAAGGAATACACCTGTCGCATTTTGTTTTACTATGCTAGGACAAAATAAACCTCAGCCATGGCACGAAACTCAACCAACCTGAGAGAGGAAAACTCAGTATGTGCATAACACTTCTGCCAACATTAAAATCCCTTTTTCAAAGTTTAATTGAGAGTAGTTGTTCCAAAACAAGACATTGGGAGAAAAAAAATCAGCTTGTTTGCAGCGTAAGTAATCCTGACTGTGTCTCTGTGTCTGGGGAGCATCTTCAGAGCGCTTTGAGCCTCCTCTCTCTAAAAGCTGCGTCTTAGAAGAGAAAAAAATAAAAAAAACAACACTTTCATAAGAGTCTGTCTCCTAAATCACAGTGTTGTGAAAAGCACATAGGGGCATACTTACTCCTTAGTTAAGTGCACTCCACCTTTAAGGCCACTGTCGAACACACCCTTCCCTCTGCCGCCGGCCAGAATCTGAGCCTTCAGAACGATCTCCTTGGCATCTGAGAGATCGAGAGAGAAGCAGAGAGAGAGAGAGCTGATAGCGAGCAGGGTTTAGAGAGAAGGCTGTAACACCTCTCCAATCAGGTGTCATCGGCTCACCACATCACCTTGAGTCCCCATTAACTTCTCTGCCCTTCTGATGGAGGCAAGGAGGGGGATGAGGAAAAGAGAGGGGTGAGTCAGGTGTGTGAAAGGATGAGGAGCTTTGTAGGAAGAAGAGATGGTCTAGGCTCTGGAGCTCTACAGCACTCATCCACAAGGACATTTCCCCCAGCACTACTAATTATAGTACAGGCATTAGTATACCCTTATTGAAAGAGACATAACAGGCTTCTTGAAAGGTACCATTAGCATAGAATATCCAGAAAAATGACAACATGGCACTTAGGTCCACTCTCTCATTTGTGTGCAGTCCTTATGATTGGCATCCAATAGCAATGTCAATGTGAAGAGGGAAATGAGCAATTGCACTAGAGTTGGAAAACTTTGCATGACCTTGCTTCAATTACGTAAGCACCTTGCATCCCCTTTGCTGTCACTGCCACCTCGCAAGAACTAATACCTCAGGGGGAGGCCCCCTCAGCTGCCTGACCACAATCTCCCTGTATTCAAATGGAGCAACAAGGACAGTTGATGGAAGAGGTCTCTGGCTAGGTTATTATTATCTAGGTGGGGGAGTTCAGCCATTGACAGGTGGCTGCCATCAAGGTGGATGCAGAAGTGCTGGGTGGGCGGTAGGGAGAGTGGAGGAGGAGCATCTGTTACGCCATGCCTGAAAAGACACCTTGACCTTGGGCCAGGGAGGAGCTCATCCTCCCTTGACTGGGTGAGACGAAGGTAAGGGTGGAGAGGGTCTAGACAGAAGCTGGTGAGAGGAGAGAAGCTAAAATTTCTGGTTGCTGCTACTGCTGTTCGTAAGGACAAGAGCCAGAGAAAATAGCCTCTGACAGGGTGGCAGGGATTAAACTAACACTGCATTAGTAAGGCCGTTTCTCTGTGGGGAGTTGAGAGCTGAGAGAGATACAGACAGTAAAAGAGAGAGAGAGAGAGAGAATAAAGGTGTGCTCATATGCAAAGGGATTTGAGGAGTCATAAATGAATGAATATGTTAATAAAAAACTGCTACCGCGCAAAATTAAAAAGGAGTTCAAAGAAAGATGAAATAAGAGTGTCCTGCGGGCATGTGCAGTGGAGAGGGACGGCACAGAGGAAATGACTTTTGTTAAAAAAAGTGAAAAAAGCAGCACAACGATGAGGCAATGAGGGAGATTGCTCTGTGTGAGGTGTGGAAAAGAGTAAGAGTATTGACACACTGACGAGGACCTTAAAAAGATATTATTTTAAAAGCTAAGCTATATTACAAATTAAAAGGCATGTGATGTGCCAGGGAGGGTAATGGGGTGAAAAAGAGGCAGGTGTTCATTCCTGCTGCACCAGTAATTGATAGCAAACCTGCTTATTATGCAGCACACAACAAGACATGAGGCAATATCAGCAATAATAGATGGACCCTGAAAGAGCAATTTGCTCATAATATGAGGAAACTTAGTAATGTAACTTAGAATGTAAGAAACAAGAAAATGCTGAATGTAATGTGATATAATACAGTCATACTGTATCCCAAAGATTGTATGATCAAAAAACGAACCCCCACTCTGTATGTAGAGGGTAATGATGTCCTCAAAGATCACAGTGAACATGGTGCATGGGAAAGAGCAGGGCAGCCATTAGCTGGTAATATGACAGACATAAGATGGCCTCTAACACACAGTCAGAGTTTGGTCCCTAATGAGAGCAGAGTCAGGGGAGTGGACAGACAAGGAGGTATAGTATGTAAAATCAGAGAGAAGTGGTGGTTTTATCACCCAGACGGTGTGTTGAGCAAGGGCACATGTTTGGAACTAATCAGTAAAGACACCAATGAACAATGTTAGAGTCTCACAGACACTTCGAGGTGTTCATTCAGTATTTGATGCAATATTAAATCTGTAGAGAGATCAAAACACGATGTGTGGATAACATGGCATAAATAACTTCTTTATTTGTAACGACCAAGAGGCATAGGAAAATCCCATTCTTGGGGGGAGAAGGCCATGTCATTACATAATCTGTTCTCCACTTCCATTTGTATCATGCGCGGCCATTGTGAAGAGGCAGAGAGAGATTTTCATCTCCATTTACTTTGTATATCTTGGGGACACAGGGGAGGAGATTAACATTGCACAACATCTCCAATCGCATCAGATGTAATCGGAGTAACATGGTCATCATCCCCGGGCCTTACTCATTTCCCAGTAATGAGTGCAAATCAACTCCCAGTCTGTTTGCCAACGACAGCAGCAGGCAAAGAGAATGTTACTTCTGCCATAAATGTCTCTCTCTCCCTTTCTCTCGCTTTCTTTTTTGCACTTTAAACGGCTTCTTCCTCCTCTTCCTCTTCCTACCCCCCAAATGTAGCCCAGGGGTGGGCAGCGGCAGTGTTAGCATTGGTCTGATATTTAATTAAGCTGCCGAGGCTGTGCCATGAGGGAAATGCTGGCTGGAAAGGGACAGATGCAGGCTGTGCACCAATCCAGAGAGAATAAGATATGGCCACTGTCTGCATAGAGAGAAGCACAGATCAGGGCCCTTCCCAGTGTGCTTGTGTGCCATAATTAAAGTAATGTGGCGGCTAAATAGAGAAGACTAATCAAACTCTTGGGAGAGAGGGAGCAACAAACACAAACACACGCAGCCACAATCAAAGTCAAGAGAGAGTCTGAAGCTGCCTATGGATAAATGCTACAAACGATTGCGGAAGAAATCTTCAACATCTGTGTTCGTCATCACAGTAAACCTCCAGGTTATGGTGTAGAAGAGTGCTGATTGCTCTCAAGACGCATAAATTAGTCTTAGGGAAAAATAAACCTAACCCTAAGTACGAGGCCAATGGCATAAATCATGTAGACATATCTTCCATTGGCCATGGTATGTCTTTAAATAACGTAAATAGCATGAGTGAGGTATCTCACTATTTGGTACCCCCCTCAGAAGCCTCTATATATCATTACTCCAGCCATGATAGGCTGGCGGTTGTGACAACTGTGTCAGGAGGAGGGACATCCTATCCTATATAGGGTGGACATAGTGTCGTCTGGTCATTCAAAATAAGTTATCCTTGCATCACACAAGGAGGGTGGTCTGGTGAGATACCTAACTCATTCTACAGTCATTACCTAAAGTAACCATAACCTAAAGTTTCAAGCATTCGCTCAGTACCTCACTATCTGCTATGTGTGGTGTATTTATTTGTGATTGATGTGTGGTGTGTGTTTAGGATGTTTGCAAATTCTACAAACTGCTCAAGACTATGTGTCCAGGTGCCCCAGATATCATCTAAAAATCTTTGAATGGGGAATGACGCCATATTAAATCTGCTAGATGAGCGGCAACCATCGCGCAGTCGCAGTGAACACAAGCACGTGTCGGTATGGCCAAGGAGAGGCCAGGAGGGTGGTAGTTGAGTGTTGTGATGCGAGTGTCACGCTGTCAGGGATCGGGCTGGTCCTGATCATGGCGGCACTGTGGCAGTTTTCAGTCAGAGTCGTTGCACAAGCAGGCAGGTCACGTCAGTTGCTGTAGAGACGGGTCGATGCTTCGACCCAAGTCGTTCAGAGTACAGAGCAGAGTAGCGGCTGGCTTCTTGGTTTCTGGATCAGCTGGAGTGAACTCAATCGGCTATCTCGGCGAGAAAATCCCTCTTTGCTAGAGGGAGGAGGCCTTAGGTTCCTGGGGGACCCAGTGGGGGTCTTGTCCTAACATAAATGCCCTGGAGAGGAATGTGATGTTGATATGTATTCTGTCTAGTCTGGAGGAGGGGGGAGGTTGATGTCTCCTGCATACACTACAGTAGCAAAACCATGGAATTCCCCCTTGTCACTCTCCACTGCAAAAATCTCGAGGACATGGCGACGCTGTTCCTTCTCTAGCTCCTCTGCCAACAGATAACAGGGTTTAATTTGGGCCACATTGACGGCTCTGAAGTCCTCCAAGACAATTTCGTAATTTTTAATGGACTGACTTTTTGTACCAAGGTCCTTTCCAACAAGGGAGCAATTTTTGCTCAGAATGATTTTTCTGCTTTTATGTATGGGTGAGTTTTTAGCCAGACTCTGTCCTGGTCAGCATAATTCTGCTCACTTCTTTATCGTAGTAGTGTTTTTGACAAATTTTTGCCTTTGATACAAACATTTGGAAATCAGATATCTGTGCTTTTGTTGTCTTCCGGATTATCAGGTGTACAAAACCTGGGACTGAGTTCCACATCCATGGGACCTGTGGGCAGTTGGGTTCTGCCGGTGTCACACCTGCCGACTCATGAAATGCAGAGTTTGTATGAACTGCATGATATCTACACCAAGCATCTCCCATGGGCATTGGACAATGGTTTGCTACAGTTTCCCTGGAAGTATTTGGTTTTCAGATTTGTGAATTTGACATATTTGGGATCACCTGACATGATGTCTAGCATCCTTAATAGCACAGCAAAAGGTCAAGGGGTACTGTATATAGGTAGAGGATGTCCCTCCTCCGGATCTCAGTTGTCTGCCAGTTGCCAGCCAGTCATGGCCGACATAATGATGTAGAGGCTTCTGAGGACAATGCAGAGGGGCATACTCCATAGTGAGATACCGAGTGAATGGTTTAAAAAGAACTTCAATTACTTTGTCATCCTCATCGTCAGAGCTGAGTAAATCATGCAATTGGAGTAGCCCTAGCTAGCTCTTGATTCACCATAGGGTGCCTTTCTGTGTCATGTTCATGGGTCACTGGGATTGGGAACAATGTACTCATAACCTTTACTTAGCAAAAAGAACTACAGGCGATGTGGAACATTAACCTCTTTTAACAGGGCAATCATTTTGACTCATCTGATCAGCTTTCTTACTTGCAAAAGCAGAAAACAGAATATATATATATGCACATGGTTGCTCCTGCACTTGTATTGAACGGGCAAGTCCAGCTTTCCATACACATTTACCATTTCCAATTCAGCAAGACAGAAAAGGTCAGACCAAAAAATATCTCTCCGTTCATGAAGTGATGGAAAGTGAAGGGAAGGAACGGAAAATAAAAACCTTCCACACTTTTTCCTTCACCTTGACATATAATGGCCTTGGGATTCAGCAGTAAGGATAAGGCAAAATATCTTGGCCTGTAGAGTTCAGGTTGAAAAGTCAACAAACATTGATACATCTTAACCATGAGGCCTTGCCATTGGCATTTCCATAATACCAAGTGTTGGACGTTTTTTTATAATAAGCAAAACACAAAACGAGTTGGCAGAGAAACCTGACAGAAACCACTGTCAAATGAAAAACAGTTTGACCTCTTTGATCCGCTATACCTAACTATATCATTACCACCTCACTGTCTTGTTGCCTCTCCTTCTTTTTGCCTCTAGTGTACCTGGTTAAGCCCACTCTCACTCTGTCTGCCTCTCCCTCTAATGATGCCATCTCAGTGGTACTCAGTGGAGGAGAATATCAGCGTCCCCAGACTGACGGTGGCAGCTTCGTGTGACACGTCCTTCAGTCTCCGCCCGCATGACGGCTGAGTCCTCATTAGAAGACAAGTCCACCTGGCTTTCAGACACAGATAGCACCTCTAATGACATCCTGAGATTGCCCTGGGCTGTGCTCGGTGACAGAGAGGCACAGTTCAAACCCCTGGCAGAGGGTTTTTCATTGCCATCCAACCAGAAGAGTGACGGTAACGATAATGGTGTTGTGGAATGACGGGTGCTAAATGAACCTGGGGATATCTGTAGGGAGGATCATTTGTCTCAGAGGGGAATGAAGGCCTGGCAAAGACATTTAGTCTCATCTGACCACATCATGAGCCAGTTTACCGGACCCATGCTAACTCTAGTTGCAGACTACATGGCCATCTCTAGAGTATCCTCATTAAAAAAGAAATGTAAATAAGTGACCAACAGAGTCTACACAAACATGCTTCAGTTGCTCAGTTCACAATATTGTTATTCCTTTTGGCATGGCCAACAGCAAATACAAGTACATTCCATAGGCTACATGCTCTGCTGATGGTAATGCACTAGTGGGCAAGATGGCAACCAGAAAGACAACACCCTGATAAAGTGCACTTAGTGGTTGGAGCTCCCTATAGCCAAAGCACAATGCTGTTTGTGCATTCCACTACACTGGAGTGATTACCATTTTTGAACCAGATTAAACTCAAAATCCTAACTCACATCAACAGCAATAGGCAGCCTGCATTTATGCAAAGTATCGTGACAAGTAATAATAGGCTACATGTACACTTCCACTGGCACATTAGTATCATCCTAATACGATCCGGGTATATGTGAGGAATAATTCCGTGTCTCACCCCACAACATGAATAGGTTAGGGCGCGTAATGAGGAGGTGGAAACACTAAGCTGCTTACAGAAATCAGCTCTTTGAGAGACATGCCGCCTTACCCTGTAAAGCCTATTTACAGCTGTTAAGACAATTTCAGATGCATGGCTTTTCATGAGAAGAGAGACCTAAGCGCCAGCTAATGCATGCAATGACAACAGGCCCTTGGAGAGGGCAGAGTTATGTGTGTCTGAGCTGCTGTCACCCAACTGACTGTCTCCTCATACTCACATCACTTTACGTCCAATGCACATGCATTTTTATATCCTGTACATCTGTTTGTACACACACACACACACACACACACACACACACACCTCTAAGATTATTAACTGTTGTCAATCCTGCTGCTTTTTCATATTCATACTTTCTTTTAAATTCCCATTTCTAGCTTATCCGCCCTTTATTGTCTAATTGTTATTTTGTTTGTGTTTTATATATAGATGTGTGGTATAATGTATACCTACCCAGTTGAAATGTGCCTCGTCCCAAACATTTAATTGTCCAGTATGACTGTAAGTGATACTGTACACATGACAATAAAAGACTTGAACTTGAACTGGTGTGTGTGCGCTTGTATTGTGTGTACACTTGTGGAATCTCAAAAGTTGTGAGTGTGTGCAGTGATTATAGAGCCTGTATTAGGGTCCCAAGTTGGTCCTATGCCTGTCGGTGGGTCGTCGAGCCTGTGTTAATGACCTTGTGTTTAAAACCAGCCCCTCCCCGCCCCCTCTCCTCATTGGGTGTGCGTTTTCATGTAGCAGAGCCAGGAAAACTCTAACCTAACATCCGTCTTCTTCTGACAGGCCGGTCCTCCGAAGGGACCGGAGTCATTCTGTCCATCAGCTGGAGCCCTGCTGGGAGTGGGGCAGTGTCGCACAGATACCTGCAGCTCACGCCAGCTAACTCGCTGCACTCATTTATTCCCCCAACAATCTGATAAAAGTGGCAAACGAGGACACTGATGTGCTCCTGTGGCAACGAATTTGATTTAGAGAGTGGGGAGGGGGGTGTAGAGTGAAGAAAAGTGAGACAGAGAACAATAACAGTCTGGAAAGAAGAGGAGAGAGGAACACAGAAGAGAGTGAAAGAGGAAAAGTGAGCGAGTGAACAAGCGAGAGAGGAAAGAAAAAGATGGAGTGAGATGAGAGAGTTATAGAAAGATTGAAACAAAGGGAAAGAAAGGTCAGAATGTGCAGGCAAAACGCTGTGGAAAGAGCATTAGTGGTTAATAGCTATGTACTGTATATGAACCCTATTTACCTGGGAAATATTGGCATAATATTTTAGAATACATTTTCTTTACTAGTGTACACACACCAATCAATCTCATGAGACCCCCTTCTGCATATCTTAAATGCCACATCGATAATGATATACAGTGCCAGACGCTGGAAGACTGAACTGCTCTTCCTTAAGCAGTGATGCAATCATGCTCACCATATATATATATATACACATACACACACACACGGTACTGTACATCAGGTGTCAGACATTGCCATCAGCCATTAAGAAAATGTTCCTTTGAAATCAGTGAAACTATTTGAGATTTTGAAGTAAAGGTGTGTACATTCTTTTAGAGTCCAAAAAGCGGATAATTCTAACCTATTATATATATATAAGTGTCTGGCTACAGTTTGATGCTGCACTGTAGTTTGTTTCAGCTTCTGTTTACATGGCGAATAAATACCAATGTTATACTTATGCATACTCTTTCAAACCAATGCGCTCTGTGGAGCAGGTACAACGACACACTGACACCAGCAGCACAACAGGTTTAGTGGAATTTGAGGTTAACTCCTGCTGCCTCTATCTGACCTTTGGAGAGCACCTCACTACAGTCATCACCCTGGAAATGAAAATACCCCTCCCCTTTATGCCCAATACTGACTGTATCTGTGCACCACCTCCTTCCCTTGCGCTCCACATACACACTCTCCATATTGCTCTTGCTTTCTGAGCTTTGGAGAGCAGTGAACAACACCTCAGAACTTCTCTGTAATACTTCAGATAGAAACAGCTGCTGGCAGGAGTAATGGAAGATCACAGTGGATATATTGTACAAATCCCCTATAATATATATATATAGTATTGTGTAACCTAGAGCAAAGAGGCTTGTGGAAATTTCAGCAGCTGCATTGGGTTTCACAAGAGTGAACATCTGTGCAAATCAAGGAATATGTAGGCGTATATGGCAAAAGCTAATGATGCTAATGGACCAGGAAAGCAACAATACCTTATCCAGTGAGACTGAAGCTGCGTGTTCTTTTAAAGTTCAAGGAACCATTCCCATTCAGTCCACTCTCTGTCCACTCAACCAGCATGGAGAGGAGAGGCTGGTGTACAAATGCACATGCACATTCATATACACAAAAGCTTCAATAGGGTCATCTTATCCAATACCACTTCAGACAAAGACAGAAGAGGAGGGGCCCTGGTTGAGCCCACCAGCACTAACTGCCACTGTCAGCGCTTTTCACCAGAGACTCTGCCTCATTTTCTGAAGGGGGAAGATGAAAGTGGGCTTAAAAGGCGCTTGAAGTGTTGAAGTGCATGAGGCAGGCTCCAGTGGGAAGAGCGTGAGTGAGCAGGGAGGGAGGGGAGTTGCGGTGAGGAGAGGTCTAGTCATGTTCCATGTTTAAACCAGGCTTGACAGGACGTAATCTGTCCATCCCTAGTTAGAAAGGAAGCAGGCCTCAAGTGTCTATAAGCTTCGTTTTACTGCTACTACTTACTTTCTTTGCATTCCAGCAGAGTCCAGCATTACAGAAAGGGATGAAATTGGGCCTAGGTCTCATACAACACTACCATACAGATGAAGCTATTTAAAAACTAGAGAGAGAGGCACACAGAGGGATGCCAATGAAAAAAAAAAGCATTATATTTCCCCTTACAAATTTACTGCTCAATGGAGCATGGAATAGCCCTAATAAAACATGCAACTTAAGGCCAACATTGTCCAAATAATGGCTCCACTGCCGAACAAGTGTTGGGACATTGCATTGGGGTGGCACAGAGGTGGAAGTGAAGCTGAAGTGTGAGTAATGGAAATGTGCCACCCTGACATATCAATACTCAGCGGCCACTACCAGGACTCCAAAAAATTAAATTTTGATTTGTGAGGTCCCACTACAGTGTGCCTCTTGTACCAAATAATGTGCTCTCAACGGCATCTGAAGTAGCGTTTCCTATTGGTTCAGCTTAGGAAAAAATCAGATCTGCTAATTACAGCCTTTTACAATCCATAGAGTTACACATTTTCATGTTAGTTCTAGCTTTTTTTCATGATCTATCTGTACACCCACCTACCAACCATTCAGAAGCTTGTGTGTGTGTGTGTGTGTGTGTGTTGTCATGCATGTTGGGTTTTGTAGCTCGGTGCAGTTGCAAGCATTATGGAAGTCTGTAGGCGGTAAACACATTCAAACCCGAATCTGCACTCGGTGAATAAATATATTTCTTGGCACATGCACACAAACACAAGTTGGATTGCCACGTTAATCCTACAGCTCATGTTCCCTCCATAATAACTCTACCATGAAACAGCGGTAGACGTCACATCTACAAGTAGGGCCTTTCAGTACAGTATGTCTGCTCGATGCCAGCTTTACACATTCAAGGTGTCCTCAATCCTGCAATACGGAAACAGCGCATTAAGCAAAAGGTAGATATGGGGAAATAGAATAGGCGTGGTGGGGGCATGTTGGTCATTTGTGTAGAACATAGGCCAATGGGGATGGGGGGAGAGAGTGGAGCAAGACACAAACGTCACGCATGGGTGAGGAAGTCCTCGAAGCGGGTTGTAGTGATGCCCGTGGTGCGGAGCAGCATTTCTGTGACAGATGGTACAGGCTAGGCGGTGTGTTGGGTCGGCGGAGAAACATATGGTACTCTCTAGATGATCTCATACGCCAGCGCCAGGCCCAGTCAGAGGTGTAAATGCTTCTCTGCACTTTGCCAGAGAAAGCAGAACCATCATCATCACTAGCAGAAATGTGGAGGCACACAGAGTGAGTGTTTGTGTTTTGCCATAATACCTTCTTAACAGTGGAATTTTTGATTATACATTAACAACTCTGATGCATCACCATCACTGAGAACTGAATCATAAGCACACAGACGTATATTAGGGATATGCATTTTCAATCCCCCCCCCCCCCCCCACAAATGAAATAGTGTAAATTAACAGTTTTTAACATGTAGTCACACCAATGTCTCGCAATGTGATCAAGTTATATGCTCCCTATAACAGGTGCATCTGCCAATCAATAGGCCTCAAAACATTTACAAGAAATGTGAATTGTAAAAGAGGGCTGAACATGTACTCAAAAAGACATCGCACAACATTCATAGCTCAGATTTACAGATTTATTGAACATTTATTGAACATCATACAGTGATGTTTTTGTCACTCGCCAGGCCGTCATTGGAAATGAGAATATGTTCTAAACTGACCTGTGTAGTTAAAGAAAGGTTAAATAAACGTGTTGATGTATGATTAATAAGTGACTTGTTGATTTCATGGACTCCGCTAGCAGCTGGGGTAATGTCACTTCACAGATGGTAACATCCAAAGATCAGTATTGGAGGAAAAGAAAAAATTATTATCTTCTGTTATTGAGTCCATATTGGGTTTTAGTCAGACAGCTTTCTCAGACTGCGCCCTTGTCCGTCTAGCAGGTGATGCTGTGTGGTGCAGTGTGTTCACAAGCAACAGCTGAGTGAGATTAGACTCTGGTGTGACATAGGACATAACGTGATGCGCACCTAGTGGGCGCAGCATTAGAGATGGATTTTAGATACATTTCTATAACTTGACCAACTTTTTATTTTGGTGCGGCCGTGCCAATATTGTAGCAGTGCTCCACAGATGAGCCCATGTAGGGTGAAAGGCCCCTTAAGAGTCTGTTAACCAATTACTTACTTTGCGGTGGAAAATGTTCTCGGGGGCATTGAGGTGGCAGGAACTGCACTGTTTGGCAAGGACACTAGGTTTCTTGAGGCAGTTTTCTTTCCTCTGCAATCATCGGAGTGGACCTTGAGGTAATTTACTAATTTTTGCTCTGTATCTTTGCAGATGAAAAAGTGTTAATACATCGCTATTCCACTTTTAGGGTGGTGCTCTCCATCTTTCACACCAGCTTCCAGTTTCTCAGCTGCGGCTACTCCAGTTAAATCACTGCATCATACAAATCAGTTTCTACTAACTGATCACGTCACCCACACCACTGATCAAAATCATTAGCCATAGTACTTTTAAAAATTGACCAGTGTATTTTAGACAGGACTTAAGTAATAATAAGTAATTAATAAGTAACTTTAGGACTTGCTGTGTATTACCTATTCTAACATTTCTTTTAAATATATCTGAATGTCAAAAATCAATTTCAGCATCCATTTCAAGGAATCCAGTATTCAGCTACTAATGCCCATCACTAATTGATATCCATGGTCTTGATCAATATCGTAGTGGCTCCAGTCCACTGATACCCACAGCTGCCTTGTAGGATCAGTTTCATAATTACAGCTTAGAGAAGACAGAACATTTGAGTGGCTTTCATGGGCAGGTCTTAAATTTGGATTAACTTCTTCTGGCTAATGGAATATTTAGCTACGATAAAAATGGGCTAATCAGAATCCTTTCATTAACAAGTGTTGTGTGTTGTTTAAATGCAGGCTAGAAGAGGTGCCAGGTCTGTGAAAAATACTTATGGGCTGGATAAAAATGCTGAGGTCTACCTGTACGGACTGACGTCAACACAAAAGCAAACATAGCAGTTCATACGTTGAGCTATTACTGCGTTGAAGAGATCCTGGCTTCTGGTTTACAATGAGACCCGTCTCAATTTACAGGTCGCAGGCCAGAGGCACAGGAGGGCTTTGAGCTGCAGTCGACTCCACAGACAGCAGACAACTAAATAAGCTGATTGAAAACAATGACTTGATGATAGACACAACAACAGTGTCCTTGGCCTTCAGCTGCTTTTATTTACACACATCATCTTTGACTTGACTAGACTATACAGGCTTTTGAAGATTGACAATGAGCAAAGCAAAAGCCTCTCTGCTTTCTGTACAACTTTCATGGAAGAAATGAGCTTTGCCTATAGCATGTTTTGGTGATCCAGTGCAAGGACTGGTGCCCTTTAGATTTTTGAGCACTTTGAAACATGTCAACTGAAGACAACATTGCCCAGCAGATTCAAAGTAATGGAGACATGCGTGTCAGATCTGGAAGGTGCTGTAGATCTCTCCAGCTGTAGATCTCTCGATCACCCCCGCTCTCTCTCTCTCTCTTTCTCACACACACACCCCTGAAAGCGAATGCAAAGCGAACGCAAAAGACAAACATACACGCACGCACATACACTTGCACACCTCCCTCATCAAAGAGTTAGCCACTGTCAGGGAGTCTCCATATTATTTGGTATGCCGACATATCAAGCTAGCGATCCCTCTAATAAGCACACATGAGATTTGACAGTCATGCATAAAACTGCTCTGTTTACACTGAATATTCATAGCTGGGTGAAATAACTGAATATGATTCCTACCTCTGTTAATTGTCATTCTGGCAGCCAGTCTGTGCTGAATAAGTAGGAGCAAGTAAGGGCAGCTGAGGTAGATAGGGGTGAACAAGGAATGAGAGAAATGAGAATAACTTTTGAAAAAAAACAGGAGGAGAGAGGAAGAAAAAGACTATTAAGATACAGAGGACACCGATTTTGATGTGAGATGTTAAAGGAAATTTAAGAGATGATGAGAGAGTATACTGTATCTGTACAATACGGCATGTTGTTTAAACTTACAACCTGGTAAAAATGCAATACAGCAAAGAGACTTGGAGGCAGTACGACAGGGACATTTTTTTCCCCCTTCCCCTCACGTACACTGACAAATGGCATTCAAAAGCCGTATTCCATCCATGATGGAGGTGGCCAATTCAATGCCATGAGGTATACTTTACAAGATGTGAAAAGAAAACCTCACTCAGCACGTTACACTGAAATGAATTGAACTGAAACCGCTCGGACACATGTTATTTCAAGCAGGTAGCGGGAATAAATGGTACACGTTTAAAAAATAATAATAAAATACACGTTGCTCCCATTCATCACACAGGCTCAATATGTTGTGAAGATAAGAATCCAAAGCAATGTTCTCTCCCATCTCTGCTTCGTCAATCACTGTTGGGGCAGACAGGAGGCCTGGCAGACATGAAGGCTCTCGCAAAAAAGAAAGGGAGGGAAAATATGGTTTTGATTTAAAATTCACACTGAAAATCCATCAAGATTTGCTCAACAGATGCATCTGTCAAGGTGGCGACACACAAAGTGGACCATATAATCACACTTTCATTGGTTGCGGCTGGGCACAGGTGTGTGTATATATATGTGTGTGTGCGCATTTGTTTGAGCGCATGAGCATGGCCATGCACATCTGCTTGTGAAGGAAACATGAATCTATATTCATTACAGGAGTTGTCCTGATATCTCCGACCCTCAAGAACAGCAGACAGGAGTATATTTACAGTTCTGGCCAAGATCATTGGCACCCTTGCATTTTATGCAGATAATGTACAATATCTCTGAAACAACTGGAAATTGTAACAACTTTCGGTCTTCACACGTTAGCATACGAATACAAATATTTAAAAAATATATATATTTTATAGCTTCACAATTGAAAAGTGGCTACGACTATGATTATTGCCACCCTTTTCTAATACTTGCACATAGTTGCACAGCCTTTGGCAAACGTTTCTTAACAATCATTAAGCTTCTTGGACCTTTCTGCTGGCAGTTTCTCCCTCTCTTCAACTGCAACCCGCTCCAGTTATTCAATGTTTGAAGGATTCCTTTGACCAACTGCACATTTCTGAGAACTATTGGTTCTCAATGGGATTGAGGTCAGGACTCATCGCTGGCCACTCCAGAACGGTGCAGCGTTTACCTTGAATCAATCCTGGGTGTTTTGGATCATTATCCTGCTGGAGGACCCATGACCTTCGATTGATAGTTAGTTTTCTGACACCGGGTAGCACATTTCACTCCACGTTCAAGACGTCCAGTACCAGAGGCAGCAAAGAGGCCCCACAGCATTATGGAACATATACCGTATTTGACTGTAGGTAGGGTGTGCTTTTCTTTAAATAATTAATTTAATTATCTGTTAGCAAAGAGCTGATCTGCATTGCCAAAGAGCTCTAATTTGGTTTCATCGGTCCACAGAATATTTTCCCAGAAGGATTTGGGTTTGTCCAGGTAGGTATTGGCAAAGATAACAGGCCTTCTTGTGTTTCTCTTTCAGCAGTGGGGTCTTCCTTGGCCTCTGACCATAACACCCTTGATGGTTCAGTGTCTAGCGTATGGTACAGGCTGATTACCCCAGACCTCTTCAGGTCAGCCTTGAGATCTTTGGGTGTCATGTGAGCTATTTTTTCAGTGGCTTACACAAACCTTCAGTGCCAGTTTCCTCTTACCACCATGTCCTGGGAGATTCTTAACAATTATATGAGCAGCAAACGTCTTAATAACATTTAACTGTGGAAACAGGGGCAACGTCTCTAGTGACGGCCTTATAGCCTTGTGAACACTTGATAATAGTTTTTCTGCTATGACAGCTCTTTTCTCTTCACCATTTTCACAGATGACCAGGGATGCAGAACAGCCCAGTTTATCACTTTAAAATGGATAATTGGTTAATTTATACCATGTGGGCACCTGCAATATGTGTGTGGAATTACTCCGCAAATGAGAATCAATTTCCTCCCAAAAAATTATTTGAATTGTTTTAAAAAGGGTGCCAATAATCAAGACGATGGCCACTTTTCAATTTTAAACCATAAAAGATTTATTGTTTGATCATGTGCTGTTGTAAATTGATATTGTACATTATCTTCATAAAATGCATGGGTGCCAATTAACTTATAAAGTTTAATAAAGGTCAGAACTGTATAAAGATACACACACATATATATGCATGTCAATTATTGCTTCTAGTGTGTTCTGACCCCTACACTATCATTTACTGTTGAATTGCATGGCACATTCTTGGCAGCATCAAACGGGGTGGTGGTAGCCTAATGACCAGAGAAGCATTTGTGCTGAATGCCCACAGTGGCTAAATCTGGTGAGGGAAAATGAATACACAATACTCTTTTCTCCCTCAGCAACTTATGATGGAGAAGCCGTTGTGTAAGACACTTCACCCCCAACTACCCAGATGGTGCTCCTCAAACAGCATTAGACTGAGTGGACTGGACAGATCCCGAGTAACAACCTATGAATAACTGTATGAATGTGAAGCAGGGTGTTGCTGGAGAAAAGCACATGAACGCATAACATATCTTTCCTGGAAATATAAAGGTTTTAAAAACAAATGCAAACTTGTGGTGCACACACAGTAATGGATGATAGGGTTTGAAATGGAGTAGTTACATCACTTCAATGTGCAGAGTCTCTTTTTTTAAATGGTCTTGCCTGGGTCCACACACACAAAGAGCTTTGGTATGGGACTAGTCACTAGTGCCTCTGGGTCATTAGCTCAGAGAGACAGCAGGAGTTAGTGTATCAGTCACTCACAGTGTCCCAGCGGAGCACAGAGACAAAATGCAGGTCTTTTAGTTGCCTCTCTGCTCAGCTCACCCAGTATGGGGGCATAGAAAGTGACTCTACTTTCCATGAGCCATTAGCTAGTTATGAGCCACCCATCTGCCATAATGTAAACTGTCCCCTAAGAGTTGTCATTCAAGTGACAGGGAATCAACGAACCATATCGAATCTTTTTTTTTAAAGAGTTGATAGAATGTTTGAGTGAAGCACAAAGACCTTTGAAGTTACTTGGTCCTCAGTGGTAATGGGGTCAATAAATCTGTGCCCACTTTGGCAAGGTTGGATCGCTCTGCTGTGCATGAGAGGAGTGGACTTCTAGATAGCTTCATGGTATAGTGAGTGTAGCAGAAGAAAATATTGGTTGGTTGTGTGTGTGCACATGTATGGGCAAGCTTACCCAAGGCATGTCGTTCATCTGCGTGTGTGTGCATCCATGCTTGAGTGGTTCATTCTATTGTGTACGCAGGGAACCATGGGTTAACCGCAGCATATCAGCACCACGCACAGATCTATTCGAGTCTCTCATTCAGCTCAGATACCCCACCAACCGTCCCCCCCTGTGGAGCGCCATACCCCACGTCCTCTCCAGAGGCAACCCAGGAAATAGAGCTCCATCCTGGGTTGGCGTCACAGCCTTCCTCCCCCTCACCCCCTGGGAGTAAGAGCCTGGCAGTCCCAGTATGTGTTTGAGCTAAATGGAATGAGACTAAAGAAGAGGATACTGTTGTCCCTCTTTATCTCACTCTCCATCATGTTCATGTGCAAATTAACATGGGCCAAGAGTGTGCCAGGCATGCACGTGTAAGAGCATGTAAGCACACAGTGTGTATCTGAACAAATGAAGCGTTGATAGCTTCTTGCGTGTTGCTTGCTAGTGAGCCAGCAGTAGTTACAGGATATAAATAGGGTTTGAGAAACACAGATACAAGCACGTGCATATGCAGACACGTGCACAAACACACACATTGACCAAAGCCCATTGTGTGTATGGAGATAAACAGAGATTACAGCTGCCAAAGGATCTGGACATCCGAGGTATGCTGAGAGAACTGAGTCTGGCCCAGGATCTGTTGAGCAGTCTGTCCCCATCTACCTCCTCTGTCCCGAGCTCTGTCTCCCCATTTCTCCCACTACCAAGCAGTGCCGGCACTGTCATAAAAAAAACATATTCTCTTCCTCTTATTCACTTTATCGTGGTCTACATCGTAACCAGGGCCACAGAGAGCAGAGCCGCAGGTGGAGCGTTGGAGCCCAGACGCAGCAACAAGGCAGCACCTCACTAGCTATCACACCGCCACTGCTGTACTTAGAGAGGACACTCAATAACATACAAAGCTGAGGGTGTAAGTATATGAAGCAGGGAAGGTGGGGTAGGGGAGAGAATGCATGTGTCTGTATGTGTGTGGGTGCATACAGATACATACTGTATGTTTATCTGTCTTGGTTTGTGTGAGTATACTGTATGTGTACAGAAGAAAGTACCATGTACGGCTTTATGTGTGCGTGTGGGGGAAATAATCAAATTGTAAGCAGGGACTTAAAAAAAAAAAAAAAAAAAAAAAAAAAAAACAAAGCATGAGAAACTGAACACGAGAGGGTGTAAAACAAATTAGGGGGTTGACTGCAGAGATGAAAAACCGAGCAGGCACAACCACTAAGCGCAAGAACCACAGGCTCCCGCACCCAAGCAAACGGCACAAATATGCGATTGGACTTGAAAGACTTCAACCATGATTAGCCACAGCCATCTGCATGTCCGCTAGCAGGGCCACACAGCCAGCACAAACAGGACCGTTAGATTCTCATAGTGAGAGGACAGAGGCACGCCAGTACAGTTACACATTTTAACCAAACAGTACTTTAACTACTGGAACTGACTCATCATCAGAGGCGCTGAATGAGTGCAAATGGCTTAAATAATTTCAGAGAATCTTGGTGTGTGTGTGTGTGTGTGTGTGTGTGTGTGTGTGTGTGTCCTCTCTACTCACTGAGTCTCTTTGCAGCCTCCAGTGCCTCGGAGGCCGTGTCGGCCACATAGAACCGCTGGACAGCCACGCCACTCTCCTGCATCAGCTTCTTGCTCTGGTACTCCTGCAGATTCAGCCATCTCCTGGGACTCAGCCAGGTGCACTGAAGGGAAGGAAGGGGGAGGCAGGGAGGGGGGAAATGGAGGAAGGGGGAAAAGACTAAGTGAGCGACTTGTACACAGGCCATCCTGTGGAAGATAGTTAACACAGTAATAAAATGTACCAGTCTCAAGAGATCCATCTGCAGACAACTGTGAGAAAATCATGTACAAATGATAACTATTTTTCTGTGCAACTCAACATCTCTCCTAGCCTGTGCGCTCTCTTCTGCAGAGCTTCGCATTATACAATACCAAAACATGTCAAACACCTGCCTCAGAGTGTACAGGCTAGACTTCCCTTCTTTACATGTCCTTCTCTTCCCACTCTCCTTTCTCTCCCTCTCTCTCTCTCATTCACTCCTTTTCCTGTAATGAGCCAGCCAGCAAGGCCTAAGCTGCAGGACTGCTCTGGAAGCAGTTTGCTCCATCAGCAGACACAGGGCCTGTCAGCTCCAGCTGTTGCTGTTATTAAAAAGAAATTGGCTTTTTAATGTGACAGAGACACAGGCTGTGTTAAGGTTAGATTCCCTCTGCATCTGCACACACCACTGTGAGTGTGTGTGTGAGTGTGTGTGTGCGTGCAAGCGTGTAGCTGTATTCACAGAGAAGATGAGTCATTAAGGAGAGAAAGGCCGTTAAGGTAAAGGGAAAACAAGGATTGCTAGGTAAATGGCATGGTTAAGTGTGTGTATTTCCCATCCTAATTTGTATAGGTGATTAGTTTAACACGATAATAAAATTAGGATCGCATTGCATCACATCGCTGAGCTAAGTAGAGGCGGACTGAACTGAGCTGTAAATCGACAGTTATAGCCTAGTTATATCAGTTAGCCTAGGACTACCCCACACATTACGTGGACAGGGAGGCCATTATGAAAAGACATCAAGTGGGTCTCAAGTCAGTTTGTATAGGTAGGGTCGGGCCCAATAGCCTTGTCATACCATCTGGATCTTCAGTGTTGCAAGTCAATGCTTCAAGTGGAATACCATCAGTGTTGTATACTACCAGTATATTGCATACTATCAGTATACTAATGTTGTAGTGTTCTGAGAACAGTTTTTGGGTCATGTGACCAACTACAACATTTTGACCACACATTTCATAAATGGTAAGAAAAATACATTTTAATACGAGAGGGCTCTATGAATTCTGGATGTGCAAGAAAGTGAAAACTACACTAAATAGCTGTGAATGTTCCTCGTTATCCCAACTCACGGTGGTGGTTATTGGAGTTGCATAAAGCACCATAAAGAAATGAGTGCAGGCAGCTTGCCCTGGCTGGGGACCAGGCTGCTTTAGATGATATGTCTCCATATGGACACTCGCCAGCACCAACCTGCAAGATTTACATAACCATCTTGAGGTTTGTGCAAGTGAGAAAACTAGGCAACAGTAAACATGCTGACGTGCATCATTTGTTACCTAACGCTTGGATAGTATAGAATGTGATCGTTGTCTGTGGATTAATTTGTGTGCTGTCACATGTCATATCTCAGACACCACTGATCATATTTTAGCTAAACCTGAGGGAATAAAACATCTCACTGCTGTGTTCACACCCATTAGGCCAATCAGTGTAGATTTCTGGATTTGTGTTGCAAGTTTTGTGTCAACCACAATTATGGCTGTAGGTGTAGCAGCTACGGCCTTTCGGAGTTTAATTATAGCTCCCCCATCAGGCCAATCAGGGTAATGTTTTTAAACACCAGAACACAGCGCCAAAATGTGTCATCCTGCCAAGTTTGTTAAAATCAGACCCACTTGATATCACACTTGACGGACGGATGGACGGACACAGCCAGATCGATAGTCCCATATCCCAAATTAATAAAAAAAAAATGTAAAGTCAATTTAGAGTTTCCAAATCAAAAGAATCTGCAATTGTTTTCCTAAAGATGTTGCAGAAAGGTTTCCAACAAAGGTATTTTTGTCCTGAGTAGAATCTCTGGCCTACAATTTAGTTGTTATGTCAGTTTGCCATTTGTATTAAAACTGATTCTAAGCATTACCCTCTCATCTACTCCCCACCTGACAATTTGTTTGCATTGTTTAAATGCTGAGAAAGAAATTATATAATATACACCAAAATTCAGCAATTTTTGTGTCAATATAAAAAAAAATAATATTAAAATGGCAACCCTGAATATGTTTGCATGTGTGAGTGTGTTTCATACGCCAGGCTAATCCCATTCTAAAACCCCTGCAAGCACAGACAATGAATGAATAATGAAGGTGTCTTCAAGTGTAACAAAAACTGAGGAGCTGATCAAACAAGTCACATTTTGTGAAGAGCCCTTATAAAAAGGAAAAAAGATCCTGTCACAACCAACAGGGTTTTGGCATGTGCGTATGCGCATGCATAGGCTGCCATCTGACTTAGTGGTGCATAGTGGCTTGACAAGGCCGCGCTGTGCCTTTCAAAGTCGTCACTCTCTACATCATTCATGAGGGGTAAAGAATGTGAATGGGGGAGGGGGAATCACACTTGTTCACCATCTTTCAACCATAAAGGGATGGGGGAGATAAAATCTGACCCAAGCTAACCCTTAATGGACCTGACACGAGCCCTCTAACCTCAGGCTCTCTCTGGGAGTGTGATAGGGGCTACTAAGGGCAATGATAGTAGGTTGGCATGACAAGAGAGCCTATACAAACCCGTTTTCAGACCTAAGCAGAATGGGACTTTGCAGCTCAATTCACAACGGGACTGCTTGAGTGGTAATCTACAATTCATGCCAAAACCCGAGCCTGTTTTTTGCTATAGCACACTGTATTAGCATGCTTTCTCCATTTCAACTCCCCTCAGAGGCCGACAGGAAACTTCATTAGAGCCACAATGGGCTGTTTTCTAGAAGAACAGTACATGTTGGTCCATACTGGCCTCTTCTCTCGCATAAGTGAATACAGTGATGGAGGGCATTTGTGGGTCACGTCTGCCAGCTCTGCTGCAACACTATAGTATTCATACATTTCAGCTATTGCCGTTTGTGTGAGTGTGTGTGTGTGTATACATGTGGCTCTATTGTGTCCTCCGTAGTGCTCTACACAAGCCAATGTTGATAATCAGTCTCTCTCGCAGCAGTCTGGAGGAGTTCAATGGTAGGGCAAAAGATATTAAATGCAGCTTTGCAAGAGGAGCCATATAAATGGAACTGCTCCTTTCTTAACATCTCTCTCCATCCCAAAAGCCTCCCCCTGTTCTACTTTGGATGCATTACATTTATTCATGCTTAAGCTATTCACTGGCACAGACGACACTTGGACGTGACCTTCACAGACTGCGCTGTTTTTTTTGTTCAAACTAACCATCCTCCCTCCGACACACTGGAAGGTGTGTTTTATTTTGGTGAGTGAATTGGCAGTGATAGTGTGTAAGCGAGTGTGTGTGAGTGCATGTCCTTGTTTAAGTGTTCCACAAAGCACATTCTCCCTCCCTCCCTCTCCCTCTCTCTGTCTGTCGCTTGTTCGTACACGTCCAGTTCACTTTAGCAGAACATATCCCACAGCCCTAACAAGGCAAGCTGCAGAACAAGTTCTCTCTGTTCTGTGGACTTATTTGACTGGTGTGAGGTTATCTGAAGGCCTCTCTCTTTCTGAAGACATCCACTCCCCTTGCCACTCAATCACTCACCTTGGGAGACCCAACTCTACTGGCTGGGTGTGTGTGTGCGCACATACATGTGTGCGTGTGTGCCTCTATCTGTCAGTCTGTCTATTGGTCTGTATTTTACGAGAGGAAATGGCAGATGAGAGCCTGTCACAGAGACAGGAAAATCATACTGAGGTTGTGAAGTCAGAGAATAAACAACACTGACTGCCTCTTACAAAGAACAGCATTGTTCCAGTACACAAAGACCCCCTTGAGCTTTTTAACAAAAATAAACTCAAACACAATGAGCAATCCCGTGTTTCCTGCACAACTGAAATAGGTCTTTGAGAGTCCCTAACAGTAAGTAGGCCTAGATCATCAAAAACATGGCAGAATAGCCCAAACCCACTGGTGGCTGATATTAATGTGACCTGAAAGCCAGTGCCATTGTCTACAGGGAAAGGCAAACTCTTTTTAATCTCAATTCCTGCCAAATTCAAGAAACACCTTGGCAGAGAAAGAGCAGCCATGTAAAAGTGCAGAGTGGTTGGACAGGGGAGTTAGCTAGGCCTCCCATACAAGTACATAGACCCCAACAGAGATGGCTCCTCTGTCACCCAAACAAAGGAGGAATAAGGACGAGGAGGAAAAAAAAGAGAGCGGGGTAGAGTTCTCGAAATAACAGCTGCTGCTTACTGGAGAAGTCAAGCGGGGCTGGCGGTGTCCCTCCAGGCACTGACAGTTACCTTGGGCGAAACAACAGAGAAGCAAGGAGAACCACGAGCACTTTATATAGCATGCCACAGACTAATCTGTTGTGAAGGTGGGCTCTTGCTTGGCACTCTCGTATCAATATTTGTCTTCATGTGTAGGCCTGTGCTTGTTCAGGTTCAAGTCTTTAACTGATACATTTACTTGTACAGCTGTCTTTACTGAACAGTATACAAGTCCAATCTAAAGACCTGGTCTATAATATCATGAACAACATCAAGTCAAGTCTTTGTACATGCTATGTAACCTACTTGGCAAATAACAGTGATTTTGATTCACTATGTAATCTATTACTCAGCCTTCAGTTCTGTGGATGCCCAGCCTAGTTTAGGTTATCTTCTTACTGTGGCCACAAAACATAACTGTTTGTTTACCTCAAAGCTTAATGGAGGCGACGTCACAGTTGAGTCGTGTTAAAAGCCACAACTACATAAGCTACAAAGACCGTATAGCCTAGCTAAGCTGGCCAATCTCAACCGTCACATGTGAATACAGTAGTTCAAAATTCCCTATAGGGTAATCATGGCAGACCACAGTCATGATTTCAGTCACTGCAAGTCATGCTCAGTTCTAGCAGATAGCAAAGTCATGTAGTGCTGGGGTCTTGACGGTGGAGGAACGATGCAAGCGCTACAAGCCTGCCCCAGGAGAGAGCATTAAGTGGCGGATGGCAGCAAGGCAGCCAGGCAGGGAGGCAGCCGGCCAGCGCTCCCCTGAGATCCTCTCTCTACAGTAATTATCTTCATCAACGCTCTGGAGACCGTCCTGCCCAGCATTTCTACCTAACTACCGCCCCAGTTAGTCCTAATGCGCGCGTGCATGCACAATCGCACACACACACACACGACACAACACACGCGCACACCAACACACAATGAGAGAGAAGAGAGGAGCAGAGACACACACATGGGATACACACATTGGCACAGATACACTATGGCACAAACAAACTTGGATGTTCTGACATGGGCCCCAGACGGGATAAAGTATTCACAGCACTCTTTACTTCTACACACAAAAGCACTCAAGCTCTTTCTCACGAACACAGCAAAATGATGGGAGGAGGGGGGGATGATGAAGAGCAATACTCCCCAATAATATACGGAGATGAAAAAAACAAGGCAAAAACACATTTATGAAACAGGTCTCATTCATTCTGTAAATTAAAAAAGGACAATATTCCTCAGTGGCACAGACATGAGACACAAAAGGCGAAAAACTTAGTGGAAATTAGAAATGAAAGCCTTCACTTCAGAAGCCAGGCTTGTGAATAAACAAGCAAAGCATCCCCTCCTCCTTTCACTCTTCATCTTTTGCTCAAATCTCTCATGCTTTGAGAGTACTTAGCTCACCATCAAAACAACAGGAAGGTTGCACAAAAGAAAAACACAGACCTGGCTTTACTTTCAGATCAGTGAAAAGTGAATTTCCAGGAGATAGGAATAGATAGATACTTTATTGATCCCCGGGGGGGGGGAAATTCTGGGAATATGTTAACGAAGCCTTGGCTGAACCCAAGCAGACTGATATGATGCTACTTTTGGTCCAATAATAGCCCTCCGTCTTCTACCTTGTCATTGCGTTTGGGCCTTCTTACAAAAGCACAGCCAAACCTTTCGCCATGAACTTAAAGATGGTGCAGAGGGGAAAAAGCTGAATTTGAGGAAGCACTCATTCTGTGAAAGTATTTTGCTCACAGCAGGCTTACAGCAACAGTCTTGACATTCAGCGAGTGATCATAAATGTCACAGCAATACACTGTACTTCAAAATACGGAAACAAACTTTTTTTCTACTCGGGTTAGGGCTTATTGCTTAAAGCCAAAAAAAAGTCAAACCACAAAAATATGTTTTGATCACAAAACGCCTTTCCGAAAAAATGAAATGTCGTCATATTCTGTTTAACCGAGTCACGTACTCAACAGCTGAGAAACCAAGACAGGTCACAAAGTCATCAACCAAAATTGTATTGACATTCAAAAGTGACCATGAACAAAAGGAATCCTTGGAATGCTGAAATATGCTGAGTAAACCATGTCTTGGATACATGGCCATACGGCCCCTCTCTTCACAAGAGCACTCAGTGTGATTGTCCCCTCACACAAAGACACAGAGGACAGACAGTGCTGTGGCAGCAGCTGCATCAGATTGCCAAGTCCCTGTCGCAGATGCACTGATCCAGCAACAGCATGGAAGGACAAAGCCTTGGTATAGGGCAGTGTTGCTCCCACCACTCTCCTTGGCTCTCCTGATTTTTGGCTAGTCCATATGGTATTCAGCAGAGCAACATGCACCATCAGGACTTCTCTTAAGAGGCACAAAATTGTGCGGTCTTTTGTTTTGGTGAGAGCAGAATGCGCAATGTCATACCACACTTGTCGTGAGAAGTGTCATCACAGTGAGATGTCTGATCTTGGCACTTTGCAAAGTCATTCCAAGACAGGCCACTACTTTGTCATTTGCCCTTCTGTTAAACTTAAGATGGAGTCAATATCCTAGGGCTAATTTAAAGCAGTTGTCTTTATCACTATGAGAGAGAGGAACAATGTCAAACAGTCACCGCCTGACGGAGTACTTCTGGCACCCTTAGAGATTTATTAGAGCCATAAGCCTTCATTTACAGCGGAAGGTTACAAAGCAGGCAATCACCTTTGATCAGGCCCATAAACAGCAGCTACTCAGTGCTGAGCTACTCATCAATCTGTCACTCAAAAACTCGGAGGGTTGAAAACACAGGTCAAAAGACTCATTTATTTCTTGAGCGGAAGTGGAGCCACATAGGCTCCAGCCAACAGTACGCCAAGTTGTGATGCTGCCCAGGCAGCCGGTAACATTAAGGCAATATTATCTCTAAGCACAGGCTATTTATCTTACTAAGGACATCAGCACTGCTCTTTAAGCCATCCAATACAGTCCAACCCAGCGTGTATCTTCGTTTAACTGTTAAATATATACAGTATTATGCTGGTCAAGGTGATTGGTGAATGAATGTCATACTGTCCTATTTCAGGCTGTTTTCAGTGAATGACCTCGGAGAGCCAATGGCACCCGGGGCTCTGACACCAACACTGTGATGGACATGATGGAAACAGAGCTCTGATAGATTTTTCACGCAAAGTGGCTGCTACTGATGCACGAGCAGATCGATACCTCATAGGACACCTGACCAGGAACCAACTTCATCACTCATTCAAAGCTTCAGAAGTAATAAAAGTAAGTGATTATTTTGAGTGCTTAGGTTCAATATTTTATAATTTATGAATATAGAAAAAGCCTTTACCTGTACCATGAAGGGCTGCATTAACGCAGCAGAGAGCAGAATGAATAGATGAATTCAGAGCACTAGACTCGATCCCACTCTCACAGAGGCCATCATCATTAACATGTCTCAGAAGCTGGATATAGTGCTGCTCCATTAGGGGAAAAACTCAATACATCGATACGGGATTGATTCTTAAAAGAGTCTTTGCAAAAAATAAACCGTGTAGCTGCTTTTTTTCTCCACTGGGGAAAAGGCTTACTTTTTAAAGCTGGCATATTCATACGGACTTTGCAAATCTGTATTGACGTGGACCATCTGACACTGCTTTAGGAACAGGAGGAGAAGCTAGGGGGCTTCAATCAGGGTGGTTTTAGTTGTTCAAAGAAGCCTTTGAGATCATAAGTACTCTGAAGCTCCTCCAAGTGACTGTCCTCCTAGCGAATGGCCTGTTTGTAGCCTACAACATAACCCACAGGGTCACCATTATTTTGCTTAATACTGTGATCAAGATTATTGGTTACTCGTCTCTCTGTTGTGGGACAAAAATGAGGGAACCTCACTGTACAGTGTTCCCATAATAGATGTGTAGCAGTAAGAAGGCAAGGAAGGAATGCTGCAGCAACCTTTACCTTCATGCATTCATCATACTAGATTTTGTGATGACTCTTTTGATGATTGATCTCTAACATTACTTTAAGGTGAAGCATCAAGCATCTGTGCTTGTTTGTTCTCATCTGGTTTGTAAACCAAGTAATTCCAAACAACAGTGATTTGTTTTTGCCTCTTAAAAAGATGGGTGTTCCCACTCACAGGACAGATTTGCCTCTCTATCATCAGTGGTTTATCCTTCTCATCTGACATTTGGACAGATAAAATGCCAGCTCATCATTCAGTTTTGGGTATTCACTTCATGTGCAACTGTTTCCGCTACTGTGTGCTCTGGAACTGGCAGCTGTACAGACGTAAAAGGTTTATATATCAGTGAATCTACAATTATCACATCATGAAAACGACCCTAGACGAGGCCAGTTTTTCCCGCACAAACATAATCGCCAACTCTCGCCTGTATAAGCCTTTGCACTCCGTTCTAAAACCCAGACTAGAGCCAGTGGACCATTGGAGCTTCCAGGGGCTGCTTTTCTGCACTGAATGGCTCATATTATAAAGCGGTATCCCCAGATGTCTGGTGAGGTTAAAATCCTCATTACTAGTCATGGCCAGAACCTAAGCCCTTTGAAATGACACCACCTAATTAGTGACGATAAATGACTGCAGAGTTAATTAACCAGAATGCTCCTTAAGGGGCATTATCAAATGTTTAAGAAATTAACAGATTGCCAGTCCACAGATTGCACGTAATTGATTTGTTCCAATTCAGGTTATGAACTTGCGTCTCTTTTCCCCAACCATTTAGCTAACCGTCCGGGTAAGGTTTTTTAAAGGGGCTTTTATCTGTGTCCACATGCATGAGCACATCCTGAATCAGAAAGGAGAGTAGAGCCACTATAAAAACTGCCGTCCTGATTGCGGTACAATGTTTTTGTACTAATGAGGTGGCAGTTTGCTACTTAGCTGCGACTCATAAAGACAGGCAGTCTTGCTATTAGACAAGCACTATGTAGTTAGTTGTGATAGAGGTGACACACAGTTGAGCGAATAGAGAGAGGCAAAGAAGCAGAGTTGATGTATAAACAGGCCAGTGTGAATCATCTGTATTTTTCCACTTATAGCCAGCCATGTAGCAGTAGCATGCACCAATGAAGCATTAGCGGGCTAATTCAGATAACCATCTAGCCTGCAAAAACAGACGGATAGTCCCCTCTAATTAATGAAGTAATTGAGTGTTGATGGCAGAACATCCCTGCTCTATCCTCAGCTTTGGCACTGCCTCCGTAGATTTAGACGACGAGAGATGGCAAGGCTATTGTGCATGTTATTCTCACAAATTCTGGCAGAAGTTTAGGCCACTTTGAAGTTTGTGGTAACATGAGTATAAGGACTCTGCTGCCAAAGCATAACATTGTACGAGGCTAATAGACTAATAGATTTTCAACTACTGGTAATTACTCTTTCTGACTAGGCTGCTTCAGAATTGTAAATTCTAATATGACTGACTTTGTGGCCATACTGTATCTATCTCATATCTAAGTCATACTGTTCAGGCAATTTCCTGTAAATGTCAAAATTCATATAAACCATTCAGATATAGAGCAAGAGGCGTGGACAAATCTAGTAAGGATATGCCACAAAATATGAAGACTTTGCTATCTGTACACCATAAAAAGCCAAGGTCATGCTCAGGCCATTTGGGGGTTGGAGGAGATTTTGGTATGAAGCTTCCATGGACTATGGAGGGAGAAATGGCGTCTGTCTATTTGGGAGCCAGGGCTAGAACTGATGAGCAGAGAGAGGGAGGCAGGAGCAGTGGAGCATGGCTCTAGGATTTAGATCAGTGAGATTTGCATCATTGGCAGGTCTTTAGGCAGGGTGGGTCTAATCTCCTGCAGACAGGCTTAGGAGAGGAAACCCTGACTGTTGTGTCTCTATAGATAGGGATTTCAGCAATTAGCATAGTTAATAAGAGAGGGTGTATGGAGTCACATTCAAAGGTGTCAGGTCTAAAGGGAAGAGAACACTGGCGAAGGAGATGAGCAACTATGTTCAAGTTCACACCCATTGACATCTAAGTGCACATGCATGACTTTTTCAAGGGAAACTGGCCACAGGCATCAAGTGTGATTTATAAAATCCAACTCACACTTCTATCATTAAAACAAACAAGCAAGTGGTCATGAGCTGCGACTTATCAGTCTCTAGGAAACCAACCAAACCTCCGCTCCATTGCTGTTTTGATGTGTGCTTTCACCCTTTTGTTACATACGATGGAAGCAAATAAGTGACATCTATATTTGAATTTTTAAACACCACCAAATTCATAACATTGAAATATTTTACTTTGAAAACCATGTACCTGAATTTATTGGTTTTGAATTCAATTCAAATATGACATTTCAAGTTTTGCAATTTCAAAAACTCAATTTCACATTGTTGTTTCCAATGTTCACAAAGTCAGATCCTAAAATTCAAGTTCATAAATTCTGATTGAACATTCGGGCTACCAAGGACAGGAAATTGAGTCTGACTGCAATCCTGTCCTTGGTAGCCCTTGCAAGTAAATGTTTTATGAAACATTCAGTGTAAACCCCTTAGAAATGATTATATTGTATTATCAGTGACAGCTGTTCTTACAATATACTTTAGCAAATGATGTCAGAATATCAATCTTTAGGCAAGCATGGCATCAATTAAGATAAATAAATGAGATAATAGACAGCATGATTTTTACAGATAGTCAATGCAACTTTGGGATCAATAGAAATATAAATATTAAAAAATCACTAGGAAACTTGTGTGATCGACAGACCAACCAAACTAGCTATACTACTAAAACAAGTGGGCCAATAAATTTGAAGGTCTAATTTCTAAAATGATGGATAGATTAGTTAGTTAATCTTAATCTTCAACATATTGCACTTTTACCTTTAATGGATTACAGCTGTGGACAATCACTGCCATCTCAGCTAATTTTCCAGCATTACTGCCCCTTCTCCCTCATCATCTACACTGGAATAACAAAAGTTACTCATTGCATTCCCATTTCAGAGGCTGCCAACTTTTCCTAATGACTGCAGCCCTTCTAAATTATTGAAAAAGCCTAAACACCTCTTACCAGCTACAGAAATGGATATTAACCTTGGTGAAACGATATTCAAATCCAGTTAGAGCTAACTTGGTCCCCCACTATCCCTTGCGGGAAGGAAATGTAAATGTGTTCTCGCTGAGACAGATGGGGAAGCCGTCCGTTGTTTGAAGTCCCAGCAAAAGAAATCGTAGCTAGCGGAGGGCCCTCCACCCTGCTCTGTAAAATATTCAGGACCGAGTCTCAGTGAGCTGCCTC
Source organism: Hoplostethus atlanticus (assembly GCA_034670405.1). Lineage (NCBI taxonomy): Eukaryota > Metazoa > Chordata > Actinopteri > Trachichthyiformes > Trachichthyidae > Hoplostethus > Hoplostethus atlanticus. Next base: position 416,970 of record JAXDDX010000153.1, on the reverse strand, counting down.
TCTTCCCACTGTTTCCCTCTCTACCATGCTGGGCTGCGGCACTGCTGGGCCACTACTGAGTGGCGACACCTAAAAAAAACTTAGCAAATGTTTACAAATTCAGCACGGTGCAGCGACAGTGAAAAACAGCCTGAGGATTATCTCGCTGTGCAGACAAGAATTCAGGAGATTTGATTTATGAGGGGGAGAGAGAGAGAGAGAGAGAGAGAGAGAGAGAGAGAGAGAGAGAGAGAGAGAGAGAGAAAAACACATCCCACTCCCCCTTAGAGCATCCTGAAGCCTAACCGTCTAAATATTGTGATGTCCCTCGCATTGTTATTGACAAATCATTGCAAATTGAATTCCTCCGCTGAGCTGTCGTACTGTCAAAGCCGATTTGATTCTATAGCAGAGATACGTGGCTGTCAATCAGCTCAGGCACTGATACTGTGTTACGGCACAGAGAGAATCCCTGATCGTTAGTCTTATCACCTCGGCAGATGGCCCAAAATACGTAGAGAGAGGAAGAAAAGAGAGAGGGAGACAGAGACAGAAAGAGAGAGAGAGAGAGAAAGTGAGTAAGTAATAGAGAGAGTGTGTGCGTGTAGATCAGAGACAGGTACAGCAGCCAGAAAACTTAAGATTAGAAGTTCTGCATGAGTTTACCCCTGGAGAGGGGAAGGGGTGCAAAAAGCCAATACAATCAACACGGAGTAAAACGATCAATTGTTTGGAACGCTGGCAGACATCCAGGCTGTTGCAGATTGTGTGGAGCCTTGCATGGAGATGAAGTGTGAACACTAGGACGCAGCAGGAAGGCAGGCAGTGGAAATTGTATACTTTCACGCCTTAGGTGAAAGTATACACTTACAAGCAAGCAAAGGTCCAACTAATTCATAAAGGCAGAGCTCAATAGATCTGATTACATTTCCTAAGGGTTCATCAAGCACATCAATAGGATCTGTACAAAATTCACTGGGAAATGTATGTTGAATAACTATATGTGCAGTATAATACAACTTTCATTATCTGAAGCTTTGATCCAGATAGATGAAGCTGGTGCCTCGCTACTAAAGCTATGCCTCATTATACCAACAAAGTGAAAATATAATGCTTAGTGAGCACTATACCCAATCTAGCCAACTACATACACACACACACACACACACACACACACATCAAGCAGTGTGTGCTTGCCATTGTGTATTTGTGTGTGAACCTTCTAAGCCTCCTATAGGCCTGATCAGAGTAATGGTGCAAGGAGGGGCAAAACGTTGCCTTAGTTTTATGCATTTCCAACTAGTATCATTTCCAGCCAAACAATCAGAGAAGCTACCAATGTCAATAATGCAAATGATGATCATCGTGGTGAGATTCTGTAATCAATTCTCCAAGATGGCAGTGTAATTTGTCATGTGGCCTAAGGAGAGAAAAGTGAGGCAGATAAAATTAAGTCTTCCAACTTATTATCAGCCAGAGCGAAATGTCTGCCCACATCCACCATAGTACCTTTTGACTCTCACAGCATCTCCTGTTCTCCTTACACCAGGTTTTGTGTGTTTCTGAATGAATGGCAGCCCTGCCATAAATACCAGCTTACTGTACAACAGCAACATCTGTGTTACACAGATGTTGATTCAATTAGGTGGTACTTTTGACGCTTTAGTTTTGTGGTATTTAGCATCTATCCTGTTAAGTGTTTAAGATTTGCCATCACTGTTCCTCTTTATTGTTGCAGTTTGTCCATGTGTAGCATATGTTGTCGTGATTTTCAAGACTGTTCCCTGTTCCAGTTACCACGTTAAATAATTTAGCAGTTTTTGTGACCAATGCACCCGAAATTCAGGCAGCGACAATTTGGCCTCTGCTTGTTGCCTTGAAACTTGCATATAAACGTTTTGATTTTCAGGCCACTTGCCTCTTGCCTCTAGCTGACACATACTGCTAATTGGCATTCAACTCGATATGAGTCGCCTATGTAGCTGGCTTTGTGAATTGGTTACTTCAAAGTTACATTCATTTTTCATGTGGTGTTTCCGTTATTTTGTCCACCCCCTGTGGTTTCCTCTTAAGCCACAAGAGGAATAGATTCCAAAGCAGAACATGATTTTAAGAGATGTCAAAGGGGTCTTGTGTGTGTCTAGAGGTGGATATTCTCCACATTTATAAAAAAATAAAAATAAAAACATAAGAATACTCCTACTACTGTGTCTGAGTAGGGGCTGAAACCCAAATCTATTACATTAAACCTTAAACCCTCCAGTAGCAATTCTTTGAGACAAGATCGGAGGAAAATGCCAACCCAACATCCTTTAAAGCTTTCTTGTACTTTGACGTCTGATCTTTTAAAACATCATTGGACTTTTGGAATTAATTGGCTTTCCACTTCCATTTCTTTATTCTCTCCTTGGGGCATGAGTATGCTCATTAAGCAGAGGTTTAACCTTTTTATTTTTAACAGCCTTGTTGAGTAGTACTCTACTACTCAATTTTCTTCCAGAGCTTTTCTCCCAATTGTCTCTTTACATCCAGCTTCAGCCAATTTTCCTGTTTATTAATAAAAAAATGAAATACTTAGAACAGCTCAAGTATAGCCATAATAAGGCTTGTGACTGGCAACATTGGAGTCACAACACTAAGTATGGTCATTTAGATTATAGGTATAGGGTCTAACCTTTAGGTCTACGTGCTGATCTGAGTTGATTGAACATAGGCTAGTTCAGTGTTGAGGAAAGTTAAAATAGAAAGTTAAAAGTAATTTACTGAGTTAACTTTACTTTGTATGTTACTTTATTTGGTTAAAAAGTAATTAATTATGTTACAAAGTTGCTCTGCATTTACTCTTCAGGAAGTTGCATATTGTTGCGTTACCCATTTCAAAGTTTGTCAATCATTGTTTTAAAATGTAATGCAAGATTGTTGCTCTGTTCTTAAAAGAGTAAGCCAATCTCATTTATATCAATTCTTTTTTTTTAATTTTTTTTTTTATACTTGTGCTAACAACAAAATGAAAGAAAAAGAAAATTAATAACATTCTAATGTTAAAAAGTATTTACCAATACACAAGATTTGCTGTTGTAACTCTTTTCATATGAGCATTCACGCAGAAACCGAATTCAGATGTTAAAAGAACGTTGTACTAAGCCACAAATGGTGCCTACAGAGGACATCAGGCTACAGTGTAGCGGCTACACTGTCATGAATCTACAGCAGTGGTTCTCAATCCGGTCCTCAAGGACCCCCTGTCCTGAAGGTTTTAGCTCCAGCTCTACTCAGACACACCTGAACCAATTAAGGTATCATGAAAACGTGAAGCCTCTAATTGGTTCAGGTGTGCCTGATTAGAGCTGGAGCTAAAACCTCCAGGACAGGGGGTCCTTGAGGACTGGATTGAGAACCACTGATCTACAGGACCATCAGACAGGCAGCACCACCACCTAATGTAAATGCTACAGGGTTGAGTGTGTCAGTGCGGGTATGTCACTGGGGTTATCTGAATTAGACCCACAACACCTCCAGAAGGTTCAACAGCTAAAACTGCCTACACTACCCTGTACCTACAGTATGCTTAGGCTTATCCCTAACTACCAAAACGACTCAGTAATTTCTGAAGCCGCCGTTGATTTCAACAACAATAAGCTCATGGGACGGCTGACACTGCTGGCTTGGAACAGCCAGTTTACAGAATTGTATCAACTAATAACAGATTACAACGTGTTAAGTTGCTAGTTGCCACAAGGAAGTAATCTGAGTACTCTAACACATTACAAAGTAGAAATGTGTTGCCCAATACTAGAATAGTATTTTTCAATATTTTGCAATGCCTTATTACACATTCAAACACAAAATTCAGGCAGTGGCACAGCTTGACCATAGTGTCTACTGTTTGCCATTGAGCACCTCAAATGGAGCAGTCCAGCTAAATGCCTTGCTCAAGCGCTTATAACAAATTGGGCACATTGCCACTGATTTACTTCCTCTGCTCAGATTTTCCAAGCCAGTCCAGATGTTTAACTTAGTATCCTGTCACAAGCCCGATTCCATAACTTTGTGAAGACCTAAAGCAGTGGTCCCAAATTGCCCATGCACTTCAAGTGTGTTTGTAAAGGCAATATGATGCACTGTTAAAACTGCACTGTTGCTATAGCACATGCGATGAGGGAGAGATGAAAAGTGTTAAATTACTAACAGTTACATGTTTAAATCAGTTATCCCTCCTGCAAGCATGTAAGTATATAGGCAGTAGCAAAATGTAGTGTAAAAAACCTATTTTTTACTGCTGTTGAGTGGTAGATAGCCTCGTACGTAGGAAGTTAGTTAGTTACTGGTTAGTTGATAACATTCACTCAGATGCGCAGACTGCCAATTTGTGCATGCAGCCTTTGAAAAGCATTTAGCTTATTCTACAGCTGTCTACAACAGAATATTAAAACATGACTGACACTGCTGTCACATGAATACAATTCAAGTGTATGTTTTCCTAAAAGGTTGACATTTGCAGATACACAGTTTTCATTTAAGAGCAGTGTAACTGTAACACCCTCAGCTAGCCTCTTTTATGAGGTTAAACAAACACAACCAACTTCATCCACCTCTAGTCTGGCCATTTACTCCTATGTTTACCTATTCCTTGACAAAGGGCTCCAGCAGTGCCCAAATCTATCATGGCCGCAGAGTCAAAGCAGAGAGGACAAAGTAAAGATGACGGGAGGCTCCAAAAGTCCAACTATGCTACTAACACAGCACTAAACAGCATGTGTCCTCAGCCAATGTTTACAGTAGCAACAGTCACCACTCTGTGCTTTCCGTCAGGACATCTGCACACTATTTATACAGAAATATCAACCAGTCTATCAACCCTGTAATCATTAGTCATTGTGTGCATCAACAATTTGTATTTTTTCAAACTAATGACATAAATTCTGTTGTTCACACACAGTCCACACAAGTAAAAGCGAGAAACAAATCCAACAGAAACACTTGCTATGGGACCAAAGAGGAAGAGTTAACCTTTACACTATGGTCTTATCTGGACTGGAAATGCAATCAGAAACCGCCAGAGCTGTGGTATGGTTGAGTGTTCAGGTAGACCCACTTTCTAGGTTGGCCTTTTGATTACGTTGTGAACATGCCAGATATGTTGATGGTGTACTGATTGCTTGCTCAGTCCACTGGATACAAATAGGCTACAAATGTTTAACTAACAAAACTTTTTTTTCCAACTCAGCAATAAAATGCTGCATACTGTACATGTGCCACACTAACTTGTCAGAATTATAACATAAGCACTGTCATTTACAGTACAAGAAATAGCCGGAAAATAAATGCTTGTTACAAAATGTATGAAATTGCCTTCACATAACATTGGCCGACTAGTCCCTTAGCAAAAGGTTACTGCTGATGTCAAGAGTGACAGATCAAAGTTCACGCTTACACAAGTGCTTTAGTGAGCAAAGTTTTGACAGACAGCTTAGACAGCTTTGCTGAGTGTAATTACCTTAAAACTGTGTCTTAATAGTTTTGTTAAGTAACTGTAACTTTGAGGAATACACCGAGTGTGCCGTGACATCACTAGCGGACTGTCACACTGGAACTTTGATCTGTCAAACTCCCCTCTCCGATTAGCTTAGCTTGCTTGCTAACAAGGTAACGACTCACTGGCACAATGGCAACGGATATACGACAACAGAACAGGTCAGGAAAGTAAAGAAGAAATGTTGCCAATGTTGTAAATTGCGACAGTACCTTGAATTTGTCAAGAAATAGGTGTTTTGAGCTTGCTGTCCACAGTCCTCTTACTGCAGCCTGGGATGCCATGGATGCCGCCATGTTGACACGGAAGAAAGACCAGGAGAATGACGTCAGGACCATGTGCGCGTATATCAGAGAGCCGATACGTTAACTGGCGGATATGGGCGGTGCTCAAAGAAGACCCACGCGCTCGCTTACACGCACACAAGCCTGCCTTCTCCGACTTGAACTGAATGTCAGTTCTCAGTTCATTTTTCATGTATTCACATGTAGTATTCTACACAGTTTAAGTATACAACAGTACATGTTGGTCATGCAATCTAATAAAAACAGTCCTACAATCTAAAACTCGACCTTTTTATAAGAATACACCCTAAATCAGCATTGTTTTTTCCAATTAAAAAAACTGATCCTGTTTGCTTCTATTTGATAACACACTCTATTATGTGTTTCTTAGACTTCACTAATCAAGAAATCTCCTAGCACATCTTAAATCTACATACTAGGCTATGAATATTTCTATCAGTCTTTGAGTCAATCCAGCTCTATCCAGTGTGTGACCTTGTGAGCTGGGCAAACAGACACTGTCCTTAGCAGAGAGGTGTTGGTAGGGAGCCGAGCGTAGGATGTGTGAGCTGATCTTGTCTGAATAGCTAAATAGCCCACGCACGCGGTCCTCCAGAGCCCTCATTACACGCTGCATCTTGAAAGGGCAGAGAGGGCAAAGCGATCATAAAGAGCAGTGATTATGACAGAGGGAGAGAGAGAGAGGGATGAGACACTCACTTAGAAACCATCAGTGTCAGCAGGCTAGGGAGGACAAGACAGGGGGGAGGAGATGATGATGAACAGCTACTACAAAAAGATGAGTATTATTTTTTCCCCTTTTCAGCCGTGTTTTGATCAAATAAATGCATCTGCTTTGTAAAACCTTTTAAACTCTGCTTTTGAACTATGCAAATGTGCACCACTTTACAATGTCAATTGAGGGGGGATTTGCTTCATGTTTATTTGATATTTCCTTCCTTCTTTGGGGGCAAGCTTTTGATAGTCAGTGATCCATATTCCACAGAATGAAATATTCTCTGGTTGCTGGATTTTTCAACCTAACCACTGTAAGAGCACAAATGAAGTGAAAAGTGCTGCACTGGCACAATATTTCAGTAACAGTATGTCAACAAATCCTGCCTAATGCATGAAAATGCCTGCCCTGTCTCTTCGTGTCAGTGAATACTTGTCCTAAAATAGGAATGCTCAAGTTAAGTCTAAAAATTCAAGAGCCAAAGCCAAGCAGAATGACTGACAGATGATTCACTTGAACATTCTCAGGCTTTAGTTTCTTTTTTCTTCTTCTCACCAGGGACATTTTTTTCCTCTCGAGGGCATTGATATTCAGACAAGACTGTCAGAATATCAATGCCCCTTACTAATGCAATTCAACTTTTCTCATTTGGGACGTTGTCCTGTCTTACAGAACAAGAAACAGTAGTTTTGTCTTTGGTAATAGAAATCTTGTCAGTCTTCGCTTAGAATGCAAAACAATTGATGCTGCTTTTCTTCATAACAAATCACTTCAATTTTACAAGGGATTTTGGGATCAAAATGGCACTTAACAGCAAAAATCAAAACTGATATTTTTTATACCTTAACATTATCTCTTTCTCTTAAAAATAGTCTCCAACTCTCCATTTTATTCAATATTAATATATGTAGAAGAGTGGATATGATTTTATACAAATTTAAATAAAATATCAAAAAAATACCTAACAAACTAAATGATCTGTGAAATTTTCCATCAAGACAAATAATAGGATCATGTAAAGTTTTTATCTCCATATGTTGCACCCAATTTTAGCTGTTTAGGTGCAGCCGACAATCCTTTGCTTTGTCATTTTATACAGTGCATGGCTTGATTCTTGAAAATCATAAAATTAAAAACACTTTCTGTCATGCCCTAAACCCTCAGATCCTCTTACTCTGTGATATATCAACAATCTGTGATGCTCAATGCATTCCAGGAGTTATTTTGTAATGAAGTGTTGTAATTTAGCTTTTTATTATAGGCGCTTCACCTCAACGTGCTTTGTCTACTTCTACTTCAGTTTGTGATTTGACAAACCCCAGAGAACGGGCGTGAACTGGCTGCTGCTGCATTCATGTCATGAAGGACAAGAGATGGGAAGATTTCCCACTGCTCCAACCTGGAAGCAATCACACATTGAAGTCAATGGGAAACCCTTGGCTATTGCTAGCTAGCTCCCTAGCAGCAACTCGTTGCTTGGTCAACAAATCAAACTGCAGCAGGTAGATAATCATAAACAGAGTCGATTGTGCAGAAGCGTACCAATGTGAATATAACTAGTAATTATTATTTTTATTACCTTGGACGGTGGTCTTTGGTAGATTCATGTTTGTTTCAGGGGGGAGATATCGGAGCCTTCAAAAAGTTCCCATATCCTCTATTCAGAATTACCACTCGGAGGGCGATGTGAATGTTTTTTCCCAGTTTGAAACTTGTATTTACGATATTTCTCATTAGACCTGTATGCATCATCAGCTGTGGGTTTTACATGTAGTTGGAGTGAGCGATAATGGTAGCCTAACTGTTGTTATCAGTGGAGAAAAAAGGAGAGCAAAATGCAACATCTTCAGTGTGAACTATTGAGGTTGCTGTCGGTGGGGAAATTAGTGTCTATCTAGAAAGAAGCACTTGCTCTTTGAGTCTGAGTGACCTGAGGCTTATCTCTGTGTTTTAAATCGTAGAACATTTTTCATCATTTTTCATCATTTTTCATCTATGTTTGGCCAATCAATCACAGGAATATGAAAAATACACCGCCAAACAACAAAATGGACCCAGAGATACAAGGTACATTACCAATAGCGTTTTTTTTAGAAGTTAAAATGTTTTTCTTCGTTAACTCCTCTTCAAACATATCACCATATGTCTCTAAATGAAAGGTAAAGGCAATAGTACTAAAAATGTCAAAATCGACCAAAACTCAATTCAAGGTTCAACTTTATTTGTCCTTTATTTGTGGGAAAAACTTGCAGCATGGCAACATCAATACAGTAAAATAAGACAACACAAACCATGAAAATAGTCCTGGTTGCTCTCCCATTCCTACGTACCTATGGACAATAATGATGTTGCAAATTCCTTTCTTATCCTATCCATTTCTTTCTTTTCTCAACTCCACTTTCCTGAGGGAAGTGTGTCGTTGTGGGGGCACAGCAAGTGTTTTGCGGTTTCCGTCAATAACCCATGGTCTGTTTTCACTCCGCTAGCAGCAAGCCCTCAGAATGCAAGAGAAGAAGAGCCACAGCTCCCAATAGGCCATGTGGTCGGCCATGACGCCTCTCTCACACTTAAGTATCAGCAGGGTGCTTGGCTAACAACCCACAGGGCTCACGGCATGGGGCTTGACACCCAGGGCCTGCCCACAGGCTCTGGACTACACTGTCTCTCTCGATTTATCTGCCATCTCCCTCTCTCTCTCTCACTTCTCTCTGGTGTATAACTCTTTCTCTGTTTCCGCTGGCTGTTTTTTTTTTTTACTCCCTGCTTGCCCTCTGTTGTTCTCTCTCTCTCTGCTTTTCTCTGATCTGTCTGTTAAACCGCATTTCCAAGATGTGGGTTCAAACCAGAATTCAGCACGGCACTGACGGCAGGGCCCTCTTCAGAAGTCAATGAGACAATGACAGCAAGGCTCTGCCTGTCTCATTAATTTGACTGACCGGCCAGCACAGCAGAGCAGAGAGAGGAGGAGGAGGAACCTTTTGAATAATCTTCCATTCCATTTTTACTGGCAACCCCATGTCTCCACTCTGAGAGGAGGGATCCTACAGGTTTTGCCTCTCTCTCTTACACACACACACACACACACACACCCTGCCCACTTTAATGACCCATTCTTTCCTCTGACTGAATGCAAATAGGCCCATTTCATTCAACCTGCACACCTATGCCCAGTCTCCTAGCCTTTAAGGGAGGCAGACATAGCCAGGCACCCATTTACTAGGTGATTTGGCTGGAGTGTGGACCTCTATGAATGTATGTATATGATGCACTAAGGCACAGAGTACAGGCACATCAATGCATACAAGAGTAAGGCAGAGCAGTGCATATAAGTTCTGAAAATGTCTATCCAGCTTTGTAACAGTGCTGTGATCCCAGCCAAAGCTAGAGTTTCACTCTCTGTTTTATTATATGTTTACATACAGGTTTATTTGGCATTAGCCAGCCAGAGAACGGTTTTGTTTTCTATCCGCCAGAATACCAAATGAGTCAGAGAGATGGGGAATTAATGCACTTAACTGCTGAGTCAACAGGCAGGGTATCTAGGAGCTTAGTCAGACAGAGAGCAAAACCTACTGCCTGATGGGAAAATTAAAACAGGCAGGAAAGATGCCATCAAGACCCCTGATGGAGATCAGAAAAATAGAGAGAATGAGAGGGGCAGAGAAGGGGGCAGTCATTGCCACCCTGTGCTCAGCACATCTTTTGATATGACAGACGGCAAACATAATTAGTCATCGTTTCCTGCGCTAACCCTTGGAGCTCTCAATGTCAAAGCTATCCATATTTATGAGCCCGAGTCCTTAGCTTCATCCCTTGATTCCCTCCCAAACAGTTTCGACACATTATGACACCAAGAACATTTTGTTCCTCAATGTGGGAACCGAACAGGGCAGATTGCCCCCCATGTTGACTATCGTGCCCCAGCATCACCCACAATAACTTTAACTTTTCCCCCATAAAATCCATAACAGCCCAAGAACATAAAAATGCCTAGACTTGGCTTGTGTCTGCTCTGAACGTCAGTGCTGGAGAGTGAATCAATACAACAACGGGAGCTGCCACATTTTAGCTATCTCTCTCCTCCAGATGTCTGTCAGGCACACTCAGCTGGAGGCCCTCCGTTTACGTGCTGTGGAATAACATCGTCAGTGGGTCTCCATGGTTGGAGACAGATGCATCAAACTGAGCTTGTGAAGTCTTGGGTCCTCAAGTGTGTGATGTTCCTGCAGGTTCTACTGCAATTCCCTGGATGAGACTAACCAAGATGGATCAAAGTGGAGGAGTCATGATAATAGCATATGAGGGACCACTCAGGGAGGTGACTGATCTGTTGATAATGTGTGCATGTGAGTGGATGTATAGAAGGACCTTTGTAGGTATGTTACATCTGAGATGCTACGCAGATCATATGGATTATGGGATTTTTGCTGTTGTGGTAGCTTTCTTTGCTTTTTTTTTCACACTGGAAAACTAATACTGAAAAACTCTCAACTTCAACAGCATAAAAAGATGACATCTGAAATGCTGGCTTCAATAGATGGCCCTGTTTTATTTCAGGCTTCAATATCACACACCGCATGGCTCACTGCACCGGGGAGCATGGAATTCATATCCCAAACAATACCAAGCACAGCACCTGATAAACAAACACACATGCACACACACACACACACACACACACACACACAGACACAAGCACAGACACACACACACACACACACACACACACACACACAATAAATAAATAAATAAACACAGTGCTGGGGCCAGCAGAGGCTGGGAAAGTGCTTAGATGTGCATATGAGAGAGTCAGAAGAGCCAGATTCCTTCACAAGCCTCTCAGCACACGCCGTGCCACCTTCATCACCAAAGGGGACCGGGTCATACTTTAAAACTCTTAGCTGCTCCTCTCCCGCCTTTCATTCCCCTCACAATCCTGCAGCATATGAGCACCCGGCACCCTCCTTGCCTGTGACCTCGGAGAAGCAGCAGGATGCCTCTCATCCCCTTCTCTCTGAAGGCAGTATCTCCACATGTACTAGGAGATGGGGTACCGAGAGAAAAGAGACAGACAGCCTCCGTGCCCATGTCGTATGATGTAAACACAATTGTGGCATATGAGATAGAGAGAGAGAGATGTTTTTTCTTTGAGTATCATTATGATTATCACTGGGGGATGCATGTTCACTGTCCTGGGACAGCCATGAAAAATGCATGCAGACACGATGGAAGAAAATGTCAATAGAGGTATCAAAGCAATCAGGGTGGTGCTGAAGGGATATTGGTGTGATAAATCATGCTGTAGCTGACGGAGATCACAGAGACGGGAGGAGAAGGTGGGGGTCATGTGGCAAGGCACAGTGTGATCCACCATGTGCCACAGGGACGGCTCGGAGACCGACTTTATTCAAGGGTGTGATTCAGAGTGTGACTGTTGATGCAGAGTCATTTGTGACACAGTGACCTTTGAGGGGCCCCGTTCTCTCTTTGTGTTATTTCTTTGATTTAAGCCTTATGTCTCTGTCTCTCTCTCCAGGGAAATGCTGTCAGATACACCCATGGGTTGGAGATTCAATGGGACATTATGGCCTACATCAGAAAAGCTGTTATACTGCAAGATCATTGATGGATGGTCGTCCCTAAAATGGTTTTCCAGGGGAAACGATATCCAAATGCATTTTTTAGTAGCAAAAATGTTTTCTGTTGTTTGTGCGCACTGACAGTTGATGATTAACTTTCTTGGTTTTCATCTTATAATATAGCTGGAAATAGCATTGTGCTGTTTACTGCCATTCCCATTGCCAACTGAAGTATTACTTAAATAATGCAATGACCGCAAGCAGATGTGAATGTTATCTTAATGGCTAATACCTACAGTTCAAACTCCCCAGGGAGCAACCCCTTCCACCTTACAGGCTGATGAATAACTGAGACACAGTAGCACCCTCCATGTGGACGCACATGGAAGACAGAAAGAGAAGGAGGGAGCTATCTGAGGCTCCATTAACCTTGTTTGCTGTGTGCAGAGGCACCTCCACTATCTTAAGCCCACATCGCGTGGGGAACCTCGAGAGACTCTCCACTAATTAACCTTGTGGAGACACCCTCTGTAGAGGGAAGCTAGGGCCAGAATAATAAGGAGTCCTCTGCCAGGCCATTAGCAGGAACATTAACACATCCAACTTTCAAGTAGCTTTTTGACATGAAACCAATATTTGTCTGAGCTGGCTTGGTCCTGGGTGCAACACTGCTGAATTCTAAATGACACACGTGTTTCAGCCTCTTACTAAGCTCACCCATCACGCACACGATTCCTTGGCAGCTCTATTACGAGGATGTATGGTGTTTATTGAATATCTGTATATAGAGTGTGTATTACAAAGATATATGATGTTTATTGAGTATCCCCGGACAAATCCTTCTGCCACACCTCTTTTGCAGTAGTGTTTGAGTTCAGAGCAAAGTCCACGGTATCTCTGTCCTTCGTTCTAGGCCTGCTGACGCCGCCCAGAATTTGAAATGTGCCAGAAATATGTCAGACTTTCTCATATGAAATGTATACCGTGCACATGTTAAGACATGCAGCAGAATTTGGGAAACGGAGGCAATCATACCCCTCTAAGATAAGATGATTCATATTTGAAAACCGATAGCAAACAGCAAACAGGTGACTGTTAAAATCTATGCCTGGTTTTATCTCACATTGTTGGGCTTAATGGGATTTGTGTCAGTTGTGGCGTTACTAGAAAAATGTATGACAATATGAATGTGGCTTTGTCTCATCAGTTTTTTTTATCTGAACACAGCATCACACAGCCTGCTCTCTGTAGGATCTGGCTCAGGCGTTATCGTTCCCTTTATTTCCCCTTCTCACGCTGCTTTTTATTCCACCTTTATCTGCAAAACACACCTGCATGATGTTTGGGAGGTAGCCACGTCCCTATCTTTAATCCTGTCACTAAATTTCACAGTGGGAGAAGAAAGTTTTGCACTTCTATCCACAAGGAAATCCACAGAAATCTGGAAAAATTCAAGAGGGCACTGACATTTCAAAAGAAAAGCACACGTTTGAATATCTTTTATAAGGTTTTTTTTTTTTTTAGTCAACCTCCACTGAGAAGAAGAAAGATGCCAAATGTGAAAGGCGACTGGCTGTTAGTCACACTTCAATAGGAACAGTGAGGAGGTGGTCAAGGCTGAAAGTAGTAGGAATTATCACCTCATAACCTTTCATTGATTTGGATGTACTTTAGTGTGTTCTGTAGCATTGTGTATTCCTGGAGAAAGGGTGCCGGAGTGACTTTGTACGAAGGAGCTGGATGACAGCATGGTGCGTGCTCAGAGACCTTCTGGGCTTCATGCATAATGCTCTTTGTGTTCCCTGGAAAGGATGGACGAGTGGCGGGGAGGACTGAGTGCCTTCCAGAATCTCAAATGGATCACCCTCACTTTCTCCCTCTCCTCTCCTAGCTTGCCTTTTTCATGCTATTCGCTGGAAACAGCCGACATCATTGATGTGGCCTTTTTCTCTGTGTGGCATGAGAACAAAGGAATTGTTCTTGCTTGGCATGCTATTGCTGCTTTCTCTTTCTCTTTCTCTTTCTCTTTCTCTTTCTCTTTCTCTTTCTCTTTCTTCTACCTTTCCTCTATTTTTATGCTTTGATGATTTCTTTTGCAATAATGTCTGACCTGCGATCTTGTAAGTGTCACTTCAAAAGGGAGATTCTTTTCAATGACTTCCATCTCAGATATTGACAGACACTGTGACACATACGATGGGAGATATCACATGTTCATGCTAAAACAAGTTTAGTTGTTCTGCCTACAGTACCTGATCATTTCTGTTCTGGCTGCTGTACATTTTTGGCAAGCAGCTCACCTGGAACAGAGCAGGCAGTCCTCTGGTGTTATAGTGAAATTAAATTAGCCCGCTATGTATAGCCGTAAATTCCAAATTCATTAGAAAAGTCCAGTTCCTGTTAAAAGGGTAATAAAATGTTCTTAAATTTCATTATTCTGTATGTCATTACATAGCGCCACAACGCCCATTAGCCCGTTGTGCCCACATTTACATCTCCATGAATTATGAATCACTTTCCTTTCATCACAGCTGGAGCTCTCTTCCTGATGTGCAAATTACACACAGGAAAACAGCCACAACCCAGGCAGCAAGTCCACCTCGACACAGAATCCCAGACCCCCACCAGACTGCATGGAGCTATGGACCTGCATGGAAATGTCTAATTAGATTAGACAGACCATCTAGAATGAAGAAAACTGCTCAGTGTATTGACCCCGCTGCACAAATGGGTAGAACAATTACAAAATGCAGGGTAGCCTTCACAAAGGCTGAGTGTCAAACCAAAAGTTAACAAACCTGGATGGATGCGACACACTGTGGTTTGCTATTTAACTGAGGATGAGCTGGAACCAATAGACAGAAGAAGCCCTAAGGTGCCCCTGGGGGTGGCCCTCAGGGCAGAGGGGGCATTGCAATGAGTATACATCTATTCTTAATGCCCCCTCCACACATTTTCTCATGGCCTGAGACTCCCTGTAGTGCTTTATAATGCTCTCTGATATCCAGGTCAGCCACTAGCTACATGTACACTCTATATAAGCCACCTAGAAGAGATTAGTGAAACATAAATCAGGCAAGCGAGAGAGGAATGGGCCCCTGGCGTAATGCAGAGGCGATTATGAACTCCAATGTGCCCTCTTTCCAATAAAAACATGAAATATGATCTGGCTTCAGGAGAGTCGAAAGACACTTACAAGAACATTACCAAGAGGTCTTCTCCGAGGTTAGGGCGCAGTTACATGACTAGTTCCATCTCAACCAAGAGTGGAGTCAAATCTGTGAGTTCATGAAGGCGTTATGAATGTGTCAGTACAAATCTGGCATCAATTCATCCCTATGGCACCAAAGAACAGGCAAGAGGATGCAGAAGATACTTTTTTCATAAAAAAACAAGACAATATATTGCATTCATTAATTTAAGAAACTGCATTATTACTGAGATAAATTGCTGAATTGCTAAATGTGTGAAAAGCCTTCACTATCTGAATGCGGCCTGATGGATAGGCCTAATGTTGAGGCTGGTCATGTCCTAAACTGCAAGCCAGACAGCCAGCCAGCCCACAAAGTGAAACTAAAATGATAGCTGTGAAACCTAATCCCTGATTCATATCAACAGACCCTTTGTGGTAAATATCTACGTCAGATAAACTACCATTCACAGATTTCCACAGCCAAGCATACAATCTCTATCTCCTCCATGACGCAGGGCTAGATGGGCTCTGATGTGTGCTCACAGAATCTCATCAGACACGCCGTTCCACTTCACCTCTGCTCCTCTCTCTCCTTCAGCATGGCTCTGATTAGCGCTCTAAATTGGATTCCAGCGTGGTTCTATCATTTTGATGTTTTGTGTTTGCGCACCCTCCCCTACCTCTTCCCCGGCTGCTCCTCCCCTCTCTCTCTCTCTCTCTCTCTCTGCCTCGATATTTCAGTTTTCTCTCTTTCGTGCAAGCTCTGCTTTCGTTCCACTAAAGGGCTGACATTTCAGTAGGCTCTGCCATTCTCACACTATGCTGTGCAGTTCTGTTGACATGACAACAAAAAGAATATTCTAGCATTTGTGGGAGAAATGTAGAAAACTACTTTTTCTTCAGTGTGTTAATGACCTGCAGTTCAGCAATGAACTCTTTATAAAGTAGAGATAGTGATTCCATGACTCTCACAAAACAGCAGCGCGTCCATCTGATCGTTACAACTGAATGTGTAACACAATTTATTGTGCAATATCAAACAGCAAATGTGCAACAATAGCTTATCACTTTATCGATACGAAGTCATATAAAACAAAGTGCATCTGAGCTGACCAAAGCTAGTATAGAGCAAGGCCTGTCAGGTAGCATCAAATTAAAGAAGGCAGCACATAAATAGTGGCTCTGTAATGGTGAAGTGTTATTTTCTTTTCTTTCTTCTGGTCAATGCCAAAAATAAACTAATGATTGATGATGACTGATGATTATAGATGATCATTCTGGGCTCTTCGTGTTTATAATAGTAAAGGGATTGGATGACTCAGTCTCAGACACCATTTCAGAATATCTCACACACACTCAAACAGCTTGTTATAGTACATATGTGGCAAACACATCAATGTTATGCTGGCCATCAGAAATCATGCCTTGTTGTTCGGGGGACTGTTAACCTGGAAGCCTCCACTGCTCTCCGATCAATAAATAACTTAAGTGACTCATGCTTAATGACATCATCATTATTTTTGTAGTGATTACAATGTAGGGATAACTGGAATGGTCCGATGCCAGGTACACAACCCACACCAGCACAGCGCTTCCAGAAACCTTTAATGTTTCAAAACCTTTAATGATACTAAATCTTTAATGATACTAAATCCTAATACCTTTATTTTGGCCATATGCTCTGGGTCTCCCACATAGAGATATTTTATTAAAAATTGTATTTTCTGGGGAGCTGCCAAGTTACAGCCCACTGCTTGGAGAGGCTGAGTGAAAGAACCTATTGTTTTTTTGAGGAGAGAGAGCCTGGAGGTAGGTGATGAGTGGGCTGAGCGTGGCTTGTTGGGGGTCACCATCTGAGCAAGCCAAGCGTACTGTAATGCTGCCTTCGCCTCCCCCACTCCGCTTCCAATGAATGTCTCTCCTGCAGTGGTGGGGCAACTTCATACATACACACACATTATGCATACACGTCATGCACACACATGCACACGCACACACACACACACACACACACACACACACACACACACACTCAGTTTATCCATGATAACTTTCACTATTTATTTTGCAGTACTTTATACTGCGGCACGCAGGCAGCCAACCAGCACTACTACTACTAAAGCAATGGCCAAGGTAGAATCAAAACTGTACCAGAAAGGCATGACTTGAGATCAGTTTTGTTTACATATTTTTACCTACACACTACATTACATTACATTACAGTCATTTAGCAGACGCTTTTATCCAAAGCGACTTACAATAAGTGCATTCAACATAGGTAGGCAAGAAAACTACTAGTCACCAGAAATCGTAAGTGCATTTCCTTCCTAAACAAGCAACTAAGAGCATAACTAGTGTTAAGGTAAGAGTGCAATAAGTTAGCAACCTACTATATCTTAAACAAATGAGACAAATAAGAGAATCAAATAAACAGGAGCTAAGACAAATAAGTGAACCAAATAAGCAAGAGCTAAGACAAATAAGTGTATCAAATGAACAAGAGCCAATAAACAAGAGCTCAGACACATAATTGACGACAAATAGGCAAGGCTAAGAGGAAGGGTCAGGGTAGTGTTTCCTGAAGAGGTGGGTTTTCAGCCTGCGGCGAAAGATGGGCAGCGACTCTGCTGTCCTGACATCAGTGGGGAGTTCATTCCACCACTGCGGGGCCAGGACAGAGAAGAGCCGTGACCGTGTAGATCGGCCGCAGGGACCTCTGAGCGACGGGGCAACCAGTCGCCTCGAGGCAGCAGAGCGAAGTGGTCGGGCGGGGGTGTAAGGCTTGACCATAGCCTGGAGGTAAGAAGGAGCTGTTCCTTTCACTGCCCTATAGGCTAGCACCAGGGTCTTGAACTGGATGCGAGCCGCTACAGGGAGCCAGTGTAGAGAACGGAGCGAGCAATGTTGATTGGGTGCATTTGGGGTTGAGTGTCCATTGGCCCTTTAGGGCTGAATTAGAGAGTTACACACCCTGGCAAGCAGGACGTGCAATTGCAATTGAAGAGTTTGGTCAGAATTGATTGTTATGTTGGAAAATGATAGTAAAATAGTGTCCAGCATCCAAAATGGCTGGACTTATGCTTTAAAGCTACACTTCACGCTCCAATTTGCAGCCAGAGCTAACTTCAATACCCAAAACTCATGTGAAATCAGTAAAATGCACACAGTGTGATCATATTTACCAACCCGGCCAGTCAATGATTGCTTTATACTAAAGGATATCAAAAGGACGAGAGTGGCAAAAGATATAATGTTTGTGGGTCCAGGTCCCTCTCGACGGAGCGGTTGCACGATGCTGTGTGGTTCTCAATCCTTGGAGGCAAGAAGATTGCTGCTGGTTTTAATTCCAGCCATCCAATCAGGGAGTGATTTACACTTGGGATGCCAGGTGAATGCAATTATCTACCTGGTAGGATAGAAACCAGCATGGCTCTGGACTGAGAAACACTGGAGAGACAGTTTGCCAGTTTGGTATTTCAAGTTTCAATTCATCACTTCCTCTGGGCAGAGAAATCTTCATTTGGGCAGTTAGGATGAATCTGCAGGGTCTCAATTAGGAGGAGGTGGGACACTCTTCTCTGTTGTAGCCCTATTTTGTGTTCTAGGCTGATAAACTCCAAGAAGAAAAGTGTGGATTACTTTGTGTCATTTAGACGATTTCTATTCAAAATGTATTTCTTTCTTCCTACTAACCTCAAACCTGTGTCAGTCAGTCTTTGAATTCAGACCAGAAATATTGGAGCCACTTGCTTTAAAAGTAGACAACATTCTTGAGCAGAAGGTGAAATGTGAAGCCAAGGAAACAATGTCAAATTGATAAGGGGGATTATCAATTTGACGGCATTACAGATGCCATTTGGGGGATTGATTGCCATCATAAAACAATGAATTCCACCAAAAATGCTGCTTTCATCATTGGGATTCACTGGAGGTGGTGTTTTTAATGATGTTTACTGATTGGTGGTGAGGAATTCTCCAGGTGTGTAATTGGCATTCTACTCCACTCCCAGATCATGAAGGAGGGAGTGTTCAACTCTGAACAGGATCCATTTCATGTCTAATAAAAAACTGGCCCAAGATCTGATAAATACCCTCTTGGCTAAAACATTTCTAATTAAAAGTCGTCACCTTTTGTGGCTCCAGCTCTTGACTCCCATTCATTGCCTCACAGTTTGACATGCAGCCCATTGGTCAGTGGGAGTGGAAAACGTGTCTTTTTCCTCTCTTGGTCTCGTCATAGTGCAGAGCACATTTCCTGTCCATGACAGCTCCTCTCAGGGGACTGACACTCATTCTAGTCTGGTGGAGTGAGACACTCCTCGCACAGTGGTAACCCAGACTATACACCAGAGCCAAAGACGCTAGAGCCTCACCTCTAGATGACCTCATATGGACTGAGGTGCACTCAGCAGACACTGGCGACGTGCTGCTGCTCAAAAGGAAATGCTCTGTGAGGGCTACAACGTGCCACGGCAGGCTCGCAGTCCCAGACATTCAACACTGGACAGCTCTGATAGAGACAGTGACAGACACATCCCCTCAGGGCAGCTGAATGATATCACACATTGGGTTCAAATATAGGTGACAGCTATAGAACTGAATGACAATATGTTATAACACAATGGTTGGGTGATGCTGAATAGAGCACCAAGCTGTGAGGAAATGAGACCATATCAAAGTACTAGCAATTAAGAGAGCCATCAGACTTTTTCTCCCTACAATAAATCCTAACTAGCTAAATAAACTGAGGATTTCTGCCCATGGACCACAGGGGTTGATATTTCATGTCACAAACGCATTGTGGTTCTATTGAAGATATTCTGCCTGCTACCTTTTGAGGGAGATACCATCTAAATCAATGCCCTGTTTTACTTTCAACAGAAAGGGTTTCAGATAAAGGTGATACATGCCAGAGAAGAAAAGGAAGAAATCTTTGGAAGAAAGGAAGAAGAAAGTAGGTTGTGAGTCAGAAAATACTTTTGTGTCAAACCCCTCCGCATCATAACCATCAGTGTTAAATTATGATTGATAATGAAAGATATGATGTAGACCATTCATCAGCGCTAGATTCTGTTTTGAAGAAATCATACTTTAATGGATACAGTGAATAGACATGTTGGTTGTTGCTTGGTATCATGTAGATATCCTAAAGGCCCAGATATTGTTTTGGCTCTAATAGGTTTTCTATGGGGGATTAATTCAGGACCCACTGAGCACTAGATGTCTTTTCAACATCACGTCTATGCTTTAGCTGTCACACCCGCTCAGCCCTGACATTGGCTCTCATGTAGCCCAGGGTCTTTTTGTGTATTGCTCAGTTTTAGACCAAGCAGTAAATACATTATTACACATTTAAACACTCCGACAGCTGCAAATATAAGAACTTTCACTTTTCAACCCTATGTAGCTTCATTTTAGCCTAAACGCTACCAACCAAACAGGTGAAAACATATGGAAGCAAAGCTTATTTGTGCTTATTAAGCTCCCCCTGAGGCGTGGAACAGAGAATCTAAGTGTTTAGCCAAAAAGCGTGCAGAGTTGGATCATTACAGGTTGCAGAAAGGAGCCAAGTTCCTCCAGGAGCTTGTTAATGTTCTGACCCCAATGTAAATCCATCAGTGCCATTTTGCTAATGAACTGATCTATGATTTACACTGTCACTGAAGCTCGTTTCCTGCTTCCGCCTCTCGCAAAGTGCCGAGGGCGTCCTCTCTGTACTCAGCAGACCTTTTGTGTTACTGTGAGTAAGCTGATTTGCGTTATTCATCTTATTTCATTCACTAAAGTCTGGTTGTCGGTTGATAACTTTGGGGTCATGGCATAGAAAAGCAGATGAAACACTTTGGGGGAAATGTTTTATTGCATAAAACCAATTACTGAACTCCTCTGCAAGAGTGGTGTGGCATCAGATCTTTATATGTATATAATCCACTATTCCCTATAACCTCAACACATTTACATTCAATTTTACAATGTGTATTATTGCAATTTATTGAGTGACCGAACATTTTAATCCACTTGATTTGAGCACAGGTGCAGATTAGCCACATTCTTTATTTCCACCACATCTGTATTTCCACGGGCAAAATAAATCCCTGTGAGCTCCTTGGTCTCTGCTCGTGTGAACACAGGGGCATCATGGGGAAAAAAAAGGTAAAAGCTGTGGGACTTCGGTGGCATGCAAAGAACATCCTGAGGCTTAATGTTGAGGCTTAATGGTGCAGATGCGTGTCTCCTGTGGAGCGATGCATGCCCCGTGCACCTCACACACCCCTGTACTGTATGTCCTAGGATGAGATTAGCCAGTGGGAAAAAAAGAAATATGGGAACTGAAAAGGTAGACAGATGTCAGAGAAGTGAAATCTGAAAATTTAGTGAAATCTAGAGAGTCATGGCTTAAATGCATAGATGAAAATGATGAACATTAGTGGACTTTTAACACATTCTCAACACAAAACGTGCATCATATCTTGGATTTCTCAGCATATGGAGCAGCTTTGTGTTACTGCTCCTAAGGAGGTCCTAACCTCTCCTCCATCTGTTAAGTGTGAATGTATCAGGGCCCATACTGTACTCCCACATGTTTGTGAATTGTCTTTCCAATATATGCTTCATAATTCTACTTCAATATATTTTTGAATGGCACGTACAAGCTCAGGGCCAACATCAATAATTCTTATTCTAAACTCTCTGAAGGCAGAGAGAGATGCGTGTGCTTCCGTATGATACTGTCCTCGGGTCTGATTTTATTAGGCAATTCTTATTGATTGCTTTTCATCCACAGAAATACTGTGATGAAAGTTAATGATGTGTGCCTTCACTTCCTACAACACTATTAATTATTTCTAGACTGTGGGTGGCGAGGTCATAGTGTGAAATGGCACTGCTCCAGTTTGTTTGAGTGATCTCCTAGTAGACAGACAGACAGCGATGTGAATTGTAAGTACAAGTATACTCTGTGTATTGCCGTGGCGATCACATAACCCAGACAGCACAGAGCAGTGACGCGGGGAGTGAGAATCATAACTAAATTTGGAAGCAATGCCAGATGCTCTGCTGTCTCTTCCAAACGTCCCTGGAGTGACCTGTTTCGGGAGGGTGGAAGCAGGGTATGGGTGAGTGTCGGGACAAGGGGATCATGCCTTTTGCATGTCACGATGGTAATTCAGCTATCCTCCCCTTTACTGTCTCCCGATGTCCTGTCACATCCCGACCCAGGGCGTCTCAGCTCCGTCCCCGTCCCCAGCCTACCTTCACACCCAGCCCCAGCCAGGCCATCAGACAGAGTTGCTTGTTAGAGAGCCTCAGGGGTAAGTGGCCCTGAGTGTTGACAATGGCTGTAATTTTATGAAGAGGGTGAGGAACTGTGTCTCTTCATTCAGCTAACCTGATTACAGGCCTTCTCTGTGCCTGTGTGAGCACACAGTGTAATCTAAAAGCAACACCTGGGCCACTAGGCAATGCAAAATAGACGGCATGCCAAAGTACTGGCACACCACCAAAATGAATTAAGGTGGGCTTTTCAGGTCTGCAGTGACCTTGGGGAGTCCTGCATACTGGTTTCTGCTCTCAGAGAAACAAGCTGAATACAGTCTTTTATCACAGAGTCACTGTGAAATGCGTAATGTATGTTAATCCATCTAGGATTTAGAGGAGGAGAGCCAGGTTCTGAAGGGACAAAATGATAGTGTTAAGAAAGGGAGAGAGAGTGAGAAAGAGAGAGAGAGAGAGAGAGAGAGAGAGAGAGAGAGAGAGCAGAGCAGGAAAGGAAATTGGTTCAATTTGGACAGTGAAAGAGACAACTGAACAGAGAGAGACAGAAAGAGAGTGATACAATGGTGACTGGTACAGAGAGACAGCAGAGCGAAGAGGGGGAAAGATAGACAACCAAGATAGACAGATGGACAGAGAGACAGAGGCTATGTTCACACGGCAGCTGAAAGTGTTCCAATTCTGGGTTAGGTTAGGGTTAGGGTTAGGATTTGATCAACAATAGCCAAAAGACGCATGGAGTCGCAGTTTTTCAATTCTGGACCACGTGGACATGTGATACAAAATCAGATCCTGAGGCATGCCACCTACACGCAACTTGTATTTGAAAGCTCAATTTGGAATTTGTGTTGCCATGACAATAAATAAATGTTATGTCGTTAATTTGAGACAATTTTGAGCCAGTGTTACCATGGACAACAATGTAACACGCCAATGGCAAGAAAGTGTAATAACTGACTTGATTGGAGGGTGGCACAGTGGCTCAGTGGTCATTGGTGTGGGTTTCCTCCCACAGTCTGAAGATGCAAGTCAGGTGAATTGGAGACTCTAAATTGCCCACAGGCGTGAATGTGAGTGTGGTTGTCTGTCTATGTGTTCGCCCTGTGATGTTCAGGCAACCGGTGTTTCCTTGCCTTCTGCCCACTGCATCAGATATGAGCAGCAGTTTGGAATTGAGCATCAAGGCCTGTGAACTGTGAGATGGTGGAAAGACAGCTAAGTCTACAGTAATATTGCTCAGCTTTCCCCGTCTCCACCTATTGAGTGAGGAAGCGAGAGGAGCCTCGGCTGCGTTAGAGGCTGTGGGATCAGGTGGCTTTTCTTCCCAGGACTTCGGGCTATACGATCCTGTCCAGCCGTCGTTTCTCCACTTCACACATCATCTTTCCTAACTGATCAGCATGCACACTGCCACACACTGTCGGACTGCCAAGAAGAGCGAGGGAGAGGAATCTCTGTAATCTATGACTGCCCTGATGACTTTGAGGGGCCCAGTTGTTACCACCCCCTTCCCTCTCATCTCACCCCCTTCTCCACAGTCGTAATCCTGGAGCTGTCAGCGGGCGGAGAGTTATGCCCTGATCAGGGAGAGGGCATTTTGTCATACAGATGAAAAGCGAGGAAAAGGAATGTGGGCAGCGGAGGCCTATAAACTTGTTTTATTGCATTGCAGAGAGGCACTTCTGTGGAGCACATGCTTTTAATTAATGATGCCCCCACCTGACCCTGTGCTACTTGGTGTTGTACATTCAACAACCTGAGTGCAGAGAGCCCCGAGCAGAGAACTGCCACTGCACTGCACGGACTTCGTGCATCCATCCTTGCACTGAACAAATGAACCACAATTTATCGCTGCAATATTTGCCTATTATTTACAGTGTGATCATCCCACCAGTTGTAACAAGTTATCAAAACTTTCAGGGTAGAAGCATTACAGTCTTGGGCAAATTGCTTTCCATTCCAATAGGCAAGCGCTGTGAAATTGGAGCTTTTGAGCTTGAGAGGACAGAATTAGTAATCACATTCATCTGCTAGCACTGAACATATTTTTCTGTAAATGTTACACGCTTAATTCCCGGCATGTTATCACACTTTGCATGTACAATACAAATATGGTATGCATCGTGGATGCATAGCTGCTTGTTAGAAATGATGAAAAATACATGGGATTCAGGTAGGGAAAGTGCAGGCTAACATCAAAGCCATCACACAAAAGACAGGAGGACCGACAGCATGAAAGATTGATGAGGCACTTAAAACTAAGATTAAAAAGATATAGAGGAAAACAAAAAGGAATCTTTTATAACTCATCATAGAGAACAGAGGGGCTTCGCTTTCACAAGAAAACTCCTGAAATATAGATTACTGGATTTGCGACCTAGAACCAGTCTGTCGCTTTCAACTGTGACGGTCCTTGATAGTTGGTCATGCATTATGGATGCTAGAACACAAGGAAGGGGGAAGAGTTCCCTGTCCTCCACAGTTTTATTAATCATTCAACATTTGATCGCAGCCCCTTGACCTGGGAACTACAGAATTTGTGGGCCAGTTTGTGAGTGGGAGGATAAAGAACTGATGAGATATGGCGATCCAAGGAAGAGATAATCTTGTCTATCTCAGAGGCAATCTCAGAGGCAGTAGGTTTGCACCTGGAAGTGATGCTGCAAAAGATTTTT
Organism: Hoplostethus atlanticus; assembly: GCA_034670405.1. Taxonomy (NCBI): domain Eukaryota; kingdom Metazoa; phylum Chordata; class Actinopteri; order Trachichthyiformes; family Trachichthyidae; genus Hoplostethus; species Hoplostethus atlanticus. The sequence goes on along the minus strand of JAXDDX010000153.1, from coordinate 391,719 downwards.
AAACAATTAGGCCAGTTGGCCATTGATTGGGAGGTGTGTGTATCTCTGTTGGTGTAAAGCAGAGGCTTGATTGCTGCAAGGGGGCTTCTCCTAAAGTGTTCAGACAGTTTGGTGCCTGGTGTGTAAAATGTGGGCTATCAATCCTGAAACTGGAGAGTCTCTCTCTCTTTCTCTCTCTCTCTCTCTCTCTCTCTCTTGCTCTCTCTCTTACACACACACACACACACACACACACACACACACACACACACACACACACATGGCCTGAATACCTACATCCCATGGTGGAACCTGGAATGGCTTGCTTACCTTGCTTACCTCTCCCCTGTCCCTGAAGCTAATCATTATGATTGTAAAATAGCAAGCTATTTGAATTAGCTCTGTGACATGAAGTGTTACAGGTCATGCATCCTGAGAAGATCCATACTAAATGTGTCCACAGCATTAATGTTTTTGCCCTGGCTAAATTTCATAATATTTTGTCAGAAATATTTACTGTATGTATATATAGTGGCTACTAATTCTGTCTGTGCAGCCGACTTGTCATCATGCTGTGTGCATGCAGATCTTTTGGGAGGGGAGATTAGTGATATTAATAATAGGGACTTTTTAATTCCTTCAGATGGAGAGAAAAGCAGTTATCCAAGAGCCGTAAGCCGGGATGCAGATCATGCATTCTTAATGAGCTCATGGTAACATCAGACATCGGAGGCTAAACATCTCTGGGATATTTAGTTCCTCTAAAAGCCACAAATGAAATGAACAAATGTTTTGGGTGGTGAAGTAAACACTCTTGGTGGAAACATCAGCGCAGGGAAAAGATGATTGCTTCCTTTTTTCAGTGGCAACTGTGGAAGTTGGAGCTTGGTTTGTAGTGACCTACAGCTGATTTCCTCTCATTTAGAGCTACACTACATGGCCAAGAGTATCCAGACACCCCTTCTGATGTATATTATACTGGTCTAACGGTCTGGGACTGTTTGTCATGGTGCAGGCTAGGCCCAAGCCTTCCCAGAAGAGTGGAGGATGTAGAGCCATATTAATATTAATGATTTTGGAAAGAGACGAGCAGGTGTCCACATGATTTTTGTATTCCTCAAGGCTGTCTTTTATGATAGAAAAGACAACACTTGAAAGCATACAAGAGCACTGAGCATATACACCGCCTTTATCTGCATGCATACAGCACACACACACACGTGTGCACACACAGACACACACACACACACACACACACACACACACACACACACACACACACAGAGCCTCCCCTCCACTACGTAATTGGAATACAGAGCCAGTATAGTCCAATTGTACTGAGAGTAAATATCCAGAGGGAATCAAAAAAGCATTCTTCCTATTTTCAGAACAATTTTCAGGACAGGTGACAGGTGTTCAGCGCAGCTCAAAAAATATGGGAATACGTTGAGACAGTACACTGCTCTACCCAGTGAATCGTAGCTTGAAGCTTGTGTGTGCAGGAAGATGCCCATGAATGATAACCAATTACGTATCGAACTGTATAATCATATCGTTTCACTGATGTGCATTTAAATGTCAACAATGTGTGTGTCTGTCTGTGTGTGTGTGTCTGTGTGTGTGTGTGTGTGTGTGTGTGTGTGTGTGTGTGTGTGTGTGTGTAGTAGTAGTGCTGCAGTGTTCCAAGGAACAGTGGCCACAAGATTAAAAGCAACATGGCTGTATAGATAGACAGGCAGATGGATAGACGGACAGACAGACAGACAGACAGATACAATCCACAGAATCAGACATCTCCAATCTATCAATTCACTGATTTGTCATATTCGGCTGCTGCGTGTCGCAGATGAAACGATTTCAAACAGTTGCTAAGCCACTGGGCTTGTAAGTTCTCTATCAGCGTGAGCGCAAACGTATAACCTTTTAAACAAAGGCTTACTTGCTACGCCTCAGGCAACAGTTGCCAGTTAGCTTTCTTGTCAAGGTAGAGAGGAAACGTATGGAAGAGAGAGGCGTGCATAGATGAAGAAGAAGAAGATTTGGTGACACGTCAAAAATGTGACAGACAGACGCTGAGAGGCTGATAGCATTCTATTTACATGTCTGGAATACTCATTTACACATCAAACACATCCGCTGTTTGTTTAAAAGCCATGTGCTTTCATAAGATGTCTCAGCTGTTGCCAACAGAAAGGGAAACAAATCAGGAATTGTTTCTTGTATTTGCAAACACACACGCATGCACACACACACACACACACACACACACACAGAATCCACAGCAACGGGGGCAAAAAGGTGCCCGGCATTATGCATGGAAGGCTGCGTACACAAACAAAACATTTGCACACGGAAGTGCAGCAGATAAATGGACGCTAAGCCCTGATACCCGCTGTTCACGTCAAAATCGTGCCAATGCCATTCGATATCATTGCTTCCCATATGGAGTGCCTCTGGGTCGTAGATTGATCCAAATAGGCCGATGCTATAGGTGTTGGTATATTTAGAGTTTGCCTTACAGTTTTATTCTTCATAGGCACACATTTAACACACAGTTCATTAGACAGTACATTCAATAATGTAACAAGCCTTGTATATTTCTCACTGATCTTCATCCTCTGTTCTCTCTCAGTGAAACATGATGCCACCGTGACCAGATATTTATCTGTGCTACTGTAGATTTCCCTCTTCTGGGGGACTTAACGAGGCCTGGAGCCTTTCCAAAATGACAAATGAGTCTCCCAGGCTTTACTGTTACAATGACTAAGATGTGACTCAGTAAACAGGTAAAGTTTGACTGATCAATCCATAAATTACAGCAACGGAAATGTACAGCACAGTGGGACAGTGGTTTGGCGGGTTAGTTGACAGTACGTTAAGGCATCATCAGTCAGCCTACTGTAGGGGAACACATCATACCTTGATTGATTTCCATAGCTGGAAATATATATTCTAGTTAAATCACATTTTTTGCATGCATGAAATTATATTCTTTAACACGATTAGGACTTGTAAGAACACAATTTCATATTTTATCACACAGCTCGAAGGCAATGGCTTTCTGGAAGTCTCGTGTATCTTTCAGTCATGCACCCATGCTCTCCTCTGTGATATTGTGATATCTGTGATCAGTCCTGAGGCAAAATTGTTTTGGCACGGCATTTCTCAACTCTGGACTGGCTTGAAACAATTTGACTCATATTTTGGAAGCGTGTACTGTAGCATGATGTTTGGCTGTTGTGTGTTTTTTTTCCAATCCTGGTTAATGATTGACAGTGTAATGTGCCCACAGTATTGCAGGTATTGCAGATACAAAAACAGAGTACCCACGAAACCATATCAAAGGGATGACAGGCCTACATTTAAATCAGACACGATGCAAAGTAGGCATAAGTAACGATGCTTCAAAACCACATCGCCAGAGGGAAGAACTCCTTGGTTCATTGTCTGGGTTCTCATAAGAGCGACGTGGGTTTAAATTTAGTCTGTTACAGATAGAGCAATGAGGTTTTCATGGAACTAAGCTGTGGATAACATTGCATTGCCTACAGCAAACAATAAATAATCCAGTGCAATGTATGTATCAATATAATGAATCAGCTCTCTGACATTTAGCAGAAGGCCTTCATGTCCAGCCTAAACCCTGTGAGCACAACAAAGCTGGGTAACATAACAATGTTCTCCTCATGCATCGCTGGGTCTCAAATCATCAGGAAAAAAAAATCTTTGTGACCGACTGCCGATCCATCTCAAAATGGTATTCATATATGTAAGTGACAGGAAAACATGCCTGGCAGCCATTGATCCCAGGCCAGTAGGCCCGGAAGCGGAGATGTCTTTATTGTATTTCACCTAAACAGCCCCTTCATCTTACTAAGAGTATTGACAGCAGAGAGCAATAGAGAGAGAGAGAGAGAGAGAGAGAGAGAGAGAGAGAGAGAGAGAGAGAAGATAGAGAGAGATAATCAGTTACTCTTACCAGAAAATTACACAAGATCACTTCATCCACATCCTCCTCAGCTAGATGTGTATTCAAGAGGATATCATGTATGACTGTCCTTCTAGAAACAATGGTGGAAAATAAAACACACTACTTTACTTACACAACGTCATTTGCACAAGGACATAAGACAAACATTTCACTTGCCAGTCTGACAAAAACATTTGAGGTGAGAGAGAGAGAGAGAGAGAGAGAGAGAGAGCAAATAGATGTTTTATTGCAACACATCCAAATATATCCAGGCGATGTGTTACCAAATATGCAGGACCTATTTATGTCAGTGAGCATCAGTGCATCCTACTTACAGACAGAAAGCACTGCCTCAACTCCTCAGCACTGCTAGGCATACAACACACGCCACATACTGGAGAAGATAGGCTTATTGTTTAAGGAGGCTCCAGCCACCCTTTAACCCAGATTATATGGGTAGATTACACCCTAAATAGGATCTCCATTTCCAAGGCCAAAAGACACTAATGTGTAATGACCAAGTCAAATGACCCGTGACTGAGCTGGGAGGAAACAAGCCTTTGGGGCAGACAGGAATCTACTGAGCAGTCCTTATAGTTTCGGGCATTCAATTATATTCCACTTAGTGTAGTGATGACTATGGGAAACTGGAAGCAAAGTTTGGTGAGAGTTCTATCTTGTAAGTTTACACAGAGGCTAAGCAAGTTCAGTGTTATCACACTGTGCTTAAAGCAGGCGAAGATAGTGAGGTGTTTGCATAAGGAGACACTGGAGAGATAGGGAGATGGAGAGATGGAGGCTAAGGAAGACCATTGTGCTGCATGCAAACTCTGTATAGATCCTCACAGGTGTGAGATCAGTTCTGAGAAAGGACCAGAAGGAGTAGAGCATAGAGACGTCGATGCTAACCAGTGTTGGCAATGAGGGGGCTTGACTCCTCCTACCCAGGCTCCAGGGCTGAGTCCTTCTCAGGAGGCCGCCAGCGATTGAAATGGAAATTCAGGAAGTAATGCTCGAGAGGGAGGAGGTGTCTCTCTTTCTCTCTGTGAGTCAGTGTGTCTGTTCATCCTTCGGTGCTTTATTACTGTCATTTTCTCTTCAGATTAACCAATAATTATTTGTGGCTGCGTCACATAATCAGCTGTAATATCTTCTGTTCTTGTGTGACAGTTGTGGTGACACTTTTTTGCTATCAAAAGAGACTAATCGTTTCCTTTCTGAAACATTTGAACCATACTGTTATTCATGGGCAACAATCTCCATCAACACTAAATAAACAAACTAATTTAATTTGAATTTAATATTCTTATTGCTATGACTATAAGCTCTTTATTGTGTTTGCTGATTGCTAATAACAATTATGGCTATCATCGTTGTGGCTAGTCTCAAGAAAGTCCATAAATGTTTACAACACACTATTGAATCATTTATTAAAAAGTCCATAAAAATTGTAGTGATAAAATACAATGTCTTATCTGCTCCCTGTTCCCTTTATATACTTATATTTATTTTATTTGTTTGTGCTCAATGGCAAATTGCATGTGCTAAATAATTGAAAGACCATGGCAACCCCTCTATTATACAGTATTTGACAGTTTAGTTCCGTTTTTGCTTTGATGTTTTTGAAAAGAAGAATCAAATCTTTAAATCTTTGATTTATGCAGCCAAAGACAAGGCAGCTGTGGACTAGCCTGAGGTTCGACAGTGCAGCTTCAATACGGTGCATTCAGTCTCTGTTTCAAAAGGTCATTAATGGTGGGTATAGACTCCCCTCGTTGAAACGCCGATACCTCTTCATAGGGCAAGCAAACTGGAGCCAATCCCTGCTGTGTGTCTCTGTCAAACCCTGGTGTGTCTTACATTGCAACCAAAACCAAAACCAAAACCAAACAAATCACAGATGTCATCTCTCATCTCTCTTGTTAAAAAAACATCTGATTGTATGCAATAGGTGTAGGGACAATACAATACGATAGTAATGTGAGGGAAGACAGAGAAAGAGGCAGGGGATGGTTTGGTTCAGTAAATCTGATCTCTCTTGGCTTGGTTCATGAGCAAAAATGCAGGAGAGGCTACATGACTAATTCCACCATGTCCCATCTGTAGAGGAGTGGCGCACCATGGGAGCAGGTGAAGAGGAGAGAAGGGGAGGAGAGAGGTGGGGGAGTAAGGAAAATGCTGTAAAAATGAATAGAAGATGCAAAGGAAGAGAAAATGAAAAAAAAGAGCAAGTGAGGTTAGCAGAGTAGTGGAATGATAAAAGAGCAGAGGGGAGTAGAGACCAAGCAATATGCAATACGGAAAGGAATGATTAGGGATGAGACGCATTGAAACTTCTTGAACAGGAGAGAAGGAGAGGATTATGGGAAGACTTCACATGCTTGTCTCTCTCGGTGTGTGTGTGTGCAGTTTGCTGTGACCAATAACCTTGAATGAGGCTCCTGTGTGTTTTATGATTGCAGCTCCATCAATAAGCACATCATTATGTGTCTGTGTGTATCTAAAGCTACAGATACGTTGTACTGTCTCATTGGAGATTCACTGGCTTTGCTCTTGAATGAAAGCTGATCTGCCTGTTGTTGTTGCTGTTGTTGTTGCTGCCGCCTTCATTGTTGTTCTTCTTCTTCTTCATGATGATGATGGATGATGATAATGATAGTGATGACGATGATGATGATGATAATGGTGTTGCTGGCTGGGGTAGTAATGGGTGATGACAATGGTGGCAAAGATGATTGGATTGGTGACAATGACTTTTGCTTTTGTAATAATATGATTGTAGATTAAAGTAAAGATCCGTTAAAGTTTTCATAAAAATAAATGTCACACATAACACAATAGCGATTCAACCTATACCCAGTTCATGAAAGCTTTTGCATTTCCCAACACCCAGTGTCTGGTAGGTCCTGTTATCTGGGGAAAAACCTCTGATGCACAGGAAGTGATGCGTTTTATATTTACATTTACAGCAACAGCAGTTTGTTTGGAATAAATGGAAGAAGAACTGAGCAGTTAGCATGAGCAGTGCGGGGGGCGGGGGTGGTGGTGGGGGGTTCAAGACAGCAGTAAAGGGAGAGCTGAGGGATAGGAAACCAGCATTTCAATTACATGAAAGCAATTGTTTTTTATCTTGAGTGCAAGTTAATGAAACTAATTAGTTTCGGCATGAACCCCTCTGGCATGCCAGATAATCGCCAGAGGCTAAGATAGTGCCAGTCAATTTTTAGCTTACATCAGTGGAGGGGAAAAACAAACAGGGCTTTATCGCACCACCAGCCATTACACCTGGGGTTTACATCAACCTCAAGGCCTTTTTTCACCTTTCCAGGTCCTATTGGCCGTTTACATTAGGTATCCCCAACATAACACTTCTCTCAACAATCAGCCTTGGGGTCTTTGGAACAATTTAATTAACGTTTGATTGAGAACTCTGCCAGGAGAATATATTCACATTGAGCAACATTCATTAGCTACAAGGTTGGTAAGGATGCAGTTATGTAGCAGCACGGAAATCAAGGTTTTCATCTGCTTTACAAAAATGTGTGCTTTTGATGTCTTTCAGCACAGGTAGACACAGACCCAGGCATTGCTATATCACAAAAGGTATACCGAGAATAGCTTTGGAAGGCTGAATTACCCAGGAGTGAGGACATCTACAGTGGGCCTGTCTTTCATGACTCAGAGTGTCTAAGAAGCCTGTGAAGCAGAAGCAGATGGGGTGCCAGTACTGTGAAGGAAACTATGATTCTCAGCATACACAGCATCTTAATTTTGTCCTCATCTGTTCTCACTAACGAAACCTTCACCAATCCAATGTCATGCAATATTGTCTCAAAGGGGCTCAGGTGCAGCTCATCGAACATGTCTTTTATTCACAGAAGGAAAGTCATAATTGAGGTAAGAGCACAAGGCCAGAGAGGGCTCAGCCACAAGGCCACTGTCTATGGGGTTTGGTCATGTAACAGGCCATGGGAGCCACAGAGACAAAAGTGAGCATAAACCACTTGGCATTGAGTGCACTGAGATGAGGAGTGGGAGCTATCCACGGTGCTGAACTTCAATAACACCTAGAACTTGAATAGTCTGACCTACAGGAAGCAGGCAATTGATATCATCCCCCTCTTCCCCACTTCCTTTGTGTTACTTTTCCAAAATTCCCCACTGTAGTGCAACAACAACAACAACATAGCCAGCTACAGCGGTAGTGATTAAAACACAACGATGGAAAACCTTCAAGAAGAGCTGGACCTTGCAAACCGGCAGGCCTGTGCAATTCATTCTGTGGAAAATTAAAAACAAACAAACAAACAAACAAGCGTAGAGTGAGTTGTTAGCCATTTACGTTCCACCAACAAAACATTTCCCCTCAACACTTTTGGAAGGACACAGTTGCTGCGTGTTGAGTTAAGCCCCACCCTGGTTTTCAGAAATACAAACAGCCCAGACAGCCCATAGAGGATTTTTTCCTTTATGCCACAATGATCAAGTTCCCTGCCAGACCTTTCTCCTGCGCTGGTACAGTGCTAAAAGAAAGTGTGCAGAAAGGTAAGGCTGAGGGAGACTACACTTGAAATAGTACATTTGGTGGAGCTGTCCGTGGTGCTGAACTATCACACAGCACAAAACCTTTCAGAGGTTTAAAAAAAGGCAATGATAAATATAATCTTTTTGTACTGAACTTTGGATTATAACAGTCAAAAGTCAAAACATCTGAAAAACATGATCATAACAGCTACATGGCACATCCATGAATAAGTTCACACTTTTCCCATGCTACTACAAAGGTTTAAACACATTTAATATGCTTCCAGCTAATAATTTATACGCTCAGCTTAATTCAAAGTTCATTCTTACACGGAATTGATTCAAAGCTAAAAGCAGACAAAACAGAATTTAACTGAAAAGGTCAGAACTTTGTGGAGTTGCAGCGATGGATTGTTAACACATTGATCTGACAAAGCATCACCTTGTGCTGCTTGTTTTAATACCACCTATTGATTGACTGACCTTCGTGTATATAAATGGACAGGCCCTTCAATGTGGCCAGCATGGATTATTTCCACTTATATCTGTTTGTCAAAGCTCTCAGAACCCCTGGCTTGTCAGTCAATAGGTAGAACTGCAGTGGGGATCCTTCGATCCACATGAAAAAATAATGAAAAACAGGATTTAGTGCATTGGGTTCAAATTATAGAATACATGAGAAAAATGTCTCCATTTTGCAACACCTTTAATGTATTAAGATGAAATGCTTTGTTATACGAAGTTACAATTTACTCTCATCCAAAGAGGTCCCATTAATATCGCCATGAACACTTTTTGCTTTAGGCAATGGTACTCAAAAACACCTCACAATGACAGTTTGATACATATAGCTTGTAGAGCTCAGATGTCAGCATCAAAAACAATGCCTTCACAGCAGTTTTAGGTTAGCAAACAATGTAGGTATGCATTGTTATGGTTATGTTTCAAATATTGATCACAAAACAAAGAAACACAAACCTAAAGTCTCTCTTAATATATAGGTCTACAACACAACTACTTCAAAGCAACCTGCTTTGATATGGGGTTGGACAAATTGGTGGGGGCTTAACTACACCCTGTGAAAAATGAGTGCTTGTTGGAGAGGACAGCAAGATTTACGGTATTAGGTTGGTGAGAATACTTGGCTCCAGTGCCCAGTGCATGGGAACCCAGAATTTGGAGTGAGATAGAAGTGTGATGGTTAAGTGCAGAAGCTCCAACTAGGTCAGAACTATTCCTGGTCTTCCACCTTATGCTAAAAGGTGCTCCAATACAGAGGCGGTGGTGGAATATCAATCTAGCTGCAAATTAATCAACTGGCAGTGTGAGTCTACAAAGCTGCATGGTCAATGTAGCCAGGGTCCATCCAGCCAGCTCTCTGATACTGGCCCCGGGTCTAATGAAAACCCAGTGCCAGGACTGCCGCATTTATCTTCCATGTTTTCAAGTTGCTGTCTAACAACACAGTTATAGCACAGTTGCAGCTTAAGAATCAATACTTCTGGAGGAAAGTATCAGGAACAAGTTATAAAATCTCTAAAATCTAAAAATGTTTTCAAGATGATCTCTGGGCTTGATACATGTTCAAGACTCTGACGTTAACACAAAACACCTACTGCTATTTCACCTCTCCTGGCCTTCAGCTTTGAAAAAACTTTTCTTCAACTGTGTGGGAGGTAGATACTGCATGCCAGGAGACACTTACTCTGAAGGGGAAATTATAAAACAGATATCTAATAAACTGACTGCAAACAGCATTGGGCGAGCCTGTAGATGAGCCGGAGGAGCCCAGGAGCCACTGGTGAACTACTCAGGTTGTGTATAGAAGACATGAAGAGGTGCATGTTTTTATAGTGGCCAGAACATTTAATTTGTGTATTGGATATTTGGTGTTTTCTATCATTACTTATTTCTGTCAATCTTTGCTGTACCTTACATATATATATATTTTTTTATCTCACTTGGGCACTGGGTTAACAACAACACACACTATGACCTTTGTGTATCATTAGTGATACAATGAACACAACCTGAGCTTGTTATGCCTGTATAGAAACATGCATCCCCATCAAATCATTCTCGTTGTTTTTATTCGTCTTGGTGTCTTCAACATGTGTCCAAGATCTTTAATTAAGTCGGCAGTGTCAGGAGGCGATGTCCATATTACTCCTCTGACATTTCAGCTCCACTGATATGGAAACCAGAAGCACACAGATTCCATTAAGAGTGCAGGGTGCGTGGCGGCAGAACACGGGGCACCCGCGGGATTCCTAAAGTGGCATTTCCTAGGCCTGTCATATCCTCTCTGAGGGTAATGAAATCAGTTTGGCTCATCCGCTCCTGGCTCAGCACTGTCTGCTATATTGTATGGTTTGAGGGAAAAGAAAATACCTTAATCTTGTTTAACATGCAACAGAGTATAACTAGAGGTGGGGGCAGAAAAAAAAAAAGGCAAAGTTTCGATTTATTTTGCGCACGTTTTTTAATAAAACAACGCTCCCTGTAATCATAGAGAGTATGATTAGATGGAAGATTTAGCAATTTTGGTAAATGAATGCAGAATGAGATCTATCTAACTCACATATCAGTGTTTCTGTACAAGAATGTATTCAAAGCAGCACTTCCAACCCTTCAAATTCTAACCAGATTCCCACAGAGAGCAGCACACCTGAATGAGTTCTCCATCATTCCCTTTGCCAGCCCAATTGCCTCATTAGAGAAATGTTTTCCTCTTGGCCTCCATTAAAGGATAGCATCAACCAATTCAACACATTTTAAAAATCGTTAGATCTTCACTGCTTAATATCTCCAGTGAAGAATTTCTTACAAGTACAATTGCACAATGCATAGAGCTCACATAGAGTGTGTTTCCAAGCGTGAAAACGCTGATGCTTTATAATATTACAGACTGATCCCACACAGACCTGCTAACGGTTTTTGAAAGGGTCTTAGTCTTTGTGTGCAAAGTATTGACCGTTAAATGAACCCTAACAACATCAGCTTCAGACTAGAAGACGGTGTCAGCCGAGCTGTCGGGGGGGCAGCTGCATTTTTTCTGAGCTGAATCTCTTGAAGACAATTGAACATTTTGTCTGCTATCTCACCAGAATGAAGCTTGAAATGGGATTATCTGTCTACTAATGCCCTTTATATCTACTACTTCAATAGAACTTGAAGGAAAAAACACAGAAGGAAAAAACAGACCAGAACTGATGATAGAGCAGAAAAGTGTAGGGGAAATATGCTTGCACTGTCGCTGCAAAGGTTAAAGAGTGTGTACTATACGATGTTAAATGGTGAGTACATTCAAAAGTATCTCCAGCTTAACTGAAACAGCTGGAGCAAACTGGTCCAGCAAGAGAAAGACAGAATAGAATTATATGTGCTCTTCAAGGGCAAGTGTCCTTGTCATCATAGCGAAATCCCTTAAATCATACCAAGTGTTGAGTAAGCGATTTTATAACGATGGCTGCAATTTGCTGCAATTGTTTTATGTTTTTCAAGTGTGTTAACAATATGTTTATATGCAAAGAACCTTATAAAACAAATCAATAAAGCATGCCAACCTCATGAACTTGCTACTTAGTGCCTCTAGCATCCTCTACAAGGTGAGTATAAATCTATAACTCTGTCCTGTTTTCACATGGAGAAGCTCCGGCTGGGTTAAAAAATGGGCTGCCGGCTTAGTGTCCTAAATTTCCCTGTGCCTTGACAGGTTGATGCCATATTTACTGTGTGACATATAATGCAATGAGATGTGGCTATTAGAATGGCTGTAGCTCTTTTTGATCAGAGCCCTCTGCAGCACAGAGCTGTCAGCATGGCAGTTTTTTATTGGGTGGGTGAATGCACGGCTCATAAGGGAGCTAGAGTAGCAGATAGATGGATCCTAAGGGGTTCATGTACACCAGTCCAACACAGACAGGCTCAATGGGCCTGGATGTTTCTGAAGGATCTGAACTGTTGCTTTACTTGTTGTTGTTGTTGTTGTTGTTGTTGTTATTGAAGATGTGAAGATTATGCTTTGTGCCCATTTCCCTGTCACCTTGTTCTTGTGAGCTTTACAGCTAAACTAATGTGAGACGAGGCATTAGACAGCAATGGATTCAGAAGACACTTCACGGTGCTTTAAAAGCACTCAAACACATGTATGCACACGTGCTATACATACAGTATGCACACGGATCTGTGCAGGTGACCCCCGCTCACACACAGACATGCTCATAACACAGCAGCAGCAGCTTCCATTTCCTTGGGGATATTAGCTGGCGAGGAATAAGAACATAGGCTGAATGAAATAACAATGAAATAACCCGTGAGGACTCCAGCCGAGATCTAGCTACATTGTGCCTGCTGACATTGACAGAAGCCCCCGGCCTTCCTATAAGAGAAGCTTCTAATACCTGGCAGTCTGCTGATGACTGTGCCCTTTCTTCCCCTCTTTCCCATTGTGTCCAATCCACAGATTCGATTTACAGGCCTTTAAAAATGGTTCAAACTTTTATTGCGCCACTCACTGAACAGAACACCAGTGAAATGAAATACAGGAGGAACAGGGGAGACATATTTTATTTGAAAGTTTTACTCACTTCTAATGTCACAGCTGGTACACAGTGCAGGTTCAGATATCCATTGTTTTATTTCACCTCCATTTTACTAAGGCCTTTCAAATGTACACTGCTATTATTACAGGGACGTCTCACAGTGCAACTTTCAAAGGTGCTTGATATGGATGGTCATCAAAACAGGTTGAATCGACAATGTCCTCATTTTCTTGTGTTCCACCTTCCTTCTATCTGTCTCCTTTCGCCAAATCAATTGGGTGAGAAATCCAACGCCGCTGCAGTCAGGTCGTCACCACAGCTATGTCTCAGGCTCCACGGCAGGTAGTACAGGTTGATTGTTTTTAGATTCTCTTTTAGCTCCATTTATTTACTGTGTTGAAGGTGCAAGAGAAATGGTCCGAGAGTGAGCTCTAGCAACACTCCTACAATATGTACATCAACATCATGATCCAGACCACGTGGAGAGTATGTAAGTCACAGCAGGAGACTGATATCCAGTCTAGCCTTGGAGAACTGCATTATGTATAGTTTAGTAGTGCATACATTCATTGGGAGAGAGGTGTGAGTTGATCTGATCGTGCAAGAAATGCAGTGAAATCATTGATTTTCTAATAGAAAGAGGCGGATGGGAGGTAATGAAATCACAACTGGGAAATCATCTTCGACCCAGAGTGTCACCAGAGTGCATTTCAATGCTTAAAATGGGCAGGGAATTGAGCGTTAAGGAAAGAGGACAGCCTTGCAAGGATTGTCAGCATGCATTTCCTGGATTAACGTGTGGAGGCGGCGACGCGGAGAGACTGAATTTGTGTTTGTGGCTGAGGGGAAGGTAATTAATTAAAAATGCTTGTAATGCTCCCTGCTCAATCTCATAATGCAACACCAAAGCCATGTACTGAAAGAGAAGGTTATCTGGATAGACCTTGTCCAGGAAATCATTTCATTAGACAGGCATGGTCAGGGTCTCTCCATCTTCCTCCCCATCTCTCTCCCGTCTTATTCTCTGCCTCTTCTAAAAATGCCGGGCCATGTTCCTTAACAGTCTCCAACCTTCGCCACTTAAGATTCATCCCATTAAAGTCCAGAGGAGTCAATTTACCAGCATGCTTTAATAGATGAGTCAGGAGGCAAGACTTAGCGGGAGATTGGAGCTGATTACGCCCTTGTTCTGTTCATTTGCACAGACCGCAGTTAATTGACTCCTGAGCAGCGATCCGTTGGACACACACTATCTGCTGCCAACCTCCTCCTGACCCCACTCGCTGCTGGGAACAAAAGAGCAGCACAGGCTTAAGCAAACTGTTTGTTTTTGTCTGCGGCGTGTGCGCAGGTGCCTGTGTGTAAAAGAGAGAGATAGGGAGAAAGACACAGAGAGAAAAAGCGAGAGACACATTCTCACATTATCACACCAACAGATACAGATCTGTTGGTGTGATAATGTGAGAGAGGTGACAAGTTGACAGGAAAATGAGAACAGCAGCAGGAAAGTGAGAGGCGATATTGTTGTAGATTACAGCATGTGCCCAGGGCCGGAGTGGGACTCATTTTCAGCCTGGGAGTTTCATGCCTCAGACCAGCCCACTTTAGTTCACAACCTATTATACTGCAGATATATAATTATAGCTTTAAGTCTGCTATAGTGCACTATTCTCTACAACCTTGTTATTTTTCTAGAACAAGCTTTTTTATAATAATAGGTCACTAGTAATGTGTGGGTATAAATAGTGGTGGTATTGGAACTAATATATCTGGTCATGTTAGATTGTTCACACACTGTGGTTCAACAGCTCACCTGTGCCTTCCACAGCAGGGATCCTTCTGGGCACATCACTGGGTCCTGGCACTGCCTCTCACACTAAATCAAATTAAAAAAATTTAATTGTTATAATTTTCAGCACAAGTCCCTCCCTACAAGATAAAAGTGTTCTGATCGTCTTTAACATTGACCAATCCTACCTGCCCACTCTGGAGTTATGGGCTCATCATGGCTGGCGCTTGGTACTGCCTTCTTCACCTGCTGCTGCTGCTTAGAGACTACAATAGACAACAAAGTGTCTCACACTTTGCGTCGCAACATCCCATTTTGCATTTAACAAAGCACTTACTCGTATCGTATACGTTATATGCCATAACGCCACACAATTCCTTGACACTAAACTTGAATTGTGGTTTGTAGGCGACGTTATACGTTATATTTTGTTTTGCACGCCTGACATCTTGACACTGTAGCCTAAGCTAGCATACCTGTCTCATCGTCACCATCAGCTTCTGGCGCTTGTTCTGTAACGTTACCTTCACAGCGAGCTTGTTTTAAACATAAACAAGCTGCTGAGTTTGGCACATTCGATTCTCCATCTTGTCTTTTTAATCTACTACTACTTATATTTCTCTTTCTTTCACATCTTCTACCTCCTGGGCTTCTGTGAGTGTAGCCTGCCCTCTGGTGTAATCTAATGCGTGACGTCCTTCGTCATCACGCTTCAGAGGTCAGGGGTCACGCGGAGCAGAGCTAGTCATGCTGTCTTGTGAAGTTGATGTTGAATAAAAGTCATAAACGTACTCGCAGTAGTCTTCAGGAGTTTTTAAAGGACCTAACACGACAGCCTACATGATCTATTTATAAAATGACTGTGTTTACCGACCCTGTCACCTTGCGGCCCAACAACCAGCCCGGCCCACCGGGAATCGTCCCGTTTCTCCAGATTATCCACTCCGTGCCTGCATGTGCCCAATAAATCAGCAACTGATTCAGAGCTGCATAAGAGCAGAGAGTATCCTCTGATGATACCACATAGACAGCTGCAGCTTCTTACACATAGACCAGTTGTAGAAAATGCAATGGACATGAATATGACAAACAGGAGCACTGCCCACTGCTTCTCCCCCCTAACACCATACTTTGCCACCTTAGCTTTCATGAGGACTTTGTCAGCAAGGTGGTGACAGAATTATTTCCTACCACCTCACCACCAGCGGTGACATATGTCAAACTGTAACTGGTATGAAATTCTTATTGAACACAGCTCTGCCATGTACCTTTCTTTGTTACTTTCAGGCTGAAAGCATGTCCTACAGTATTGACAGTGAAACAGACTGTGACAGACAGTGCTGTGCGAGTATCTGGGCCTTCTGAGGTTGAGTTGAACAGCCTGCTGGTTTACTGCCAGGGGTCAAAGATGACAGATGAACAGGTGACAGGTGAGACAGGCTCTGGTTGGCTGGCGTGCTACAGACACAGAGTAACCACGGCAATCAGGATGGACCTGACAGGGTTGTCAAGGATCACTTCGGTTCTGTAAACCTAGAGACATGCTGTTCCCGCTCTATCATTACTCTGCTATGGATATGCCAACAGGACAAAGTGCCACGCAGTAGAAAAGAAACCGACACAGACAGAAGACTGCTACTGACTGATGCCAGAGTCCATGTAGTAGGCTAGACCAGTATATACAGTATATGAGAATAAGAGAGCAAGTCCAAATATTTTCTGATCCTGTTAAACATGAAGCATATATCTGGATCCAGCCTTGTTGCTAAGTGACTCACAATTTTGGAAGTAGGGCATTGGATTTCACTCATAAATGTTTTAAAATCTAACAATATTTATGATCATCTACCTCCATGGCCAATCTATAGTGAAGCCATTAGGCATGCATTAGTGAGTGAAATATATTTGACCTAATCCTGGTCCTCATTTAGAAGTCAATAGCCTGCATTTAGCCTGCCTAAATAAAAACTATGGACCTGGCAGACTGTGCACCAGTCACTTGAGCTCCACTTTCAGGACCCTCTCTCTCCACCTCCTGCTAATTGGAACATTCATAACTCGACCGCCGTCCTCTTGAACATGATCCCAACGTGACTCTATTTTAAACCTCAGGGACACTAAGAGAGAGGCAGGAGAAAGAGAGAGAGAGAGAGAGAGAGAGAGGCGCAGTAACGTTAGGGACAGATGTATTACTAAATGTAAAGGGAGAAGTAAATGTGCTACCATAGCCAGTCTACTACCAAGACAACGGGGACTAGGAGGAGTGGGGCAAGGCCATCTGATTACCTCGCCTTCAAAAGTCCCTCTTATTTATTACTTCATATATTGTTTCAGCTACGGCTGAATTCTGAAAATGCTCTGCCTGAGTTGATCTGATTTGGGTTTTGATAATTACATGAAAGCAAGGAGTAAATGTATAAAAAGTGGATTAGTGGTGCCCTGGCAGCTTCTATGAAAATAACCTAATAGGCCATTTGGAGTCCTAGTGAGTGCACTTCGAAGGTAGAAAACAAAATATAAACATTAACCTTTTCAAATGCTACAGTATTCTCTTTTATTGCCTCCTTCCGGGCCAAGTATAACCACTGAATACAGCAAAAAAGCTCCAATTCAGGAATTCATGGATTCCCTCCTAAATCCTGACTTCCACCCTTGAGAAGACTGTCGGTGTGGTTCCATCTTCCCCGTGCTGACAGCTAGCCAGGTGCACACCATGGCTGCTGCAATATTGTAGCTGTGGGCATATGTGCTGTGTTTGAGAGATAAATGGCGACACGGGGAAGACTCTCCACAACACTCCACCTCCTTTGTCACCTAGTCAAACTCTGAGGCGGCTCTGGAGTGGCTGTCTGACTGTGGTGAATGGAGAGAGAGGAAGGGTGGGACGACTGTCAGGAGCTCTTCCCGGGACCCCTTTGGCGACTGACCCTGCAGTCGTATGTATATCTGGTGCTCTCATCGTGCCCGGGGATCTACCTAAGTACAAAGAGAAACCTTCAGCAAAATGGTTGCCTCAGTTCTACCGAGATGTGTCATCTTTTCCCAAGAAAACGCAGCAGATAGGTTTCGGTTACGGCAACAATGTCAAGGTGGGCTAATGAGAGGAGACATGTTTAACTGCTGAAAATGTAAATGTCCTTTTCACTTTTCCCCCCCGGAGGTTTTAAGTGGTTTTAAACTTTACATGTCGACAATTTGCATCCAATTTATAGACATATTGACCCATGAAAATCACATGCAAATGAAATCCCTCGCACCCAGGTTAAGTGAGCGAGCTTGGCAGGGCTAGGAACTTTACGCCTCACAAACAGCAAATGGATGGATGGATGAGGCCCTCCCTCCCTCACCCCTTCTTTCTCTCTCCCTCTCTCTCCTTCTCTCACTCTTCTTCCTCAATAACTCAGCCTCGACATGAATATAAATGGAGATGGTTGAAGAGCAGGCACTGGGTGCTGGTGAATGGCTTTCTGCTCGGCCTCCGACAGCAGTGCTCCCCTAATGGGTTCAGCCTGACTGGATTCAATCATGTCCCCCTGATACTCTCTAAAGAGGATGCAAATTGTCAATCAGACCTCTGTCTCCCTCGCCCTCATGCTTCCCCCTCTTTTGCTCATGTCCTCACCTCGTTCCCTGTGATCATCTTTCCATCATTCCCCTTGCTCTTACTTCCCATTTTCTCCTCTTACAGCCGTCTCCGTATTAGCCCTCCCCTCCTTCCCCCGTCTCCCTGTTACCTCTGTCTTTATCTGCACCTAAGCTATTGACGTACACTTCACCCAGGCAGTGTGAGATAATAAGAGGAGAGAAAGTCATGTCGACTCATCAATTGATAGCAACATAAACTGTTAGGATAACACGACTAGTACCGGGTGTGGACTCAGGCGCAGATGCCTTTCTTTTGTGTGTGTGGGTGCATATCTGTGGGCTTTTTAATGAAAAGGACAACATACTTTCTGTCTAATACTGGAGGGAAAAAGCAGGAGATTTTTAAATCAGCATTTCTATTATTTCCATTCGAGAGTGAAGAGCAACTGGTCTGCTGACTTCATAAAAAGCAGACAGCTCACTAAAATTAAAGAGAAAATAAACTTGTTTTTGTTTTTTTGTTGTTTAATCTAAAAGTACCAGGCAACCGACAACAGCTGGGAGGAGATGACCTGTTTTGATTCGGAAAGGTACATTTATTTACTGGTTTGTTTCATAATGCAATCATATTTCATTCGCTCCATGTAAAAGCTATCGGTTTGCTGGGGGGCACGCGCAATGACGAGAAAATTAAACACATTTCCATGCACACCAGGTGACAACTTCATCCGTCCTGTGGGTTACAGGTGCACCCAGCATCCAAGTTTGAAGGAATCAGTTTGCCTGCGATACACACTAATCAAGTGTAAGCATTAACTTCTGCCGTAAGTAATTACTACTAATGACTGTCAACTGTGATACTGACAATTAACAGAAAAAATACATGTTTAATGGTATTCTGGGAGGTAAGTTACAGTGGTACGAGGATGTACCATTTCAGCTCATATTCTTTAGCTTCACTGCCCACTCCATTAGAAACTCTTTGACTTCATTTGCCCCACCATTTAAGCAGAGAGTTGAAAATAAACACAAGATGGTGCTGGCATGATCGATGGCAGGGGCAATGCACTGCAATTAGCTGTGATGAATTGCCAGACTCTTTGGATACATTGTAAATAATTGATTTTAAAAAGAAACATCAGATGTAGGCATTCCAAAACTAGGAGCATCAGTGTCAGTGGGTGATGTATGGAAACCCAGTTAGGAGCCCATTTCCCTCCCGTTCCACGGGGAGAGGAGCGGCCTCAGTAAATAACCACCACATCGCCAGAGGGTGAAAGGGAGAAAGTGAGGAGGAGAAAATCCTCTGTACTCTCACCACCTTTCTTTCTTTCTTTCTTTCTTTCTTTCTTGCTTTTCATTCTTTCTTTACCTTCTGCTTGCATTTTTTCATGCATTCATTTCCCACTACTTTCTGCTCCTCGCCTGCATCTCTTTGTGCTCTCTCCCTCCCTCCATCTTTGCTCTGTGTGTCTCAATCTCCTTTGCTTTCTTGCCCTCTCAATCCCCCCTCTTTCATTTCTCCGTGCCTGGCGGACGATTGCTGAAAGGAAGGTGGAATTGGATGCCTTCCTCACAGAGCTTTCCTTTGAGACTTGCAGGAGATTTTGTTTTGCTGGAGTGAGTTGTTACAGCTCACTGCCTCATCTTCATCCAAAACATCAACGGTCTTTCACGGTCTGTTATGGTCCTTTAGGGTTCAAAGCATATGATAGGCCAAGAAAAATGTATTGACCACACCATTATTCAGTACGTATACCTCTGTGAAGAAGTAAAATGGTTATGATGTTGACTGTTTAGGACATGTTTTAGCTCGCCACTAGGTGGAGAGTTCTGCATGTGGGTTTGTCCCTAAGAGGATCTTTTTGGGGGGCATTTTCATACACTTCCATTCATTTGTCATTCAGTTTCATTCACTTATATCTGAGGCAGTTATCTCTACTGGTCAGTACACTGCGCAATCTCTATAGAATTAAGGATAAGGATATATACCAAATCTACAACCAACTATTGTGCGTTTGTGCTTGAGACAAGCTGTTGCTATTGTTGGTTGCTTGGCTATCATGCCTGTTGTATGTTGTGCCGTCAGTTGTATTAAATGTGTTGAAATGAAGGGGGAGAAATTTCATTCCCCACTTATAAAGAGAGATGTGACTAGTTGTTGGCTAGCAGCTAATAGGAGAGATCAGGGGCTACTCAGTAAAGCTTCTCGAATTTGCAGCAAACATTTTGTCTCAGGTAAGAGTGTCTCAGACAAGTATATGTTATAATACAGTTGTCAACTCTGAGTCATCTTCCTTGGCTGGGTTTTAACACAGCTCTGTGGCATAGCACAATGTTGTTTTACCTTGTAACTCCACAAGAAGTCAAAAATGTATCATTTGTGGCAGACTAATACTAGTGCCAGGTATGTCTAGGTATGACTAATGAAGATGTTTTGGTCTGCAATGTCAGAATAATGTTCCTATAGCTGCCAGTTAATTAGTATCAAAAGCTTTAAAGCACACTAATACAGGGCAGAGTGACAACCCACCGAACCACGGCTACATTGTTTATCTCGTCGTTTCAGGATCATTACGTTTTATATGATTCATTTACATTGCTTCTAAATGTAGGTATGTTGTTGATTGATCAGGCTAAAGAGTTCCTTATGTGCAAAATACATCACAATATTTTCTGAATACAGTTCTGCTTTTTAATAGTAGTCTTGACATGATCCATAAAGTAATGATTTCCTCAGGCAACTATAAGTACTGTGATTAAGATCTTAGTCTTGTTGGGTGAGCGGACTTTAGCAATGTGAATGGCGGGTTTACGTGTGATGTGGCTGACTGTACAGTACTGTGCACCCTAGATTTCTTTAATATAAATTTGGTGTTTATTTTTTTTTCTGCATTAGTGTTTTACATTACTGCTCGTATAATTGTTTGATATTTAGAAACTTTTCATTCCATTATTTTTGTATCTTCGCTTAACAGAATTTTTTTTTACATAGGCCTAAGACTTTTGCACAGTACTGTGTGTTTGTGAGGTGGGAATCAACTTTACGTTCCGAAAACTCTTTATTGTAGGCTACACTGTACACAAAAAGACACATCTCAGTTGTGTTCATTGTATTTTTTAGAATTATTACTTTCACACTTGCTTTCCCACCACCCTGCCTGCTTTCTGGCTGTCTTACTCCCCTTCTTTCTTTCTTTCTTTCTTTCTTTCTTTCTGTCTTTGTAAAGGCAATTAGTGTTTTGAAATCAGCACATCTAACTGTCAGGGTTGATGAGTATGTCCTCTGTGATAGGGCACTTATTGTGTGTGTGTTTGTGTGTGTGTGTGTGTGTGTGTGTGTGTGTGTGTGCGTGTGCGTGTGTGTGGGAGTGAAAGAGAGAGAGAGCATTTGTTGATGTTGTATATTTTGTTGGTGCAATGTGGATGCGATGCTTTTCAAGATTCATTACCTTTCATCCATCCATCCAACCATCCATTTTCCCAGCCCAACTGGGAGATGTAGTCCCTCCAGCGTGCCCTGGGTCTACCCCAGGGTCTCCTCCCAGACTGTTGTGCCTGAAACACCTCCAAAGGAAGGCACCCAGGGGGCATTCTTACCAGGTGCCCGGACCACATCCACTGGCTCCTCTCAATTTGGAGGAGCAGCAGCTCGACAGCATGGATCGCTGAGCTCCTCACCCAAAGGCGAAGAGTGAGTGATCTCGGGAATTGTATGCCAAGCGTGGCAAGCATGTAACTAGCAATATGCTCGTTCTTTGAGTCATTCTAACAGGTGAAGGCTGTTTAATGCTTTTTCCAAGTATGTCTGAGTCACCCCTACTACCTCTCAATGAAGAGTTGTTAAGGTTGGAAGTCCTTCTCCAACTCAGATGAATAGCTCCAATATTGGAAAATGATGGTCCTTCAAAAAATTGCATCTTCTGTGGTTAGGGCCGACTTTTTCCTCAGGGCTTCAACCCCCCTTTTGACAGATCAGGACAGTGAGAAAGTTGAACACCCTTGTCTCATGGCTGATGAAAAAGGTCAACGTAGTTCGTCCATATTACCTCAACGTGCTGAGTCACTGGTGCAGATGGCAACGGCCTCAACTCAGTTGTCAAATCCCCCTTTTCTCCTTCCCTTCTCTCCACAGCAAAGCAACAGAGGGTTTAATCCCTCTGCACAGGATGAATCCATCTCTTCTCTTATCGCTCTCTTTTTGCTTCTCTCTGAGTGATGGACAGGCAGCTTGAGCCCTTATGGAAGGCAGCCAGACAGGTCAAAGGTGACTAAGCGGAATAATCCCTTTATGAAACCCTCCCCCACCCACTGAAATAAAGCTGGCGTAAGGAAGGTCAGGCTGGCCACCGTGTGTAGGCTCTGTCCCTCCTCAGCGTCGGATTGTACTGCTCTATTCACTCCTTTACCTTGAGAAGCACACAGCCGGCTTATCGCCTGGAATTGGCTGTGCAGCATGAATGCAGCAGAAGAGAGAAGCCGGCTGAATGTTTGAATGGGGCCTGAGTGTGAATGCCTTACCTCTTTTGCTCTGTCTGTCGCCTGCCTCTCCCTCTACTTGCTATCTTCTCTATCTCTTGTCTACCTCTCTCTCTCTCTCTCTTTCTCTCTTTCTCTCACTTTTATCTCAATCTGTTCTTTACTTCTCTGCTGCCCACATTCTCTAACCCTATGTGCAGGGAATTGAATCAGTCCCCTCTCTATGTTCTGTGTCTTTTTAAGATGACCCAAATGAAGAGTCTCGCTGAAAGGGATCATGCCCTTTTGTACAGGTCAAGATAGAAAAAACCTTGTTCTGTCAGACACTGTGTCCAGAAGAATACAGTGCAATCCTAGTCACCTCTAGCCTCAGACCTCTAGCTCTGAAGCTTGTCTAATCCTACTCATCACTTTGTTTCTTTATTTCTGTGTGGTGATATTTTTTCTAATTTACTGGAATAACCTTCTGGCAGAGGAAAGAAAATTGACAACATGAAATGTGTGGTTGCTCTACAATTAGACACTTGTAATAAGATGTCTGAGAGAAAAAACTGTACAATACATTTTGTTAAACTCTCTACATAGGTTTTTGAGTCAATGAGGATGCTGGGTAACTGTTTCCTGAATGTGTACAGGATTCTTCTAAAGAGGGTCACTGACACCAAGCAAATAAATGTGTTTCCCTTTGCAGCATGTTATTTTCCATCTCAGTTCCTTGTGCCCAGACTCAGATGTTTCTGGTAGCAATCGCACATTGAAATAATCCCATCCACTATACACACATGGAGTCCCAATGTCTATTATCAAGATGTACCAAACAGGCAATTAAATCACATAGCCCACTCTTTCTTACTGCAACTCCCAGATTCACTTCTAATGCCAGTAGTTAAGTAGTGATGAGGGGCATCGATCCCTCTCACTCTGACTAAGCCTCACAGCAATTATATATTTGGTGCTATTTCAATCGCAATGTGCGATAGTATTAGTACAGTTTCTTTCTCATCATCTCTCAGCATCTCGCTCTCTCCGTCTCTCTCTCTCTCAGTCCGTCCCCTGTCTCATCAGTCTGTTAATGGTGGTGTATTGAGCGAAGCATTTCCACAGGTGTCTCCTCAGGCCACGACCCAACCCCACTGTCCCTGGTCCAATTACAGCAAGCAGGAGAGGACATTTTTATTGGTCTGTGAGGGGACATTTCCATGGCTGCCACCATCTCCAGGAGTAGAATCGTCTAGTGCTCAATTACTCCTCGATCCTGAACTGGCAAGGGAGAGAAAACGTCTCCTGCTGAGACCTATTGAGTCCCAGCACATTACTAGCACAGAATTTCTGACCTACTTCAAACACAGAAACCCCACAACTTATTTTCACCGCTACCTATATGATTGAATATGTGGCAAACAATATTCCCTAGGAGCTTGGGTAGAGAGGCACCAGCTCTCAGTCTCTTTAATAAAATACCTCAGAGCTCTCCCATACAACACGTTAACAAACATTTAAAGTAATTTATATAACCTCGAGTGCAAAGATATCATCAGCAATGCTTAATCTCAGCAATACACATTCATCAAAAGATAAACACCCTTTTCTCGCCTACATATATACATGCACCAGGGACTTATTCACACTGTCAGTGAGAGCACACAGGCTTGAACAGCGATGAGCACATAATTAGCAGGATCCTCCTTCAGATGAAACTCCTTTCATAGATGACGTTTGAAATTATTCCCAGTCCTATCCTTAGTTAGCTGCTGTGGAAATCGGGGGGGGGGGCTGGGTGGGGTGTCCACAGTCAGCTGAACTCCATTTATCCTTTCCTATATATTCCTCCGTCCCTGTTGTCTTCATTCTTGTGTCTACTATCTGTGAAACTGTTACTTGAAGATGAGTAGTGTTTTTGTTTTTTTTTCATTTGAGAAAGTTTCACATGCATGGACGCGCACAGAACATTAGTTTGAATTTTCTGTATATTTCACAATTTCCTTTCAGTTATTGTTAATATGGGCAGATTCCTCCTCTACAACATCAGGAGGATTCGCCCCTTCCTCACTGACAAGGCAGCGCAGGTGCTCATCCAGGCTCTTGTCATCTCCCGCCTGGACTATTGCAACTCCCTCCTTGCTGGTGCCCCGGCGTCTGCCATCAGACCTCTGGAGCTTGTTCAGAAAGCTGCAGCTCGTCTGGTGTTCAACCGCCCCAAGTTCTCCCATACAACTACCCTTCTTCGTTCTCTACACTGGCTCCCTGTAGCGGCTCGCATCCAGTTCAAGACCCTGGTGCTAGCCTATAGGGCAGTGAAAGGAACAGCTCCTTCTTACCTCCAGGCTATGGTCAAGCCTTACACCCCCGCCCGACCACTTCGCTCTGCTGCCTCGAGGCGACTGGTTGCCCCGTCGCTCAGAGGGCCCTGCGGCCGATCTACACGGTCACGGCTCTTCTCTGTTCTGGCCCCGCAGTGGTGGAATGAACTCCCCACTGATGTCAGGACAGCAGAGTCGCTGCCCATCTTTCGCCGCAGGCTGAAAACCCACCTCTTCAGGAAACACTACCCTGACTCTTCCTCTTAGCCTTGCCTATTTGTCGTCAATTATGTGTCTGAGCTCTTGTTTATTGGCTCTTGTTCATTTGATACACTTATTTGTCTTAGCTCTTGCTTATTTGGTTCACTTATTTGTCTTAGCTCTTGTTTATTTGATTCTCTTATTTGTCTCATTTGTTTAAGATATAGTAGGTTGCTAACTTATTGCACTCTTACCTTAACACTAGTTATGCTCTTAGTTGCTTGTTTAGGAAGGAAATGCACTTACGATTTCTGGTGACTAGTAGTTTTCTTGCCTACCTATGTTGAATGCACTTATTGTAAGTCGCTTTGGATAAAAGCGTCTGCTAAATGACTGTAATGTAATGTAATGTAATGGATTTTTATATTAGAATTTAACATTATAGCCATGGTATACCATTATGTATAGGCAAGGAATGTCAAATCTACGTTGTCCCATTGTCTCTCCTCCCAGGCCAAGTTGTGCTTTATCTACTGTTAAACTTACTCTTTTAAGCTACTCTTTATGTGTTATTAGAACTACTTGTACTTGTTTGCTGTCATGTGAATCTCATTTGCACACGAGAAGATGACTGTGGGAGTTATGCGAAAAGTCGCAACTAAGGTGTGAGGATTATAGTTTTATTTTCAAAACAATAAAAAAGTTTATTTCCTTTCCTTAATTAGATACTGCTTAATGAAAAACAGCCCAGGTAGACGGGAGTGAAATCTCTCACCTTGCATAATTTGCCTCAAGAAATCTGTTGAAATCCACACCTGCACACACCACGCCGGGCAGGTGTGGATGAAAAGCGGTAAGGTGGCTGTAATTTAACAGCTGTCACATTTTGCGGTGACATGAAACATGTGCTTGATCTACAGTTTCTTAAAATTTCCACTGTAACAAATCCTCAATGTCCTCAAAGCCACGTTCTCCAGTAATGAGCACCTGTGAGCAAAAGCAGAGATGGATGCTCTGATAAATGTAAAATAAATTATCACTATGGATCTAGTTTATTTTATCCATTAGTCATTTTCTTTCCTACATCATCCACCACTGAACAAGTATTGCCGCTGCACTTCATCACAAATGTGTTCTCTCTCTCCCTGCCTTTACCTCTCCCTCTCTTCCCCGCTTTTATTTTTCTCTCTCCCTCTCCATCACTGTCTCTCGGTGTCACTCTACCTTTCTCTCCAGTATAATGTTTTATAGAGTGTCTATGGAGAGCAGGTTTACTAACATAACAACTCTAGTCAGACAGAGAAATGCTAGCTTGGCTCCAGTGGGAGATGTAAAGAAGTACAGAGGAATAATACTGGACAAGAGTTCATTTTTTAGAGAAAAAGAGATGGCTGCTAGGGGCGTTTAAAATGGCTATGTTGGTACTACTAGGCTGCATATTGAAGCTGGTGGGCTCTACTGGAAGGAAAAAAACTTGTATTAGTTAGAGGGAGAAACAGATAGAGAGAGAGATAGAGAAAGAAAGAGAGTGAATTTGGCTAACGCTGCTGTTTAACAGGGCTGCTGAGATCCAAACACAAAGTTGGCTAGTGATTGGCTGGTGGTGGATGGGTCCTGGCATAGGCTGTGGCGACAGCTGTTTGGAAATGATGGGAGCCCCCGAGAAGGGAGACGGGGGAAGAGTGGGACCCCAGCAACACACCAGAATTACTGTGAAATTCTGTTGTCCCAGCCCTTCTCCCTACAGACTCAGACACAGAGTGGGAAATAGGCGACCGCAGCAAATCAACAAAAGGGAAAAAAAAAGATACAAATAGGAGCCTTGTGTTGGTACGCACATATTGCTGCAGTGAACAAGTTCTCCTCGGAGGCTTGTTTATGGGCCCGCTTCGTTCGTTCACGCTTTCATCGTAGTCCAGTGGGACAGATCATAAAGACATTAAGCACCAAAGACAAAATTAAATTCAAGCGTGCATGCTATTAACGCTTCTAACGAAGGAAATATCAATAAAGACGCACTATTATAAATCAGTGCATTTATTGGAATTCTCTAAAATCCAAACCGTTTTGTTTGAATGCTTAGCCTGACAGTGTAGAAACACTAATCGATGTAGTAATTACTCTGCAATGAATGTGAAACTGGTCACTTAACATGTGGTGCGCTTTACCCAACAGAGATCCAGATGGTATGACTGCATCCCCACGAGATCACTACAGATCTATGCATACACAAAGGACACCGTGCAAAGGTGAAGACACATGGCTTCAAACCAAAAGACACCACAAGGAGAATCAAGTCTTATTTTCTTGCCCATTACTCTTGGCTTCATTCAGCCATGGCAGCAGGTCCTTGTTAACGGCCACTATTTTACCCAGCCAGGAACTCACACCTCCCCCCCTTGGTGTAACCTAACAGGGAATAATAAATATCACCCCCCGTCTCGCCCTCCATTTTGTTGCACTGCATTTTTCTCATTGCAGTTTCTCCCCTGCAGATCGTAACTCTATGGGGCAGCGTGCATCTGGCTGTCAAATTACACTAGGGTGTGTGAAGAACAGACTGAGGTGATAGCAGCAGCAGAGAGGCTTCAGGATGCCCTGTGTCATGGCAGGGTGACCAGCAGGTAAAGAGCTCATTACAATGTCAACTCCCCCCCTGCCCTCCCTCCCGGACCTGGACAACTACCAGGAATCAGAGAGGTGAGAGTATTGCACATCTCTGAGACATACGCGGGCGCAGTTATCCTTACATGCAAAGAAAACCCGACGTTCACCGTATTCATCGTTAAGTTCATCTGTCTCTTCATCCAACTGAAGTGCTTTCTCCTACCAACACTTCCCTTGACGTCTGCCACCTTACGTACCGCCTCTGCTGTGCATTGATGTGAGTAGCATACACTGGGTTCATTTCCTGTGAAATGTCAGACTGGCAGTGAGTCAGCCTTGGCAGGTGCGTGGGATTGGCATATACTGTAGACCTCTAGTTAACAGTATAATAAGTTAAAGGTGAGAAATAGGCTGGAGAAACCCATATTCCCCACAAGCAAGACCGCTTGTTTTCACCTGCCTGGCATAGGCGTAGTGGAAAAACACAAACACACGCAAACAAAAAAAGACAATGGGTGTCTTTCCCACTGATTCAGGTTGTCAGCAGATTCAGGTTGTCAGCAAGTGACGGTGGGATGCTCACTGGCTCTTTCAGCCAGCTGCAGCAGATGAACTTTGTTTTGGTGGTGGTGAGACAACCAGAAGGGCTGGGCACAAAAAAAAATCCCTCCTCATCATCAGCACAGAAAAAAAAACAGGTAGAAAGGAGCACAGCCAGATAGAAATGGATAATATGTTGATTACAGGGCTTGGATGACTGCGCTGCCTTCTATTAAAAGCACTTTGCTCGGAGCATATTTCAATCTCGCTGCTCAAATGCTGGAGGGCAATGACTAAAAGAAGCACATTCATTCCCCCTCCCTCCACAACGCTTCCCAGCTCACAAGTACACGCAAACATTCACATGCACGTGGACACACACACACACAGAGAGAGAGAGCTGTAGGCTATACTACACAGAGCATCATGTCTCCTGATGTTGGGAATGGGTGGATGGGATGTGAGGGGTGAGTTATTAAAGCATGCTTCATTCACTGATAAAGTCTTAAGGCAGAAGTGGGCAGTCTTGCTTTAAGACATGTGATTGACTCTCAGCTCTCTCTCTCTCTCTCTCTCTCTCTCTCTCTCTCTCCAGCTGGGCTGTATTGTAGTACACGCACACTCACTCACTCAAACACACACACCCACATACCCACACACACACACACACACACACCCACACACAAACACACACACTATCTCTCCCTCTCTGACACAGACTCTCTACTTAGTGCATTGGAGGAAGGACTGAGGCTCACACTATCAGCGCAGCCTCTCAATGGGGGGACGGAGCCAAAAGCAGACAGAGCAGTCATTCCACTGGAGCCTTCCGCTGCAAGCCTGAGGAGGAGCGGAGGAGTGAGGAGGTAAATTAACTCCCTGTCATCACCACGCATGACTTTCCACCGTCAGAGGAGCGACACAGAAGAGACAGAGGCAAGAGGAAGGGGAGGAAGAGAGAGAGAGAGAGAGAGAGAGAGTGAGCTGATGCACATCTGTGGCTCATACAACAGTGACATGATCAGCCTTGCATCTTCTAAATCCTGGGTAGTTTGTGACACGGACTCCCGGGTGTTTACCTTTTGGTGATTGTTGGAGGATTTCAAAGGAACTGAGCTGAGAGGGGGGCCAGGAGAGGGGTGGGGGGGATATTGACAAAAGAGCATTTAAAGCCCCTCGTTGCGCCGTTAGGGTTATTCGCTACTGGAATTTCGCGTAGGAATCCCCGGCTTCAAACTATGGATGGATTTAAGACAGAGGAGTGACTCTGCTGGGCAGGCAGTGACACTGACTGAGCTCCCTTTCTTCTGAACACACTGCTCAGGTAAGGGCGTGGGGCTTTCGAGGAATGCCGCTGGTGTTGGGGTGGGGGGGGGGGGGGGGTGGGGGTGTCATTAGCTCGGACACTGTAAGAACATATTTCCCAGAAAATATTGTCAGTATACTTTGTAGAGCACGCGTGTGGTGAAACATGAAAGCACGCGCGTTCTAGGTGTGATTGAGTAAGAACATCCCCGCGTGCCTTAAACAGTTTCCTCTTAGAAAAATAGGTTGTATAAGTTTCAAACACATTTAAGTGGGGCAAATATTTGACACATCAATCTTGCATCCTTCTTGAAAAAAAATATGCCCACATTAGACCACAAGTCTTGTCCATGTGGGCTGGAATATTCCTAAATCTAGTGTATCTATTTAAAAAAAAATCCGCATATTTTCCTAAGGATACTGTTGTCTGTATCACCTCGAGTAGTCTAGCCCTGTCGCATGAAAAAAAGATAAACACACAGGCTGTTACTCGTTTTGGGAGTCATTCCTAAAGTTGTCTTGACAGGCAGGGGAGAAGCGCAGCCGAAGAGAAAACAAAACGAGCGTGATCGTGTTAAATCAAGGCTGCAGGCAGGTGCATCAGATATAGGTTATGTGCCTGCAGGTGTGTCTGCTATCTGTTTCTACTCTCCGACCGCGTTCAGCACAGTGGAGGTACCAATTAATTGCAGAACCGTGCGGTCGTTACGCAGAGATTTAAAAGGTTAAATGAGACCGCAAAACTAAGAGCAAACTGCTTTTGACACTTGGCGTTGTCCAATGTGTCGTTTGTTCTCTGCATATGGAAAACCAGGTGGGTACCTCTTTATATAAAAACAAGCTTTCTGGCACAGAGAAAATGAAGCTGCAGCAGCGACTAGTAAGAGTTTGGCTCTGCTTGCTTGATTAACATCTACTGTGTGCATGCTTTCTATTAATGGAATAACATAGCCGAAGTTGCCCTTAATAATAATACTTTTTAAAATGCCCACACTGTTTTTTTCCCCTCTCCGCCTGTGCTTCTTCACCTTAGCTGTAGGTGAGGACCATATCCTTGTTTCGACAAGGACGCGTACCGATAACCGGGAGATGCTCAGGGCAGAGCCTCTATAAGGAGAAGAATATTCAGCTCACAATGCAAGGGAACAGTTTTTAAATATGAAGGCAGCTTGGCACAGAGAAATACAATGCAGTAAAAAAAGGAAGGGAGAAAAAAAACAACCCATATACCCACAGGACCAGTTCACATTTCCACAAAACTGCGGATTACCGTGGATTTAGTGCAGGGGTGTGGATTTACAATGTGCTGTTAATAATTATATGCTTAATTTTTTGTACGCTGAATATCAAGCAGCCTCAATGTCATTAAGAGGGCACAGAGCGCGTGCATAACTTTTAGTAATGCCTCTAATCTCTCACACACCTCAAACACACAAAGAACCTTAGCCTGACTAGTCTGAGCGAGCAATCAAGCAAGCAGTGGCTGTGGCGCTTTCTGAAAATAACTTTCCATTATTGAACAAGGCCTGCTTTCACGGCAGGCACTTTGCAGACATTTGAATACAGACACACAGACTACTGAGTGCTTGTGTCACACGCCTTTACTTTTGAAGCGATACATTATAAAGGCTCCTTATTTGAACATAAAATTCCTTAAGGTGAAATTCAGATTGAACAAGGCTCATTCATCCATCCCTTCATTCTCTTGTTGCGTTAGGTTAGGTATACATCACCACTTCAATGGAAAGGTGACACAAATACAAAAACACAACTTTATTTGTAGATCTATTATCCGATAAGGACATAATTAAGCTCGACAGGATGTGTAGGTGCTGGAGCCTGAACACACCAAGTGACAGTTGTTTATACAAAAATGGTTTTGGGAGGTTGGGCTGTTACATTTCTCAGTGTAGGGGCCCTTTTAAGCAGAGCCACAAACACAAGGTCCTGACTGGAGTGAGATGCTAAGAACACCTGGAGAGGAGGAGAGCCTCATTATTCAAGGCAATGAGGGTTGAGGCGTGTCTCCATATGCTGGCCTTCACCAGCCATTAGGCAGTCTTTAAATGAATCTCTTAGGAGCCTGGCAATGCCTATGAATACTGTCCTCATCTAGAGTGTCCAGGGCTCTAACGTGGTAGAAACTGTAAGGAGAGGACGCAGCCCATTATGAGAAGTGGTCCGTCATAGCCTGACAAAGGGATGAGGTGCCACTGACTAACACTGATTGCCGCTGTTTTCATTTTTTATTTATTTTTTTTGTCTGGTAGCATTTTTTTTTCCCAGACCGCAATGATTTTGGACATTTTGACAAGACTTGACCTTGTGTTTATCTTATATTTGGTGGTTTGGGTGTTTAGGTCTCTTGTCTGTCATGTCATATTATTCTGGATTTATTCCTTGAAGACAAACTATGCCTCTTTCGTTTTCTTTTACCATGCTGAAGACTGTTTTTTAACTCTGTGTTAGAATGTCCCTAGATAACTACCTCTGTGAAAATGTAGTATTAGTACTTAGTAGTAGATATCCCACTGAGCAATTTTACATTGATTAGCTGTTAAAAGACCTCTAAATGTTTATAGCATGAACTAAAATTAGGCTACATAGGGTTTAAAAGTGAAAGTTTTGTAGACGTCTACAGTGGGATCATAGTATACCAGTAGATAGACCAGTATACTTTTATGCTGCTTTAATGTGTATTTCTGTTGGTTTGAATTGGAGTAAGTGTGAAAGTGTGCCTCCATGTTTTAATTGGAAATGTAGACATGGTTCCCACCCAACGTCAATCCAGCCATGGTATAATGTAACTGTATCCCTGTTTCTCACCTGTCCCTTCCGATCTGTGCCGTGCAGACTTGGCCCTGCCATGTCCTGGTTGTTGGCCGTGTGGATTAGCCTGGGCTTCCTGCTGTTGTGCCAGGCCACGCTCTACCAGACCATCCAGCAGCACCATGTAGCCCGGCCGGGTCGCACCGACATCCTAACGCTGGGTACGTCTCCTATTCTTTGATACCTGTCAACCCCCTGGGTCTGTAAACTGTGTCCCCCTGGGATTGAAATCACTGATATGCTACATTGTCATTGTGCTAGACATTATCCTATCAATGGGGCAACAGTGCTCAGCTTTGGTTTTCTAACCGCCCCAGCATGAAGACTGCTGCAGTATGTCAGAATGATTTGCCACGGTACTGTACTGTAGCATGATGATTCACTATGCTTACAGTCATACATGGATGAGCACAGATGAAGACTACATACTGCTAATTGCATGTTACCTACTTAGCTTTAGTCATACTTCAGTCATAAAGCTGTCTCTGCATATACATTTTGCGCTATTTATTGAATGAATATGGGTGTTAGACTGTAGTGGTTAAGCCGAGCTGCAGCTGCTGTTTGGATCAGGACGTGGCACTCCCCCACTAGCCTAACTAGACAAAGAGCACTTTTTAACATTGTGAGTTAGCTGGTAGGGAGAGGATTTTCTGTGTGGAAGGGAATTCTGGCAGACTGTTACGAGTAGGACAAGCTGTAGGCAAAAATCCCCATCGCTATGCTGGTAACCATGGCGGCTTTGATCACTGTGGCTTAGATGGAAATGACAATTGTGTTTCTCTCTTTTTCACCGGAAACGTTCGGCAATTAAGCTCGACTTCTTCTTCACCGTAGGGGCATAAGGGGAGGGAAGACACATAGGTGGGTCTGATTCTCCAATTATGAAAAAGCTTTGCACTAGTGCTTCTGGTGTGTGTGTGTGTGTGTGTGTGTGAGTCTTACAAGGAAGGTTTTTTAGAGCAAAGTAGAGGCTTTCTTTAAGCTTCAACAATGACTGTGACTCTCAAGCTGCTGCTGATGATAGTATTCCCAAAGCCCTCCTACAGAGTGGGGCTCGCTCCAAAAACCAAGTGGCTGTTAAACATCGATGCGATCTACTGCTTGGTCCCCTCTATGTGTGTTGCATCAGAGAGCCAAAAGTAATTGAAGCAATGCAAAAGAAGCAAAAAAATTGCCATTGATTCCTGCTGGCACATGGAAGTCGAAGCTTTTGATAGATCGAAAGTTCTCAAAGTGTTCTGGTTTGTTAATTGGAACAAGAGGGTTGAGGGATGAGCGACAGAGAGCTCTGAATTAATTTTTTAAAGCCTGGCTTCCTGTTTTCTTTTTTTCTTATTTTGGCGGGGTGGCAAGTAGAGCTTGGTGCCAAAGATGTACAAGGAAGTGCAAGGCTCAGTAAGTGTCCTTTGAATAATGCAGTGGTCCCAAAGAAAAAGAAAAAAAAAAAAAAAAACTCAGCAAAACACAAAGGAGTCCATCCCTCCCTGTGGCATAGGCCTAGAGGAGTCCTCCAGGCTATGGATGGTCGTGGCTGGGAGTTCAGCTCACACAGATAAACACTAAGGCAAGTATGTACACGCACACATGACACACACACACACACACACTCGCACGCCATTTGTCACTGAAGACATCATGATGTGGCATTTTCATAGGTCCTGTGGGGATATTGGGCCTGCGTGCGTAGGATTGTGCTGTGCATAAGGATGATGAACACATTCGTTTTATTATATCCCTTTAAGCCTTCTGATTACAGTGATTCAGCCTGGGATAACGTCACTAAGAGGTAATGAGTTATCAAAACAAAAACGCTATTCAGCATAGCAGCGTGAATAGTTCCGTGACACCTGCTATTGGTGTCGTCAATATCCAGACTGTGCCCAATAAAGTCTGTCACAGGCTTACTTTAACACAAGTGCTCTCCAGAAAACTTTTTAAATCAACAAACTGTGATGGATGACAACAGTAATTGGTGTGGACAATCTGATACATTCATAATCTCAGGATATGTTATCATATTTTGCTATCCTAATCAACAGGCCAGGGATAACGGTCTCTCTCCACTGGGAGAGAACACCCTTTTTTTGCCTTTTTTTATGCTGCTCGGCAAACTGTACAATTTACTGTATGTCATGTTTTTTTTAAGGGGATTAAGCTGACATCAATCTTTCTCACCCGTGGAGTGGCGTTAACCGATCTAACCAGAACTGCTCTCTCAGAGTTGAAATGCTATGATGAATATTTGAATTAGAATTGATTTTATAATTTGAGGAGCTCTCTGGTTTCAGTGAGGCCAGAACCCTCAGATATAAATAGATATGGCTATGTAGGACGTAGCAATACAGAGATGTCTCGCCTTGATAAATCCTTCGGCTATTATGCTCGGCTGTTTTTCGAAAATCAAATAATGTTGCTGTGATTAGAACTGGAATCTGTTGAGCAGAGGTGAAGTGTGATACACTGTTTATGTCATGATAAATTAATCTGTAAAATGGCTTAATTAATGAAGAATGTGAAATATGTGTTGATAAAATGATGACTCGCTAATAGAAATAGCTTTATAATCTGAGACCCTTGCATGATTTCATCGTATATTTGCTGAGATTATGTGCTTGATGACAAGATGATGCTAGATGTAACCACTTCCCTGTACCTTGCTATGTGGCTTCCTACCAAGCATCATTAATGCAATTGCAGTGCTCTCTCTGGTATGGGCATCTAAACCTTTCTAATGTGAAATACAGGTCAGTGCTTTGTTAGAGACCATGTCTTGAAATAATGTTTTGTGGGGCTTGGCATGCAGCCAGGCCTACTGTGTGAGACACTGAACGGTACAAAAAGTCACAAACCACCCCACATAGGCATTGATGCACAGACAAGGGGCTGTGTGGATATCTGAGCAGGGGAAGTGAAGGTCATGTCGAGCTAGGTACAAATGTAATCCTCAAGCCTGTTCAAGCATCTAACAATGTCTGAGAAATCGGCTTATCCGCCTCCCGCAACAGTAAGCTGACAGTGCATACCAAAAAATGTGACGGAGGAGATAAAGTTTCAGGCTCACGTTTATTTATTTATTTGAATGTTTCAGTGACAAATCGGCGTAGTCACCGCTGAAGCGGAGATTGAGTAACGAGTCGCCTGACTGCTTCGTCACCTGCTCAGGAAGCAGCACCGCTCCCTTTCCCATGAGCCACTGCTCCACACAGCCTCCCCTGCGTCCTGCTCATGCGGCAGAAGATTGATGGCGGCCTGATTCTGGCCAGCCAATTCTGGTCTCTCAAGAAATAATCCACTACATTGACAGATGAGCTGAATGTGACATGACACACACAAGCCCAGCTCTGCAGTCTCCTCACCTGCCAACACACTGAGCAGAAGTGCTCACTGCCAAGACTGTTGCTGCAGAAACCAGGCTACTCTAGACAGCTCATAGTATTGGACTCTGTCACAACCCACTGAAAAGGTCTGATGAATTTACATTGTCAGTGCATTGCTGGTAGATGTTACAGTAGATTTGGTATCGTGTAAGCTTCAAACGAAAGTGCTACCTAATGGGCTGGACACTCAGTGTTGTAGAGGATCTTGAAGTTACACATGCCGGATATTTATTTACCCTTGTTCAGTTGACGTATGCATAGCCATGTTCATTGTGTAGGAATACCCAGAGGGACAATCTGAATATCACGGCGCTTAAGCTGCCACTTTGTTTTATTGTGACTCTGACAGAGCAGTTCAAGAGAGCCCCAGATCTCATGAAGCAGCATTTAATTCCCATTCCAGGTGCAGCTTTAAAACTAATTCTACTAGGCTGTTACGTTGTGATAGCAGTCTGTCGCTGACATTTTGTGTGACCAAATACCTTTGTCCTGTCAGCCATGATGACAAGGCAATACAGCGTGTATGGGTGCCACTGGTGAAGTGTGCTTTCTCCGGTTATTAAACCATTCATTTCACCGTCGGCATTGAGTGTTGGCCCACAAACGTTTCCTGCCATTTTTTATGAAACAATCATAATCATATCATAATCAAAACCTGACATGAGGTCTGACTTTATTGTGATTGACTGCCATAGGCATACTGATTTTGCATGGAGAAATATATATATTATGTATGTGACAGCACAAAATGGAGGGTCATGATGTAGAAAAGACTGATAAGTCTTGTAGTACTGCTCTTACACTTTAATCCATTGATTTGGAATAGCTCGTAATGACTAATCTAATCATAGATGATTGGAAGCCATTATAATGAGCTTAGTGTTCAATGTGGCATAATACTCCCTCAGTCTGGATTACTCTTGAGGCAGAAGAAAACATGTAATTACTTTGATTAGCCAAGATACAGAAATGTCACATGGTCAAACTAATTTGAGCAATAACAAGATCAGACTACTTGAGGATGCCTTGGTTAACTTTAGAAATGCATCTCTGGTTTAGAGAACATGACCTGTCAAAGAACCGTAGTGGTTAACTTAAGCTCTGTATATTTATTCAAGCTCCAGTTTCTTTTTTATGTCTGGATCTAAGGTTTTGGATTTTCTGTGGAGTGGAAAGTCTGACAAGCGATAGAGGGTGTTGAAATGAACCTTGAACTTGGTATAGGATAGCAGGTTTTCAGTAAATGAGGACCGGGCAGAATTCCGGAAATGTACATTTGAACAAAGTGTGAATTGATTTTTCCATTGCCATGCGGATGGCTGCTTCAGAAGATGGATGATTTTTCTGGCAGTGTTTGAGAACACTTGGAAATTAGCTTCACAGGCTCAGAAACTGGATGCACATGCCGTTTCAACTTGGAACCCATTTCCATATTTCTATGTCTCCTCATCACTATAGCTTAGTGTTACTGGCCTTGAAAGCAATTTCTGCAATAGAAAAGGAAGGGAACATTCAACTTTTTTACACACCGTAGTGTTCAAACGGCATTTAAGCACACTGTGCATGAATGTAATCTAGCTCCTTTGCATCTGCTGTTGAGGTTTACCAGCTTTTGGAAGTTTTATAGACAGCAGATCCATAGGAACAGTGAACTAACATCTTGCCATATTTTCTGTGGGTTTTTGTTTTGCCATTAGATCTGGTTAATTTCACGTCCCCATTAAATTGTGGGGACTAATTACTGTGAAAATTGATGGTGAAATGAAATTCAATTAAATTCCACTCGCTTGAATGGATGACGACTTAATCAGATTTTTGCAAAGTGGATAAAAATGATACGTTTGATCTGGTTGGCAGCAGTGGCTCATGTGGAAATACCTTCCTAAGCCACATGCACAGATGCATGTGCAAGCAAACACACACACACACACACAGAGACACACACACACACACACACACACACACACACACACTCATACGACTAAGCCATTACTGCCAGGAGTGTTCAAGGTATTGGAACAAGGTTTTATGATGTTTTATGAAGACATGCTTCATCAATGCTATTCTGTTGGAATAAAATAATATATTCACCTCCCATGTATATCAAACAAAGAGCTAAATGAAACTGCTGGGTGACGAGAAGCTTAACTTTAACGTGACACATAAACTTTCTGAATATGGCTTCTACAAATGCAGACTTTTGCCAACAGAAAAACTCAAATCTTTGAATCTACCTCCACATGGGATTATAATTGCTCTGAAAACTGTGGGTTTTCGGTGGAGAACTCATCAGTGATATGGGGTCTCTCACTCTTTATCACACAGCATGCCCTTCGAGGTAATGAAAGCAACCTTTTT
The DNA here is from genome assembly GCA_034670405.1 of Hoplostethus atlanticus. Classification (NCBI taxonomy): domain Eukaryota; kingdom Metazoa; phylum Chordata; class Actinopteri; order Trachichthyiformes; family Trachichthyidae; genus Hoplostethus; species Hoplostethus atlanticus. The sequence continues at coordinate 353,329 of JAXDDX010000153.1, read as the reverse complement.
AAAAACTAGGCAATAACAGCCTGATCATTCCGGTGCCGATTATCACTCTCTTTGCGCCTGGCCTCTCTCCTCTCCCCTCCTTCCTTCTGTTCCCCCCTCCCTCCATCTCCTCGTCTCTATCGGCCCCTCAGACGATTTGTCATGGATCAGATGAGACAATTTGTCATGGATTAGTGCACTTAAATGTCTGTGTGATAGTGGAAGCAGTCACTGGAAAAGCTTAGGAATCCTATTACACTGCTTTTTATGGCCAGTGGGGGAGGGGGGGGGCGGTGATGGAGGTTGAATTGGCACTTTATATGGGCTGTGTACTATTTCTTTACTTCTTCCACCACATATAATCAGTGATTTATCCAGAGGTATACTTCCACTGATGTGTGGCTAAACTGGGAACATGCAGCTGTTGTTGGATATGTTTCAATACTTTCGTCCTCGCTTAGCCACTCAGTGGATCTGTTGTTATCGCTGAATTACAGTATTGTTTTCCTTTGCAAGACAGTTGGAAACTGCCTACTCATTTCACTTAGTCAGTGATACTGACACACCAAATGTGAACAGTCTCTCCAGTTTGATTGTCTCTGACAACAGTAAGGGAGTCGCACAGTGAGAAATTATCTGTCTGTCTGTCTGTCCCTTACTGTTTTATGTTCTTTCTAGGCCAATGCATTCTGATTCACCTGTGACAAGATTGCTCAATCATTAGTATTTACTCAGCAGCCTTTCTCATCGCAAGCATCTCACTGCTGCGTGTACTTTGATGCATTTTTCCCTCCTTGAGTGAAATGAGATGGTAGTAGATTAGATCCCATTCTTATCTCCTGTCTGAAGTCAGATAATTGTGTCAGACAGAGCGTACAGGTGCTGTTTATCACCGGTGGCTCATCCCTCCACTTCTGTCTCACAAGGAGCAGCGGGAAAAAAGGGCAAACCACAGTCCAACTGTCTAGCGCAGTATTAACACAATATCTTGAGATATACGTCTCACAATAAGTCAGCCGCCTATTTTAAGTGGTCCTCTAGGTGTATTTTCAGTCCAAAATGATTTACTTCTACCTCTTGCAGTGCATTCATTTTATTTATACTGAAACATGCAGCATGAAGTTACTATATCATGGAACATTACCATGTTTATTCATATAATATTTTATGCAGCTCCTCCATCACCTCTCGGCCCCTCAAGCCCTCTCGTAGCGTCTTGCCGAGCAGAAATAGCTTGCTTATGTTAATGGAGCGAATAGATACACAGCCAGGTAATTGTAATGCAGCAGAGGTTCTTTGCACCATCATTTAAAACCACTGCAGGGGACGAATGTTACTCATTGGGTGTTTTGTTTGCAGAGGACTCTCTTTGCTCCAGCAATGCATTTACCCAGTGACAGTCAAAATAGATTGTCTTAAACATTGTACCAATTTACTTCCAAACCTTTTCACTTCACTGCAAATTTTTGCCAAGCCTTACTTTTCAGGATACACCTAATGGGTTGTATAACAAATAAAACAGATCTTTATCAGTGTGTATTTTAGTCACATTAGCAGACTGAGACCAGATAGCCAACAAAATCTAAAATTAAAAAGAAAACTTGACCTCCACTGATTTCACCATATTGCCAGTTCTTTTCAAAGTGCCAAGAGCAAGTGAATACTTTATCCATGTTGCCCTCTCCTCTGGCTCTTAACTTCTGACAAGTTCAACTAAACACAGGTGGAACAATTGATTTACAAGCTTTTGCCGCTGGTCTGAATTGATCCATCCCTTGTTCATTGACATTTTAGCCACTGAAATATTTACACAAACACGTGTAGCTCTGCTTTAAAGTACCTGTCTGTTTTTTTATGTTACACAACCAACACACGCGCACGTGCACACGCACACACACACACACACACACACACACACACACACACACACAGTCAGAAAACTGCTTCATTTATGCACCTTCTAGGTTTTGCAGGGTTGTTTTCCCACTTCTACTTACATGGAGTTTGACATCCATGTGTTGCCAACGTGACATGTTTTCTCAGTTCTGCCCTATGATACATTCATTCATGCCCTGACAGGCGACAAAATGGATTGTGGGGTTCGGAATTATGGAAACAGAAATCCTCTTGCTTGAATACGTCCCCACTTGTCAAATGAATGATTGAAACACTGTCTAAATTTTCCATCCGAGGTGCTCTGTCAGCATTAGCCAAAGTCTATTTGTCTTGTCTGATATGTCTCGCTGTATCTATGGGGCTGCTGTGCCCGGGCAGCACTATATTGTCTCATCACATCTTAATCTGACAGCAGAAGCCCTAATAATGGAAGGTATTGTGAGATGTCACAGTCAACAGTGTTCATCAAAACGATACAGAATAAGAGTCCTGAGACAACGCCAGGCTCCCCAGATAGCTAGATAGGATGTCTTATTTGAATTTGTGTCAGCCGCCATGCCATGCCTGGTTCACCTATTGTATATTCCATATTAAATACTCGCTTGTACCATACATGGTGAGAATGGTAGCATGTTCTTGGGACAACAATTAATATCCATTGCTCCTGCAGTGTATCATCATTTGCCACAGTGTCTCCAGCAGAAGCCAAGTTGACTGAACGTTGCTCAGCCACCTCACACCTTCCTGCTTGGGGCAAGTGGCGTCGATTGGTCAAGAGAGTGAGCGAATGAAGGATGAGATGACACCTGAATGTGTCTGTCTCTGTAGCCTAATGACCCAGAGGAGCTTTCTGTCTCAAACACTGCCGCCCTCCTCTCTTTTACTCTCTCCGTCTGTGTCTCCATCTCGCTCTCAAGCCACCTCATCTGCTCATTAGCCGTCCAGCTCATCTGTCTGTGGGCCTTGCCCCTTTCCCATTGTTTTACCCACAACTATATGTCAACTCCCTCTTGCATGGCCAAGGCTCTCTGTGGCCCATGTTAAACAACAATTTTCTTGGGTAATTGAGCAAAACTGGCAGTGTGTATTTATAAGGCAGCATTATTTTTAAGAACCTCATAGTGTCAGGCTATGGAGGAAATAAAGTAAAAATATTAAATACTAAATCCTTGTTTGCTTGTGTTCACCCCACCAAGTCAGTATTCAGTAAATAAAATAACAACAGCTGAAGTGTGAAGTGAATTTATTATTTCATATTTTTAATTAATTTTGACAACTTTAGAGAGATGTTTTCACTATGAAATATTATATTTTTTCGGTTGTTCAGTTTCAAAAAGCCACATTGACATAAGACCCTGATAGCCATCTCTCCATGGGGGAAGAGCATACTAGCTAACGGTAGCTAGCTAGTACTGCTAGGACTCCCAAGAAAGTGTCATGGAAAGGCTAAATGGAGAGGCTAAATGACTAAGCAAATCCAATAGCTAACAGGAAAAAGAAACGCAGCTGGAAAATGGAAATGCAAATGTAAAAGAGAATTGTCCTTTTAACTGCCAGATTAAAATCTGTATTCTTAATTCAATTTGTGAATCCACTTATTCATTTCTCTTTTTAAACTGCATTTTCAAATAGATTTTGAAATTCCATTATTTATTTATGAATTCATTAATGTATTTTTAAATTATGTATTAAGTGTTTTATGTTGTTTTTGTAAATCCCTTTTTAATTTGAACTATTTATTGATGGATTAATATTTCATTTATAAATTATTCTTCTTTTTATTACCCATTAAATATCAAATCATGAATTACTTTGTAATTTAGTCAATTTAGTCATAGATTAATAAATTAATACGTAAACAAATGTATTAATTAATGAAATGCTTTATTACTATTTCCGTGACACCTCTGGTCCTTTTTAAATGGCATGAGCTACAATAAGACCTTTTGACCTGAAGTTTCATGAGCTGGGTTTAAATAAGGATCAATGCATGCTCAAAGGAACTTGCTCAACCTTTTTCCTTGAAGGCATCAACACAAATATATGGCATACATGTAGTAAGAGTGTGTTATTGGAAATGAGCTGATATAACATGACATAACATGACATCTTTGATCATAATATCTTTTCTCTGTCCTTGTGGATGTCAACTCTATCTAAGGCACAAACTGCAAGGCACACATGCATACTAAATAAAGAGTCTGGAACTGTGCTGATATATAACTGAAGCCCTCACCTCATCTTTTATCTTAACATTTGTTGTCTGTCCTTGGGAGTCTCTGAGCTCAAGCTCTTTTATGAAAGATAAACAAAAACATCACACAATTTATAATATTGCCACTGAGCTGAAAGTTTTCCAAGGCTTCCAGTCATGGTGTGCAATTCTTCCATGACTCACATACAGTGCTCATAGGGGAAGACCGGGCAGCTGTCAATGTGTGTCTGGGCTTACGGCTACACAATTTGCCCAAGAGCAAACTGTATAAGTTAATACATTAAAGGTGATTATAAGAGTCTGTTTGCAAAAAAAGGAAGCGGGACGATAGCTGAGCTGAGCCAACGTGCCCTGCTCTCGTTAGGATAAAGGGCTTTGGTTTCCCTCTCAACAGATACAAAGAAGCACAGGAACAGTGTGATGTTTCGCTGAGGAGAGTAACAGTACCTCTGGCTCACTTATTACCTTTAGTATTACATTGCACTTATACAGCTGCACTGGCATCTCAACACCAGCCTCACTCTCTCCTGCAATCAAAGCATAAGCCTTTGATTTAACCTTGAATAAAAAAAAACTTTTGTGAGTGAGCCAGTGGAGTGAGCAGCACCTCTGCCTAGCCTTTTATTGTTTTCACTGAATGCATGTCAGGCAGAGAGCTGGCAGGCGCAGGCGAACGTCACTCTATTAGTCACAGTCACAAGTGTAAGTCATTCCGTATCCCAGTCACTCACGTCACAACCCCACACCTTTTATCTGCTGTCTGATTGTAGGATGGAGTTGCTCAAGTGCTGTTAGCATGATATTAATTCTCCATACATGACAGAGCATCACCCTCTAAGGCAGGGATGGCATTAGCGGGACTTGCTGCTTCTCATAAGAGTTTGTTAGGGTCTACACACCAGCCTGACACCCCCGGGCCTCCGTACCGCAGAATCCGTTGCCGTAGTAATTATAATTTTGGATGATTCACATGAGAAGGCAGACAGACACACGGCAACTCAGTTTTTTTTCCCCCCCAGCTCTCAAGCATTTGAGAAATGTCACCCAGAACTGTGGCAGGGGCAGGCTGGAGGGGGTACATATTCAAAGAGCTATGACTATTTGTTCCACTGTGTGTAATGTGGCTGGTTGGTATGCACCAGAGGGTAGGGGAATAAAGGATAAGAGAGAGGTGGTGGAGGAATACTTTGCTAGTGAAGGGGCTCATTGGAGACAGCGAGTTTGAGTTCTACTTGGGAAATATCTATTTCTGACAGGTCCCTCTCTGCCCTGACACTGTGACATGCAGACTGCCAGAATTTGTACAGCTGTTTGTGTGTGTGTGTGTGTGTGTGTGTGTGTATGTGTGCGTGTGCGTGTGCGTGAGGAGTCCCCAGAAGGATAGTGTGACAACTGTAGTAGTCGTGTGAAATGTGTGTGTGTGTGTGTGTGTGTGTGTGTGTGTGTGTGTGTGTGTGTGTATCACAGCATTGCGCCTGGGGCTGACATGCGCAGATAGAAAATGTATCATTTCCAGTCACACTGAGGTGTGATAGTGTTATCGCATTGCCACCCCTGAACCTTTACCTCAGCCCTTTGATAACGTTGCAATAGATGTGTGGTACAGCTTCCAATTCTACGAAATACAGTCAAACGTCTTTAGTTTTTTGTTGTTTGTTTTGTTTTCTCAAAGGAACTTGAGTTATTGCTTCACTATCACTGCTCCACTGCAGGCATTGTACACTCATACGTGCCACTGCATGATTCCTTTGAGCTCCTTTTGTAAAAAATCTCAACTAAAAGACCAATTTCAAGTATACGGCACATTCAGTAGGAATAAATCAGTAGATTTTTTAGGTGGGGGCCATCTTCTCAGTATCAAATAGTCGAGGGCCCATGTGATAAGTTCTTAAGTGAGCACCTCATGGCCCGAATTAGAAGAAGATGTCTGGTATTAGCCTGAGCACCACTCTAGCACTGAATCAATGAGGGGAGATTTACATGAGGTGAAAGCTGTTCAGTCATGCCTAAAGGATGTTATCCAACACCAGCGCCAGCCAGGAGGTGATCTCTCTCTCTCTCTCTCTCTCTCTCTCTCTCTCTCTCTCTCTCTCTCTTGCTCTTACTCATTCTCTCTTCCAAGGTGTGGTGTGCTAATGTTAGTGGTATTGCCGATATTGGAAGGCGAATACGAGCACTCGTAAGGTCTTATGGGCTCTCGTGAACACACCATCTCATCCCGAGGTGAATTGGATGTAGAGCGAGAAGAGATCTCATAAGTCCCCTCTCGGAGTCATGGCTTTCTCTGCGAGGGCACTCGTAATAGGCGTCTTACAGAGGGGACAGTGATGATAAAATGGCCTCATTTTCCTTTTCATGAGGAAGACTGGGGATTATGCAGTCTTAAACAGGAATTTGTTCCCGCACATATGAAAGGTACACTAAAATGATCGCTTAAAGCAGAAATTGAAAATTCAACATTGAATATACGGTGCAACATTGAGGACATTAAGGAAATGACTCGCAAAACCTCCTGTCTTTCATATCGCCAGCCAGGGAGAATTGATGTGTCTATTCCTTGATGGTTGAATGTTGAGTGTGTGGGTGACTGGATTCACGATTTCTGTGTGTGTGTCAATTGTGACCCAAGCCTGGCTGCCAGAGGGAGGAGGAAGCGATAGTTGTCGACCAAGGGGAAGATTTGGTTGATCAATCTCACATCCCCTGTCCAATGAACACCATCGATCATCGTTTACCCATTTCTAGATGCTAGATGCCGTCCTATCACATTCTCCACCAGGCATTTGCATCTGTCTGGCTGGGCTCACCTGTATATGCAGTGTGTGACTCTGCAGTGAAAAATCAATATTTATTTGTATTCACTCATTTTATTGGGACCAAACTGTCAACTGTCAAATGTTAAAAACAAATATATATATATATATATATATATATAGTAACCACTTCCACTGAATCACTTTTCGTCTGCATTAGCCGACCTTACCCTATACACCATGGATACAGGAAAAATGTATCTAAATGTGCGTTTCATTCCATTTGAAGCACCAATGGCTGTTTAAAAGGCCAAAATAACTTTTTGAAAAGTTTTCAAAGCCAAGCTCCACAGCTCCCAGCTTGCACTCCATCCACAACCATGACTACATCCCGCCTCAAGCTCCAACCAGCCTGTAGCCGCCCCGGGGTAACAAGTAAACATATATATATATGTATAGTTATTGATAAATAAAAAAAATTGCAACACAGAAAGACTGGCAACTGTGTTATTGAACGCCCCCCTCGGGCCACCACCACCTTGCCTAATGATTTTCCTGCAGAAAACACTGGTTTGTGTATGTGTCAGAGAGAAAGGGCTTATATCTACGGAAGAGAAAGAGATAGGAAGTGTTTGCATCAGCCAGCCAGCCAGCTTGCTGCAGTGCTGTTGCTGAGGCCCAGCCAGACAGATGGCATCCATTTGATCAGGGAGATGCTGTAATGGCGGGCCAGGAACAGCTAAATGACTGGCTGTTATTGGGTCCTCATGAGTGGGCCGTCCTCCCAGTCTACCTGTCAGTAAGTACCTTAACCTTTTTAAAGGCCCACCATCCGTCCCCTCACTTTGCTGATGGGCTGGGTGTGAATTTGCGTCACTCAGCTGCAATGCTGGCACAGGGCTGGCACCTAGGCTCCCTAAGTGGGTATATTTATCAGTGTGTGTGTGTATGCATGTGTGTCAATGCTCAAAGATACCAAAGTATGTCATACAAATGAGGCTCTGCCCTGAATGAATGAATCCTATATTAATAAACATAACTGATTGATAGTTCTGAGTAATGAGAACTATAGCATTACCACTCATCCCTCAGAAAATAAAAATGCCTTATTTGAGGCATCAAGCATTGAAGGGCTGCGTTGGCATTGGTATGATATTGTAACAACACCCTAACAAGCTTATTTTCACTGTTTTTAGACATTTAACACCTTTTCCAACAATTCCCCGTGCAGATGCACTCCAGCTGCCTGACAGGATTTTAGTTTTTAATGGGAACATGGTAAAATTGTCACAGTGCTGCAATGTCAAAATATTTTTTTTATCAGTCCACACGGAGCATGGAGCTAAATACACAGTGTAAATCTCCCCATATATGAAGATCTGATATGTGATCATAGGCAACATTTAAGGAATAGTGTATACAATTTCACGATGAACACTTATTATGTGTCCCTTTCTATCTGTCTCTTTCTTGTCAGGATCATATTCGGCCCTTATCTCGTCACACTTGCAAATCCATTCTTAAAAGGTTAGACTTTAATGGCAAGAATCTCCTCCCTCCTCCTAGACCCCCCTCTTCTCCTCTTCTCAGATATGAGATTCCACATTCCACCCTGAGCAACAGACAGAAACTAATCTGTGGTCCATGCAAGATAATAGGCGTTTGCTTGTGGTGTGGGTGACAGCTCTGCAGGGCCATGTCCTGATTTTCCCGGTATTTAATGGGCCAGTGTAAAAATCCACTGTTAATAGGGACTGTGAACCACACACAAGCACACACAGACACACACAGACTTAAAGCAGATGTTTCATCCTAGTGTTGGTGAAAGGCTACACAGTGTGATTTGAAGTGTAGAGATGTTAAATAGCAAGATAAGCATTGGGCTTATCAGAGTAAGTGTGATAAGTATCCCACTAAGTGCCCTATGGTTTCCATTTTCCCTCTGAAATCAGTTGAGCCTAAGTGGAGAAATGAATATTTAATCTCTCTGGTGGAGTGCTACAGAGACTTCCTGGGTGATTGCATCAAACTGAATGACAGTATCAAAGCAATCTTTTGCACTACTACTCACCTTCTACGGCATATCTAGTCTGCTTGTCTAAGAGCTGAGGTGTTTTTGCGAGCAACATTAACCTGGTACTCCCCCAGAGTGCATTGCATATTGCATATCATTGTGCAATGTCTCACTTTGCATGTGTGCCTTCACACTCACACTTTACTTGCATGTCTGTTGCTGTTCATTTGTGTGAGCGGCATGGTAAGGTACTTACTACATGAACATCAGAATAGGTCACGAATCATTTTCATTAGCGCTAATTCAGAAGCTGTTGACAGAGCACGTGCTTGCAGTTCAGTTTGTGACATGGAACAGTGATGGACTGCCACAGAATTAGCTGCTTTAGCTCAAACACCCACGTGCTAGTTGTTAAGAGCCCTGCAATTATCAATGATAATGCATAATTGCTATACAATTTGAGAAATAACCACAATGAGAGGTTTATGCTTTTAGGAAATGTTACCAGAATATTTTTTTTTAGGATGGGAATTCTCCATCTCGCTGATGCAAGATGGACGATTTTCCATCTTGCTGTTACAGTTTACAGACTTTCTAATGGCTCCAATATCAGACACACCCTCAGAATTACATACTCAAATATGAGTAACCACTGTTCATTCTGTTCAAATGAAATCACAGATTGGGCTGCAGTTTCAACAGCCGAGAGGGAATTTACTCAACATTCATCATGCATGTCCAATTCATTAGTATCTAGCTCTTTATAAGGGGGGTATCATAATTCAATTTCATATCTGAATTTTAACTTCCAGAACTTAGAAAGTATTTTTTAATAAATTACCACCTCTCTTTATTTTCAATAATTTGAAACAAGCTCTCTGGGGTGCAAATAACTCAACACAGGATGTTGAAATGGGGCATGCCTTTGTGTTTGCACTGGCTGTGCACGTGTGAGAGTGTGTCTGTGTGTGTTTGAGTAAGAGAGTGAGTGAGTGTGTTTTGTGGTGAGATGCCCAGTAGGAAAGAGTAAAGATTTTTTTGTTGTTTTTGTTTTTGGGTAAACTTCAACACATGATTTCAGTTTAACTCGGAAGAGAACAATGCTTGGTGACATGGCTCAGGTCTCAATGCACCAAAGTGTCAAGCTATCTCTCAGTCCTGATGCTAGATAAAAGGGTGCACCACTGAATGTACCAGATCATAATGTCAACATGATTTGAGGTGTTGTGTGAGCACGTTTCTATGAAGCCCTGTCATTCAGCATGCTCATGAGAGAAGTGTCTTTGGTCTCTTTACTGACCAACACACTCCCTGCACAGCTCTGCTGATGACTTAGTCAGTCAATAGACAGCCACTGTTTGTGTTGTGTTGGTGTTGTGAGTGCAGCCATGAGTCCTGACTACGGTAATGAGTTGTGCGTGTTTGAGGCGCGAGCCAACACTGAGCCAACACTGTTCACTGGGCTGCCAGTTGGGGGTGTGTGTTGGAGGGGAATGTCAGCTTGTGTGCATAGACCCTCCATTCACACCAGTCCGCTGGTCTAAATCCAATTCATCAGCCCCTAATGGACTGCACAAATTGTCTCCCTAGGATCTTAACTCAAGGAGTGGACAGACTAAGCAGGAATAGAGTGGAAGCATATGGCTCACAGTGTTGAGCGCAGCATAAAAAGGCAAGGGCTGCAAAATTAATCAGAAAAAAAACACGTCAGATTTGCGGTATTGACTACGGCACATTCCAAACGCAAGAGGCTGTAATTTTTATCAGAGAGAATGGCGTTCCAGACGGCCTGCTAACAAGGCATTCTGGGGCTTTGTACAATACCTGGCCTGGAAATCAAACATACATTCAAAATACTAATCTCCCAAATTAACATTATGACATTCATTTGAAGTCCTGACATTATGGTGAAAGATGTGTCTGTATTGTGCTGAAATCATGTAGTGTCTACATTTATCACAATTCATACTGTAAAGTATGTGCTGAAGCCAATTTTTGCAAGTGTGTGTTTAAGTGTGTATGTGTGTCTGTATGTATATAAATGTGTGTGTGTGTGTGTGTGTGTGTGTGTGTGTATCCATGCTCAAGTGTTGGTTAGATATGACTGCACACATTTCCAGTGTGCACCGGCTGGTAAATTACAGATGGTGTTATTTGGTGGCATTGACGGTGGCGACACTAGTGAGTGATGTGGTGGAGATATGAAAGCTATCCTTTCTCCTCAGGACCATTTGCTCCCTCTATTTCCTCGCATTTGAGCACGATCACACAGCTCACAGGGCTCAACAGCGGCAACAACAACACCGGTAAATTGTCATTCTCATTTACTCAGGGGCAGCAACAGTTATTGGGCTTTCTGTTCATCTCTGCCAGGCCTTTGATCTCATCCACGGACGGTGTGTCTGTGTCTGTGTAAATTAAAAGCACAAATAAAACCATAATATACCTGCTTTTGTCTGTATTTGTTAGTCCAGGATGCTCGTGAAAGTGGGCAAATGTCAGAGGCATTTTCCATAGGAAATGTCACTCCACTCACAAACCCTTTTATCTGCAAAACCTCAACTTGTTTCTCACCTTGTAATTTGCCTGTCCTCTCTGCAGCATTTGTTTATTTGGGAAGTAGAGCAGCACAGGTGGTGGACTGCCTGTCTCCGCTCTTTCTTCCCTCTCTGGAAAGGAGAGTGGGAGAGAATGAATCCATCTGCATCAAAATGAGTGGTCTTCCCTTCCCAAGGCCGATGACTCACCCCTAACCATATGAGAGCACTACAAGCCCCTCAACTCCTGCACCACCTTCACCTGTTCTCAGACCCAACTTCCAACACCTAGCGGTATGTTTTTCAAAGACCACCTGTCAAACGTAAGCTCAGTTACTGTGGCTTTCTGAAAAAACAGAAGAAAAATCTCAGCAAAATGAGAGTTAGCCATGGAGGTTCCCCCTGCTCTCGGAACAAGGGATTCCTCTCATCCTCGCTCCTCACTTCTCCTCCACTGCCCTCTTGTACGCTGCTCACCTTTCTTCATGCGCCACTTCACGGGAGCTCTTAAAGACTTCTCTCCGTTCCTCACCGCGCTCTCTCTCTTTCCTCCCTCACTCTTTCCCCTCTCTCACACCTTCCCCCCCCCTCGCCGGTCCTGACATAACTGTGGGGATCAACTCTTCATGATTTTTTAATATCTACCACGTCTTGAGACACGGGGGCCGAGGTGAAGTGCATTTTGTGTGATCAATCTTTTCTGGCTCCACATCTCGTTTTAATCAGGGTATCGTCTCCCCCACACGGGTCCACCGAGACAGGCTTGCTCTCTCCCTTTTTCTCCCTTTTCCCTCTATCACCTTTGCCTCTTACGCTCCCTCTCCCGAAAGTGTGAGCATGTTATTTCAGTCTTCCCTGTCAGAGGCCTCCCCTGGGCAAAGGGAGAGCGAGGGTGCACGGAGAGGGAGAGGTTTGAGGTACTCAAGGGTACGGTCAGGGCACTGTGCGTTGATCCAGCACATGCTTTATGGACACATAAATTAAAGCCAATTTACAACTTCCGTTTCATTTTGACTGTGGTTTAATGTACCATATAGTCAAATCTAATCCACTTCAACACCTATGAACAAAGGCATACAGTTTAGGTTGCTTAGGTAAAAGAATAGACATGTGCGTGAGAATTTAGACTATCTTCACAAGATCACACTGCCATAACACCTCAGTTAGAGGTGCGAGGCTGTCGTATTAGCTCTGCGCCAGCAATCTACAGAGGTGCAGGAAACAAACAAACTTGGTTCCAACTCATAAGGTGTGGGTGTCACAGTGACAGCTCAAGTGGAAACTTCTTTGTAGATTTTCTGCCCCCCCCCCCCGCCCCCCCTTCCTCCAATGGAGGCTGAATCTTCTTTTTGTGATTTCACTTTGAGGTAAATATTGTCACTTTTGGGATCATAGTGGCAAATCATGTACAGCAGTCCATCAGAGGTTTTTTACCTCATAGGGTCTCTAGCGCTCTGGTGTGGGTTGGATCAAAAGCACTCAGCAGATCACAAGAAAGCCAGAGCAGACCTGAACCCATGCAGCAAAGGTCACGATTCACTCCATTATTCATCAAGCTCCCATGCTAAAGCCGGGAGTCTTAAGAAAGAAAAGAGACAGAGATTGAAAAATTGATTTAGAGAGGCATTCTCCTTTCAGTAGAGTGATCACCTGCCCTCCCACAGAAACCCCTCCCCCCCACTATATCAAAATCCCAGCTCTCATGTGGATGAGGAACAAAGGATGGAGAGAGAGAGAGAGAGAGAGAGAGAGAGAGAGAGAGAGAGACAGACTCCTGTGTGGCCTGACCCACTACCTCAAAGTCCCCCTCTCTTTATTTGGCCAGCTCTACAGTCTCCCACCACTGCCACTCCTCCAAGGGAGAGCAGGACAGAAAAAAGGCCCTTTATCTCTCCAAATATGTCACCTACAATGTCTCATTGATGTCCACAACTCCCAGCACCACTTCTCCCCAAGACCCCCTACCACCAGTCAAGATGAATAAAGTAGCCAAGAACAGAGAGAGTGTCCCTTTGCTCATTTGGTAGACTCCCTACAATCCCTCTCCCACTGACTGGGCAGAACCTCCGTCCACCCAGGGAGTCTCAAGAAAAGATCATGCCCTCACCGCCAGTAGCAGCAACTGACACTCACTGTGTCTATTCACCCCCTTAGGGTGTGTACCTGTTACCCTGTGGAAAGGATAGAAAAGAGCTGAAAACACAAAGCTGGAAAGATGGGAATGCAATGCAAAAAAAACCCCAACACATTCACACTTTCCCTGTGAAATCTAAATATGTCTGGGGCCCTTGTTGTACATTCTGTTCAGCTATTGTATTCCCCATGGAGCATATATACTGTGGTTGTTCTGGCTTGTTATTTTTTGTGTTTTTGTGGCTCAGGCTTAGCACTGGCCCTCAGCTAACCTCTCTCTATAAACACTGACCTGCACTATCCGGCCTCTAGAAAACCTGAGATCCTCACTACCCAGGTGAGATCTATAACTGAACACATATCACTTTCTTCTCCCCAGCCGCCCCCGCCATCTCTCCCAGCCCGTCAACACACACACACACCACTGGCACCACCTCCGCAGAACAATGAGAGAATTCTGTGATCCCCCGTTGTGCCAAAAAACCTCACTCCCCCACTCAACTTTTTTAATAGCAGCATACAGTATCAGCAGAATTACTGCTGCTCGACTTCGACGCAGCAGCAGCCCTGCTAGAGTGTGTCAAGCCCGCAGGGGTTTGCCATGGCTTTGATCTAACGTACAATACCCACGTGTGTGTGAGCGAAAGTGTGCAAACACACATGGATGCACACTGCACGCACACACACAAATGCACATACATACACGTACAACTCCACACACATGCACACGCACTCACGCACGCACGCACACACACACACCGTTTGATATAGTTCCAGGCTTTTAGTGGGTGATTAGGAGAGGCGACCCAGCGAAGGTTTAGAGTGATAGAAAGAGGAAGCAGATGCCTGCTGCTCTTTAGTTAGAGGAAACCAATGCTCTGTCTGAAAATAGAGGGGTAATTATGCTTAAGGGGTGAGGGGAAGGAGGAGGGAGGTGTTTGGGAGGAGAGTCAAGGGAGGAAAGGGTGAGGGAGGCTGTGCTGGGGGAGAATCTTCAGATACCCCAGTGCATCACCCCCACAGACAGCAATTAAAATTCATCCAGAGGGGATTTTGTGTGTGTTTACTGTGTGTGTGTGTGTGTGTGTGTGTGTCTGTGTGTCTGTGTGTCTGTGTGCGTAAGGCTAAGCATATGCCTATTTACATTATGGTCCAGGGTGCAGTTGTGTACAAAATCTATCCACACCTGCAGTCTATGCGTCTGTGCTCTGCAGACTCACACACACACACACACACACACACACACACGTGAACATATGTGTGTGAGTGTGCACGTATGTTTACTGAATCCACTCCAACACTTGTTGGTGGTCTAAGGGCTATGAAATATTAATGCACCCTTCTCCCTTAATGATTCATAAATTGTATTCCGATACTCGCCACTCTGCTTCTCCTTGCTACTCTCCACTCCCTATAATTGGACCGATGGCTTGGTAAAAAAAAAAGACTGGAATGTGGGGCAGGAGATGAAAAGCACGTTTTTCGCCCTCCCCACACATTTCAGCAAGCAGCATGCAAGTGCTGAGGGATCATAATGTCGGTAAATAGTATTCATGAACAAACGCTCTCCCAGGGAATGTGTTTTTAGCATTCACACCCACCCCAGAACACGCTGTGTGTTTGGCCAGGAAAACGTCTGCAGACTGCCAGTGACACCTCCTGAAAAATCAGCCTCAGCAGGCAGGAAAAGAGGTAATGTTTTATTTACTGTAATAAACTCCTCATTATCAGGGGGAAGTTGAAAGGATTTTTTTCCCCCTCACATAAAGATATGGCGCGGTCTTGCTCTAATGTGTAATGTGTCCTACTCTAAAAGAAACAAATTCAGAAAACAAATGATTATGTTTGCTTTATTTATTTATTATCCAGCATGAGAATCGATCGGAGCAGCAAAGTCACCACTGCATTAAAAGAAAACCCCTCGGTTGCTGCTTTATCGGCCACTCCTCTCAGCCCTCTTGCCCGCCCCTTGATCTTTGTTTGATTCAGCCACACTTTATGGATAGATTTGTGTTTTTTTTTGGATGCATTCTTCCTTCTTTCTCAGTTACTCGTTCTTTATCTCTCTCACACGCACACCTACACCTACACACACACACAAAAGCATAACTGGCAGCGACAACCGTCATCTGCGGGTCAGCTGTATGTCTGTTTACAGTATTAGGTGTATGTATGAAAGAATATATCATCAAGCTGCAGTTAATTGCCTGGCTCGCTGGAAGTCATGGAGCTGATTGGCTTCGGCATGGCGACGTGTCTATACCCGGTGAGAGCATACATTTGTTTGCGGTTTAGATAAGCCTCCATGTAATCTCCCCCTCATTACACGTGTGTAATGAGGGATGAGCTGCCCAGGCTCTCGTGGCAGGTGGGTTGCCACTCTTGCCGCACGCTGCGTAGACAGAAGCACAGGAGGCAAAGACCCAAACTCTCACACACGAACACTGACTGGAAATGTGCATGTGAGCGGCCTGCACAACTGCAGACCCCCTCGTAGGCACAAGGACATACATGGAGGCTCACGCGTGTATGTTCAGTCACGCTCACCGGCGTTCAAGGATTTTTCAGGAATTATCAGTATAGCTGGAATTGCCAGCGATGCACTCTCTCTCACTCTGTCATGAATATTGAATGTTCTCTGACTATTACTGAATCATGCAGATGAATCAATTACACATGAGGATGATACTGGATCCATTCGATTACACGTTATGCCTGCTATACATACCAAACACTATAGCCGCGCACTTTAGTCCTTCAAATTTAGCTGGAGCTCATTGCTGCACCATTTGGATGACACAGAGCAACAGAACAGTTATCCCAAAGGTTTAGCACTCAATAACCCAGGTGTCTGGGTTAGGCACTCAATAACCTAGGTGTCTGGGTTAGGCACTCAATAACCCCGGTGTCTCCTCAATACCCCTCCACCCATTACTGACTACAGGAAAGGTCAGTTCCTAGGAGAATCTATCGACATGACAGGCCGTAGATATCTCCGCCAGTGACAGGAACCCCTTTTTCCTCTGCCTGAGCCCACACTGGCCAGTGACTAATGAAGATAGATGCAGTTTATTATGGGCATAATAACTTCCAGGGACAAATAAATCCTGCCAGCACTGTTGTACATAGAGACAGACATGGAGAGAGAGAGAAAGACAGACAGAGAAAATGTAGGAAGAGGGTAGGAGTGAAAAGAGAGGAGTGAGGGTGTTGATGCACCCCCAATTCCACCTCTCCTCACCAATGTTTTTCCATGTGATAGCCTAGGGTTATATGGGCCGGGGGCCGGGAGCTGGATGATGTATGATGTAAGACCATGATAGCCAACATGACACAGTAGTTGCTGCAGGGTTGGAAATGCGGTAAATTCCATGGCATGGAGGGAGATATTGACATGGTTAAACATATGGACATAGCATCCACATGCGGAAGAACTATAATGAGCTATCAGTCATCACACTTCACATGGCGGTGCACACACACACACACACACACACACACACACACAGAGAAAAGAAACTTCTCCTTCATTTCCTCTGGGCCCTGAGTTTCTTTTACCCACCTGATGAGGCTAAGAGAGCAGGAATCTTCCCTTGCCGAGGCACAGGGAGAGACTAGCTAGCAGGGAAATATCTCTCCTTGGGAAAAAACAAAAGGTTGGCTGGCCGCCTGCATGATGCAAGACAGTGACACTTTAATAGTCTGTCCTTATGTAAGCCGTTCCTGAATACAGTAGGTACACTGCTATTTTTAGCTGTGACCAGCAGCTAGTATAGGTTGGTCTGTTGGTCTGTCCTTTGGTCCGCCCCAAAGATTTCAAAAAACCTTATGCTAGTTTTCATCGTTTGTATCTGATCCTGAGCTAGCACTGACATGAGCGGTGGCTTGTCGGATTCGGGAGAGAGTTTCTTATCAGTTATCTATGCCTCTTCCCCTTTCCTGATTGGCTGTGTTGATCCTGAAGTCACATTGAGGTGTGTGATCGTCTATAACTATCCCAAAGTCACTTTTACACAAGTGACAGCTCGTTGGACTCAGGAGAGGAATCCCGAAGGCGCATTAAGATATGTGATGGCTCATCAGAATTGAGAGTGTCCTATCGCATTGGTCTGAGTGATGGCTCGTTGGACTCAGGACACAGTTTTGTGTTAGATTAGATGTCATTTACGCCCCTGCCCTTTTACTGTTTAGATCTATTGATCTCAAAGTTGCACTGACAAGAGTGATGGCTCGTCAGACTCAGGAGACAGTTTCTTATTGATTTTCTATTTCTATTGATCCCAAAGTCGCATTGAGTTTCCTATTGATTGGTGATGTCATTAATGAATGCATTCTGAGCCTGGTTTCTTCAAACTCCACCATCAAAATTCCAGGCATTAAACTTTTCGCGGCCGACTCGTCTCAGGTGACAGATTCATCAGGACATGCATAAAACATTACAACATTAACATAATCCATACCCAGGAATCAAACATTGAAAATGCATGATCTTAGCATGGCTCTACACTGATACCATAGCTCCAGGCTTACTGCATTATTCATATTAACTAGCCTAGCACAAATATTAATAATTACACTACATGTACAGTTTGCAATTTCTGTCTAAGATTGTTTGCCTCAACTGTGTTGTATCTGGTGAGTTTTGTGATGGACGTAGCTGATCCAGATGCTTGTTTACCCAACATTACCCAACATTCCACGGACCCTGTGAAGCCCTGTAGATCACGTGACCACCCACCGCTCCCCTGCCGCTGCAAACACAAACCCGCATGAGGAGGCTATAGAAAAAATACAATTCCTTCTTCTAAATTGAAAATTGAAAATGTGTCTAAATTCATCTAAAATAGAGTTATAAAACTGGCAATAGAGTTGCTTTCCAAACACATCTGAAATAAAAACATCAGCAATAAAAAAATATTTTTCAACTCAATATATTCCCCACAGTACCGCTCCTCAAACCTTTGCAGTGCTTGACACACTAGCACGCACTCACACACGTGCGCTCACACATACACACACACACACCACAGAGAAAATGAATGTTTTGGCAACACATAACTTTCTCTTCTAATGCCAATAAAGCTAGAATTGAAAAACAAATCATTCATATAAAAAATATACAGTTCCATACTGTACAACTACATCCTATCCACCTATCCTATCCAACTTGGAATCAGGTACAATTACAAGTACAAGTTCTTAAGTTTGGGGCACATATTATATATTGGCAGCTTTATCTTCATGCTGCTTATTATCTCATTTATCTCCATTGACTCCATGCTCCTGCTGATAGGATTTATATTATGACATTATTTGTTTTCAAGTGTCATTACAAGAACAGCTGTTCACCCAGTTGGTAAAGGTATAATAATTTCCAAGGGGTTAAGGATGCAGATGTGTTCCTGTTTCAATTTATTTCAGTGTTACAAGATTATATTCCTTCAACTACTAATTGCATTCTCTGTTTAATTCCTTATTTTTTTTCTGGACATAAGTGTAAATCTCTGACAGCTAACGAGGAAACATTAAAAGATATTTGCTAATCTCTACTTCAAACCCACATACACATGTGACATCAAACCTTGTGTGTGCCACGTAGTACACCCCAAGGCAATTGCCAAGAAATAGAAACAAAACGGTGAAAGCGCACATCAAAACAGCAATGCAGCTGCAGCTTGTTTCATAGAGCCAAAAAGGTTGTAGCTTATCACAAATTGCGTGCTTATGTATTTAGAAACCTCAACAGACTCAAATTTCCTCCTCTTCTGATGTGCTGCTGCCAATACTCATTTTTTGACGTTCATACTCACATGCATCCACAGGCGAAGGCCCATACACACACAGCCACACACACAAAGGAACACAACCACATTCACAAGTGTACAACACAGATAACACACAAGTCATTAACTGCCCCCATAGTTTCCTGTCCTCTCCTCCTAAAATGAGACATGATGTGTTCTGAGGCATTCAACCACCCCTTCTTCTCCATCTCCGTGATGTATTCAAGCCAGTGGCAACCACCCCTCTACGTCGCCTCCCCTCCGCCCACTCTGGGGGTATGTTGTGATGGGCAGAGACGTGTGCCCAGGCCCCCGGGCCCTTCCACATCTGGCACCTGCCACTACCGCTCTGTTCCAGCAGACTCGTGAGCAGCAGTGACGACCACCACCCCACCCAACCCCCACCCCCTGCCCCTCCCGTGTCCTCCAAGTGGGAGGGCATCAGGGTTGCCATTCTACACCACCACCAGCTGGGCTGCCTGAGTTCCACTCGCGGGAGGTGGATGTTGTGCATGTTTGTGTGTGTGTTGATTCTAATAGTGCTCCGCTCATTCATGTGCAAGGCGCAGCAGTCATACGGCCATGTGCAACTTGTTTTTCTTGCACTGTGAC
Source organism: Hoplostethus atlanticus (assembly GCA_034670405.1). Classification (NCBI taxonomy): domain Eukaryota; kingdom Metazoa; phylum Chordata; class Actinopteri; order Trachichthyiformes; family Trachichthyidae; genus Hoplostethus; species Hoplostethus atlanticus. The sequence continues at coordinate 333,407 of JAXDDX010000153.1, read as the reverse complement.
TTGTGTGTCTGCCACATTTCTGTACAGCCGATGCTGCCATTGACTGAGCATTGTCTGTTTATTCACTTGCCTGAGGGGGTTTTAGCTCACTGCTGCATAAACGGCAAATGCCTTCCCTACTGTGCCTATCATTGCCTCCTACCTCCACACATATCAATATGTCATATTTACAGTATGCATTACACAGCATAATAGCAGGTGCTATCTTTTGATTAGGCCGATCTCTTACAGTAATACTCTTACTATATATACTATATATAGCAGGGGAATCAGTCTCCCAAGACGGCCTTCACCAAACACTTGGTCTGATGTTTCACCGATGTTTATGTTGTAAGATAGCAGAAGAGAGGGAGGATGGGAGAAGAGCGCAGAGTGGGAAGGAGCGACGAGGAGCAGAGAGGAGTGGAAACCTAATAGTAAGGGATGGTTCTGTGACGCGGCCCTACAGAGAGAGACAGCTTTCCATCTCACTTATCTCCTGTTTGCTCAATTTCCTCTGTGTACGACAGTGCACCTGGGGTTTGCCTGCAGGCTCCCGACGCCCCTCAGCCGCAGCCCTCACGAGATAATAGCCAATCCTGCTCTCTCCACTCCCAAATCAGACGGGGCCAAAAGACCTTGCGCTTTGTTTAAGATTTCCAATGAACAAACCCATGTCCCTGTGGCTGTAAGCCATTACAAAACCAGACAGACTCGTATGAGAGAGTCCTCTCAGATAATGCCACAAAGAGAAAAAAAATCCTCTTTACTCCCAGATGAAGGTCATGTCGACTAAAATGGTCTATCTGGCTATCGTGTACCAGAGGATGACTACACTTTGGAAGAGAAAAAAAAGGATTCTAGTATGATCACCTTTATGTCAATAATGCACATTAGTCACCTCCAGAGAACGTTATTTGAGCTATGGAGACAGCTTGATTGGCTGGGCGCGCTGATAACGGGATAGCAAAGCACTCTGTATACAAAGTTGCAAAGCTGCCACTAATGCTTTGATGTCTTGTACCATTATCCTCCCACTCCATTCCTTGTCTTCTTTGTGTTTGGTGAAGAAGTCAGATGCAATTATCAGACAGCTTTTGTGACTGTGTCAATCAGTCTCCCATCTCCCAGATGCCTAATTCCTCTTTCAACTTGGATGTCATATCTGTCACTATTAAAAAACAGCTGCCTTTTATGAAATGTAGTCACACTTTTCAGTTCTAACCTCCAAAGTTCTTATGATTGCTTGAGACCTCAAACTTTGAAAAACAAAATGCAGGAGGAAAGGTAATTGGATGCTTTTTTTTTTTTTTTTTTTTTTTTTTTTTTTTTTCAAGATGACTCATATCCATAATAATTCTGATCAACTGACATGTTTGGTATAAATGTGAAGTAAATATCTAGATATTCCAAGTATGAAGAAAATCATCATGAATTTATTTTCTTTCTATACGTTTTCAGCATTTAATCCATTTCCTTTTTTGTGACATCAGTCAGGTAATCCATTTTTTGGTTGATGTTAAAAACTCTAAATTGCCCACTTCCTGTGGCCAACCAGGCCAATGTCTTGTGTAGTTAAAGCTGTATTTTACAGGGAGTGTCTAAACCTCACTGCAGTAGAGAAAGGCCAAATAGATAGACAGATATAGCATAACATCCCAAGGGCACGCTCCTTCTGGTCAAGCAGGAAAGGAACCACGGGTGAATCGTTAGGAAATCCAAACCCTTAAAACCTGAGCACAAATCGATGAGCAGAGCTGCCTGTAAGGAGCGTGCCAACCAAACAGCGTTCGACTTCCCGATCGCCACACTATCAACATTTCATCTTGATGTGATGGAAGCAGCAGCAAGCTGGGAAAACCACTTGGGCCCTGTCCGTCATGGTTTAGACATACGAGCTGCTATGGCCCCTTGGAGATGAAAACAAAGATATTGTCCATACGCACACAGGCAACCATGCGCACAGTCACACACGCATATGCACATAAATACGCATAAGAGCTGTCACAGCTTGTAAGCTGTAAATCCATTTGATATGAGAAATCCGAACAAAACAAGAGGATACTCATAATCAACAACAGCTTCGTGCAGCTCTGCATACTGAATACTCAGTATACTGAATTACTTATTTCCTGGCTGTACGTCCTCATTTCTTCCCCCGTCTCTTGGTCGTCTACAATGTGCCTCATTTCAAATGAATCAAATCTTAATATATAGCATACTAGTGAGGGCTTTTAATGTCTCCTGTTTCTGCACTCTAAAATGCCAAATCAATGCTAACCTATTTCACCCAGCACCTCCGGAAAGGGTGAGAGATTACAGAAGACTTTTATCCCCCCAGTAAAAACCATGGTTGCCAGGGAGAAGATTGGGGGGAATACTAAGGGGCTATGTTGCTTTCTTAATAGGACCCTCTCTAACTAATGGACTCTCTTGGTGGTACAGAGGGGGTTGGGGAGATCCAGGAGATCTGTGAGCGAAATCAGAATGAGGGAGACATGGCAAGGGAGAGGGAGCCATACAGATAGGAGTAAGCAATTAGACACAGTCTGCTGGACTCGGCCTCAGCGCAGCAAGTCACACAGTTGCACACACATGCAACACACAAACCCCAGATCATCACACTTTCCCATAGCCCTACACTGCTGAGATCCTCTAACCAATATTGCACTTCGCTTCATAAACATAAGAGTGCAGGATTGGACAGACAAATCCCTCATAATGATAACTAAGCTACCTCCCACATGTCTTCCTTTCGCTAATCAATTACCACTTATGGGATGAGCCAGAAAGCCAGGTTGGGTATTATAGGAGACAGTTTAAGCCTTTTATGGTACAGTAGTTGTGGTTCTTTAGACGTAAAGAGTTGGCTTCAGAGTAGTCCCTGGAGAGATACCATTAAGAGGGAAGTGAAAGGGAGATCTAAGCTCGACACAATCAAACCGGGGATCATAAAACAACCCTCCTTGAACAGATGGCGCTAGCCTGTTTACACTACTAGTCTTAACTGCTGGGGCATTAAACACCCCCACATAGGTATACTCACAATTGCTCACATTAGCATGACTCAGACAGAGGGAACCGGGCAATGTCAAGAGAAAGTCAAGAATGCTTGTTAGCTTTGATGGAATATCTCGCACTATTGTAAAAAAAAAAAAAGTGGCAACATATCATTTTTTTCCCCCCGCCATGGCTCAGACTCATGGTTTAGAAATGCTGTAGTCACCAGTCTTGTCTCTTTACGACAGCCAGGAGGTGTAAGGTAACTATTTCTGCTGAACGGGGACACATCGGCATGCGCCCGATGGATTCTTTGCAGGCTCCTTTACTTGTAAGTGGACATACTCTGCTGTCCCCGGTGTGATGCTGTGTCTGTGCATGTCTGTGTGCGTATGCCTGTTCGCTCATGTTGTATGTGTCCATTTTTTCATACTGATACATGCATCTTGTGCTACCAGAACATTTCAATGCACTGTTCTGGTTAGAACGCCTTCCCCCAACCTCCAGAAAGCTTGTTCTCATTCAGTCAGCGACACTATCTGTCTGTCTGCGCCTCCCAACTCATTAAAAGTGACAGTCTCTTTCGCCTCACAAGTAGCTGTTATCGTAGAGATGAGCAAACACAGAAATAATGACTCATCCACATGTAATTATCCCAGATTATTGTCACATTACATTGATTGCATTCGATCGCTAGCCTCCTCGTTATCATATGCAGTCTTTGCACACCCCCAGCAACTGTCTTCCTGTTTTTACTTCTTGAAGGCATGTGCCATGATACGACGTTACATGCAATTAGGCATAATTGGAAATGGTGATGTTTCATAAAGACTAGCCTCATGATTACTTGTTGATAGACAAGTCAGTGAGGTGCCCCAACACTGGGTTTGAACGCCACAGTTTCAGTATTAGTCTAGTTGTCAACCTGACTAACCTCCCACTCAAAAACTTACAAACACCCCTTGATTAAGCAGATAGGATATTATGCATTTTCTCCTTCTTTTATGGTGCGAGAAGCCCTGCTGAAGACAGGGACATATTGAATGATTATCCAGAGAGAGTTATGAGGGCGAAAACTTTTGGCAAATCATAGTGTAACTGAAAAGAGAGACGGAGCTGGAAAAAAGTATTAAGAGCGTGGGGTGAGGAGTGTGTCGTCTAAATGCTGCAGAACAATTGATAATGATATTGATAAAAATGTGTTTCCTTCTTGTGACTGTGCCAGATAATGGCCAGCATGGCTCCGAGTTTAATGATGTATCATGCTGCATCTGTATCCTACTTCTGTTCCTAAACAGTTTGACATTAGTACTATGAATTATCCACATCTAATCTTCTGTCGGTGGTTCAAGAGATAACAATGTCACCTTTCATACTACCCCTAAAGAGATGTAAAAACACCCTGACTTTACTGTCCTTGAAGTTGTGAAGTTATGTGCTCCGTAATTATATTAAAACTGTGGCAAACCAAAGTGTTGTTAATCCCTACTGTGGTACTTGAAAGGACAGACTTGCCTCAAAGGGCATATTGCAACGATTGTGATAGTTAAGCTAAAATCTAACAGTGTGCCAGGCCTAACTGGAAGTAATTAGGCACCTACCTGGTAAAATTCTCTCTGATGCCAAAGTTTTCAAAGCCCACTCAGCTTCAAAGCAAAAGACCCCTGAAGAAAGGAATCAATTAATTAATTATTATTTATTTATTATTTATCGACTACACCAGGATAAACAAAATCTTTTTTAAGCACCTAATGCAACCTCTAAGCTCGACTCCTCAGAGAGTAAACAATGGCTGATTTTAGCCACATCCATTCTCTTTATTTCCTTTTCCATTGTGTTCACTGCTCGCTGTACTCTCGGAGCTAAACATATTGCTGCAAAGCAAAGAACATTGTCTGCTGCTCTCAATTATATAACTTATTCATAAGAACGTGAGTGGAAGAGAGGCACTGGGAGAAGATGGATAGAGATAGATGTTACGTAAAAGAGACATGAGCTGTGCCTTGGTACCGTAGTAACACATGGCTTTGACTGGCTCACCTATTGGTAAAGGGTGTGATGGAGAAGCGGTTGATGCCAAAACTGAATGACACAGCAGCTCGTTTGCTGATGACAGCTAAGCAGAGTGTATGTAGTCACACTCTTCATAAAGAGAGGATTCGGTGCTGCATGCATTCTAGCACATCACAGGTGATGTTACTTTTAGCAGTTATTTTGAGCGTGTGCTTGTTTAGAGCTATCAGGGTGTAGATTTACTGTTACTTAGTTTGCAAAGCTCTGCCAGATAATGAGGGCCTTTTATCTTAGTTAGGTCTGACTTGGATAAATACATTTTTATTCAAGTTTAGAAAATATTAGATCTCTGCTGTTCCATCAATATAACGTTATAATACTGGACTCCTTAAATTCCAGTCAGCTTGCATGCTTTGGGGATTTCCTTTGTACTTATACTACTTTCACTATCATCTAAAGACAAGACAAACACCAAATAAAACCTCACTAGAGCACTTCTGCTACAAGTGTCTTTTGAGGTGACGTATAGTTTGGCTTTTGAATTTACAATGAGTAAGGTCTTCTATCTCAATCAGCGCCCTCTCAGTAGCTCATTACTAACTCTGTTTGAACATTTTGATAAATTAAGTCATATGCAACAGTGAAAGAGCAACACATCCAGTCTGCAGACATCACTTATCACTTTACATTCAGACGAAGGTGCAAGATGAGGAAACAATGGGAGATCTTACAGTGTCTTACACTGTAATTTAATGACACACTGCACATGCACGGCTGCTATCGAGAAGATCATCATGCGTTCACAGATGTATATGTTCTAAACGTGTTGGATTTGAATTGCTGATTTGTATGGCTGTCAGCTCCCACTACATCAGAAGTACAGACACTGAGAATTAAATCACTGTGTAGATGATTCAGAGATGGCACGGTTAAGTGTTCAACATCCCAGGTAGAAGACCATTAGTCTAAATGATGATCCTATCAACCTCACACGCTAGGACACATAACCTGGGGCCTCATTCATAAATGTTGCGTATGCACCAATCGGGACTTGAAAGATGTGTCACTTTCCACGCAACAGTTGGGATTTATAAAAAACAAACTGGATGGGAGAATGTGCATAACTCTATGGAAACCTTATCCCATGTGTACGCACATTTCGGACACACTGAGGAATGGTGACTTGGATTGTGGACTCAATTAATTCCAGTTAAGTGCGACAAAACCAAGGTGTTAAACAACTGGACTGAGAGTTATAAAAGAGTTTGCAATGGTGATGCTTAATGATGGGTTATGGGCACAGGGAGCATCGGAGAAGCTGGGGCTGGGAGCATATATCCTCTTCAGCCATCTCTTCATCTTACAAATGGCAATAAAGGGTGTCCTGGTGGCTCAGTGGCTTAAGGCACGTACCATGTAACCGCGACGTCCTGGGTTTCGAATCTGCCCCAGGATCTTTGTTGCATGTCATCCTTCCTCTCTCTCCCAATCTTTCCTGTCTCTCTCCACTGTTAACTGTCCAATAAAGGCAAATTGCCCAAAGAATAATCTTAATAAAAAAACTGTTTTATTTAGTGTGAAATGTTGAATGCATAGTTCACTCCACTCATCTACCTCTAATGCTATGTCAATGTCACCCTCTTTTTCTGGCACAATGCCACTGATTCGACTTGTTTCTCTTTTAAGTCTTGTGTTCTTTGCCATTTTCTCACACAATAATAACTGAATGAGAAGCACATTTATATTAAATCAACATTAATTCATTTCATTAACCATTGAAGGCTAAATATGGGTGTTAATGGAGTCGAACGTGAGGCTTGTTCATATGTGCAAAATTACAAGTTGACTGGGAGATATAAAGGGAAACTATATATTTTTTTTCAATTTACAAATCAGATTATTTTTTGCTGTATGCACTTTTCCTCTTTTGTACACAGGAAAGCTTTTAGTGTCGAATCTACACGCCTCTGTTCCTCGACAATTACAGTGCAATTGATGTTGTTAGTTAGATTCCCTCTGCTTTGCCATAAATAAAGCTAGGTATGACAACAGCACCCCTATTATTGTGTTTAATTGGCTAGACTTTGTTGTATGTCATCTGATTCAGCTGCTATTCAGGAATGAATGCTTTCAGAGGAGCAACCTTGGGCCTAAGCAAACATTCCCTCAAAGCCCCATGAGGTCTTCACCTGATGAATTGCTTTGCCGTGCCAGAGACAGAAATTGTTCCAGTACCATTCAAGGAGAAGGCAAGCCAGACAAACGTCCCTGACATATATCGATCTTCATTTACCCCAACTCGGACAGGAATTAAATTGTTGTCCTACAGACACTGGACGTTAAGAAAAGGTGTCATAAATGTTACCCTTAGACACAGAAAACCGTCACAGATGCTATGCACTTCTGCAGGTGCTATGCACTAGGGTTGAGGGTTGCCATGGAGACAGATATCTGGACTACCTAAGTTATGATCTACCAAAACATCCTCAGGTATGTAGCCTAGATAGTGGTGTCTCTCCAAGGAAGAAGCTCCACAGCTACATAAAGCATCTGTTCAGACAGGAAAAGATTATAAAACCATCTCAGACATAATGACACCTTAAAGAGTTGACCTTTCTTCCAGCCTCCACAGGCGCTATGTATCAGGGAATCATAATTCACCTCATGGATCTGCCTGTCTAGAACTATGCAACTTGCAGAGAGAGGATATCTGTGTGTACATTCTGCTTGACCTGGCCAACAGTAATGCCAACAGTGAAAAGTCAGAGAACAGTGGATGATAATGGGAGAGAAAACTGTCATGACTCCTGGAGTTTGAGGTGGCTCAGGGGCGTAGCCTGAGTGAACTGGAATCATTACGACCTCTTGGACCTGGCTCTGCAGAAATAAAGCTTTGTGCTCAGAGCTGAGGAAAAGGAGGTCAGGGGCCAAATGGTGGCTGGGGAATGGGTCAGTGATTACAGTAAGAGGCCCAGTTGCTCATCGATCCCTTGGCTCAGGCTGGAGCAAGGGAGTGAACTGGAGTTCTCACAGACAGAGAGACAGAAATGGAGCTGATGCAAGGAAACAGGAAGAGATGGGGGCCAAGGAGAGGCCAGGGACACTGAGAAGCAGAGGCATGCTCTATGGAGGCTTTCCAAACAAGAATAGAAAGGGCCATGTCAGCGAGTCTTGTGTAGAGACAACACACAAAATGTGTGAAGTGAACCTTAACCCGGCACCCTGAGAGGAATGGAGGTTCTGATCCAAGGCTTCTAGTGCAAAACAAACAAAATAACTTACATTTTTGTTCCCTGCATTGAATTCCTACAAGGTACACTAAAGATGTATTTTTTTTATAAGCACTACCTTGACGTGCAAAATAATACTTGCGGCTTCAGAACTTTAAGCATTTTCAAACATGGCCATGATTATCTAGCTTGCAACAATTTCTCGCTGAGAATCACAGGCTGATGTAGTCCAATAATCACAGTCAGTAGGGCTTATTGAAAAGCTAATTGCCTATTAGGCTCAACTTGTTGCCTTGGATCTTCGTAGCTAGGACCAAAGGGCTTGAGGAAAATATGAGCCGATGTTTTCAAACTTCAGAGAGAAGCTGTCAAGCTGTAATGGAAAATGCCAAGTTCTGTGATGATGGTTTTACACAGCCACAGCAACCCAAAATATGTTTTTTAAAAGTTTTGGCAACTCCATCATGCTCTACTTCTGTGAAAAGCTGCAATGAAACACAGGTAGTTTTGCTGTTCAACCCTAAAATGAACATCAATATTAAACTATGTACAATATTGAATTATCATACAAACACATCCAACATATGGTGCTAGCTGGAGTTTGAGTGGGATTTGTTGTACTGAAGTACTTTTTTGTAGTGCTCTCATGTTTATCTGATGTATAGTTTGTTTATCCCATTCTCCGAGGCAGACAGATTTACACCATCTACACACACACGCAAACATACAGAACAATCCAACTCACAGATGCAAATACACGCACAATGAGTGGACAATCTCATCAAATTGTCCACCCACTCTCCCAGCCGGCCCTAGTTCTTCTCTCCACTATTATTTTCCTCCTCCTCATCCCGGTCCCCATGCAACCATCACAGTCATTTTTCCCCCCACTGAGTTAATCAGAGGTAGAGGCTATAGCACTACGCCTGCAGAGTATACACTATAATTTGTCTAAATACACACACACACACACACACACACACACACACACACACTGCACCTGTACTTGCTCAGACTGTAATCTGTCTGCTTGGCTCTTCCCTGGTGTGAGCGGAGGAGAGGGCTGGGCCAGGCAGCGATGGGAGACGCTAATGCAGTAATGATGGCTCGAGGGGTAATCACTACCTGATGATACCGGTGGGGCCCACTCTGGGTTCTACTTGTGGCCCCTTCAGTGATGTACTGCCAGCCTTACAGGAACATACATTATACCCCCCACTGCCATCCACCATCAAAAAGCAATAGCACCACGAAAGGTAATATTTAATGTGTATTTTCACACGTCTGCTGTATGCATTTTGCATCGTCAGACGTCTCTGGTTTATTTTGTGTCAGCCACCGGCATGGAAACAATTACAGCAGAGTTAGATTATCAAGTAAAGCAAACAGCCTCGTTTGCTTTACTTGATAAAAAGCATCCACCACCAGATTTTGTCCAAGTGCTCACAGAACGCAATATGAGTTTGAGCCAGAGCCACCCGCAACTGAATGCTGCTGGGGATGCTAAATATAGAACTCATTTTTTATCATATTTCTTTTCATCAACACCAAGGCCATTGCCCAGCATATCATATTCTCATCATGAAAATTGGCAGAAACTCACCGTAACGTTTGCGATGTTCATCTGCTTGGCAGAGGGAGCCTGTTCTTACTTGATGGGACAACTGCCACTAAGCTAAATGGAGGTTGCTGCTTGTTTGTTTGACTTGAGCATACTGTATTGTATTGCAAACATGCTGAAATATATAACACCAAGTGAAAGGAAGACTTTTGATGGAAGTGTGTTTTGTTTTGATTTGCTGACTCATATTTACCAACTCGGATGGTGAAACAGCATCTGAAGAGTGGCAGTGAATACCCCTCAAATCTAAATGGAAATGGAAATAGTATCTCCTGTTGGGTAAAAACTACCCAATAAAGCTACAACAAGATGCAGCTTAAACAATTAGGAGCCAACACCCTGAATTAAGTACTGCTTTTTTATAGCTAGTATAAACTAAGTGTGTCATTGTTTCTGGATGGGAGCTAAACTCACGTATTAATGTATAAATAATTCATGGCTTAGCTGTAACAATATATATTTATTTTTTATTTTTATTTATTTATTTTTTTCATTTGAAGGAAAAACGACTAAGACTAACTTCAGCCAAGTTGCCTAAGGCAGTGATTTGTGTTTACATAGTCTGTGTGCTCTTTGAAAAAATAAAATATAAATGAAGAAATAAAGGCGTGGGTAATGAAAAGCAGACACTGGAGATAATAGTGTGATTGAAATAAACAACAACAAGAGAGATGGAAAGAGAGTGTCTGTCCTCTATTGGCTGGGGTTGGCAGAGTGGACGAGATGGAGAAAGGAAAGGGTGAGGCTGGAGCCCCCCAGGAAAGCATTAGGACCTTGGTGACTAACTGCACCTGTGCTGTCACCGACGTTTCAGTTTAAAACAATAAGGAGGGAATATGCAGCCAGGAAAGTCTAATTTAGATTTAATGCACTACTGAATCATGTTTCCTGCTCACTTGTTTCTTGCATTGAGCTTGTGGACACACCCGGTTCTTTGTTCCACTCTTTCTTAGCTAGCATATTCTGTGTGAGCGATAGTGCACAAAATGTTGCCTTGTAAGCTGGTTACCCACGCACAACCTCCTCATAACCAGACACATTGATATGTTATGAGGTATTACTATATACTACATATATTACATCTTTTCCTCATGTCTTAAGAAACAGGGAAGATTTCAATTCTGTTTAATTTTGTGTCACCTACATCTGAGATGTTTCTCCTAGAGCCCCTCAGGAGCAAGGAGGAGATAAGAGAGAGAATCAATTCTGGAGACCTCTGGAGATGAATTTGAAGATGCTAACATGTGACAGATATAATGGTAATAAGCTCCTACTATATGGCTGCTGCCCCTGTGGCTTCAATAGGAAAAATGCAGCAGTATGTGAAAACTGTGCATGTTTGAGGAGAAGCATCTAAATCGTAGGAGTCATAAAACATCTTCCCCTAATCGCATGGAGACATATTCAGGAGAGTTAAATAACACTTATTTAAAATCATTTGGAGATTTCTTGTTTGAATCAGAGTGAGATAAACATCAGCTTATATGTGGTTATTCCCAGAACTTACCCCCGGGGATCAATAAAGTATCTATCTATCTATTTATCTTGACTTGAATTGGTGCCTTTGTGTCTAGGAGAAATAAAAGGTATAAATAAATATGAGATCTCTTCTTGGATTGGGACTCAAATTGCCTCCTTTATTTAATGAAGATACTGGTTTTGTAGATACGGTGAAAGTTTCCTTCACTTTTTTGAACATCATCTCTTGTTTGGGCCAGAGGTCGTATTTCCTGAGTGCGGGCTTTCTTAGAGGTCCGTTTGATAAACAATATCTGTCAAATTAAACTTTACCATGATCAATTCCAAAGGCAGTTGTTAGTGTGCAGTTGTCTAGCAACTTGCTGCTGTTTTTTCCTAAAAATAACAATCATGCAATTCCCATGCAGAAAGTAGAAATTGCGAACTTCACAATGATGAATTATATCTTTGCATTGATAAGGATGTGTATCAGCAGGATGTTTTGAGTTTCAAACTGAGTTGAACCTTATGAGCAGAGCAGAGGGGAGATTGAGTTTGAATTCCAACACACCTTATGAACAAGTAGGGTCTAAAGCAGAGCACAAATGACAGAAATGAGAGGAAAACTCCATAACAGGTATTTTCCTGCAACAAGAAATTAAATCAAAACATTTGATAGATGTCTGCATGATTCGTGTTCACCAAGACATCTTTGACATAATGACGTGAAACAGCTGCTTGGTGGTGTCACTGCTCCTCATGTTGAGCTCAGTGAATGTACTCATCACGCTCTCCAAAACATTTTTGAGTCCCAAACAAGTTGTATCACTCGCAAAGCTGATCTATACCTTTTTCATAGTTGGGTATACTGCTGACTTTTCTATAGTATCTAAAGGCGTCAATAGCACATATAGAAAAAGCCACCCTTTGACCAAGTGCACCATTTCACGCAGACTCACATCTTGGACCGTATTGCTTTTCCCCACTGCTGAACACAGTCTGTATGAATGGCAGAGTCTGAAAAAACGCTGGATCAAAATCTTAAGTGATATTTTTCCAGCCGAGTAAATTTTTTTTGGCATGGGTGCGGTTGCCACAGACATCCAGAAGTTTAGCACTTGTAATTTGAAAAGAAAATAACTTGAGTGTGTGTGTGCAAGGGAGTGAAAAATAATTCTCCAGGCATATTTTGTGAAGTGAATGATAAATGGTGCCCACAGGAAACGGTATGGTCGCACAATGAGCAGAAATTCCACTCAAATTCATCCAAAGTTCTAGTATTACTCGTATTGCACTCCACATATGAATTACGTTGCCTGGAGCACCGGTGTGGTGTGACCTCATGTGCCTGCCCTTACACTCCGAGTCATCCTCACCTGCCACCCAACAGCAAGGCCTCTCCTGCATTCCTACCGCAAGGCCTTGTGGGTTATTTTTACTTCCATCTGGGAGAGCAGCATTCTCTTCTTTTAAATCTTCTCACTTTTAATCATTTGTGATCGCTCATCTCATTTCTAGCAGCAGCTATTCACAGCGTCACAGCTTGACAAAGGCAACAACAGAGGCTACGTACCTCTTTCGGTGCAGGGACAGAAGTGAGAGGGAGGAGAAGTGTCTGTGGGTGTGTGTGTGTGTGTGTGTGTGTGTGTGTCTGTCTGGTGTGTCAAGTCAAATCGTTTTTACATTTCATCTCGTTGGCTCCTCATCTATTCATCTGTTTATCTGCATCTCTATTGGGGGTTGTGCATACTCCTGGTGTGTGTGTGTGTGTGTGTGTGTGTGTGTGTGTGTCCTTGCTGCGTCAAGGGCTGTAGGGGGAATGTTCAAAACCCAGTCAATGGGGGATTGTGTGTGAAATACAGATGTTAGCAACGGCTCGACTATTTGCCTATTGTTATCGTTGCTCTTTAGCTAAGAGAAGAACAGTCTCGGGCTTTGACTTGACAAGGGAGAAACAGAATGATAAATTGTCCCACCAGCTTTCAACCAACCCACCACCACCAACTTCACCCACACCCCCCACCCTCCATCCTGTTGTAGATAGTGTAAAAAAAACCAGCAGATTACAAAGTAATACACAGACAGCTACACGAGGAGGGGAGATAGAGGAGTCCCCACCCTCTTGTCTCACCAGCTGCCGTGCAGAAAAACAGGCCATGAATTAATAAGGCAAAAAGAGAAGGATGAAGGAGAAGGAAAGAGAAGGATACATTTTTTTTAAATAAGTGATTTTAGAGAGATGGATGGAGGGAGGACAGAAAGAAAGAAAGACGTGGGTATATGGCTACCAATCTGCGTGTGTCATGATGAAGTTGAGACGTGTCGTCATGTGGAGGTGAGCATTGTGCAAAAGTAATCATGCAGTCTGAGATTTATGCTCGAGATAATCACGGATTTTACAGCAAGTGTTTTCTGCTGTTATATACTCATTAGCCAGAAGAACAAAGAAGTCAACTCTCTGATCTCTTGCAGACTGCTGACTTTATTTTAATTTTATTTATCCTTTATTTAACCAGGGTAATCACGTTGAGATTTCCATCTCTTTTTCAAGTGGGCCCTGGCCAAGAAGGCAGCATACAAATAATTTCACATATAAAACATTAAAAACAAACGCAAATAAAAACAAGACAGTAAGAGTACACAGTAAACAAATAGAGCAAGTGTCTTCAAAATTTAAATAGAAAAAGACAGAATTAAAAACATGAGCACTCCATGGCAAGCAGGTGTCCAATTTGTTCTTTAAAAAGGTCGATTCTAATAAGGGAATCTAGCTTCAAATCTTTTTGTAAAATGTTCCAAGAAAGTGGAGCAGCATAGCTGAAAGCGTGTTTCCCAAATTCTGTTCTCACAGTTGGGACATGATATAAGATATAATTTTTGATCTCAGATTGTAATGTCCACCTCTAGGTTGAACAAGTAAAGTGCTTAAGTAAGTTGGTAGCTGTCCCAGGATGGCTTTGTATACAAACAAATATGACGATGGGCAGTTTGGCTACAGCAGTAATTAACTCTAGCGTCTAAGTTGCCCAGTGAAGTAACTTGTAATATGCTTCTGTGAAATGCAGTCTAATTTTATAGCTAGACACAAACACAAGGTTTCATCCACTTACATCTTTGGCAGGTAAGCCACCTTGGTGATTGTTCTTCTGTTTGTTTAACCTCTGTGCAGGCTGACACTGCATGAAAAATGAGAAATGTCTGGCAATAAAAATAGCACAGAACAGAGAGACGCTTGGCTAATTAAAGAACTGGCACATATCAAGAACAAAGTTAACGGTTAGCTCAGAAGGTGGTGATGCACCAACCAATTCATCGAATTGCGGCTAACTTTGCTAACAAACCTCACATTTTCAGGCCTGTGTGGGTAACTCTCCTATAGTGTGACTAAAGACTTGAGGATTCATGAACTTTGTGTGAGAGTCAAAGAGGCATTCCTGAAACCCTCACAGTGAAAACCTCATATGCCCCCTTCCAACTATATCCTGTCATCCTGAGACACAGTTGGATGTCAACACGCACACAAACACTCACACACACACACACACACACACCAACCCCCAAAAAGTAAGAGATCTAAATTTCTCTCCACATTTCTCTCCACTGCAGCACTCTGGCTGATGTGTAACATTAATTTCTCATGATGTCAGTCAGCTTTCATCAGCGTTAAACTTTAACATGCCCACAAGACGACCATCTGGGAGAGACGTGGGAAGGCACCCGAGGGCTATGCATGAAGATGACTGTCCCCTCTTTCGGTGGGGACAGTCACACACACCAAACGGCAACAGCAAAGCTTGTGTGAAATTTTTACATTTAGATATCTTCTGCTCGGATGCCCTCCCTTGACTGTGTGGTGATGTTCGCCAAAATGCCTTCCTGGGCTTTCCAATTACAGTACAGAAGAAAACAGGAGATGAGAACAAAGGGTATAATGAAAACACACTGTGTGTGTGCATGCGCTTGTGTGTGTAGATATGTGTGTGTGTGATCGAGTTCTCGTAGGTCTGCCTCTGTGCTGGGTGGTTGATATCTAGGTTTTGTCACTGGTATCCAGATTCATTTTTCAGATACATTATTACACAATACATTGATGTATAGCTACTGGGTTTCATCCTACCACCATTGCTTGATTACTCTCATTGTTCAAACATTCATTATTTTACAACATACATTGTTGCACAGAAATATTGGCAATAAGGCAATGGGTGTAAAAATGTAAATGTTGCCTCTGTGTGAAAGGGGTTTTTGGTCTAAAGTTAATCATGATTGTGATAATAGGGACAATCAACCATATTCACACTCACTGCTTTCCATTGTGAGCTAGTGAGAAGAGACACAATGTCAGAAGATTCAGCACACATTCAGTATGTGTGATGAACTATGGAGTTTATGATGAAGACAGGCCTCGCATTGTGCAGAGAAAGCTCTCTATTCACTGTCACCCAGGGTCAGCTGTAATAGCTTCTATTCATGTGCAGATTAAAGAGTTGGGATAACACTGACACGTGGAATCTGGCCTCACAGGCTACTGTAGGTAGCCACCCGGCTCCCTTTGGTGCACAGCAGAAATCATTAACCAATTTTGTTGTGGTCAATGGAACTTAAGATGGCAGTCTGCTTGCCTTAGCTGCTTCCTCTCCACTTTCATCCTGTGTGAGCACAGCAGTGTTTCAACCTCTCATGCATCACCTCTCCATGATAGCGTAGCTTCCGCAGACAGCTAGGTTTACATTATGCATTGTGATCCAAGTGGTTTTATGCAGGCTTATTGCCACTAAAGGAACAGCCAGCGACTATCCTACTGAAAGGATTTTTTTTATTCTTGTCTCCATTTTTTGCCTTTATGCACTTCTATCTAGAGGAGGCTTTTAATCTGCCGAACACATTCAGATGCTGGTGCTACACAGAGAAAGACCTTCACTTTCCTAGTTTATCATTGCTTCAACTAATCCAATTGGCCATGGCTAGACAGCAGCAGAAACTTGTCTTTTCACTATCTCACAGTACTCTGAACGCTGTTTAACTTCAATGACTTTTGGGGTTGGGTGGGAGAACATGAGTCTTGCTTTCATCTAGCCCAGTGATAATATTGGTTTATTAAGGGCCTTGAATAATCCTTGGAGCCATTCCCAAATGTCCCTTCCCCAAAAATGGGAGGGAGGTTAAAAACAGCTTTTCTATTTTTCAGAGAGTAGATTTTTGTATACCTTTGATTCACTTTAGGAAACCATCAGCGAACCATACAGAGCGGAAAAAAACCTTTTGTTTGTCTCAGTTGGTGTTGAAGAGAACATTCCCTTATGCAGTTCCAATGAATGACTCCGTGAAAAGTGGTTCCCCATGTAGAGTATGAATATTCAGTCAACGTGCATTCCCCATAGGGATCTATGTGGACCATCAATATGATGGATTAGGCTTTGCTCGCTGGAGAAAAAAATAATTACACAAAGCAATAATTACACAAGCCCCATGCTGAATTGCAAAACACTCAGCCGATAGATAAGATTTAATTGTCAAAACGCTGCACTGGATAACATGCAGCTTGAAGGACAAGTAGAGAGCACCAAACTTTCACCTAACTGGTTATCGGCATGTACTTTTTTTCCCCTCTTATATTCCTTAAGCATGACCCCTTGATGGAGCGTGATGCAGGTTAACCCCCAAGTCTTTCCATGTTGTACTACACCTAAAACAACCTGAAATGTTGAATCTCAGCTCCCCCGCAAGGGAATGCTGAATGCACGCAATGAAGACATGCGGCCTGGATGTTAGCTACTCATACAATTCAGAGCCAGACATGGTCAACAATCTCTGTACGAGCCTCAGCCTCTGCCCACGCTGTTGCAATGCCACCTGCCTCGGTTGTGCCGTAGCCCCACAGAGCTCGACCATTCCACTGGCTGCACAGGGCCAAGGGTTAACAAGCTCTAATCACGATCCATTAATTAGCATTGGATCGTGTATGGCAACCCTTAATTTGGTCCAAGCGGTTAGCAGGCAGTTATGGCCATTGTTGGAATGACGAGATAATTAAGTAAAAATGTGAGTTATCCCAATGCCCTGCCACATCATTACAGTCTGTTATAGCACTTAATACCCCCTCTGGTAAGCCGTTGCATTGTCGTGCATGTTAATGGTCACCTCGCTAGGGTGTTCATACACACACACACACACACAGCTTGTCCTGCAAGCTGCATGTTATCCAGTGGTGCTGTTGTTGATTCTTTAATTAAACCAATCCAAGTGCATGTGTTTCAGAGGACGCTAGCAGATTCAGCATTTTAATAAGCCCTTTAACAGGAGACAAAGTGATGGAGATGTGGTGCTTTGGACCTCGGCGAGAGACTGGGTTCACATATGCGTGCGTGCAGGCAAGTTCCTTGTGCGATCGAGATAAGCCCCTAGCTAGTAGAGAGACTAGGAGTGCGCAAGTAATTAATTTATCATTGAGTGGCAGCCGGGGCCGTAGGGCAGAAGCTCACCTATTGTTGGTAAACAGATAGGAGTTGATTTATGTGGTGGTCCGGGGCATCTGTGTGAGTGTGTGTTCATGTGTCTGTGTTTGTTTCATTGCGGTTGGTGTATGTGGGTATACGTACTGGCACTGCAGTGCATTTAGCTGTGTGTTTATCTACATTCTTTGGGTCTATGGAGTCTTCCCAGAGTGGCTCCATAGTGAAGAGATCCATCAAGCCAGTGCAGGAAAAACAACAGGAGAGCAGAGGTCAATTGAAAGCATGGTGCACATCACAGGAAACAATGGCTGCTGAATTATTGAGGCCTTCCTGTCCCACCAACCATTTGTCCCAGGCCTAATGGATTCCTTCTCTAAAAGGGAGAGAGAGACAGAGAGAGATAGAAAAAGATAGGGCTTCCCTAAGACAGGGTCCTCATGCCTCTGCTCAATATGCTTGTTAAAAAATGCAGCATTCAAAAGTAGCCCCGGTGCTTTCAGTTTCCCTTTGAATTATCACTTTGCTTCATGCTAATAGATATATTTTGACTGCATTACTTATTCAGGACGACGGTGCCTGAGCTGGTTTGCTAGAAGGTATGAAACATTGAGATGGATGGATGGGGTTCAATACACACACACATACACACACACACAGATATGTATTGAAAAAGAGGCATTGACTGAAAAAAATCAAGAGCTGTCTGCTTTACTGCAGCTCTAGAGGAACCTGTCTGCCAGCTCCTTCGATTAATCCACACTTCCTGGGGTAGGTCAGATTTGCCTCTCATCACACTGCTATCAGTCGATATGAACTCAGGGCGCACACACACACACACACACACACACACACACACAGGTCCTACTCCTATCAGACAATATTGTCACCAACTCTGATCGAGTATGTCAAGCCCTCTGAAATGAATGACCCTATTAAACACAACACACACACACACACACACACACACACACACACAAGCATGTACAAATACACCAAGCAATATACCCTTAAACACTAGATATACACATACACTCATAAGTACACACACACCATTCACACCTTTCCTGAGTTTACTCCTAGGTTTTGATGGGTGCCATATATTCTCCCTGAACTGTCTGCAGGAGCTTCATAATCTCATACAAAATGCTCCCTGCTCCTCGCTCATGGTGGTACATTCACACGTGCCTTTGCCCAGCAACATGAAAGTGACACGCCGTGGGCTGCAAATGTCTTCTCTGGGAACGGCGACGTCACTCGGTACGCTCGCCCCAAACTACAGCTGTTGTCTCCTGGTGTCTGTTTGGGCGTGATTGCTGTCAGGTCATTCAAATCAAGACATGGAAAAAAGCAGCTCTTTTCTCGCGCTTCTTTTCCAAAGCACTGGCTGTTCATCTAATTCGCTGAACCAGTAATATTTTATCTGGTAGCATGCAATGTTCTCAAATGTGAAGTAAGTTTTAAAGGCTTGTGGGTTAAACGTCAACTTGCAAAATTCACAGTTCTGCCATGACTAAAAATGAGTGAAGATGATGCATCCGGATGTTTGAGAGTCAGTCTGCTGAATGGAGTTTGACTGAGCTTGAATGACTCACACAGAACTCGATGGCACTTCGGCATGTGGTCATGTTATTATGCTGATATTGTCGGAAATGACTATCTTTGCACGCTGCGTAATATCTCTGAGTCCTTGTGGGGATGTAATCATGGTTAGAACTGCAATAAAAGTAAATTGGCACTTTTATTAGGTGACAAGATATCAAATAAATCAAATACATTTTAAATAAGACATACAGATTGTTATCGCTTTCCACCTCATCTAGCAATTAGAGGACTAACATATTGCATTATGTGGGTGGAATTTTAAAATGAAAAATGCATCCCTTTTATAGGCTCGCTCATTGTTTTCTTCTCACTGGTTAATTTTACACATCCACATCCAATTTTTCACATTTCACATCCCCAACACTTGTTTTATGGTGTACCAAGCATTGTGTATATCTGTTAAATCTGTCCCTAACTTAATGGCCAGTAGTGCATTAAAATTTGCCTCTACCTCAGGTTGTTTAGCTGCACTCTGAAAACCAATTTTAAATCCTTTATTAAGGTTATCTCCCTCCTCCACAGCTTTTAAATCTTACACATTAGTTGGCTTTAATGGACGTCTTTCTTTATCGGCTCTCATGAGGCACATACACTCACAGAAACCCATATGCATGTACACACACACCCTCAGACTTCAAAGACGTACTCAGTCAGCAGCAATAAGCAGAGCGGAGGCTGTTGGAAGGGTATGGAAGGTTCCCCTATAGATTCCACTAAAATGCTTTGCAGTCTCCTAGCAGTCTCCTGATTGCTGTTTCCTCCACCCAAGAAGTCTAGCAGTCAGAAGTCAACCTTAGCCTCGAGCCCTTTGTGTTCAGACAGTCAAACCCGGCCGACTCCACTGTAACATAGGTACAGAATCAATGAATAATACATTGGCTTATATTGTTAGATCAAGAGTGTATTCATAAAACATAGTTGTAATTGTAGCAGGATGTCTCAAGATAGCTCTGATTGCCTTTTTGTATTCTGCTTGCTTTTCTGTCTTAAATTGTCTGCCCTCTGATTAGTCAACTCTCTGTAGACCCACATTCTCATTCTGGTTAAAGGAAGTTAAAGCTTCCTCCTAATAATAATCTCAAAACATTATGTCAAATGGAATTGCCCTCCAAATTAGATTTCTTAAAATAAATAAATAAAATAATTAAGGATGTGCTTCATAAAAAGTGGTTGGTGCAAATACTCACAGGATGGGGCAGTAACATATTACACAAGTAATCTGAGCACAAAAATTAAAATGTAATTTAACTACAGAAAAGGTAAAACACAGATGTACAGATATATTTGAAAAGATAGATCATTATTTGTTGATTTACTGAAAATTGTTAATTGAAAATAGTTTTGTTGATTAAGCCATTAGTACAAATGTTTTACACAATTTGAATTAATGCTTATTTGTGCTTGTAGTTGATTGTAATCGTGGCCCTCAAGTACCACTTGACAGTCAGCAAATCGGCATTGATTATATTTTAATTTTCAGCTTCTGTAGATTTGTAGGCAAGAGAATCCAAAAGTAATTGACAATAATCCAATGACATTTCTGATTTGGAGTAATGCAATGGATTATGTTACTGATTGCTCAATTAATTTTAAGAGGGCCATAGTAGTAACCCATCATGAATTTGAAAGTACCTTTCCCAACCCAGGTTAATGCAACACTTTAATGGAGGCTTTGCCGCTATTCTGATTTGAAAGGTTCATCATTTACAGCACTTTTCATCATTTTGGCCACCATGTTAGAGTTTTAAACACCCATCCACCAGTCATTTAAGAGATTAAGTTTCAATGTCAACAATGTCAACTAAGTCCTTACTAAAAGATCCAGGCTTTGTGTATAACCTGGAGGGAAGTTTTAACCCCCCAAAAGTCTAGAGCTCTGTATATACAGTACAAGTAAATCTGTGAGTAAGGTAAAATGCTTTCTGAATATGGGCCCAGATTCAGCTCATAGAACTTCCAAGAGGGCCCTTCTTCGAGAGAATACAGAGAAGAAAGAGGTGAACATGCTCTCTGCGGGATCCATTTTACACATCGTTTGACTGAGAAATTGTGTTTCTTTTACAACATATCTCAGCAGCCATTAGCGAGGAATTACCCCTGCTCTGCCTGGGAGTTTTGGTATGTCGACATTACAGCCACATCGCTAACCTCCATTATCGCAACTTGGGATCCGCCAGAGCCCGAACAATTATCAGGGTCCATGTTCTTGTGAATATGTGTCACATTAAATTTGGTCTGACAGGAAGGAAGTAGGGAAGGGAGGACGGAGATGGTCGGGGATTAATGTTGAGCTGGGGAGCCCATTTCTTCGAGGCATTAGCTGCCTGGTGGAGCGCCGAGGGCCTGACAGGCAACTATGACACAGAGTAGTGCGCTGAGCCAGTTGGGAGTGTTACAACTGAACACACACACACACACTCATGCTTTCTAGGACCCCGAGCGTGTACAAACTACCACCCAGCTCACACTGCCGTACTTGTACTACCGAGAGAACAGTTAGCTATGAATTAGTCAGAGGCCTGTCATAAGTTAGATTCCTGTTCGTAGATGACCATAGCCGATTTTACTAGCCAAAGCATGTGAGGAAAGGGCACCTTCAAAGGTTCAAGTTTGAATCTGAAAAAAAATGTGGAACAAATTAATTATCATGAAGGAATGCAACATTTTAACAAACGGGAGAAGCGATATTGTCAAGAGTGACCCAAGAAGCCAAACGAGGAGGAAAAATAGAGGTTGATAAATGCATATGTCTTCCCGGACCTGGCTCTGTTAGATGTAAATAAGCTTGGCCTGAGGGTTGTGTGTATTTGAAGGAAGGGAGCTTTAAAAGCAGGCCAGAGGATTGCAGATTGGTGTTTTAGCGGTGTGACCTTTGAGTGAGTTGAATACATGCAGACAGCAGTATGGAGCCTGATGAATAGCCTGGGTCTTTTCCCAGCTGGGAGAGCAGATGCTGAGAGGAGAAACAGAACATGTTTTTCTATCCTCCCGCTCTCCCTCTTTTTCTCCCAGCTTCTAATCTTATATTAGAGATGGGGGGGACTCAGGAGATGACACACTATTAACTCTCCCGGCGTTAATCTTAATGCCGCATGCTAGAGGACTATACACAGTCCATTTTAATGCAATTAGCTGTTGCCAGGGTGGATGAGTTATTCAATGGGAGCATAATTGCGTCCTGCACTAGTCCATTCCAGGGATGTAATTACTTTTATACTTCTTATATATGGTTTAACGCATGGCGCCGCTGACACATATGTACACACACACACGCACGCAGGGTCATTTGCAATTAAGTCGGCACGTATCACACAATTTTATCTCAATTTTCAAATTAGAATTGCCCAGCATCGGGTTTTTACTGGCGGTGGGATTCACATTGAATTCCCAAGCAGCGGTGACCCATGCAGGAAATAGATTGTGGTCCAGACCTCATGTGATTGATGGTCTTGTGTCAGATGTGTCACCCTGAGGGGGACAACTGTATCTTCCCACTGCCCTACAAAGCCATCTAGATGCTCTATATTGAAAACAGGAGGGCAAAAGGTCCAAATATTCCCTTTTGATATCCTGTTTGCCCTAAGATGTTTGACTAAGTCGAACCAGGATGCACAATACTGCTGACGTTTTTTCCATCTGCTTTACATTTTTTCACCCTATCTGTCTAGCTCTCCCTCTTTCCCTGTCATTGTCCTCCCTCGTTTTTCGCTGTACATTCTCTTTTACCTAATTCATTTGAAGTGACCGAGCTCCTGTATTTTCTCCCCCTCTCTGGTCCTCCGTTCATCCTCCCTTCGCTCTTCTTTCCTCTCTGCCCTCAGTGGTTACAGCTCCATCTCCACTCTTGCTATCCACAAACACAAACAGCTATGGAGTGAAACAGGTGCCATATCCCCCCAGGCTATGTATCCAACAGCTCTCTCCGTCTTTTTCTTTTTTCGTTTTTTCCAGTGTTACCCCTCTCTGTCCCTGAGCCTCAGTTTTTCAAGCGCCAAAGCTTACGGGAGCCCCTGAACAACTGAACCTGATCTGAAGGGATTGAACATTGAGGGGGGGGGGGGGGGGGGAGAGTGATATGACAGGAGAAAGGAAGAATGAGGGAGAGGAATGGGGGGGATAGAAGGAAATAGGGGACAGAGAAAGAGAGATGGGAATGAGGGAGAGGGACAAAAATGAGAGAAGCAGGGAGAGAGAGCTGACAGGAATACAATACTGACGAAGGAAACGAGCAAGACCGCCTATCTGTTTAACTTGTGGCCTTGATAACTTAGTTTGATTACTTTGCTCTCAGCAGTCCTTCGCTGTGAGGTGTTTAATCTTCAGCTCAACTGGAGCAAGTGGGCGTGGATGAAGAGAAATCTCCCAGCATGCACTGCAGCAGACTGTTTTAAGATCGTTAGTACCCACTGTATGTACTGCATGTCTTTTCACTAAACTAACTAAAGTTCAAACGAATAATTGAAGAAGTCCCCGCGTTGAATCTACTGTCCTATCAGAATTGATCTATCGTTTCGTTCTCAGCCACCTTCCTTTCAGTATACTCGTGTCATCCACATGTCTTATCTGTACATGTCATTTGAAAACCACAGAAATGTGAATTAAATAAGAATGAGAAACATAAAGGGGGTAAGGTACTTATTTGATCGGCTATTGTTAATATCAGTGAATATCTTTTGATTTTTCAATGCCTTAAGGTTAGTAGACTAGTGGTTTTAAAAGCTAAGGGACATTGCAAGGTGATGACATCTAGTTGAGAGCTATTGCAAGAATACAATGCACCAAGAGTGGTTGCTCACAACGTATAATAATAAATTCTCTTCCAGCTCACATTCGAGCAATTTAAACACTAAGTCCCTCCTTCACTTTCTCGCTTGTGTATTACACACGAGGCAAAGATGGAAGGCGGTGGCTTACAGCATTGTCCCTGCGAGGGCAGTGCTTAACCAGTGATGTCTGCGTAAATAAAGTGTCTGTGTAATAGGGGGGATGAGACATAAGCCCGATGAGCTGCCACAAGAGAGATGGTTCCTCTGCTCTGAGTCTATAAATAATGCAGATGAAAGGAAGCTAGGACTAGAGACGATGTATTGTGGCCTTGGGCAACCCAAAGGCCCCTGTCACAGCCAGGGGGAAGCAGGCCCTGGGTCCAACCCCAGCACCAAGCCTCCAGCTAAATTGGCAATGCTCTAGTGCTCGCCCACTTATAATGAGGAGGCTGATCAATTGTTATGCAACTGTTTCACCTCTTTTACTACTGTATCTCACTGAGTTATTAGAGACCAGTGGAAAGACAAAGAAGCACTTCTACAATTAATAGTTTGATAGTAGCATTGTTGTGAAGCACTTCAAAACGACACATGCAGTCTTCAAGTTCATCAGACTGCCTTGAAGGTGTCATTTCTTCAAGGTCTTTTAAAGGATGTTTGCACTCCAACCCCAACTCTCTAACGTGGCTGTCCGGCACTGGGTCCTCGGTGCCCCAGTGATGAACTATGTGCCCTTGACATTGGCTCACCGCCCCCCCCCCTCCCCTATCCCCCTGTGAACAGCAGCAGCATGTCCAGATGTGCTGACCCCTCTTCTGTCTGGCGAATCGCTGATGAGCAGGTTTTTTTCAGGCAAACTAGACACATTTCCCGGTGTTGCCTGGGAGCCATGGAGGGGTGCTTTGCTGCGCCTCTGTCCCCTGCAGCACAGATGACCTTGACTGGGGGGAACTGGAAGCACTCTGGTCAACAGACAGATGTCAGAGATGTCACGGCAGTACTCTGGAGGTCACTGAAGATGCGATACCCGGCGAAACCCTTAAGCTTGCAAGAGCGTGAGCCCAGTGTGACTGACGCCTTCACACCTACACCCTTCAGGTAGCCGAATCTACCATCCCACACACAGACCTTCCCCTGCCCTACCATGCTCCACGCACATCTAGTCTGGGTGAGCCGTGATGCCTTGACTTTGGAGTATCACATATCTCCTGTTGGCTTCAAGCACATACCTACAGTGTAACCCCCCCCCAAACACACACACACACACACACACACACACAGCATGTGTCCAGTTTAGGTTGGGCGTTCTGACAGTGCCTTAATCCCAGACTCCACTGAGCCATGCAGTCGTTATATTGACCCACTCTTGCAGCCATGTTGTTTTCTTCACCCTCTCCTTTCCCCAGAGAAAGTCAGGATTATTCAGACATGGTTTACCTCTCAGCTGAATGAACTCTCTGTGTGCATGCCTGTGCATACGTGTGTGTGTGTGTGTGTGTGTGTGTGTGTGTGTGTGTGTGTGTGTGTTAGTGAATGTAAACACTGCATCTGGTGCCATTATTTATTCGGCTGTCGTTTCATCTCACACCGAAAATTGGCACAGAGGCCGAACGCAGTGAGATATTTACATGTCTGGTAGTGTGATGCTACATAATAACGATAACCCTTGTTGTAGAATAGCACGCCAACGCCAGTGTGTATTATCACGCTGCGGTCATGCTCAGGCACGTCTCGTGATGCAGACATCCCGCCAGCTCATTTATAAATGATCTGTGAGTTTGATACAGCCGGAGGAAAAAAAATGAAAAACGTGTAGCTGTCCAAGTGAATTTAACTGACACGGTGCTTTATATAGCACAGACCGGACTTCAGAGCAGAGCGAGCGAGAGAGCGAATTCCGTTTGGTGTTGAACTCCACTGTTCTACCTTCGGGCTACAGCCGTGGACACACAAGTCCCACTGTGACATCCATCTCATTGAATTGGAACTGCAATATTTACCATTCCCTCCTAGCAGTCTGTCTAAAATCCACATACCTCAGTTATTGTCTCCCACTTCAGTCTTGTGCTGTACTGCACTTCCTCTGAAGCTAAAGCATGTAATATTGTTGAGATAACTTCACCATTTTCCTATAAATCTTTCTCTCCAGTTTGGCTCTGGATTCCTGCATAATGTACATCGCCAACACCGGCCCTGAAGGAACTGAACGAGTACTATTATTTTTCAATTTCTATTGTTCTCTGACCCGACCAAACTTCATGTGCAGGGGAGCCGTGCGGGCAATGTGACAAGGACACATCTCAACCCAACACAGCAGACCCACCGCTCCAGCTTTGGCAACAAGATTAATAAAGAAGCTGATGCACACATTAGCAGATCAACAGTACTAAAATAGAATAGCCTGACAAAAAGATGAGTCTGCATGATCTGAGGGCCTGAAGCAGAGTGAGTGGTTCTATGTAGTGTGTGTGTGTGTGTGTGTGTGTGTGTGTATGTGTGTGGCTATGCGCACGTGCATTTCTTTCCGTTTAGTGAGCTCATGAGTTGTACTGTATATTCATGTGTGCTTGGTAATGAGTGTATATTTGGATGCATATTTTCATGTTTTCACATCTTCTTGCATTTATTTGTGCATATTATTCATTTGAGCAGCTTGCCTGAAGGGCTTTCACATTTTATATCAGAGAACAGTGATCTGAGTGGGCAAAGGGGTAAAGGAGCACAGCAAGATGCACCCAGCCTGTTAATTATTACCCCAGCTATCGGCAGTCCTGGGATCTGAAGGCCAGTGAGGCCAGATCCCATTTCTTACATGTAGCTTTGATAATACAATAAACATATTTTTCTAAGGCCGAGCACAGATAGAAATGGAAGCCACTCCAAATTTGCAAATTTGTCCACAAGCTGCTTTCTATGAGTTTCAATTTAACTGTTCAATTTAATTCACTTTTGACAAGGCAATGTACCGGAGGGTAAAGCCAGGCGCATTAACCTTGCCCATCCTCCTGGAGCATCTGCTACAGGGCACCCTCCATCAAGGCTGCCCTCCCTCCAGAGGTGTGACAGGTTCTTTGTCACACCTCGGCCTCACAGCTCAGTGGTGAAGATGGATGGGTGTGAGCCCTAATGCCCAGGTGAACTAGAATGGCCCCTCTCAGCCATGCTACTGCTAGCTGCCAGCCCACCAACCAACCAGGGTAGAGCTGACAGCTTCCTGGCCCGGGCACAAAGCTGGATTAGGAGGGTGAATGCTGCCAACACCCCTCTAGTACTGTGGCCACAAACCTTCCAGTCAGGACAATTACGCAGTCAGTCTCTGAGTAAAATCAACTCTACCAGCTCCCACACAAGAGTGAATGGTGTTACCTTTATGCTTCCGATGTATTTCATCTCAAAGTCACCCACTAGCCACTTCGCCATCTGAAACAGCAGGCTGGCCCGGATAAAGCTTGTGTAAATAGTTGCTTTTAATGGTTTTTCCTACTCAAGGTGACTCTGAGGCGGTAACCTGCACCCCACTGGCTACCCTTGTCTGCAAAGAGGATACTGGGTAATGAGATGGCATGATTGATCAGAGGGTGTCAAGTGACATCAGCTTGAGTCTGGCCTGTGACGTTCACCGGTCAGCATGGGACCACCGTCAGGAGGCTGCCTTGTTCAGACACAAGCTGCAGGGATGTCCTGCATCATGCTGCTCACAACATCAGACCTCCAACAAGAGAAAAGAGATTGAAGAAATCCCACATACTGTTATTGGGGTGTTTTCAAGGGTCCATCACTGCATTGTCAGAAACTGTGGCTGTGATATTTTTAGATACGGAGGCTGAAATTCAAGGTTAGGGTCTATGTTGTTGTAGTAGTTATTATGTCCCATCACCATGGTGCATGGTATGCAGGACATGATGTCTGATGTGTGTGTGTGTGTGTGTGTGTGTACAGTTCTTGTGAACACAATGACTCAAGAACAATTAATGATAGTTAATTACCCCCCAATAGAGTAAATGATCTCATTAGAGGTTGGAGCTGCTATAACTCCTTACCGTTTTAAGATATAGAGTTCATATTAAATGTTCTAATTAGTTTAATTAATGGCCTCATTGGCAAAACACGTTATGCAAAATATATCATGGTGATTATGGCGGCATGAGGCAGCTCAAGTGTCTCTTCTTTCCATTTTAGTGAACTAGCTGATGTGGTAATCACATAGAGTCACAGATAATAATGACTGTGAGGACGAGAGACAACTTTTCCATTGTTTTCATTGTCAGCTCTCTGCTTCTGTCTTTTTGCACCATTTCGGGGTTTTTTTCCCTGTTGCTTTCACACTTTTATTGTGTGTGTCTCAGGAGTCTCTGTTGGTTGGCAGAGTGAGATTGCCTCTAAACGCACCGCTGGTCCCTCTTGGTAGGGGATAGAGTAGCCATTATCCAGGCCCTGGCCTCCTCCCAGCTTGCCTGGTCACCCAACCCCAGCTGAGTGACAATGAAGCTGGGCAGCAGACGTGGCTCAAGGAGGCGAATATGACAGGGTGCAGGCGGGCTGTGAATATGGATGGAGGTGCTGTTATGGAGGGGTAGGAGATGGTGGTGGTGGGTGAGGAGGAGGGGAGCCAGGGAAGCCTGGATCCAGGGACCATTGCTTGGCTGTCAGGGAGGTGGCAGAGCAGACAGCCTGCCTCTATGCTGAGCTCTCCCCACTCAAAGGCCAGGGCAGGGGCCAGTAGAGCTTAAAGACGATGGAACATCCAAAGACGTTACTGCTCAGTGACTACACAGCACAAGACTACTCATCTGAGACGCATCGTGGCCCAGGGGCTTGGCAGATTGACACATGACTAAGTACACTGGATAATTTAATAAATAAATGTGTGGTCGCAACCGATCTCAAAACCTCATCAGAATGCCTGCCTATGTTCTCATGTTGGGATGCGTAGTGCAATTCAGTGGTTCATCACACCTCAAAATACAATGCAGTAATCCCTGCCTGCATCTGTACTCCATGTCAAACATGGTGCAGACAGTGAATATTTAGATGCAACATTTGCTTGGATTGCCTTGCTCTCAAAAACAATCTACGTTCATTAACTGACCTGTGTTACTCTCGCTGTAACTCACTGTGTTACTCTTGCTGTAACATACTGTGTTACTCTCGCTGTAACTCACTGTGTTACTCTCGCTGTAACATACTGTGTTACTCTCGCTGTAACATACTGTGTTACTCTCGCTCTAACTCACTGTGTTACTCTCACTGTAACTCACTGTGTTACTCTCGCTGTAACTCACTGTGTTACTCTCGCTGTAACATACTGTGTTACTCTCGCTGTAACTCACTGTGTTACTCTCACTGTAACTCACTGTGTTACTCTTGCTGTAACATACTGTGTTACTCTCGCTGTAACATACTGTGTTACTCTCGCTGTAACTCACTGTGTTACTCTCGCTGTAACATCACTGTGTTACTCTCGCTGTAACTCACTGTGTTACTCTCGCTGTAACTCACTGTGTTACTCTCGCTGTAACTCACTGTGTTACTCTCACTGTAACTCACTGTGTTACTCTCGCTGTAACTCACTGTGTTACTCTCGCTGTAACATACTGTTACTCTCGCTGTAACTCACTGTGTTACTCTCACTGTAACTCACTGTGTTACTCTTGCTGTAACATACTGTGTTACTCTCGCTGTAACTCACTGTGTTACTCTTGCTTTAACCCACCAGAAAAGCGACACGTCTAATATTTAATAATAATAATTATTCAAATCCATTTGCAAAGCGACAATTCAGCGGAAATGTATTACACACAGACTTGGATCCTGTTGCAATGAAGCAAAAGTTCATGGCTGATGATATGGTATTAATATTGACAGCCTAATTACAATTCATGCCCTGGCACCATGGCTTTAGATACCGACTCTTTGTGGACTCTGTGGGAAACTCCTAGTCGCCATTATTTGAGCTTTATTCTATGTTGAGCAAAATGAGGGTTTATCTGGGATCTGAAGCTGATCTGAGTTCCTCAGAATCCAACTGTAAACCTGGTAATTATTGCCACAAGTGATGGGACTTGGGACACCCTATGGGACTTGGGTGGGAGAGGAAAAACAGCGTCTGGGCTAGATTCACGGGGAGCTGTTAGTGTATCGGTGTGCGTGCGTGCGTGCATTCATGTGTGGGTATACTTAAAAAAAAAGAGTTTTCCTCTTTTCCTGTATGACTCTTTTCTTCACAAAGGTTAATTGAGTCCACTGACCCCGGTAGTGCTCCTTTCTTTCCATTCGGGAAAACATGTTGGTCTCACTTCCAGCAAAGAGCAAAAATAGACAAAAACAAGGCAAAACAGCAATCTTTCTTGGCTAGACTGGAGAGGCATTTGGCATTGTCTTACAAGGTGTTCTTTTTTCTGTTTTTCTCCTCCGCATCATACACAGAACTTTGTGCATGCAAGTACACCATAACTGTGTGTAGGTGGGAGCATTTGTATGGGAACATTGCGTTTCCCTGAATTATGCTCCACTTGTCTCTGCCATCGATCAGCACCTCTGTCTGACTGCAGGAAATCACATCATATTACTAGCCCCTTGCTAATGTCGTTAGCGGATATTGTTTTGAGGCGAAGTGTGGACTAGCCCAATGTGATTAGGCCCAATGATGAATTTGCTCTGTTGTTTGGAGACCGTTAACCGACTAGAAAAAGATTGACCTGAACTAAGAGCCTTCTGGGCATTTATTGATGTTTGCCGAGTGTTATTCCTTTAATGACTGCACTCTGTTCATCGCCAGCTTTATGGCTTGAGGGAAGCCAAGTTGAGTGAGCAAAGTTAGACTAACAGGAGTTTTAGAGGTTCTTGGTCACAGAACAGGGATACCATACACACATGTGGTTTGGCAGTGTTTACCACAGCTACTGTTTTTATACTCTGGATTGCTGTTTTACTGAGTGGTTGGAAGTTTTTCAGATAGGTAAAGGAGAGCCAAATGCCTGCAGGGCTCAGGTTGTGTACATCTGAGGAAGGCAGGTCCCTCCAGGGGCGAGGCCTGGCAGTTTTAGCTAAGACAGAGTGGTCAGGGTAAAGCCTGAGTCCACTAGGTTTATTTTCAGCAGCCTCCAGAGGTACAAGGAAGGGGAGAGGTTGGTGGGATGGAGAATTACCCATAGTTCCAGTTCATCTCAGAAAATGAAGCTTTTTCCTCCTACCATTCTTTCTCCTTATCTCTGTTGTATCTTCCAGTAAATGTATGTGTGTGTGTGTGTGTGTGTGTGTGTGTGTACGCCTCCATGCAATAGCCTACGCCCTGTGTAGGTATAAGTGTAGCCTGTCAATCAGTGGGTTATCTGTGCACTCAAGCAGTCTCAAGAGTCAGGCCTTTACTTGGTAAATTGATTCCCCCGGGCCGTTTTGGCCAGGAGCTTTAGGTGAGGAAACAAACAGCTGAATAACAACACTTCCTAACAGCATGTTCAGATGGCTAGCAACCACATGACCCACTCTGCCTAGTGACCGATGTAACTACCTGGTACTGAGTGCATGCTTCCTTACCAATGATTTTTCAGCAATGAATGAGGTGCACAGCAAACAATCAACAATTCTCACTGACAAACTAAGCTAGCCACTTTCCACTCATCTCGATTGCTCAACAAATGGAGTATTTACTGGAGTTCCTTGCAGTTTGACACATACTACACAGAGACACATACACGCAGCCAGTATGAGCTTCATGTCAAGATTTCAGTTTTGAATTCACCCATTCATTGTACATTAATTGTTTGCGTTCTGTGTACAGCCATCACACAATGCAAGTTAATATTTGAAGGGTTACATTCCAGAACACTATAGTGTTTAGTAGCATTTGACATACCCGTACTAAAAATGTGATATTACTAGGATATCACAACAAACATGGAAAAAAATAAGCAATGTCATAGAACAACAGTCACTGAGATGCTTTGCTAAGTTACTGTCCTAAATAAGTTACCACACTTTGACAGTTTTGTAGAAAGTTTTGCACAGTGGTCTTGATATGTTGGTTGGGTGTCCATTTTTATCGGCTCAACAAGCAAAATAGTTTCGTATTTTGTTCCTGGCACCAGTTTTGGCAAGCAGTTTATGTGGACTGGGATGCAAGATGCGGTGGACTGTTTGATGCTTTTGCCATGTTTTCAGCTGAATTTTTAGCTGACTGCTGCAGTCCAGTGTCAAGAGCCATATATTGGGTCTCTTTATTCCAGGCCTTCCTCTTCTTCTTCCTCTTTTAAGTATTGCAATCCCTGTGTCATCTGCATGCATATATGCCCTGTGGAGGTAAGTTGAAAAGAAATTTTAGCAGAAATGTATTGAAAATTTTGAAAATGTATTGAATTGATTAAATCCAGTATTTTACAACAGTTTTGACGTAGTATCAACATTTCAGCTATCGTGATAATGTTAAAACGCTCTCTATCCATTTTGCACAAATGTTGCTACCTGAAACTCACCACAAATTCATTCATTAAAAAATTTGTCACAGATGATTCCATGCTCAAAAAAACATATCTATTTTGTAATAATAATGTGCAATCATTTTGTCAGTGTGAATATGTTTGTAAGTGATGACCATCTCATTTTGGCAAGAAAGTCATCATTTCCAGCCCTGCTGCTGAAGTAAACTAGAATCTAGAAAACAGGAAATGAATTATGCAGGAAACTGATTTTGCCAAAAGTGAGCAGTGGTTGCCTTATAGTCAGTCATTTCTGGCAATTGTGCACCAGCTAATGCAATGATGCTGTGGAGCACAGTAGGAGCACTTTATTCTGCCTGAGTCATTGAGACCTCTGTACTGTATGATTCCTCTCCTTAATTTTCACACAATGGACACAGTCCATTTAGAGTGGACATGTGAGGCAGCCTGTTTCTTCTATGTATACCACACTACACATGTATCCTATTCTCCCCTTCTCTAGACACTAAAATCCTTCCTCTGTGTTAGCAGGCAAGACAGAGGGAGAAAGATAAAAGCAAGAAAGGTGGGGGAAAAATGCTATATTGTAGGCTAAAATTGTAGGTTGATTTATTCCCCCATTTCCCAATGACGTGCTATTTTGGTAATTATCCCTTAAGGGGTTGGTAGCCTTAAAAAGCAACAAATCCTGTGTCCTGATCTTTTCATTATGAGGTGGCGGAAGAAAGGTAGGCTGTCCTGGAACATGGCATGGAGCAGCAGTGACACAGGCTGTGCTTTTGTAGCTTGGACATTAGGTCATATCCTTTTGAAAATCTATTGTACATGTTCTATGTCCTGTATCTCTGCAACAAAGACCCGTAACCACTTCAATATTTAGGTCACAAATCATACGCTCAGTGATGCCCATATCCTCTCATCATGTCTTCATCCCTATTACACCACTGAGAGCGTGGGCTGCAGCTCACACTTCATGGTGAACTACAGTAACGAAAAAAGTAAATAAAAAAGAAATAGAAAAAGCTTGTTGATTTTTCCAATGGCATTTTCACACTATTTTTTCAAATATTTGGCTTGGTTCAAGGTTCATGAAACAATTTTTACATGCAGGGGAATAAAAATCAGGTAGGAGGTGTACAGAACACTTTTAAAAACAGACTTTAACGCTGAACAAACAACCGCATGTACATATATATCATATATCTCTCCTCTCCCTCTCACAGTACCCCTTCTGGTGGACTTTAGCACATCATATGCTACTCAAACTGTGTTAACAGTTTGGGCCGTGGACACCAGCCCTTGTGTATAAAGCTGTGTTGCAGTCCATATGCTCGCAATAAGTCGGCTCTCACATGGCCAGCTCCTCGGTGTGTCAACAGTGCTACTTGCCCGTCGGAGCCGCTCGCCCTCCACTGACTGCCCACACATTATGGCAGAGTACAATGACACCATGCCTGCTGGTAGATACAAATACAAGAAGGCACAATCTTACTGTATGTTTGCAATGTAGGTGGGGACACATAGGCAAACATGTTGTATTCACATGCTGCATCGGCCCCGTTATTTAACACGTTGACATTATACAGTACTGTGTATATTTTGGGTGTATATTTTGGGTGAACTATGCTTAAGGACTCAGGCACAGGCATCACAGTAAAAGACTTGAATTCAAAGGTCCCATTGAATACTAACCACCAACTGGATGGTAACCATGGTGGCAGCCAGGGGCCTTTACAATAAGAGTTGCACTCAAAAACAGGGCAAAATGAGAGGGTGGACAAGCCAACAAAGTGCAGAAGTGAATTATAGCTCATTACTAATCCACTCAGTGCTTTAATGTGCATTAGCAAACTCTGTCTGAAATAATTGAAAATGGCATTTGTTATTATACAGATATGCATGTGTTATACTAATGATGAATGCATGTGTGCCTAATGATGCTATTCAATTAGAATGGATCCTAGATGCAGTCACTGTGCATACATCCCATGTTCCATGATATATAACTGATCTAGTTTGTTTATGTTAGACAGATTGTGTGTTTTCTTGCGCTGTGCTCCATAGATTCCCATTGTTGGACACACAGCAGGAATTATTATGGCCACTTTAACAATGGAGGGATTGGAGAATGTATGAATACTTAATAAGTGTCTGGTAAAATGATGTAATGGTGATGTAAGGCACTGAAAGTCATTAGCTGGAACATTTAAACCTGGGACATGTCTTCTGCTGCAAAAAACTTTTTTGGTTTTTTGAAAGAATATTTTTGTGAATTTTATTCAGATGTGCTATACATAATGGAAGGGCTACAGTGTAATTAATTCTGTTTGTTTGTGTGTGTGTGTGTGTGTTTGTGTGTGTGTGTGTGTGTGTGTGTGTGTGTACATACAGTCCACTACCAAGAACTAATTTGTTCATTTTGATCATTTATCAAAAAGGAATACATTTTTTTAGTCAAATTATATTTCTCAAGATTACACAATTAAAAAAAATAATTTAATTAAATTCAAATGTTTTTCGACAGAAGTCATTTTTCAAAGTTAAAGCACAGCAGTAGCAATAACAATAACACACAGAGGACCATATTAATTTAGCCAATATCTGATATTAGTTCAAAGACCAAAACAATTCACACTGTGTATTAGGAGCATACATGTGTTCATATCTGAATGAAATATATGGAGTGACCATATATATAAAACCTACAAAATGGTGTGTGAACAAAATATTCAGATATATTTCAGTTTCATACGAGCATTTCTCAAAGATATTTTGATTCGTCTCAGTTCTAAATAATGTATTCTTGAATGCATGCGGAGAGTCAAGGTGTGCTCATGAGATTTCATGGACGAGGACGAGGGCCTTTGGTATTCACTCTAAATGTCTGCTCTACACTGAAGTCAGCCTTTAGACTGCTGGAGTAAAACATTGGTGACAGTGGCCATGGGCTCCGCCATACGTTTACATAGGAGGACCTGAGTCTTAGTGGAGCTGACAATATCACTTCATGACTCACTATATGCACAGTGGCAATCCCTTGATTGCCATCACTTTGAGTGTTAGATGTAAGAAACACACTCACACATATACAATGGGAATGATTTGATCCCCGTCATGGGGGATCCCATAGGGACTCCATAGGGCCAATTAGAGCAGGAAGTGTTTAGTGATTCATGCAACATTTGACACATTTCAGTGGATCCCTCTTTTCTCTTTCTCACGTGCACTGTGTGTGTGTGTGTGTGTGTGTGTGTGTGTGTGTGTGTGTGTGTGCCTCTTGCTGGCAGATGAGAATGGGGCTCCTCCATCCTCCATTAAGCAGCTAGTGTGCCTCAGTTCACCACAAATCATAATCTGCACACTGTACAGCGCTGCTCATGGTGAGAGGAACTATTCTGCATGGATGGGAGGTGAGGCTGGAGAGTCACTTTCAGTTTGAGGTAGTGTGTGTGTATGTGTGTGTGTGTGTGTGTGTGTCTCACCACACACAAATGACAACTACAGTATTAACATTATAGCGCAACCAATGGAAACCTCTGCCATGTCAACTTCTGTTCTGAATTTTACTGCATCTCCATCACTATCTTGCTGCAGATGTGACATTTCTTGGCACCAGGATGGCTTTTTCAATATTTCCCAGTCCTATCACATGGGTGAGGAGGTTCCTTCTCTCCCCACTGGGTAGGTGCAGAACAGGAAGAGGGAAGGAGGGTCGGATCAATAGGGGAGAGCGGGATCAGTTGTTGTGTCTCACTGACACTGTGGTTTCGTCCCACCACACCCCCCCCACCCCACTCCCGGTGCAGACCTCGCAGTGGGACACCGCAGGGCTTGTCAGCCGCCACTGCAGCACATGTTATATTGATAAATCTCACCCCGAGTCAGATGCGACAGGCCAGCATGTCACTGCAGCAAAAACCGTTCCCCACGTCTCCCCCACGTCAACAAGATGGATCTATTTGGGTGTGCTGCTTTAGTCAAAAATGTTCACGCTGATTTCTGTTTTGTTGGGAGCTTGTTGTGGTATTTGTGTTGGCGGTAACAAGAAGTGAGAGGGGGAGACAGGGAGGGCGGAGAAAAAGAAATGGAGGGAAGTAGATCCTGAAATGGGCAACAAATTGATGTTGTGGTGTGCGTTACTGCTCTCTCTCTCTCTCTCTCTCTCGCTAGTTCTCTCTTCATCCTCTCTCTCTAAGACCACTATTAGCATGCATGAGTCTCGTCCTCCGTGCTCTGGGGGAGGCTTTCACCCGGCCAGTTCATATTTAGTCTCCTGAATGAAACATTCATAACTCAGGTATGTGGTCTTAAAAACAATGCCTTGGAACAGTCTGCATCAATCACAGGCCAGGAGAAGCCAAGCATGAGATAAAAGCGAACGCCCTTGTCGAAGCGATTTGGACTCGCCTGGGGGACGGTGTGGAGGGCAAGGGGACAACCAGCCGCAGGAGCTAACGACACCATTTGCATGTTCGGAGACCACCCATGTCTCAGAGGAATTATTATTGCCTTTCCACCGGTTTATCTCATAAATACACGGAGACATACTAAAGCTACATGTTCGCTCTGCCTGGTTTATTTTCAGACTGCAGGCTCCATTTGTGTAACCTTCCTCTCAGCCCCCGCTATTTATCTAAACGTATTAGAGCTGAATTATGGGTATGCATCATGTAATTACTGAAGAAATGCCCATTGAAAGGGTGCTCCCAAGAGACTCGGCTGTTGTTATTATTGTTATTATTATCATCATTACCGCTATCATACAGCTTGTCGGCAGAGTAAATATTCGGGCTTCCATTGTAGGGCGATTGCTGATTAATCCAGTAGAAACGTGGCCTTGCGATTCTCAGCTCAAGAACAAGCACAAAGAGTTCTCCCCAGTATCTCCCCTATCCCATATCACATCGCTCCCTCTCCCTCCCTGTCATCTCCTATGCTGTTGAATCTCTGATTAAACTACTTAACCAACCGGGGATACACCTCTGTTAGAAATTGATGAATATCGCTCCCCCTCTCTCCGCACCTCTTGCGTTTAAAGCTCTACAGTTAGACTTCAACTATCTGCTGTAATTACACTTACAGTACATTTCAATTTGCGGTCCAATAAAGCCTTTGTCGGGCCCCCCACCTCCTTTCATTTTACACCCCCATGGGTTTCCTGGCATGGGTGAGAAGGAGCTGCACACAGGAGGAAGATTAAAAGCCAATTTGTATGACCAGTGTAGCAACGTCAATGGATACATGTAGATACTTACACTTTCAATAAATGACGAACAGTTGCACTAGAGAAACCAAAAACACAGCATGCCCTCTCTCTCGTTCTCCCTCTCTTTCAGTTTTGAAATATTAGAGACAGCTGCCAGATATTTTAACATGCAGGCCAGGTGCTGTTTGGTTCTGCTAGGCTCCCCAGTGTCAGAGAGAAGGCAGAGCCTCAAGGTCTCCTCTGCCAATAAAGAAAAGTATCAGGTGAAAACAGAAAAATTAGCAGCAGTCTGCTCAGTCACACACACACACACACACTGCATTGGCAATTGCTATATCCCACAAGAATACACAATCTCTAAATTGTTTGGCTTGAAACACAATTTCAACAAGGATGAAGCAAAGCAGGGTTTAGACGGGGCATACTAGGAACTGTTTGGTAAATTACAGGCCGGTATGCAGCAGAGCTCTTCTTGGCTGTGTTACG
Source organism: Hoplostethus atlanticus (assembly GCA_034670405.1). Lineage (NCBI taxonomy): Eukaryota > Metazoa > Chordata > Actinopteri > Trachichthyiformes > Trachichthyidae > Hoplostethus > Hoplostethus atlanticus. Next base: position 295,156 of record JAXDDX010000153.1, on the reverse strand, counting down.
AATGAGAACTGGCCTACAGCTAATATCAGAAGTTGTAAAATCTAAACCAGGAGAATATACACATACAGGTATGGGCTGGCTATAGGCAGTGTCTGAAATAGACTTTTTGGCTCACCTGCCAAAGGCTGCTAAACTAAACAAATGTATCAAAAATACAGACAAAATAACACGTATTTCTCATGGAAATATGTCACCCTGCCTGTTTTCCATGCCATTTCATACTATAGAGTCATTGGATTAAGCTTGTAATTCATCATGAAGTGCATTTTGATGTTTACCCCCCCCCACACACACACAAGTTTTAATTGTGGGTCCTGTCTAGCAAATTAAAATCTGTGTTAGCATCACTGCTTTAACCACTGGTGTTTGGCTGCCTGTGCAGGTTGCATTCAGGATACAAGCTGCTGTCACCTTAGAGTGTTTCTGAGTGTAGGTGTGCAAGTGTAGGTGTGAGAGAGAGAGAGAGAGAGAGAGAGAGAGAGAGAGAGAGAGAGAGAGAGAGAGAGAGAGAGAGAGAGAGAGAGAGAGAGAGAGAGAGAGAGAGAGATATGGCAGCCAGCCCCCTTTCTCTTAGCTGACTCACTTTGTGTCACGGTTGGACCCAATGTGCCTTCTCTTCTATTTCTCTCTCTCTTTCTCTCTAAATCTGTGGGGATTTAGTTATTGTCTATTTTCTCTCCTGTTTGGCAGGTTGTTTTGGCTGATAAATGAGCAGCATTTGAGTTGAACAAACAGAGCAGAGGAAATTGCATTCAACAGTAAAAAAAAGTTAGCTTCCCTATCCTTCCCTCCCACATACCCTCCTACTTTTTTTTTTCTTTGACAGTAACAGTAGCACAGGATGTGTGACAGTGGCTGGTGGTGTTGGTAGTTGGGTTGGGGGGGGCACATCCTTGTGTCTTGCAAAGACACAAGGATGTGCCCTCTAACATATACCTGCACTCAATAGAAGAAAATGGTATCCCTACCAATGCCAGAAACAGGCTGATTTTCTCCCTGAGATGAAGAAAAAGGATCGTCTTTCAACCTGGATCCAGTCTTGCATGCTGAGAGCAAAGGAAGTTGCTAGTTGAAGTGGCGTTTTCAAGAAAGGAAGAGAGAGAGAAAAAACAAAGAGCGATCAGGAGAGAGAGAGGAAGAGAGGAAGCGAGAGAGGCAGTGCGCTTGTTTGGGAGCCATTTTATCGCTTATTGTGTGTGAGACTGTCCCACTGCTGGGACTCAGTGATGCCAACTGCTCGGAGGAAAGCGTCCTGCTGAGCGCTGCCTATTGGCTGTCACTGAGAAGATTTGAGGTAACACAAAATGGGCAATTTTGCATAATTCCAACCCCATTTGTGCTGGATACATTTCTAAACGTCTCGATTCTATATCGAGATCGACTGCCACATTCAGCCTTTTGAACACTACTGTATCTATATGGTTCAGTAACTCAGTGACCCTGTACAGGACTGAGGTTAAGTACTTTGTCAAACATGCCACTTGACAGTGTTAAAGCCAAAGTCAATTCAAACACAGAACATTATAATAGCATGGCAGTTTTTCCTCTCTAGTTGACCTCCCATAGGGAAAATGATGTTTTGAACAATGACTCAAACAATAGTAACACAACTGTGCCACAACCCTTTTTTTATATGTCAGTATTTCCTGCTCCTAACCCATGGGAGACCTACAACAGTCAGCTGATCTCGGTACAGTCCTACCCCCGCTTTATTCTTTATTCTGAAAGTACATTTGGCTAGGTTTTGAAGCCAGGCCCCCTCTTGGCCACACTGTAAATGCTAGTTGATAACAAGGTTAGATAATGTGAGTCAAATCATTTTGTGTACTGTGTACAGTGGTAAAAGGGAGAGATTTGCTATGGGCCGTAACAGTACACGGTGAAATCACTACTGGGCCTGTAATGAATGAAACCGTGACCTGTGTAGAATGGAGCTGTTTGGACTTTGGAGGTTTCTTTGGGAATGTATTTCCATTACTTTTACAGTACGGCAGCAAATGTGTTGATTATGGTATTACACTTTTTTTTATTATTATTGTATTGCTGTAATGGCATCACTTTTGCCCTTTCTTGTGGTGTGGGTTGTTTCCAATGGACGATAGGAATTGAAGGAAAGTTTACAGTCAATACACTGTAATATAGGCTACAGTATTTAGTGGTCTTTGTGTGCAAGGTGGCCTGGGTTAGAGTAAGATGTCCCAGTCCCGCCCTGTGTGCACAGGAGCGTTTGTCTGCATGTGTGTGCGTGCGTGCATGTGTGTGTGCGTGCATGGGCCTGGGTATACTAATTGCCCCATAGAAAGACAGGTTCCTTGCAGCCTCGACCTCTCCCTGCCACCTAACCCCCCAAGTCAGAACTAACAAGGGTCACCAACACGGGACCTTCATTATGCCACCGCCACATGCAAATCAACCACACCAAACTAAACTCCACCATTAAAAAAGCTATTTCCGAAAAGGTTAGGAAAGGACCCACTCCTCCCTCCACCATCCCCCCCCCCTCCTCTGTTCCATGGGGAGACCGGTCTGTGGGCCGTCCTTCTTCAAGGTGAGCTCCCCGGTGCCATCATAATTGAAAATTAAGGATTTGCGGCGGTATAATTAAATGGTGACCTTTGAACTCAAACAAGACCCCAGCCGCATATTAAGAGATTAGGGTGGGGTGGGTGGAGGAGGGGGCTTGAATTCACATACATACACACCCACACACACCCTCACACACACAGAGGCACACATGCAATGACAGTGTAACAAACGGTGACAGCTCCTTAATTATCACCCTACCCAAGTCGTTAAACACAGCCTCCTACTTCACCTTTGGATTTCTACAGCCCATAAATTGCCGGGATATCTAATTTATTTTCAATTAATTATCAGATAGCACCATAAAAGTGGCGGTGAGGGGGTGGGGAGAGGTGTAGACAGCTCTTCAGGGGCTAATTTCTATTGTGTTTTGTGAACTTTGGGTTAAGAATAATTAAGAAAGTTATAACTCTATGTCTATTGAGGGAAGAGAGAGATTTCATTTTAAAGCACAGCATATTTTGGTACGTGTGGACAAACAATTAAGTCCACCGCATGGATGTTTCCTAAAGCATCCATTCAATAGCAATGGATACAAACCGTCCCCACAGTGCAGCTTAATTGAAGCAGATTAGTTAGGGTAAGGCTTCTGGATCATTTTTCAAAGTGTTTGCCAAGTGACATTCTTTTAATTTTCTGACCACTTGCCACCTAATGTCCCAGTTCCAATTACCCCACTCTGCAGAAAACTGTGAAATAGCATTATTACTATCACTATTATGGATTCATAATGTGTCAAGAATTAAAGTGCTGGCTATTATGATATTGAGAATACAGAGAAGAAATAGTTTGAATAGTTAGAAGCCTGAAGCTGATTCCTCATTTGAAGAAATGGAATCAAACATAGAGATTGATTGGAATAAATCTTTTAACAACATGCATATAAACATGATTATGGATGTTTTATTTATTTATTAGACTCATATTATAGACTCAACCCATTAGTTATTAGTTTGATATGGCTCACTTCAATTCTATTCGATTCACATCTTGATTGAAAAGAGACGTTTGGTTTGCAGACAGGGTTTAAAACTAAAGTAAAGAGATCACCTCATCATATTCCATACAAACACAAACAGTGCCAGTTCATAAGACTAGAGAGGGAGTCAAAAAGTTTCTGCAGCGCTCAGTTCAAAATACAGTTTTTATACAGGCACAAGAGGGTTCGTCATTCCACGTGCAAATCAATCATTCTAATTGCAGTGGGGATAAATGAGTCGCTGGTTCTTGTCCAGAGGACATCAACCAAAACTGCTCTATAAGGGGGTGAACAGCGCTGGCACTGGCCTTCCTCAAAGATTTCACCTAGTTGTGTCTGACTCAATCTGTCTATTTTCACTAAGCTCCCCATGTTCCTCAAGACGCTAATATCTTGAAAATGTGAATTACAGCTGAACAATATTTAACCACCGCAGGACTGCAGAGGTGTCACACTTAGCATTTCTTCTATCACCCCATTACTGAAATATGTGCCATTTATTCTGCTATTTTAATGTAGTTAGCTGTGACTTATTGTGGGGTCGAACAGCCGATCGGCTGCAGTCTAGTAATAGCATCAGTTAACTGGGTTCAAGACAAAACCAGAACACTCGAGTCAATCCTTTAACACAAAATGAGAGGGGAATCTTATGCATGTTGCTTTGAGCTCGGCAGTGGTTTAAATCGATTAGCACACGTCTCCTACTTAGCCAGAGAGGAGGTCTGCATTAAAAAAAAATCACAAGAGCTCTTAATCTTGGCCCTGAAGTAGGGCAGAGCAAAGTCAATCAATAGCATTAGAATGTAGTTCTTCCTCTCGCATATCTCCCTATTCTGTGATACTAGGAATAGGAAGAACGAGGACCCTTGAAAAGGTGCAGTGCATAATTCAAGCAAAATGTCAGCTATCTTGCACTGTCAGGGAATGTGCTGTCCTGCAGCCTAGCTCAGAGCATCCAATAGCGCGGCACAAGAACACCTATTCAATAGAGCATCCCGTATGGCAGCTTCAACTAGAGATTGAGTGAAATGTTTTGATACCAACTGGATTTTAGGCTTCAGTGGGGATTTTTCCTGCGGCTCAACCTTATTCACTCACTGCACGGGAAATATTTCAATGACATATTACACTACGTCTCGTATCTCTCGCCTCTGTCCACTGCTGTATATAGCCGCCTGCGCACCAGGGATAAATCACTTCCCAGCCAGCTTATTACATGAAATGAAGGAATTCATCATGGTGACAGTCGGCCGTTGCGAGGCGTTCATTGTGATTTATCTGGGAGAAATTGATTGATTCATTAACACTGAGTGAACAGTGCTTTGCTGCGGGGGCAGTGTGCTGCTGTATATGTTGAAAGAACACGGCGCCAGTATGAGTGCCTAACCTTGGCCTCCCTCTTAGCACCGTACAGGGGCTCTTATGTCACCAGCTCAGCTCATTAACTGGCCGGCGTTGTCGGTAGCCAGGAGCCGACACCCTGTGGCAAAGAACACAGCGTCCCTAATGAGTACATCCATATGCCTTCCAACATCACGGACATGACTTATGGTACGACAAGGAAAGTAGGCTTTCTTCTGATGAGCTGCTTCCGCCGAGGCTTTGCTCACTTTTTGCAGAGTGAAGTGCACCAGACCAAATCACTGTATAGCTTGACTGATGCATCACCTACACCCTGCCATATCTGACAGTAGAGTAGTCGCACCAATCGATAGTTTGAAGTTCTGCTCAATTGGCTGCAAGAAGTTCCTCTGAGTGCATCATTCAAGGAAAGCGTAATCCCTTTCATGAGAAAACTTTGTATAATTTCCAAGGCTGTATCATTTGACAAGTGTTGCACAGGAAAGATTTGTGTAGCATTGTAAAGGACAAACTTGGCAGACTATTCTATTATGGCTGTTAACGTTACAGGTTTCTCATGTCTCCCATTTGACCCTCCTCCACTTTGATTGTCTATTCTGTCAGTGTTGCAGCGGGTTTGAGGCAGGGAAGAAAAAGAGCAGCCGTCTCTTCCTCTTTCCATTTGATTACATTAGTGACAAGCATCTAATGGTTTCCTCGTGTTTTGATCTGAAGCAGCCATTTTAATTAAATGGTTTTCAGGGGCCTTCAGGGCAGCCAGATTGTGCATCAATAGTTTTGTGATTGGAAAAGGCTTCAGGTATTCCAACAGGCCCGATCCATGTTAGTGTGCTTGTTTATCTCCTAAAACAGGAGCATTTAGATAGAGAGGAAAAGTTTTGTTGAACTGTGCCCGCTGCAAAATGTTTTTGTAAAAGTTAAGACAAGGTCAGAGAGAGACCTACTGTTGACGAAGAAAGAAGAAGAAGAAGAAGAGGAAAGGGATGTGCCTTGTGATGAGTTATGTGAAGAGACACAACAGTATGGTGAGCTTGCTGGCTAGCAACCTGTTCCATCTTCTTTCTATTCAACTGCCTGTTCTTCTGTCTCTTCTGTCTCTTTTCATCTACCATACTTACAATCTTTGCCTAGTTTGGAAAACATTTGTCAACTTCTTCCTCCCACCTAGGTCCCTCTGTAACAGATCCTGCTGTGCTGCCATGCTTGAAATGAGTTACACTCAGAGGGAGCCTAGGGTATATAGATGAGAGGCTAGACCCCAGTGGACACCACAGTGCAGTCAGTCTGTGTCTTACCCTATCCCCCTGTCTTATCGGAGCCCTCCAGCTGATGCCAGCATAGGTGTGTAAGCCTAGCTCCTGATGATGTCAACCAATGCCACACTATTCCCAAGAGGCCACATGCCACATTTGAAGATGATTAATTAAATTCCAAAGAGTGAGGGTGGGTCTGAAGACATTTATGTTTTGAAAAGAGTAGGCATCTGCCGCAGCAACAACAACTCTCTGAGAGAGAAAGATAGGAGACCTTTTAAACTCATATAAACAAGCTCCCATTGTACTGAGCTCAATGAATGAGTCTATCTGTTTTACAACAGAGTTAGTTTGCTGTTAGGGATGGTGTCAGCTGTGAAAATGGGCAAATAATGCAGCTTTTCCACAAGAGTCTATGAAGATAAACATGGGAGTGTCACAGTAACTACTGGGGATTTACTCTCCTCTTGTTGTGATCAACCATCTGTTGCTGAGCCTTGAGAGCTGCACTCTAATTTGATTTGTGTGCGAGAAACAGCTGGCAAGTATCATTATTGCATTTTCCTCCATTTAGAGTCCATAGGTGTTGACAAACCAGAGCAATAATGTGAAAATTAATGTACAAATTACCCCATGATAAAATTAATTCTTTGAAACAGTGTCAAGCAAAAGACAACCAGTACGATTGAATTAGTTGCCATTTGGGCTCATTTATACTTGTAGCGTGCTGAATGCCTTCTTTGTCTGTTTGATTCAGTTGTGATAATTATCATGCCACCTAACCAAGAGCCATTTTGAAGCATGCACCCGCAACGCATTTTCAAAATTTTCGTCTCTTCATTGCGGCAAATAAGTGTCACATGCTGAAGCATCATTTGTAGTGCAAAGCCCTGTGTTTGCCTGCCGGCAGGGTCAGCTGTGCTTTGCCCTTTCCGCCGAGCCCCGTGAACTTTGGTCAGTGACCCCGAGTAATGAGAGCCCATCCATGGTGCAAAACAAGAGCTCAGACTGGGCAGATATTGTAGCTTCTGCCCACGCTCCACTGCTGGAGACACCTTTAATGAGAGGAAGTGAGAGAGACCATGAGAAGTGAGGACAGAGAGACAATGGGAAAGTGAAATTGAGATAAACCAAGACAAGTATTAGAGTGAAAGATAGCATTGCAGTATGTGTGCGTGTGTGAAGAGAGAGAGAGAGAGAGAGAGAGAGAGAGAGCGATAGAGAGGAGTTGACGAGTCCCACTAACAAGCGGCTTCATCAGAGTGAGGAATGAGCTGCCAGACAGGATCTTTCTTTTGACCTACCTTGGAGAGCGATGGATAGATGGAGAGAGAGAGAGAGAGAGAGAGAGAGAGAGCAGCTATTGAAGTGGTGCGCAGAGGCCCTTTTCTTCATTGCCTGTCGAGCCAGCTCGTCTGTCTGCCGGGAGACAATCACTTATCTCCTAGCTCCGTTCCCACAGTCCTGGAGCACCACCAGTACACAGGCAATGACCAGGGAAATGATGCAGCGGATATGATGGATAAAGAGGATACGGACGGTGACTGCTGCTTTTGGCACTGTACCATATCTGTTCCAAAGTTGATGTGGTGTTGGGAGGGAGTATGTTTTTGCAAGTAAAATCAATGGGTGAGTGGTAGATCGTAGCATGGAAATGGCAGGAAAACGTAGACCTTTATTATATCAAGGTACCTGGAAATTGGATTTAACCTTATTTTTCTCCTGGATAAAATATTCACTAAATGTCAACACAATTTTGCTTTTCCAAGATTTCTTTTTTCCTTAAAGGGAGATTTTCTTGTGGCTGCTTTCTTGCTCTTTCTCTCTCTCTCTCCATCACTCCTTCTCTCCCTTTCCAGAGCTCAGGGCATGCATTGCTCTGGCATTAGTATGCACACTGGATTCAGTCACACTTTGATGTGCAGCCACATGATTTCACAGTCCACCCTGATGGCACAGATCAAATTTATAGGTATGTGGAGGCAAGACTGATGGCAAGATTCAGGTTTTCATTTCAGCTGTACTGAAGGGTTTCACAGTTAGGGTACCAACATATAATGGCTGAGGTATATTTATAAGTATACTCTATGTCCTAAAGCTGGTACAGAACTACACAATCATTTTGTCACCATAACTTACCCGTGTTATGACATACAAGACAAATATAGGACAAATCAAATGATTGTAAACATTCACTTCATATTCAATTCATTCCTCCATCTCTAAGTGCTTTGCAATTAAGTCCCTATGTATGAGAGAGTATGACCTTGAGAATCAGCAGGGGCATTAGTTGAGAACTGACATATTTCTAATCTTTATAATTAATGGGCACAAGAACGCTTGTCATTCAATACGGCTCTGATATTTAATCTCATAGATGGGGATAGTTTCTGCGACTGAATCATGACACATTTCAATTCATGATTGATTCCTCTCTGCAGAAGAAAGCTATGTAAGATGAGGTAATCACTCTCAGTCATGACTGAGGAGAAGAGTGCTGAAGAGAAGAGTTGGCTTCTTTGAAACAAACTTCAACATTTAGAAATGTGTGTTCCCAAAGTCAGCATGATAGAAGCCACTACTAACCAGAATACGTGTCTGATTGCAATATGATATCTGTAAAGAGAGAACATATCTGAACCAAATAAACAATTTTAATAAACATTTCTAGAATACATGATTAAAAGCGATGCCAAGACTGAAGAAAGTGAGGCTTCGTCATCATCTCTATGGGGACAGGGGGACGGAGCCTTGTTAATGATAAACTAGTCAATCATATTTGTAATGAATCATCTTTCTCGTCGCTTTTGTGTGTCTGGAGACCAGGCCAATTATCCTCCGTCGCGGCCACCACAACAGAAACAGATGAGACTGACACTCTCCTCCCACTTGTGTTACCACATCAAGATGTTATCTCCAGCTTAAAAGCTTATCAAGCCGACAGTAATGATATTGAGTGACTGGATTGTGTGTTTTGATGGATATCTCTGTGAGTAATCTGACGCCAAATTGTGTTCCAGTTCTCATATTGTTCCGATTTTCGACTCTGCAAATAACTCCGCTCCCTCTCTCTTCTCTCTCTCTCTCTCTCTCACTCTCTTTCTCTCTCTCTTCTCTCTCTCTCGCTTAAAGTCATTTGTCATGGCTATGATTCTTTCACACAGGTAGAGAAATAGGTTGAAAAACTCATTTTAGAGCTCTGTGACACAAAATAGTTTAGCTTTGTCCGGTGTCTCTTTGCCCTATAGTTAATCTGCAGTACATTGTATACTGCGCTGTATTTTCAACAGTCTCCATTCTTCAGTCCCCGGCAGGACTGAGCGCCCTTCTCTGAAAGCTATCTGCAACTCTAAGGATAAAGATGATAATTAGCTTCTAAGGTATAGAAGCACAATTCAGGATGGTGACAAATAACTGAGCCAACAGTGAAGATCCCTTTCCAACAACCACCATCCACACAATCTGTGGCTACAATTAAACTTTAATCACCAGTATTGTGGATGTTTTGAAACAGCACCCTCTTTTTGATGTCTCTTTTCTTGGGCTCCCTTTTAGTGAAAAAATGGAGGAGGGACATCAATTATAGTACTATAGAGAGAGAGAAAATGGCGTGGAAAAATGAGCAGCTACAGATTAAATAAAAGCCCACTGACTTTAAGTAAAGGGAACAAATTTCCTTATTCCCTTATTTCCTTATTTTAGTGAAGTAACCCTTTGTTTGATCCATGGATGAACCGAATGTTGAAATTTAGCTAGAAGCGGATTCTTGTCCAGCCTTGACAAAGACCTTCTATCTATACCATTATTGTGAGTGTATGTATGTAAGTGAATAACTATCACTCATCTATTAGTTGATCAATCTACCTGTGTGTGTGTGTGTGTGTGTGTGTGTGTGTGTGTAGTGTGTGTGTGCGCATGAAAATAAATATATATATGTGTGAATGTATGTATGTGTGTGTGTATACATGTGTATATGTGTGTATGTATGGGAACCATACATCCCATACTGTGTTTAAAGAGTCCACCCTACAGATCCCATTAAGTCCCATTAAGATCTAGTGAAGGGACTTGGTCACAGCTTTTAGCTAGCTTTCTCTATGCAGACGACATACTATTGTTTCTACAAAATCCAAGCAAATCAATTAATGAATTAATCAATTACCACTGTGTAAGCATGGTTGGAATGCTACACTTCAAAATCCCTCTTTCTCCATCACCACAGGCAATATCACATATAGGCATACAAATCTCCCCCAGGCTGCCAGAGTTATTCCATCTCAATTTCACTCCACTATTAAAAACAATTGAAGATGACTTAAATTGTTGGATGACATTACCACTATCCATCATTGGCCGCATCGCTGCAGTAAAAATGATGAAAATGATTACAAAAAATCACAATGGGCCTCATTCACAAATGTTTTCGTAAATTATTCATAAATTTGTCGTATTTGTGTGCGTACTAAAACACGAAAGTGGGATTCATGAAACGTGCGGGAAACCTTGATTTGTTCGTAGAACAGGTGTATATTTGATGAATGCCAATCGTTTGTAAATTGGATGCTGTTGAATTTGATGCCTGTTGAAGCTGCATAGGTAAACACTGTTCAACACCGTAAAAGGCTGCAGACTGAAGGGTCGTGTGCAAATAAACCAGGGAAAAGAGGGAAAAGAGGAACTTGGCGGAGTCCGAAATCGAAGTGTTGTGTACATGCATGCATGAGAAAAAAACAACCAAGTTTTCAGAAGCAATAAGCAGCGGAGTCACAAGAACTGATAAAAGTAAAGCATGGCAAGAAATTATTAACGCTGTCAATGCTGTTTCAGCAGAAACACACACCGTGAGAAAAAAAGAAAAAAGATTGCATGGAAACTAGATTGCAAAAAAGTATGAGGAGAAGTAGACATGTATTATCAGCCACAGGAGGACGGCGGGGCACTGTGGCTCTATCCGACATGGATCAGAGGATCAATTAATAATAGGAGAGACCTCACTGTCGGGTGTCCAGTCGGCATTGGGGTTGGACACAGATCAAATCCAGGCTGCATCTTCATCAAATGGTAGTTCTTTCTGTCAACTTGTCCACTTATGAACAAAACCTGACTGATTACTGTTTGTACTAATACTGCTGCCACAAATACCATCAATGGTACAAAGCACATCCATAGGTATACCCAAGGTCGATCAACGACCAATGATCATTCACCACACATATTCTTTATGCACATGTACAGTAAATCTGTCTATTTGTCACTTTGTTTACCTATATCTACCTACCTATATATCTGACATTTCTGTTTCTTTGTTGATGGTCTGTTTACGTATGTACTTGTCTCGGCCTACTCTTCTTCATCCTTGTAGATCTTTATAAGCCCTTGTTTGTGTATTATTTGTCTGTTGTCTGCACTTAAGAGAGATAAAAAAAATAAAAAAGCTGCATTCTATCCAGCAAGCAGGCACAAAAAAGAACAGGAAAAAATAAAATACTGGCCTGATTAAAATACATATTCCTCAGTCGCGACAGAAAATGTCTCTTCATGTCAGTTTCATACACCCATCTTTTCACAATGTTCTCCTGCGTTTGCTACCACTGAGAGCAAGGTCAGACACTAAATGCCACATCTTTCTCTGTTGCTCTGCATTGTCAAGCAGGAACTAAGCGTTTAGCACATTGATTTTCTTCCTTTTTGCTGTTACTTAGATTGATCATCATTTGAAAGTCAGTCTTTGGGAAAATGATCAATGCTCCACCATATAATTATCATCTAATAAATACTTTCCCTATCGCATCTTAAAAGCCAATATCCATTTGAATGAGGTGCTTAGCGGGAAACACTTATATATGTCAAGCAGTGACATTGGATTTAAATGGAGAATGGAAGAAATCATGCATATCTATAATCTTTTCATTAACAAAACCCTGGTTCCTGACATATCTGTCTAACATGTAGTAAGAGAGACAAAGCATATTAGCTTCTTAGTGTCGTGAAAGGAGAAACTCAAGTTTGAAACCAGACTGCTTTGCTTCTAATGGTCCACAAAGCATGACTGTCTCAACCAGTTACACACAATACATGGCAGAGCAGGGTCACTTTTCACAGCTCTCTAGCCACATTTGCCCCAACGCCCAAGAGCAACGTGTTTCAACAGCATTGTGTGGTAGTGCATTTGAATCACTGGGTCTGCCTGCGAGTATTTATGAGGGATAAAAACTAAATAACAGCAGCAGCAGCAGTAGCCAGCTGCCACAAATGCTTGAAGACAGCATTAGAACATGCAGAACATGCCAGTGATAGGGTTACGAGGTTATTAACATCTATTGCATATGCAAAATCATGCGACTCCCCAATGGCCTGGCTTTACAGAAAGTGGGCAGATTATTCACACAGCAAAGTGCCCTTTCTCTACATACACTACTCGGGGAATGTTTGCATGTACCCATAATTTGATGCTAAGTGCCCGCTGATGCATTATGCATATTAGATAATGCATTGTGTGTAATCCAGGCAGACCTCGGCTGAACCCGATGTGACATGTCACTCCACACCCCACACGCAGACTGCCTGCTAGTGTCATTGCTGGTGGAGACAGTCTCCACATTTTTTTGCATCTCACCTCAGTTCACACTTATTTACTGGACCACACTGTAACACACAATAAATTCCAAATTAATCATTGACCAGACAAGGTGACTTGGAGTGTCAATTGATAAAGTATCTATCTTTACAAACAAGTTGGCATACCCAGGTTGATTCGTTCTATCTGCTATTTTGCGGCGTTAGCTTCAGCCGTTACCGTAGGCTTTCCAGGTGCTCAGTGATTTTTTCTTTTTTGATGAGCTGAACTGCAGTGTATGCCCTGTATTCAGACCATTTTCCAGGGCTCACAGCATCCAATTGTTTTTTTCCTAAGAATGTAATTTTGTGAAGGCTGCTCTGTGATTGTGTTCAGAAAGACCGTTTTGTGATTTTGAATGAACAATTTAGTTGCTCATTTCACCAGCCCCTTCTCATTTAGAGTGAGCAGTGACCTGTGTCATATGGACATTGGATGGAGGTCAGGCACTAAAACACACCATTGTGGCCGCACATGCGTGCACACATCTGTCTTTGTGTGGGTTTGTACCCACGCACAAGTGTGCACACACACAGACACTCGGAAACTCAGAAAGAAGTGATAAATAGAAGTTTGCTGGTGTTTGACTTTATCTAATACTTCTCTTTAGGCCTCAGTGAGACAGCATGCTGTAAATTCTGTGTAATCCTATTTTGGCGCTGCACTTCACTATTTCTGGATTCACCCTCCTGTCCTGGAAATGGGATAAGCAGAATGTAAGTGAAAGGAGACAAGCCATCTCCCTCTTTACTGCAAGTTTTATTTTGATACCACATTTAAAATGCAATATTCCATACAAAATAACTGTCGTGCTTATGAAAGAGCATCCAACAAACTTATCCTTGCACCTGAAAGACCACAGAAGTAGGTTACATCCTGCATATATTTACCATAATCATCCTCCTTTCTCCATTCATCTGTAAAGTAACTTCTGAAAACTTTTAATGTGTTTTCTCCAAAGGAGAGTTTTTTATCTGCCGGCTATTAGTTTTCATCTCTTTTTTGAACGACCATGCGGGTAATAAAAGTTTGAATTGACATTTAAGCTATAATGGTTGTCAACAGCCCCTGTTGTACCCCTCCCTTCACTGGGCTGGAGCTTGGGAATGGGCCCTATTGCAGCGAGCCGGGTCCATGACATGGAGCGGTATATATACCAGGGCATTACAGAGCCCCTCTTAATCGGGTTTGTCACGGTGCTCCCTCTGGACTGGGGTAATTTCATGGTGCTGAACTGGTATTGATAGAGCCTTGGTAAATGAGGCACGCAGCAATCGTTAACTTTAATAACCATAAAGATGTGGGCATTGGAGTCATACAGGCTCATTGGAGGAAACCCATACAGGTGATTAAGAATCGACCAGAGCCATGGCCAGCAGCACCTCGCACCTCTCATTCGTACTAATGGAATTACCAGTTAAAGATGTCAAGACTATTACCACCAATAGTGCAATTGCCGCACAATATTTTTCTTTTCATATAAGGTAAACTGCAGCATACTTCCACCTCTCCAAAGGTGAAAGGCATGGTACATACTGTGTTGAGAGTTTTCTCATTAAGTTTCCTCATTTTTTTCTCATTTATCAAACTCAACAATGATCTAGTAGTTTTCTGCAAATCGTTCTGTAGCAGAGTGGCTATCATGCTCAGTATTCTGCAGGAGTGTAGCCAGATCCAGAAGTAAGCCATACCAGCTGAGGGAAAAAACTGCATTGATTCGTGTGACTCCAGTATAGCTGGGTCAGTGGTTCCTGTCAGTCAGCCTGAGCACTGGAGTATCTCCCTCCCCACTCCTCCTGCTCTCTCTCTCTCTCTCTGTCTCTCTCTCGTTCCTCTCACTCAGCTGCATGGTAGCTCCTGGCACTGCTATAGCCGCTATGTCCACTTGTTTGTCTGCTCCCATTACTGTGGGTGATGCTGCCTCAGGAGGAAAGTGAGATCCAGGCCAGAGAAGGGTCAGTGAAAAACTAGCCTGAAGCCTGTACACTTGCTGAGAAAGCATATGGATCATTGCAACAGGGTGGTGATGGTAACTTGATAAACGGTGAATCACTCGCAGCTCCTGATACATTGGTGAAACAGGCTGAATCAAGGGTTTTACATGCAATATTTTAGACAAGACAACAAACCATTATCAGCTACAGTCCAGTGGTTCTCAATCCTGGTCCTCGGTGCCCACAGCCCTGCTGGTTTTCACTCCAGCCGTCTCATCAGGGACTGATTTACACCTGGCACACCAGGTGAACACACTTGCACACTTGCTTATATGCTTCACTTATTTGTCTTAGCTCTTGTTTATTTGCTTAACTTACTTGTCTCATTTGTTTAAATAAAAAGTAGGTAGCTAGCATATTGCACTTTTACCTTAGCACTGGTTCTGCTCTTAGATGATGTTTAGGAAGGAAATGCACTTACGATTTCTGGTAGTTCTGATGTCTAGCTATGTTGAATGCACTTATTGTAAGTCGCTTTGGATAAAAGTGTCTGCTAAATGAATGTAATGTAAAAATGTAATGTGAATGCAATTAACTACCTGGTTGGAAAGAAAACCAGCAGGGTTGTGTGTGGGCCCCGAGGACCAGGATTGAGAACCACTGAGCTACACCAAACTGTAGGTAGAGATAAGAGATAACAGTGCCCTTCACCCACTAGCTAGCTTCATGCCCGCAGCTTTCTCAGGACCCAGGAAGCCTACCTGACTACAAGTTGCACATCCAAAGTTCATTCATTCACGTTTTTCCCCTTTTCAAACAGCGAATCAAAAATCAGATAGAGGTCCCAGAGCGCAGGGGGCTCAAAATCAGAAGCTCCAGCACAAATTAAGCACTGGAGACTGGAGTGCCATTTAAAGCGCCAAAGCTGGCTTCCATCCCAAGTCTTAGATATATTTAGCGGCAATTGGCGCAAGCTTTGTCTCTTAGCCTGCCTCTTCAGGGCTGCCTTTGTTATTCATAGGCGTTGGCGAGAGTCAGCTCCCTGAGAGAAGCTCCACAGCGAGGGCCACTGGCTGGGGCTCAAGCCCTAGCGGATGATTCACTCACAGGCGAGGAGGACTTTCGTTTGGAAGGGGAGTATTGTGACTGCAAACCTTAATCGGAGGCCATAGTGTCTTTTCATGCTTTTATCAACAAATGACTGTTCCTCATGTACACACCCTGCATGTCTATGCAAACACCTTCATCCACGTACATGCACATACACTCTAGCTGTAACACATACACAGAAATATGCACTGTGCATGCAGTCACACTCAGCGTTTCTCTCACCCTATTCCAACTACTTCACATATCGTTTTTATAGTCTTGGAGGTGTGAGGGAGGGAGCATTAGCACCACTGAAGTGGTATGAGCCCTCACAGACCTGACAGCACATTCTTCAGGAGATGACTTCATGCTCGTCTCTGTATACCCACCGACTACTGGGTGTCTCGACCGGGGTATCAAGACAATCATCAAAACACAGCGGCAGGCTCATATTCAACTAGTCCCAGGGATTTTGTTATTTAATATACTTTCCTCTTATAGATGAAACGTTATTCTCTGGCACTGCTTGCAAAGGCCTCCATTTGGAGTCTACTCTGTTGTGCTTTGTAGTTTAAACATTATCCTAAGTAACCAGGGGAGTGTTCCTGAAGTTCCCCCTTGATGTTTAAGTAATGACAAGCTAAATTCTGCTGATGAACATCATTAAACATATATGCCATGGAACAGCTGGCCCACATCTACTTTGATGCCTTTGCCTCTTGAAACAAATCATTAATATCTTCCTTTATACTACCCTAATCTCTGATGCTGACTGATTAGCAGCCTCGTTAAATGAGCCCATGGTAGCTGTCACATAAGACAAACCGGGACAAACAGAATAGAGCTGTTTTAATTTCTGATAAATCTGACGGCCTTTCAGTCAAATATATTTTATTATGTTTAACGATGTGCACCACAATCTCATATCTCATCTTTTATAATACGTGGTTTCACAGTGCAAAAGTTTGACTAAAACAAACTCCGTAAACAATCTGCTGCTTAATATAACTTTGAGGGGGTTTGAATAGACTTCTTTGGCACACAGTACAAAGTAACTTTGTTCAGTTGTGAAAGAGCATTTGGCGAATGTGAGAGTCTCAACGTTTCTTCCAAATATGCATCATTTCAAGCAGTCATATGAAACACAGCACCCACTCTGCTTCCCGAATGGAAACTCTGTGTCATGTTTACATTTCTAAACTCTAGCATTTTGGGTACATTGATTTACTGTCAACGCAGGCAACATAATTCCTCTGGCCACCACAGATGTAAATTGCCAGTTAGAGGTAATGAGACAGTATATCTTTCTTGAGTGGATAGCTGTCGGTTACGGAGAAGCACTGAGAAACAACAAGTCCGCAGAGAAGGAGGAATTGTAAAGAAAGATGAAGAGAGACTCTAGTTCCTACAGCGTCTGCCTGTCTGGCAAAACAAAACAGGCACTCTAGCATGCAGGCGGAAACGGCTCATTTTCACCTGAGTGCGCACTGATTAAGTTGTTATGAGGAAGAAGTCCTTGAGAGGCTTAGGTTTTTCTGGCTGCTGTGTTTCTTCCCTTGGCCATACGTTATGGCTTAATAACTGTAGTAGTGGAAAAGAGAGAGAAAGAGAGCTAGAAAGAGTTAGAGAGAGAGAAGGTGACAGAAATGCCTAGCTGAGGGTGAGCCAAGGATTACTCGTCTTGGCCACTCTGCATAGATTATAGTTGTTGATGCTGAGGCTGAGCCAAGGTGCAGGGGAAACCGTTTGTTTTCTCTGTGGTGACACTGACACAAGGCCCTGCATTTATCTCTATGTCAAAAAATTTCCAGACGCAGTGAGATCAGAAGGCAGTTGGTTGCCAGTAGAGTACGTTCTTTGTCACTCAAAGGATAAAAAGAAACTGTCACGTCCCCTCCTGTGAGCCAGCAGTCTTCTGGTGCCGCAGAATAAACTGTCATGTCACTGTCACTGTGACCTTGACTTTGCGTACAGAGATAATGCAGCTGATAATAGTTATGGGTGTTGTTGTTGTTGTAGTTCTTTAAGATGATCTGAACTGCTTCCAAGCATGTGTGTACATTATTAAGAATATGTGTGTGCACAAGGCTATTGTACATTAAACCAATACGCTCAACTTTGTAGTTTTGCTATTTCGTTTGAGGTGACTGTGACTTTTCACAATCCAAGCATCTCAAACTTCCTGTGCTTCGCAGCCAGTTCCCTGGTGTGAACAATGGCTTTGTGCTTTGAGCTCACATTCCTCCTCTATCTCTCTCTCCATCTCACAACCCTCCTTCATTAGCGGCTTATAATTGGCCGTTGGCTAAGCTGGAAACAATGAAGCATTGATTTCCTTAAACATAATCACCTCATCCAGTCATTTAATGGCTGCTGTCACTGTGGGCTGCGAGGAGAAAAATGACCAGTCGATGGTCCCATCGATGCCCTTCACCTCTCGTCACCAAAGGCTAGAGAGCACAGCCACCCACTCCATCTTAGCAGGTTGTTTTAACCCCTTTAGCTGGCTGACAGGCTCCAAGCATTCCATCCATCACAATATGCAGTCATGTCTTAACTTTTTGCAATCACATATTGCACCAACGCACACACACACACACACACTTAGAGTTATGCACTTGAGCATACACAGAGGATATCTATCCTATGAAATATCATATGCATGCATGCATACATGCATGCATACATACAGTAGCACTACACAAACACAAATGGGCACACACACACAAACACACATACTCAAACACACATAATAGACAGGCATTAACCCCGCCCTGAGCTTCAAGCAACCTAAATGGCATTATGTCTGGTCCATGTGGCCAAGTTTGTCCTCTAAGTGTCTCTCCTGCCTAGCCTGGGACATAGCGAAGCCATTTACACTGCTCTCTCCTCCACTAACCAGATGGTTCAGAGTGATCAGGTCTAATGTCCACCTGGCTGATGGCTGGACAATCAACTGCTCACCTCACCCCAGGGCTGATACACATGCACGCATGAGCACACAAGCATGCTCTAGTACATTTGCGTGCATGCAATGTTGATAAGGGGTGCATATTTTTTCACCGTTGTTCCTCTGCGGTGGGCATTCTTAAAGATATTTTTAGGACATTTTTGCTTTTATTGGTAGTCCACAGTAAAGAGAGACAAGGAAGATTGGGAGAGAGAGAGAGGGGGATGACATGCAACAAAGGTCCTTGTCCGGATTTGAACCCTGGACGTCGCGGTTACATGGCATGCAGCTTAGCCACCTGAGACAAAAGGATAGCTGTGGTGGGCTTTCTTCTACACTAAGTCTACTCTACTCTGACTCTGTCTCAATTCATTGATTGTCTAATTATAGTTATAAGTATTAGACGACTTCCTGCACTACATCTAGAGTGGGGTAACAACAGAGTTGAGTATTACTCAAATGATTCTAACTGTAACTCTTTTTAGTCCCACTGAAGATCCAAATCCAAAAGTCACAGATCACGACCGTTAACATCACACATTCATATGGATAAGGGTTGGCTTTTGTTATTCCTTTAGAAGGTTGCTGGTTAACCCTCTGTAGTGTTAACCAGACACATCTTTAAAGAGGCCTGCTGAGGGGACTGAATCCTACCCTCTATTCTGTGACCCAACATAACGGTGGAGACCTATTGAGAGATCTGCTTTGACCAAGGACTTGAAAGCATGTCTGCAGGCCAGGAAGCTGTCAGTAAAATATTCAACAAGCCAACACATTGTAGTGTTTGGAGTTTTAGCACACTCAAGGGATTTCTCTCTTCACTTTTATAGTCTGTGTTCTGCCTCCTCTTTCCCAGAAATATCTAACAACAAGCATTGGGAGAGTGACATTAATACTGCACGACAGAACAGTCCAGCAGGACTGCAAATGCCTGCCTTTTAATCCAGGACTCGGCGGCCTTTGGTCTGGCCACAGCCGACATTGATGGGAATGGGAGAAGAAAAGTGTTGCCAAACGTGTCTAGGCTGCTGTGAGCTTAGTTCTGTAATTCTTGACCTTAGCCATTTCAAACATTTACACCCCCAAACTAGCCAGAGAAATACACAGCGCTCTTTGTCACGTTGGGTGACGCAAATGAGCCTTCTCTCTGCAGCGAGGCATTGTCTTTCAAACATGATCTAGCCATGAGAAATCAGCCACAAACAAGATGGACTGTGGTCTTTGGTTGTCTCCCACTCTTTTTGCATTCCATCTACCCTGGAGATGGGAGAGATCTGCTCCTCTCCTCTCCTCTCCTCTCCTCTCCTCTGTGTCCTGGGATGAGCTCCAGTTTAATTGTTGGATGCCGGTGTCTGTTGCGGTGGCTGTCAAAGGAAGATAAAGAGTTTTTCCCGGGGCGTGAGGAAAGGGAAGAGCGGTGATGGAGGGCCCCTCTCCTGCAGCTCCGCTGGCTGCATTAGCCCCATGCTTTATAATTGTGTGAAGGGGGCACTTCCAGTGGCTCCCTCATTACTCACTGGCATGGCCAGGTCCCTGGCAGCCAGACACACCCTGTCCTCTCTCTCTCTCTCTACCTCTCTCTCCCTCTGTTTTAGGATGTCCCTAAGCTCCATCACCCTCTTTCTCTCCCCTGGGCAATCCTCCCTATTGTTATTTTGACCCAGTACTGCCGTTGGCATTTTTCGCCTTCTCTTTTCACAAAAAAATTTGACATGCTCCTTTGTCAGACTAGGACCTATTGTACAGCATTTGCTCTGACTGATGTCACCTATGCTTTGGGAGTTAATGTGAGCAGTGGCTGGTTTGGTGTAGTATAGCCTGAGACTGTATTGGTTTAGTCATGAGACTCAAAGTGATAATCATTGAGATTTTGGCAAAACCTTCTGCTGATAAGTGATCATTGCTTTGGCTATTTTGCACTGCATTTCCACGCATTTCCATCACAACAGTGGTGTCAGTACTTTGACGTGCTGGACTGACACCCCCAGACAAAGTGAATGGAGAGTGAACAGAATTTCAGCCTGTGCATAAGAATGACCTCTGAGCAATGAATCTTATTTATTTTTCCTTGGATTTTCTGCTGACGAGTTTCTGTAGGTGGCACTCTTCTCGTTGTTCAGCCATGGTGGCTATCACTGCTCATGCTAACTACCCAGTTCTTCTTCTGTTTATTCCAAACAAACCACTTTTCCTGCTTGTGTAAATTTAACGCATCACTTCCTGTGCGGCAGAGGAAAAAGCTGCTCACTCATACATGTTTAGAACAGCAAATGAACTGGGTATAGGTTAACCCACTACTGTATGGTATCAATCCACTAAAGTAGCAAAACAAGCAAAACGAGTAGCAAAACGGATATTTATTTCTATGAAATTTTTCTGGATTAGTCAGTAATTTTGCTCTTGCAAGGCCTTCACTGGAGAAGCCCCGGACAAATTATTCTTACCCTTTGATTCATATTAACACCATATGCAAGATGTCAAGGGTGCAAAGAGAGGCACATTAATGCATACCCAGTGCCTGACGTGATCCTCATCGTGGGCTGATTGGTATGGAGTGAGAACAGCCAGCACTGAGTGAGAGGCAATTAAATGAAATAATTGAGATGCCTCGAGGGGCAATTTGTTACACATACTTAAAGTGTAAGTGAATAGGAGTACCCAATAATAGTACGCAACGTGCCTTACATGTTATGATGTGAGATAGTTGAGCTTTAAACTGGCGGCATAGGAGATCATCGGTCAAGGAGAAAAAGCACCTCACTGTTCACATTCTTGACTAATCCTGTCTTTCATTCGCATCATTGTCGCTGATTTTATACAGATGTTTCATGTTAATAAATATAGAGGATTCATGTTCCGCTCAAATATTTATACCATTTCAGGCTATGAAAGCGTACAAGACTTCTCTGTGTGGCTGCTTCAATTACTTTTCTCTCACGTGTTTATCATTAATCCGCTCACATGCACTGACCATGTATCTGTCTCTCTGTCTGTCTGTCTGCAGAGGGAGGTACATGTGAGGTGATCGCTGCCCACCGGTGCTGTAACAAGAACCGCATTGAGGAGCGCTCCCAGACAGTCAAGTGCTCCTGTTTACCGGGGAAAGTGGCCGGAACAACACGCAACAAACCCTCCTGTGTGGACGGTAAGGACATTTCATGTGTGTTTTAACATTGCACTGTGTTCAGAGACTGAGAGCCCTGGTTAGGAAAAAGTCTATTCAACACCTGTTTTACCAGATGTTACTTTAAAGCAAAAAAGTGTTGAAATAATTGTATTGTGTTTCCTTAAAAACCACAACACTTGTCCTGGGAAATAGTATCCACACAAATATTTAAAATCAGCATTTAATAGGACAAACAAACAAAACATTAATTTAATTGGACACTGTCACACAAACATTGCAAGTGCAAACAAAATTCTGTGGCATGAATGGGGTATTAAAAGCATCAGGTGTCCCTGGGAAAAATATAATTGGAATAAAATTAAAATGACACAACTGACTGGATAATAACATAAATATTTATCAAACACCTTTGATAGTAATAGACAGTACGTTCTCACACATGTTCTTACCCAAACACCTCAGACCAAGACCTACCTCTCTTCTCTCTTTGTGATTTTGCCATTGATTGTAATAATCAGACCATTAAGAAGCCAGTAGTGCTGTGCTGCTAGGCATGGTGAGAGGTGGAGGATGACTCAGTTGGGCCATTGAACACCTGAGCAGGGAGCACGTTGCAGATCACTTCGCCTAAGGCAGCCCAGGCTGATGGAAATGAATAACTAATAAACACAAGCCAGGGCAGCTCTGGGCTAGTGCACCTGAATTGCCCCAACTGAGGAAAACAATCGACAGAGAGAGGCAGCTCCCTGGAAAGAAAGAGGCAGGAAGTCAGAGGCCCACTGAAACAGAACAGCGAGACCCCCTTCACGCCGTCGGAGCTCATTTATCGCTCCTCGGTCTCGATCTTTTCACCTCAAACTTCCCCAAAGATCAAAGTCATCTCTCTGACTGTCCTCTCGCTAAAGAACGACACCGAAACATACTCATTATGAGTGATGTTACAAGAAGAGCCAGACAGGTCTGCTCAGTGGGCGTCACAAGGTTGGTTAGCCACAGCTGACACCCGAGAAGATCCTGGAATATGAATTAGATATGAGCCATGGAAGACACAAAAGAAATTTCTCCTGCTTTGATGAGAAATTACCTGAAACCGTATAAAAGTCCCAAACTTTTTTGTAAGGAGCTGAACCTTGAGGACTTAAGGTCAGGCCGAGTCATTCTGTTCAAGAAACTGATGTTCTTTTCCCCCTATGGTTGGAGACATCTCCTGAATGAAACATTTAGAGAGCTCTGACCTTGAGATGCAGCTCAATATTTCTTTGTTGCAGGCTGTTCTGTCCTTGTACGGAGAGGCAGACAACCAGACACCGTCTTCTCTGCAGCATCTAACAGACAAGGGACTTGCAACTCTTTTCATGTTCACGCGGAAACATTGTGTCTTGTTCACCAAACACGCTCTAGCCAGACTTAACAAAAACACCTCGGCATCCCAGCATCAGACAGAGTTAAAATTTTCTTGGCCACAACTAACAATAATACCTCTATCCTTCAAAGGAAACGTATGTTAGGTGGGTGAGAAGCAAACATAATTTGATATGTCAGGCTGTTCTACCTTTAGTTTTTTTACCCTGACATGATGGAATTACTTCGATAGAACTGGGAGGGATAAGAGATCTACAAAAAGAAAAATAAAGGGACTGAAGCATGGAAGTGAAGGGAGGGGATGGAGAAGCAGGGAGCCTGGTGATGTTAACACTTCATGCCTCTGTGCTTCAGGCAGTGAGAGAGAATCCCCATAGCTGTTACTGTATTGATTAACAAGCTCTTAGAGGGAGTGGATGAAAATGGAAATGACAAGTCAGTGAGTAGCATTGCTCCAGCGCAGAGCATCATCGCACCACACCGACAGAGTCACGGTGACCTGAACCAATCATAATTTTGTCTCCTTTTGTAGGGGGCCTTTACCTAAATTCTTCCCTAAGATCGTTCTACCTGAAAGTGGATCAGGCTGTTTATTTATTTAGCCCTGAAACCGCTGTGGGCTGAAGGGCAGGCTGAGTAATTACCTGATTGTTCCCAACAGCTCATTTGTAGTCTGCAGCGTAGCACAACGCAAACACGCCATTTAATTAAGGGATCTTTTTTTTCCCTAAAAGTTAAATTGACCCTCTTCAAGGGTTTCGATGCTCGTTCGTTGCGTTTGTCTGTGTGTGTTTGTCGACTGGGCCTGCGGGCTGCTGTTGCACTATGTGAGGGATTATAGACTTATGGAGTCAGTGGTCTGTCCCCTCAGTGGCGCACCAGCCTGGCCCAGATGGAGCTTTCTCCCCGGGTCCCGGCGTTATTAATGTTCCGTCCACATGAGGAACGATGCCGCAGCCCAGCTCATCTCACCACCCCCTGGGGGACACCTGCCGCTACTGTACCATACACACACACACACATACACACACACAGGTTTATGTGCCCTGCAAAAAAAAAAAACGGCCACTGCACTGACATAACAAATCAAAAGTATATCCTCAGAGGTCATGTTGGACACACATACGGAGCCTAAAGGAATAACAAGCCTTTATCTTTAGCTGACTTTTGCACAAACGGTCAGTCTCCTCGATGTATTATCTGTTATTAGCATCAAACGTCAACATCAAAGCACACAGTGGAAAATCAGTTCAGTTGTCAAATATTTACTGCCTCGTGGATATGAGCCATATGGGTTTTTTTCAACTAGTATCGGTAACTGATTTGGTTATTAATGTATGGGGATATGACGACAGCTTGCGTTGGGAGGCGTCACACTCAGTGGGGGTCTGCTGTCAGATTTTCCCAGTAGCGGGAATTGATTATTAGCTTTGACAAGGAGAACTATGTCCCAGTTATGTCAGGGCCAACGAGGCTCTAAGTGAAGAACATCCCTTTTAACAAGTCAAACACTGGCTTATATTTCCTCAGCCTCGCTGGGCCGATCACATGCGCTCAGATTAGGCGCCCGTCACTGCACCACTGCCTTTATCCTAGTGTATAAAACATGCAAGCGCTCAGCCACAGTATGGACACACACACACACACACACTTACTCACACACACATGCATGCAGATGCTTTAACATGCTACCACTTTGTGTTGTCATTTAGCTGCTGTAGCTATATCATCTGTTTCAACAAGAGGTGCACGTAGACGCCTGCTCAGCGCTGATCACTGATGGGGAATGAACCCTTCTGTTTGGCTGCAGGCGGGTATAGCCGAGCATGACAGGTTGTCATGGTACATTTGAGATATGTCCAGGGGGGATCCATACATGGATGTTACTTCAAGGCAGGGACGAGAAACACTGTGATTCTTCCATATATATAATGCTGATCAAACAGATGTGCATCGTGAATGAAGTCAGAATATAAGAAGCTCCCCGGAACAAGACACATTGTTTGATATGGCCTTCAAAACAATATTGTCTCCTTACAAGCATGGGCCATCGTCATTATTAGCAGGACATGAATATTAGACAGAGAACACTTCATTATCGACGATGCTAGACTGAAGCGTCATTCAGTCACATTGCATGAAACAAGCTGTCGGCTTTCGAGCTGCATATCAACTCTCTCACTGCCAACCGTTTATATATTGAATATAGTGGAACACAATGGATATTCGCTGTACTAACATTTATGTCCTTGCGTGTTTGTTGTGACTATAAACAATATGTCTCATGGCTAGCAAAGTCTAAACTGCACCCAAGGAGAGTCACTTCGAATGAACATCACATTCCCCTATTAGAATAGCTCTGTTCCCCACAGAACGTCTCTCTTAGCAGACACAGCACCTGCAATGTGGTCAGCAAGACATGAACCTGCTGCCGATGCTGCCGGAGGGGATGGTCAGAGGGAGCACATTATACAATAGAAAACAATAACTCCCTACTCTCACTGACATAGACACACACACACAGCCAGGCAGAGGAAAAGACTATCAAACACTGAAATCCTCCTGGGTTTCTCTTTTGAGAAGCTGAAGATAATGATTGTGAAGCAGGTATTCTCCTCCATTGTTGTCACATCCCACTGAGCTCTCACACCATTGAAGACATAATTATACTCTCAACCTTTAACCTGCCAGGAGAGGATGTGACCTTCAGTTGAGAGATAGTCACCCAGTGTTAAAGTTGAAGTTAATTTGTTTTCCTCTTTTTTGCAACGTCCTATTTCCTTGCTGTTCTCTTAGATGCACTAACAATTCTGCAATTGTAAAAATTGAGAACAACAGAAATAAAGGCAGTTCTCTCTGTTCAGTTGTGTGGGAGAGTCGTTTTTTGAAAATTGTTTTTGTGCCCACATCAAGGAAATGAAATAACCATGGAACAAAAGGACTCATTGTTTATCCATAAATAGACACACATGTACACACCCACTCACACATTCACACCATATGCACAACCTTAGACACTCTCACAGATGCTCAAACGCGCTCACACACATACACAGTCACACAGGAGTCATAGGAGCAAATGAGACATGTTTCACTCTTCAAATCTTTCAAATCATCAGCTCATTTAGAGTAAACCAAAGAGACATTCATTTGTATTTGATAAATAATAATGCCACATGCTGTGATTGCCCCTATGACTTCCATTATTTAGCATTAGCAGTGGTTACATTTGGCTGATGTGTGTTTGCCGTGATTAGCAGACAACCAAACTATGCATTCCAGTTTCGCCTGCATGAATCTGAAGCAGGGCAAAGAGCAAACCCCTCCCTGGAAAATGTATGGTTCATTTGAATGTAAAAGAAATCACATGAAAAAATAGGAATTATCTTTCAAGTCTGTGGGTGCTAGGGTGTTCATTACACAATAAAAATCCAGATAGCTGTGTGATTCAGAAGCCAAACGATAGTGTCTGAATAGCTAATCAAAAGTTGTCCCTCGCTTCTCTGTGAGGGGCAAAGATTAATGCAGGATAATGGCAATCGGAAACTGACCTCAGGTCAGGTCTCCTTCTCAGTCCCACAGTAATTATACGCTGCCTTCATTTACTTCAAGACCTTGAAGTAAAGACCCCATGACCTTCCAATACTTTATTACCGCTATTGCACAATGGTCGCTCCCGCTCCGCACAACATTTTAACACCCCTGGCTCAGTAAGACTGAAATATGTTATTAAATCAACCAGTTCATTAAATTTCTTTTCTTTTTCAGTGAAGAGAGAGAAGGGGTGCTTGATTAATGGACTGTTGGCTTGCTTGCTCGTTGCTTGCTTGCTTGCTTACTTGATTGATTGATTGAGCGATTGATTGATTGATTGATTGAGCAATTGATTGATTGATTGATTGATTGATTGATTGAGCGATTGATTGGCTTGGTCATGAAGTAAGTGAGTGCACAGGGCAGTTGCTGAGTCTGATCAAGTGGAGGGGGAGAGACGGAGATAGGGGAGAGAGAGAGTGAGAAAACCTGACTTGGAGCACTTGGCAGGATACTGGTACCAGACAGAGATGCCCTGGATTAGCCAGTAAGAGGAAGGTGTGGAAGTGGAGGTGTTGGAAGTTCACCATTATCTTGTGAGAAGCATTGATGATGGACCCCAAACTGTAAATCCAACCCTACAGAACAACATGAACATTTAAACCCTAATTGCTTTCTATTCCTGATCTTGACTCAAGGCGATCGATTTGAGTGGCACGAGAAAAAACATAGACACTAAGGCTGAAGTCATTGTAAAACTATCATTTTGCAGTGATTTATTTAAAGTTCAACGAGACCTCCAAGTTAAAAACCATTAACTATTCCTTGAGTCCACACATACTCACATTTTGACACAGACACACGATCATCTTTCAAGGTGTTCAAACATTCTACTACCTGGCAGGGACGTGTCAGCAAGTTCAATCCATCACAGAGTCAGCTCACCAATAAGCTGACAGATGCACATGTAAAAGGTCCATTGCTTCATGTCTTTCAATCAATTCAAGTCTCACGCTTGTTGTTTGTCCATCAAAGCTAAAGCTTGCTACAGGGCTAACATCTTGAATCAAACACTCCTTCAGCCTTTTTTTTTCTTGGTTATTCCGAGCCCATCTGTCATTTTGACAGTATACAGCATCTAATTTAGGCTAACCTGTGAGGATGTGGTGTTAATAGGAAATGGTGCTTTAAAGGAAAATTGCACCCTCAGATCCTGTTATATCATCAATCTGTGATGTTCGCATTCCAGGTGTTGTGATGAAGTTTTGTAATTTACTTTTTTATTGTACACACACGTTTATTGTACACACACACAGTCACACACACTCAGCCTGCCTTGTCTACTTCTACTTCAGTTTGTGATTTCCTACATTACCCAGAATGGCTTTTGACAAAACCCAGAGAACGTGTGTGAACTTGCTGCTGCTGCATTCATGTCATGAAGGACAAAAGATGGGAAGATGTCCCACTGCTCCAACCTGGAAGTATTCACACATTCAACTCGTTGGGAAGCCCTTGGCTATTGCTAGCTAGCTCCCTAGCAGCAACTCGTTAACAAGTTGCTTTATCAACCAAACAAACTGCAGCAGGTAGTTAATCACAAACAGAGTTGATTGTGCAGGAAGCATACTAATGTGAATATAACTAGTAAATGTTATTTTTATTAACTTTGACGGTGGTCTTTGGTAGATCCGTGGCAGCCATGTTTTACATCTTCTGTTATTTGCACAGTCAGGTGGGAGATATCGGAGCCTTCAAAAAGTTCCCATGTTTTCTTGGTTGACGTGAACGTTTTTTCCCAGTCGGAAGCTCGTATTTATTAGATCTCTTATTAGACCTGAATGTATCATCAGCTGTGGGTTTGAGGTTGAGAGAGCGATAGTGGTAGGGCTAGCTGTTTTTGCCAATGGAGAAAAAGGGAGAGTCGCGCCCCTTATGCAAAACTAAACATATCTTGTCACTGAGCTGCATTGTGAACTATGGAGGCTGCTGCTGCTGCTGATTTCTCCCTCTATGATTGTTGAACATCTGTGCAAAATGGTAAATCTAGAAAGAAGCCCTTGCTGTTTGAGTCTGAGGGACTGACACCAAAACCTGATCCTTACTGTTGATGTTTTAGATTGTTTTCTTCTATTAAACTCCATTGTAGCTGCACTGAAAAGATCACATCACGTCGTCTACCAATTAATTGTTGGTCAATTAATTACGGGAATATAAAAAATACACTGCCAAACAACAAAATGGACCCAGAAATACAAGTGACAACGCCAATAGTTATTTTTAACCAAGTTAAGGTGGTTTAGGGGTGGATGTTTTTGTTGTTGTTGTTTTTTAAATGACATTGCAAACATTGCACTTGTAGACAGATGGACCTGGAGCCACTGAAGAGTAATAGTCAGCCTATAAGTGGCTTTGGGACAGTTGTCGAGTCCCAATCATTGTCAGTCCCCTCTGCACTCTCCAGCAGAGAGAGGAGGAGTAGCACAGAGTTTGCTGATGGTGGAATAAAGGTTATACTCTGTGCGGAAGATGGGAGTGGGAGTACTTTAGGTAAAACATACCGTTGGAGTGTTCAGTGGTCATTAGGGAGTGACACATGGATCCCAGCCCAGAGATGGCTCTCCTTCATTGGTCAAGGTCAGAGCCAGATGTCCTGGCCTGGGTAAAGCCATGGGCATGCAGTCGTGGGTGTTCACATTAAGCCTAAATCTGCCTCTTTTTAATGTCATGGCCATCTGACCACACATATGATTAAGAGTGGGTTGTCAAGTTTTCTAACATGGGCCTGATTTCTTTCCTGTAGACTGACTAAAACGATTATTTGAGGGAAAGATTAAATCTGAGCATGGATATTCATAAAATATACATTTTATAGTCCGTGGTTGGCATGTCTGTAGGGAGGTTTTACTCTCCTTTTTGAAAAGTATAAGATGGGAAACTGTCAGGCTATTCAAATACATTGTACAGACACTCAGTAATGTTCATTATCGAGATAAATAATGGAGGCCAGAAATAGTATATTTTCAAAATCTTCACAGGCCCATTTAATACAGCAATATTCTAGTCTCCCCTATTAGAAACTACCTATGCCTCATAAGTATACACATTAGATGGCATAGAGGGTGAGGTGAAACCAACATGCTATGAAGTACAGTAAATACCATTTGTCTTTCATGCAAAGCAGACCTCATGTTTCAGCACCTCTTGTGAGGCAGCATTTTAATCTCAACTCCCTCATTTGTGCTTCCTTTCTCTCTCTTCCCCCCCTTTCACTCGGTTCCATTCCAAGGGATTGATTTTTGCTTTGCAGGTATTACTTTACCATTTTCAATTTCGAGTGGATTCTGCATTCACATTGTGTAATATAAATCCTCCTCGGTTGGTGGTATAATGAAAAACAACTTCCCAGTTTCCCCCCTCGCTCTCTGCAGTCAGAGGAAGGGGCTAAACAGAATGGCATCTCTCATCGCAGCATCGTGGCACATTACTTCGACTCGAAGGTAACTGATCAGGCACATCTCTTCAAGCCCAGTCATAGCTGTCTGGCTGATGAGGACTTCCTGCATAGTTATGGAGCTACCAGAACTACATTGCAACAAGCCGCACACCTGAAACACTGAACACTGCAAACGCAATTAACGATATGGTAGAATATTGTTTCCATCACGCTCTGTTGTGCAACTGAGACGGGATGCATATTTACCCCATGGAAGGAGAGAGAGCGAGAGCGTGCAGGGGATGATGGACAAACATGTGGTAATTAGTGTATAAGGTAAACAGCCACGGGGGGTTAGTGGGGTTGCCCTCGTTCTGGCATTCAGTTAGCAGTCCTCAGGGCTCATGGAGGAGAAGGCAAAGAAGTCTGGATTTGCAGATACTTCACTGAACAGCAGTGGGGTGTAGCTCAACAGTTCCTTTCTGTGTGTGTGTGTGTGTGTGTGTGTGTGTGTGTGTGTGTGTGCGCGTGTGTGTGTATGTGCACGCAACCATAGTACACTCACTGCTGTGAGGGACTGCACTTTAACCTTCTTCCTCTATCAGAGGGAGATGGCGTGTTGCTTGTACACTCACAATTGATTGGTGGTTGGCCAGTAACCTTGGCAACACATACTGGAGGAAAAACATTTTTTTCAAAAAGGTAAAAAAAAGGATTTGAGGTTGGAAAAAGAAATGTAGCAGTCTCACTCATTTCATTCACTTAGTCATTTGACCTTCAAATCCTTTTTATGGAAAAATAATAAAAGTCCAGATGCTCATTGGAGATTTAAATACCAAATTTAAATGCACATCAAATGTTGAAAAACAATTCTGTGGAGAACAATCATCTGAAAAACTGCTTTGAACTTTTCACATTCATCGTCAGCAACTGATAAAAAAATAACTCATATGGAGGCTTGTTTTTGAAACAGTGTGTTTAAGAACTGTCACTTACAGTAAGCTTGACATTAAATAGTTTAGGTTCTGTTCTTATTTGATTTAAAGTGAGCTTCCTACGACTCAGGACATCTGGATTTCACAACCAATGCATTGCAACAGTAGCGCCTATCCAATATAACATACAGCTACAGATAATAACACAGTTTATCAAATAAACTGTCAAATACAGTCAGAAACTAGAGGATGCGGAGGAAAGAGCGAGGTCCATCTCCTTATTGTGTGATGAGCTGAACACGTGGGACGAAATCTTCAGTTCTGACTGCTAGATGAACAATTAAGTGATAATCTTTCCTATCTATTGTACTGTAGCTTTCCTAAGTAATACCCTTTCACTGCAGTGATAGCTTTCCTTATCATGTAGGGTGTCTTTTTATCCTTTACACTTAACCTGCCGATTTTTTGTTTTTATGTGAGTTTTTTTGTTTCAGATAACACACACACACACACACACATACAGATGGAGGGAGGGAGGGAGGGAGGGAGGGAGGGACATCTTGATGAGAAGATGAGAACATATTTGTTTTTGTCAGATAGCTGGAGGAAGAATTCAGTCGATGTTAATGAGAGGCAATTAGTTTTGATTAAAAATGAGACTACTCCCCCCTGCATGCAATGTGTTTCTATATCAAAACAAAATAATGATTAATATCTGTTTGTATAAGACATTATTGTCAACAGCAAAATACCCATTCAGAAACGCTACAATCGCTCTGAGGTGGAAGAAGAGGAAAAACATTAATTTAGAGACATGGCTGGCTCTTTCTCAGGAGATGCTCCATAATTCAGTGTGTCTGGGCTTGTATCTGTGTGTGCACACAAGCAAAAGTATGCATGTGTGTGTATGTGTGTGTGTGTGTGTGTGCATACAGAGAGTGCACCTTTTATATATATTTTTTTTTACTTTACTCGCTTTTTAATCTTCTTTATGTTGATTTTTAACCACTTTCCCAATGAATTTTTCCAATTTTGATTTCATTTTTAATAGTGTCTGTTCAGGTCCATTTATTTTATTATTATTGATTGTATGCCTTCCTGTAGGGTACTGTGTTCTGAATTTAGATACAGTAAGTGCTATGTAAATAAAGTTCATTCTTCTACTTCTTTTCTTCTTCTTCTTCTTCTTGTTATTATTATTATTATTATTATTATTATTATGTCTATGTGGGTGAACATCCATGTGTGTGTCTGTGTGGTAAATTAACCAGTCTTGCTGTCCCTCTGTGCTTGCCTCCCTTCCCCAGCGTCCATTGTGATTGGGAAGTGGTGGTGTGAGATGGAGCCGTGTCTGGAGGGAGAGGAGTGTAAGACTCTGCCTGACAACTCTGGATGGATGTGCTCCTCTGGGAACAAGATCAAGACCACGAGGGTGAGACCTCACACCCATCGCATACACACACACACACACACACACACACACACACACACGTACACATAAGCCCACATACATACAGACACACACACAGACATGGACACAAATGCACAAATGCATAGATGCACACGTGCATGCACACATACAGTATACACGTGCGTGCATGTACGTATATGCACACATGCACCCAGCCATACACACAGTTGTCCACGCACTCACACACACGCACAAATGTATGTACACACAGTATGTGCCTAAAATGCCAGCCAGATTTCACTTTTGCAACTTAGCCTTTCTTCTTGTACTTCAAATGAGGAAGCCAGTAGTTTTTACAAGAAACTGTATTTGAACACTTTGATACGATATGTTTTAGCATAGCTTCTCTCGCAACTGCTTCATTTTTAATAAGAGTCGTCTGTCATTTGACATCAGACACTTCAAACCTGTGGGTAAAAAGGATGCGCACAAAGTACACAGTATAAAGAATGCGCACAAACCACAACACATCTTTGCCCTCTTTATAACAAGGTGGATTCCTGTTCTGTGTAAGCAGCCTGTCTAAGGGCCTGTAGTAGATAAACCAGGCAGTAAACAAACAGGTGAGCTCCGCCTCAGGCCACACTCCTCTCACAGATAAAGTTAAGTCACTGTCTTTTTCCACCGCCTCTCGACTCTGTAAAGCGACTCCGAATGTGGCATACGCAGATAACAAAGCCAGCAGTCCAGTGACAGGTTGATCACCCGATTTGTGTTCATTTGATTGGCCCCCGCCCCAAGATCGCGGCCAACAACCCCCCCCCCCCTTTTTCTCTCAGTGCTCGGTGACTTTGAATATAAGCAGAGACTAATGTGATGGTAGGAAAAGGGGGAACAGCCAGTGAAGGTTAGATCACACAGGGCTTCCCAAGGTTGTTCCGCCTATTTATACGCCAGCAGATAGATATAAAGCTTTTCCCGGGCCCTACACAGCCACCCCAGCCCTAAAGTTTTGAGAAAGAAGGTGACCGAATGGGGTTTTGCCAGCCTGTCAAGGTAAGGTGCAGCACTCGCTTCACTCTAAAGAATGCACCTCTGATTGTTAGCACAACTGGATAAAAGTAAACTTGATGATGACTAGATTCTGATTATATATTGTAGGCCTAATTGATTTTCTTCATATTCTCTTGAGATACATTAGTTAAGACAGTAAATGTCTGAGCACAAATGGGGAAAAACCCTGGTAAATAATCACCTTGTATAGAAGTAAAATGGCTTTGAACAATGTGGATATTATCAACCTATCAGGAGGAAAGAGCCAAACCGTCAGGCCTGGAGCTGCTTTTCTACCCAATATACACGTGTCCTTTTCTCTTGACCCTCTCTTTGCAGAACACCCAGCCATACTCCCCTTTTTAGCTTCCGGAAGCAAAATGCAGAGGATGCTTCAACAGAAATTGAGCTGCATTCTTGCTTCTGTAAAGGTTAGTCTTTCTCAAGCTATTCTTTATTTTTTTCCCTTCTCTCTCACGTCACTGTGTGCACTTCAGTGTTGAGCGGTAGGAATGGGACCAACTCATGTTCAATGACTTCTCATTAACCCAAATACTCAGTGAGAAATAATCAAGTGTGTGTTTACATGCTGTGCATGATTAGGCAGGCGTGACACAAATACAGAGCGCACCGCAACCCACTCTAAATATGTATCACTGAACACAGGCAGCGCGCACATAAATAAAAAGTATATTAATGCAATTTGGTTTCAACTGTTACACATCTGTCAAGAAAATATGGCAGACAGTGTATAGATGCACCCCCAACTCCCACCCCCCACTACCCACTATCTACCCCCCCACCCCTCACACACACACACACACACAGTCAGGTCCACCCCTGAGCAGAACACATGCTGTCTCAGATCAGTGTGTAATGGCAGGATCAGTCCCTCTCCCTTTCATTGCCTCCTTTGTTCCATGTCCTGTTTTTGCTATCGGCCACGGTGTGGGTTTGATTACAGTGCCTTGCACCAGTCTGCCAATCCCATTATGCACTAATCTGTGACATGCTATGTGGTCCTGTGTGTGTGTTTATGCTTGTACTCGTGTTTGTGTATGTGTGTGTGTGTGTGTGTGTGTGTGTGTGTTAGATCCCTGGGTAGGCCTCCTCCCTTTCGTTGTGTGGCTTCTTATCGGAGGCCACTTGATGTCCTGATCCCCCTCTGAGGGTTTTGTTGAGGCAGCTATCAGCAGACAGCATAGCCCACAGACTACATGAAAGGCCTTTTATCCTGCACTCTGTGCTCTCTTTTTAATCAACATTCCTCATTCACCTGGCTCTCAGGCCAAATTGCCTCATTTGTATTTGTTCGGTCACAAGCCAATAAACCCACAACACAACATTGTTTTTTGTATTCTCATCCATTTTACTCCACCTGCAGGATTTCATTTTGCTCTGAAAAGCCCTAGTGATGCACAATGACGTACACACACACGCTCACTCACACACACACATATACACACACACACACACACACACACACATCATCGTCATCATCTTTCATACAAATTGGCATGAATGTAAGAAGCCAGCAAAGCCAGTGCCTGACACCCATGTTTTTTCTCTCTTCTTTTCTTTCTTTATGTCTTTCAGAGAGGGAGCCCTTCATTGCCTGTACTGTAGCAGCAGACAAGGCAGGCCCTTTTGTTTGGGGAAGTCACAGTGAGAGCAAGGCTGGGGAGCACCTTCCAAAACACTCGCCCACCATAGATCTGCATTACCCGCTCCACTGGCTAAATAGATCAATCCATTTCTGCTCCCGCCAAACAATTATACACCTTAAGAGAGAGACATAGAATGAGAGAGAGAGAGGCTGAAATGAAAAGATCTTTTCTCCAGCTCCTTCTGCTCAGCTGCCTCTGTTTATAATGAAAAGAATTAGAAGAATTTGATAACCTCACTGTTAGTGCGTCAGATTCAATATGAATGTGTCAGCCACATCACTACCAGATAGGAGTGTCATACGTAATACAGTCCTCATCAGGCATACAATACATTTCAATGGACTGGCTGTAGGCTTTTTAAGTCATTTTACACTGCAGTGCATTCACTTATCCATGTACACTAGTAGGTTTTACTGTATAACTGATTCCATTTGATTAAGGACAGTGCAGTTCCACTACGGAGTATGTAATTGTTCAGATTAGTGCTAAGCACAGAGCCCAAGTGGAAAGCTCAAGTGTAATAGTCCTATTACACCATGATCTGTTATCTGTCATACACTTACAATTTACAGTGTCTTTCCACTCCAACTAGTCAGATATGATCTGCTTAAGCTGTTCAGAGAGCCACATGTCCCTTATTAGGAGGAGCAGAGGGCACCTTTTCTAGCAAATCACACACTGCAGCAGGATGTAGCCCATCTGTGAGACTGTTTCAGAGCAAAAGTGACCTGCCAGCAGATGCATCACCATCTAATTTGTCAAATTCGGAGACTCATACTGCAGTCAATCAAAATGAACTCCAAGCGGCAATGCCACATCCAATATGGCTTCATCAAGAAATCATCTGCTCCACCTCGGTGTTTGACAACACTTATCCTCCACCTTAAGTCCTGTATAATGTTATCATGAAGACAATCATGAAGACATACACAATGGGCAAGAAGCAGTCAGGACTGCTGAAAATACCCGGATTGTCACCCTATGACATTTTTATACAGGCTTGGGATGGAGGAGTTCATTCCAAGTGCTACTTTTTAAGTTATGCTCGTTTTCTTCTCTTTTTCCATTGTCAATGTCACATTAAATGGATCTTGATGTATTTTGTTGTCTGGAGTCTTCTGTTTTTTGAGGGTGTTCTTTAGTGGTGTTTCAAGAGGTCTTGATTGATTTGTTCAGCACTAAACAAGAAAGGGAGAAAGGGTAGGCTGTGTTTGGACTAAATTCTTTTGCTAAGGCAATTGTCCTTGGCTCCTTTTACTAACTGAAGTCTGAGTAAATTGCAATTTAATGCAGCCAGCAAATTAGAATGCAGACGGCTTTGTTGCCCGCAATGACGGGATGGGCAGGAAATCCTTCAGCAATCCGCCACTACCTGCTGCACTGTTCACTTGATAGAGGACAAAAAAGAACAGAGGACACTTTAACACACATACACACACACACACAGAGAGACAGCCACATGCGCACACGCATGCATGTGGGTTGAAATGACATCATTTGCATACAACTCCCACTAACAAACCTCTGGTGGTTTGTGTCTGAGAGAGTGAGCTGTAACGGTAACCTGTTACTGCTCTTGTTCTGGCAGAGGTCATTCTCTGCTCGAACACAAAAGCCAACATTTTGATAGGTCGCCGTAGATGATACAGATGCAAATGCTCGACAGCCGAGCCCAGAGGATTACTGAGTTTGAGTATCACTGAGGAAAAAGGACCACTTTTGTACAGAGAGAGGAACACTGTGACAAGACCTAGAGGAGAAACCGACATGCTATTCTAAGGCTGTGCGGTTATTTCGAGATCTCAGAGAAGAGCAGCTGGGGAGCAGCTCCTTGAACAGGCATGATTTCCTCACAAGTCTTTCCTCACGGGTGGCTGTGATACACATTTCATATCATTCCAAACACTGAGCAGATCTGTCAAGTCAAACTGTCCCCTGAAGAAAATTCTGTGCTGTCATTGTATAACATATTTACACATATTTAAGGTAAACGTTAATGAAAACCTCACAACATCATGCCTTCCATACAATAGTATGGGATGTTGTATGGGAGAGTGTACTTGTACTAACAAACCATAGGTGACTGAATACTACTCTACCTGCAAATAATCAATAAAATCAGTTTTGAGATTTTTCTACTATCCATCTCCTTCTGCATGATTTGGCTGCTTTGCTAGCATGTGCAGACTATTGGTGCTTAGAGAGTCTCCTATGTCCTACAGTATATAGGGTCCCAGCCAACTCCCAATCAGATCCACACACCTGGCTACCACCTGCCAAGCTTAGTAGAAATGTCACGTCTGCTTTTGCTGGATTATGGGAGTTCTAATTGGTTTCATAGTGTGCAGAGGACCCCAGGTTTCCTTTACTTGCAGCTTTGCACTTCATAATCCTAAAAAATGGGAGAAAACTTGTAACACGGATAGCTGGAAAATGGCGAAGTTAAGAAATGGGCTTTGGTTCAGACTACATATAATAATTTTCCTGACTTACAATGGGCTAGCATATGTATATAGTTGTCCTTGGAGACGATTACATGGTTGTGCTGTGTAGACAGTCATAAGAGGGCAAGGACCTAGACTATATTAACTGTCATAGACATCATGCACACAGATTTTTATTGAGCTTCAAGTTGAACAGGGATGCTGAAAAGCAGGACGTTCAATAGCTGTCTCAAGGTTGCACAATGTACCACTGAAATGCATCCAGCTTTGCAACTGAGGCTGAATAAGAGTCCCTGAACCGGAGTCATGAAGAGGCAGCCTAGACTCCACAGCAGGGCCCCCAATCCCATTTAACAGAGCCAAAGTCATTTTACTGGGTTGGAGGAAATCCTCAGCTGTGATTGGCTGGCGTGTTATGAGGGTGCAGGGGGGGTTTGTGGGTAAAGCGGTGTGAGACAAAGCCAGAAATATGCCAGAGTGACAATGTGTGAAGCAGACATACACAGCATGGAAACACACCAGGGTGTTATTGTACAAAGAGTTTTTCTGATATATCCTGATATACCTATAAATGCCAAATGCACCTCCATTTCAGCGTTGTTTCCACTCACATAAGCTGTCTGTTTTTAGTAGCAGCAGGAACTGGGAGGTGAGACGGGGCTGTACAAAGCCTCTGCAGTTCAAAAGACTCCCCTTGTTTTTGAAACACAGGAATGGAGCAATTCCTCAGGGTCTAATCCTCGCACACTTGTATGCCTTTGTTCTATCTAAGTGTATGTGTGTTTTCTCTCCTCTCCTCTTTCCCCTCTGTGTTGCAGATTCATCCCAGGACCTAACAGAGAGCTCCCCTTGTAGGGCTGCGTGCCAGGCTCTTCCCCTCCTCTACCCCCTTCTCTTCCCACCGAATGGACTAAAACTATTACATCCACGGCCACTGACTGGATTACCTGGGACCGCAGAAAGGATATCCGCCCAGATAAAACAGCTTTGCTCGCATGGTGCCAAGGATTTGAAACCAGACTAATCCCCTTTTTGATCAATGAGCCCCATGTTGGTGACTCTCCTCTTCCACAACAGCCGTGGCCGGTTTCCTACCTACCCTCTCTCTCTCTCTCCCTCACTCCCTCTCACCCTCAAAACTGACAGCTTAGCAGGGGTTATTTAGAGGTTGTAAAAACATTATTTGAAGACATTCATCCCACCAGCCCAAAGGTAAACTGGTTGAGGAGCTTACATGGATCTGAACATGGGATACAACAGGGTTGGGGGCACATGGGAGGGAAATTACCCGGATATCCTTTTTTTTTCTCTTTCATCTGTGTGGAAGGCATTTATATTTGAAGCGCCACGCTGGCTTTGCTGTGACTACATGAAGGAGATTGACTTGGGAAACACTGTGGCTTTGCAGTGACCATGACCACTGGCAGTCTAGTACTGACTTAATGAACACTCTGAGAGGTCACAGGGTCCACCCTCACAGCCTTACCCTTATCCTCCATGACTGACATGTCACTTTGACTTTTATTTGTGGGCATGCTCTATGTAAATTCATGAGCACTTGTTTTCTTTGTACGTAAGATACGTGTGTATATATACATATATAAATACAATACATATAAGAAGACATTTATGGAGCTGAAAAATCTCTTTAGGACTCTATGAGGAGCTTGAGCCCCATGGTGGAGTATTCGTTTGGCCCCCTGAATAGAAAGTACAGTGAAAACCTATCCAGAGGCTGTTGTCCAAACAGTATTGTGTATAGGACTGTTCTACAGTGTTTGCTTGCATTGAGTTTTTTTGAAAAAGCCTCATTGGAGTCATTTAAAAAAAAGGTTTTGGTCACTTTCTTCATTCAGCGATGTACTTGGTTAAACCAGAATGCTTGAAGTTTCTGTAAAGATGATTGTAAAGAACTGTCTAACAAAAGAACGCAACACTGACAACAACCCCAGAGCTTTCCACTTAAGTACTGACCTAGAACAACAGCAGTACAACTTGGACCATAATCAGACAGATCTGTCAATTCTGACTCTCTTTTCTGTTGTGTGTCAGTGTGGAAAATGGTTGTGGATGACTCCTTGACTGTGCTTGTCATGTGTAGATCTGCCTCTCTCTACATCAAAGAGAGACTATCTGGATGATTCAAAATGACATTGAGAAAGTATTAGTCACATTGGAGAAACATACAGTTATTCCGGAATAGATATAAGTACATTACAGGCCAGCCTTATGAGAAATAAAAAGGGTTTTCTATACTGATATACTGTCTCCCATTTCTTAACATGGTCTGTGTAAACTGATATTTTGACATATGACATGTTATGACTATTTGATATATTGTAATATGTGGATGGAAGATCTTATCAGAGTTTCATTTATATGATGTATTAACATTGTGAACAGAGTTTTTGCTTGAGTAAACAAGCAATCAACAACAGCACAGGGCGAGTATGAAAATGACTAGCAGGCAGAAAAGCACACACACATGCAAACACACACACAAATTAATCTGTGATTCTTCATTTACACAATTCCCTTGGTGGCAGAGTGGATTTATCAGAATAGCACATTCAATTCATTCATGCAATTAGAATAAAGATTTTCAATATCGTGCCCGGGAAAATTCAAGATGATTTTCAATATCAACCTCCTCTCTCTGTTGATGTGAGATTTGTTTCTTCTCCCAGTAGACACACTAGTGTACATTCATCATTTAGGAATTTGGCTGGTTTCATGGTGCTTGGTGCCTCACTGAGCAGTCACAGAAGGTATGAAAAAGACAGATGCATCAATCTCCCGGTGGTCTCGCCAGAATCATGCAGGAATATGCAAAAGGAGAGAGCAAGAATGTGTTTTTTCCTCCTCAACGAGCCGTTTCCTCTCTGTGTTTTCCCATATCTAATAGGATTCAGTGTGTCCTGTAGTCTTGCTGAGCCTGTGCATAACAAAATGAGTGAGTGTGTGTGTGTGTGTGTGTGTGTGTGTTTTTAGTGTGAATATATACATGTGTGAATGCATTAGAGCATTTGTCTATTTTACCATACCTCTGTATGTATATTTAGTAAGGGTACCCAAAGTCTCTGAGACAGGCATCCTGCCGTGACGCACCGTGAAGATTATCCCCAAACTCAGTGCTTGTGAAGAAAATCAAGAGCTTTCTCCCTCCCTGATTATGCAAGTTCTAAAGTGGATTTTTTTGCTTAAAAGGTGCTTAGGGATCGGAGCTGGAAGACGTTGCCTTTTCTTATTCTCTTTTATGCACCTTTTAGCTCCATCCAGACATGATGGAGCCGTGCTGTGGAGGGAGGTCCCGCTCTATTTTAGGTGGAGCAGAAATGAACATGGCGTGCATAGATAGCAGAGTCCAGGACCTCCTCCTCCTCTGCAGTGCTGTGGGATCTCAAAAGAGAGACATCCATCAAGCCCTGCCGGCCTCCCACCAAGAGACAGCCATGTCCACGTCAAGCTGGACAGCTAATCTATGACTGACAGGAAGGACAACCTTTTCCATACACCAAGGACGGGTGTGAAAGATGGCGGACGACGTTGTGTTTAAAACTTAACTTGTATCAACTTCCAAGGGTATCTCAGGTAAAAGCTAAACTTTACCCTGCACAGAAATTAAATGCTTGGTTGCTTTTAGCAGCTTTTAGTGGGAGGCTTCACTGCTCTATGACAGCACTTCCTGCCCATAGAGCCCTACATGCTTTATTGCATCCATATTCTTTAATCATTTTGCAGAGCAACCTATAATCTTTGGAAAGGGTATAATTCTTACCTCTGGGGGCTTTGCGGTCTATAATTAAAGTTATTATGACCATGATTCACTCTGAATGTCGTCTTTGCACTGAACATCAACTGGACCTGGACTCCTAAGAACCCCTCAAAATCATTAATGACACTGAAACTTGTTCTAAATGATAGCTGATCAGCGGCTTACACATAGCACTTTGATGAGCAGAAGCCCATTCGCTATGGAAGGTAATGATATCAGACAGAATTATGCTTGAA
The DNA here is from genome assembly GCA_034670405.1 of Hoplostethus atlanticus. Taxonomy (NCBI): domain Eukaryota; kingdom Metazoa; phylum Chordata; class Actinopteri; order Trachichthyiformes; family Trachichthyidae; genus Hoplostethus; species Hoplostethus atlanticus. The sequence continues at coordinate 253,410 of JAXDDX010000153.1, read as the reverse complement.
TAGATTTTAGTAGAGTTCTTTTTCATCATGGGACATGATAAGTGAAATAGGAAAATTGCACGTCATTACATTACATTACTATGTGTCAGTACAGTCTGTCATAACTAACATACTGACAGTGAGGAGCGTCTGAAGTCATTTTGAAGACCATACAGCCACTGACGTCAAACTTCTGTAAAGATTGAAACCTTTCATACGAGCCAAAGTTCAGTACGATATGTTACAGCTACACCCGTATGACAGGCTCCAAAGTTTTAGGCATTCCAAACAAAATCACAGCAGTAAACAATGTACTGTGAGACAGATCGGCGCCCTGTTACGACACCATAGTTTGTGACAAATTAATACTCTGATGGGCACGCTATACATCACTATCCGACTCCCATGACACTACGCCATGCCCGCCAACCACCAATACTCTTCTCAGCCAAATGACTTGCCAGTCTATGATTGTCAGCAGCAGTCATAATGATAATTTATTTCTCCTCTGCTTTACCTTTTCCCCACGTTATTTTCTCTCTTCCGTCAACCCAAAACTCGGCACCTTGCAATGGGTCGAACAATGAGATCCATCATGTTCCTCATGCATGGCGATGTGCTGAACATGACAGGGCTTGTCCCACTAGGGGCACCGGTGCCGTCACAGACCAGCCTTTCCTGGGAGATTTCAAACTTCACACTTTCCCATTAAACAGAGAGCATTTTTCATTGCAATGTCTCCACACAGCCGGGCACACGTCAGCACAGTGGTTCTCAATCGTCCGCCACTTGAGAGTGAATGACCCAGAGCTGTATTCCACATTGGCAGAGAGGGAGAGGGATGAGGTAGAGCAAGGAGCTAATACATTGTGCTGAGCCTGAGGGAAGTATACAATGTGTATATTTTCACAAGTCACAGTTTATTTCAGCATTCCTGCACAGCATGCTCTCTGCTGAATCCAACCCAGTAGGTTTACCCTGCCTCTGATGCAGCGCTACAGAGGAAGGTAGCGCTGCATCAAAAACATTTGAAGCACGGAAATACCAGTTGTTAACTTACAAATATGCATTATTTCCCATTCTCTAAATATGATACGAGGTCACGTAGATAAACATGAGTGTGAAAATTGGAGGATCGCCCAACAGGACAAGGATATGCAGCATGTCGATGCATTACATTACATTACATTACAGTCATTTAGCAGACGCTTTTATCCAAAGCGACTTACAATAAGTGCATTCAACATAGGTAGGCAAGAAAACTACTAGTCACCAGAAATCATAAGTGCATTTCCTTCCTAAACAAGCAACTAAGAGCATAACTAGTGTTAAGGTAAGAGTGCAATAAGTTAGCAACCTACTATATCTTAAACAAATGAGACAAATAAGAGAATCAAATAAACAAGAGCTAAGACAAATGCAGACTTTGATGTCAAAGATAGCCTCTCATCCATACAGAAACCTACAATATTTAAGTGGTCAAGTTAAGACCAGAACAGATTGTGCTATGGCATAATTCAGTGGAGCATATATAGCATCTCATGTTTTCCAGGTTTGTGTGGATAGTTCACACAACAGAAGGCTGGCCTTGAGCTGCCAGCCAGAGACAGTAAGTCATGTTCTGTCAGCCAATAACTGCCCACACACACTTTACTTATATATAATATAACTCCCTCTAAATTGTATTTCACATTCTGTATGTCAGGTTTTCCCTCAACACTAGATGGTGTGATACAGAACATGTCAGACATTTCCCAGAGTGCCGCTATTTATATCCATTACAGGGTCCAGCCATTTGATTGGCCATCATCCCTAATAGACATTTTATTAGTCCAGAAAGTAATGTGAAAGGAACAACAGGTGAAGACAAATAATGCATCAATATTTACAATGGTAGCTGTCAGTTTCAACAAGCAACTACACCGTAATTGCCAACCAAACCAATGTTCATCTGTATTGATCTACATGCAGAATGTGACAAACAAGCTTTCAATTCATGTGTAAATTATCATGTATTCAGTTTTCTTTGATGTTCTTAAGAGTCAAAAACACCCACTGAAGTCCTTTTGATCACACAATTCCACGGACAAACACTTTTATGGATTTAATTCATGAAAACATCTCAAGATTAACCTCTTTGTTCATTCATTACCCGTCTGTCTTCTCTCCACATCATTTGACTCCTTTTCAAGGAGTTCTCTGTGAAAGGCTTATTATTCTGTTGGGTTTGGCACTGAATCAATATCACCTGTCCTATGTCATTCAAATGCAACACACAATAACAGGCCTGCCACTATAACCGCTACCAGTCGTACAATCCTGTTGATTTACATGATAAACATCAGGATACCACACAATATACCCTGGGATAATATGAATGAGTGTATTTCTATTCCATTCAAATAGAAATACTGTGACCTTTGCGAGGTAAGCAGAAACCAAATCATGTTGCTTTTCTCACCCAAAATACAGAGCATGTTCTCAGTGATACAGAGGATTTATAATACATAGAATAATCAGCTGCCTATTGTGGGAGCATCCCTTTCATTTACTATTGAAAAAACCTGATAGGTTTGCAGAATACAATTGGTGCATTGAATGTATGGTTTTGGATTTCATCAGTCTCTGCGGTCTCCCTGAAGCTAGCTAAATTGCAGTGTGATGTTTTCATGTATTACCTGTGTCAATGATTTTTTATTGAAGTATAGATTCATTAGTGATATTGCAGGTTAGCGTACTGATGCAGTATAGCCGAGAACAGCTCTCGGCAGAGTCTTCACTGTGGGTTAATGGTAAAGGTGATTGCCTAATGGGCGCAGGATGGAACCGCTATTCCCAATTCTACCCTTATCCAATGAGCTGCCTCGTTCTCTGGCATGCAAATGAGAGGCACAAGGGCAAGCAGGGATTGTGAAGGACAAAGTCTTGGGCCCGGGAGGAGACAGGAGGAGCCACCACGGAGGGCCGAAGTATACCTCATTGAGATTCATCGCTATTGTTTCACTTAGGAGGTGAAATCTAAATGCTATGCTGCACTTTTTACACTGCCAAGAACGTATTCCTTGCATGAGTTTTAGAGGCAACTGTATGTGAAATGTAAAATCGTGTTGGGCTTATCAACACCGGCGTTTGTTGTGATTTACCATAATGTGCTATTCAGGCCCAAACTGCATATAACTGCAAATCACCATAACCTAATGACAAGCATACACAAGAGGAGAACACCATCCTCTGTCTAGCTAGCCAGTACAACAAACCGTGCTGCTAGAATGGAATGTTAACATGGTGCAGAAATCAATTTAGATGTTATTCCCGTGACACCGCCTGGGCATGACTGTCCAGGGTACTTCTATTTTGTATTACCTTCCCTACCTTGTTTGTCCCAAGCTACCATCCCAAATAAAATCGTGTCTGTGTCTCAAGGCGATGGCCATTGATCCACATTGGAAGTGAGATGCCACTGCCTGAGCCATCAGCATTTTATTTGTCAGACCACATCGACGAGTACAATTGGATAGACAGTACAAAAAGCCATTCTGTAAAACATGGCTGTGTAAGAACTGGCTGTGTTGCAGCACAATGTTTTCCCTGTATTCAAATGACTGCAGTTACACATACTTCATGCCATTTAATTATGTTGCAGTGCCTCAATAAACAACCTATTTCTTCATGCTGTATGTATACGGATACAGCTGGAAAAGGGACGGTGCTATAACAATTGCATTGGTCTACTTGAATGATATTAATAGCCTCTCAAATCTCATAAGCATAGTATTCTGTTGGCTGTCGCATAGAAAGACTGTCTGGCGGATTGCAGCAATATGACAGACCTTCATGGTCATACTTTTGGCATACTATATGACAAACTGAAGAAAATCAGTCAGACTCCACTATGGAAATGGCCACGATGCCAAAGGAAATAGTACATAATGATGATTCCTGAAAACACTTGGCTGCTGATTGCTAAGCATCTGAAATGCTTTTTCAAAAGTGTGTCTCTTGTGACTGTCACTTGTTGTCCCTCGTAGATCTATTAGGGAGAGACAGGGGACAGCCCTCAGCACAGACGCAGTAAAGTACGACCTCTCATCCTGTCATCCATCCACATTAGAGAGGCACATAAGTGTGATAAATGGAGCAGCAGCCTGGTGTTGTTCCAGGTGAGAGGTCAGACAGTTCCCTGTGCCAGGTAAACTCATACCGCTTTCAATATGCTGATCCTGGTCCATCCTATGTAGGAGGCAATTCACAATGAGCCTTGCACACAGGAATGTGTAGTGTCACTACCATTCTCACCAGACCCCAAGTGTAATTGCGTAGTTAATTGTCTCTTCTCTTCTCTTAGTGTAGTGCGTACAACATGATGCTGCAGACGTTTTTTTTTTTAATTAATGAAGTTACTCGTCACCAAACTAAAGCCTCATGCAACTATTAACACTGCACAACCTTGACGTGTTCCTGAGTCAAGTCACATGTTTTTTATCGTTGTTAATCACAATTACAGTCTCAAAGGGCTTCACAACACCCATACACAACACAAAATGTAATCTAACCCTCCCAACATTAGACGCTCAATGAGAACAACGAAAAACACCCGCTAAAAAATGAAAGTGAGGGATTCACTTCCAGAACAGCAAGGCATACAATGTAGTGAGAGTGGACAAACAAAGATTAGATACTGATAACAAAATGGAACTTAAACCAAATACACATAATAAATATCCGCCAATCTGGCACAGGGACATCAATGCAAACTCGGTCACCATCATCATTGTTGTCATCAAGGTCATCATAAGAATAACCCCCAGTGCAGGAACGTCAGCGCTGTCTCGATCCCCGGACGTGAGGGAAACACACCCATACACACAATGGACAAACTCATTCACTTACTCCCACTCACACAGACAGAAAAACAACAACATGAATGAACAGCTGCACATAGACCAGGAAAACATACTTCCCTAAATTCCCATCAGCAGAGATGTGAACTAGTACCAACTAATTAGTCTGACCTTGCTCTATGAAGAGTCACTCCCAGTAATTGTTGACCAAAAGTTGACCAAATGAAAGTTAACTCTGTCTTGACTTGAACTTTGGACGGGAGGTTGAGACCAAATCAAGTTCGAGACCAAGACCAAAATAAGCAATAAACAGTGTCCATATGTTTCTAAATGCAAAAACAATGGTTAAGGAGGCTCATTTTTTAATGATGAACTGAGAATTAGATCTATCCATAAAGGAGTTCTGTATCACACCAAAATCAATGCATAGGATTTAAATTTGAAGAACATTAGATACATAGGTTTCTTCAGGTAACTGAAATCCCTTTTATTGTTTGTAGTGCTGGGGGAAATTAAACTAAACATCAATACAATTGATGATCAATACAATAACTCTTAATCATAACTCAATAAATCCATGTTTTAGTGCACTGAGGTTCCAGGGGTCCCCAGGTAAAATGAGGAATAGTTTATTTTCATTATATTTTCATTCACTAGAAGTTAGCAGAGTGAGGGAAAGTGGAACAATGATTATTCTGATCACAGCTTTCACTCTTTCCACTATTATCTCCCCACCTACAGTCGACAGACACTTATGGAATTACTGAATCATATCTAACAATAAAACAGATGTGGGTCTCTGGTACCAAATCTTATCAAATGGGGGTCCGTGGTCTAATGTGTGTTTTTGGGGGTCCTTGACATGAAAATGTCTGGCAACCCATGTTTTAGTGCATAACACATTTTCATGTATTTGTCATTGCAAACTCACTTCTCTAAACTTCTGTAACTAACTATAATAACTATATTTGCATCGCACCTTTCTTAACAAAGTTACCAAGGTTCGAGAAATAAAAGCAACAAAACAATCATAAGAATATAATGAACTCAAACGTGAGCCTAAGTGATGATGGCAGTTGCAAATATGTCTATTTACAGTGGGTATTTATGGAGTCGAAAGTGCAGGTAAAGTAAAGTAACAGACTTTACCAGATATATATATATATATATATATATATATATATATATGAATAGGGCACACTTCCAGTGCTGGAAATGTCATATATTCACTTTATATTATTTTGTTCTAATACAAAAGGCGAATAATTGAACCTTAGAAAATAGAAGGGCAGGCATGAGGGCTTTGTGCTGTCAGTCACTGCTCAATTTTATGTAAAACACATAAAAGAAAGAAAACTATAAATGAAATCAGAAAAGCCAGATAAAGTAAGCCCATACACCTACATGCACACCTTCATCTGCACAAGCAGATGCTTGAGCGAAAATAGTAAAAATATCACGACTCTCCTTCAGAGAGACATGCAATTTCAATCTTTTGTGTCCATTGTCCGACTACAAAAGTGTATGATTGCACTTGAGAAACACAAGGGCAGAGAACATGTTTGATCCCAGACAGCCTCATGAGTGCCCCTGTACTGAAAACTCATTCAACAGGGGTTGAAGATGCTGGGACAGATAGCATTCTGAGAGCTACTGCATTCAAATAATGGTATTTGTACTCGTTCCTGGACCAGAAGATGAGTGCATCCTCCTCTACTGCATAGTTCTGTATATCTTCAAAGTACTTGATGGCTTGGGTGGAGATGCATGCATCAGTGGGAGCGCTGTGCTTTTTCCTATGAGTTTGTCATGGGAACTTTGGGTCTGGAGGTGAATCCTGCTGGGGCTCCCCTGTGCAGTAGGTGCACCCTTTCACTCTGATAGAGCTCAGAGTGAATATTTCCAGGGTCACTGTACCATCATCATAGGGCTGGACTGGGAAAATCATTCAGGCCGGGAAATATAGCGCGAAATATAACCCCAGTCAGGCCACTTTTTAAGAGGGGGGTCTGGGGGTCCCTCACCAGGAAAAGTTTAGTTACAAAGACTTCATTTCCTGGATGTCAAACTAGACTCGCACTGCTACTCTCTCCACCTATTCAAACAGAGCAACAGAGCAAGAGCACAATACCCTATTCAGTTTACTGATATACACTACCCATCAAAAGTTTGAGTACACCTGTTGAAAACCATGATTAAAAATACCCTAAACTGTATACATTTTTTCTAATATAAATGTAAAATAAATGTCTTGTACCTGCAGGTTGCTCTGAACTAGTGGGCTTCTCTCGTTCATTTCTCACTACTACTGTGGCACTAGCAATGCTACTCTCTCCACCTTCAAAAAGAAAAAAGCAAGAGCACAACATATTTTTCAATTTACTATTATAATACAGTTAACCACTCTCTCCACCTATTCAAAGAACAGAGCAAGAGCACAATACCCTATTCAGTTTACTGATACACTACACATCAAAAGTTAAAATAGCCCTTTCACCAACATTAAATAACATAGACCTTTCAACAATACTGTAATTACAGTAGCCCGAATAGTGTGACACATGTATGTGCGGGCCATTTAGCAGGCCAGGCCACTGGGAAAACTCCCGGTGCTCCCGATGGCCAGTCCGGGCCTGACACCCATACCCATACCCAAGTACCCATAACTCATAGAACCCATACACTGTCTTTGGGAAAGCTATTGATGGCCAACGCTGACATGATTACATAAACAGACTTACTGCAGTTTAATTAATGTGGGTCTGAAACTATGCTGGGTCAGATACTGAAGGTATCTGCAACTTATGGAAGCAGTTTTGTGTATTGCACACAGTGAAACAACTTTCAGTGAAATTTCATGTTAAAGGTCCTATGTATGATCCCCAGATATGCTGAAGGCCAATGTGGGAATGTCCCCTGCCACCATTCTCATTTCATATACCACTGGCAATGCATTTTCCTGAAGTGCTCAAAGCAAAACTATTTAAACTCTCTTTTCATATGAGCAACTTAGTAAATGAATGCCTGGACTGTGTCATCGATTAAACAGCACAGTCCTCTGCCTATGATTCATAGGCAGGGTGTGTGCACTCAGCCACATAATCTCTCTTTTTCATTTCAGCACCTCCAGAATTGCCTTCCAAACACACATAATGACAGCGGCAGCAAAGCTCTGCAACCCTATCCACTAGCTCATATGAAATGTGTTGATCATTTGGCTGATTCCTAATTTTTCACAACCTGGATGCATAGTGCTGTGCTGTAGGAGCCAGATAATTGTTTTACTGCATACTAAATAGTATTATGTTGACTTCATAGAAGCGACTATTGATAGACAATGAAATTAGATTCTTCAAAGATGCTACTTGTGAGAGTTTCTCATTATATCACTGCGGGAAGACACTTTTTCATTTAGTCCAGTTTGAGTCTTCCCAGTCTTGATTCAGTGAAATCTGAACAATTGATGGTATTCATCAAATGTAGCTCACAGGGGTTATAGAATATGTCAATAGTCATTATAACAATATAGTGATAATACTGCAGGTTACATTCAGCATCATTAAGTTGCTCACCTGGTAACTCACTTGTTCACAACTCTTTCTTTCATTCATTCACTTGTTCGTGAGATGATGTGTTACCCATATCCTCCAGGTTGTAACATAGTATGTAACCCACATTTCAAGCCGATCCCAGACGTCCTGCTGTGTAGCAAATTAAAGTTGAAGCAATTCCAGAACCTCCCACCAGACCCCTGCACCCCCCACCACCCCCTCCCCTTGTCTACTGCATTAATCACACTCACCTTTATTAAATGAAATCCATTTAAATACCTCCGGTTGCACAAATAATTTGCGTAGCCAGGTTGAAAGAGTTCAGAGTCAAAGGCGGCATAATTATAGGGGACGATTCTGAAACCTAATACAAGATGTAATTAAGGAAATTAATAAGGTGTCAGCCCCCTTTCACTGGGCACTCTGCCTGATGATTAATCACAGCCTGGGCTAATTTGATTTGTGACAAGGAAAGGGATGACCTGGTAAGTCAGTTAGGAGAGACCAACTCGACAGCAATATGACATTAATAAAACATGAATAGTGGAGGTTAGAGAGAGAGAAAAAATCCACTCGGTGTGAAGTGATCAGGTTAAAGAAGACTTTTGGATAGCTTTGTGACAACATCACTGACGGAGGAGTGAGCTGAATTTAATCCTCTGATGTTAAATTGTTATTACTGAATAATTGTACAACCTCTGTTAATCATGGTTTCCGACTGGATATTTCACAAATGTTAGTAAAGTTGAGCTACATTCCAGAGGTAAAATTGACTTTGAACCGCCAGAAGCTAAGTACAGTATGTGACAGACCCAGGCATTTAAGAGTCAAAGATGAGGGTAGAGCATTAATCACTGCTTACTCTGGACTGGAGGATGGGCGGTACAGACCTCTCTCAGGGGCACAAAGAGCCTGCCCTATAGCTGAAAAGGTCATCAAGCATAGGACTCCCTCTGGAAATAAGCAAGGAGATTAAGTTTAACAGGTTTATAAACGCTGGGGAGGGCGGGCCCTGCCTGATGCTATGCTGTCACTGGAATCTGATGCAGTTCACCCCCTCCTCCCCCTAGGTGATGTTGAATTAAAAGCTAGGTGGAGGCAAGCAGGCAGGGGGGTTCAATGGGTACTCAAACAGGATGAAATTCCTTTCTGAGGTGACCTCAAATTGATTTCCCCACATATTGAGGATAGTGGTATTCCCTGTCAGTGCAGGGAATATGTGCAGACAGAAATGCATGCAGGGCCACGTCCACCCCCCCCCCCCCCCCACCCCCACACCCCTTGCCTGTCCAGTTATATGTGATTGGAATGTTATCAACAAACACAATCAATGTGTCACATCGCGTCACATTGATCATGTTCGAGATGCACATATTCTGTGCAGGATTATATAGAAAATTGATAGGTGAAATGCTTCAGTGACTATTGTGTCTGGGGTCCCTTTCAATTGGAATTGTGGCTGAGCACATTTTCCACCTTGCCCGGTCCGTAATCCAGCCTCGAAGGCACACATGCACATACAAGGCAAAAGTTTTCCATCCACGTGCACACACTCACACACACACACACACACACACACACACACACACACACACACACACACATTAAAATTACATACACATAAATACACCTTTCTCTCAGGAGCCCCAGAGTACTCCCATTGCTGCCAGCCCACCAGTCCACCAGCCCACCTCCCCACGTTTAATCTCCCAGGTGTGTAGGCTTGACAGGGTCATGACCAGACCTCTGTGTGCACACAGGGAACAGACCAGGAGGCAGGCTGGGGAGGTACAGGATTTGGAGGACAGCATGGGGGTGGTGTGACTTCAAGAAGTGCATTACTGGAGGAGGAGAGGGGATCCCAGTGGAGGAGGATAGGGGATCCACTGGAGGAGGAGAGGGGATCCCAGTGGAGGAGGAGAGGGGATCCACTGGAGGAGGGGATCCACTGGAGGAGGAGAGGGGACCCAGCACTCTCTCCTTGGCTTGTCGCCCAGTTTGGATCTTATGTTAAGGAATTAAGACTTGCAATAAAACAGACTTGTTTCTGTTTTGTTACTATGAAGACCCTGGTGCCTCCAGCAAACAAGTTGAGGTTTGGGGGAGAGAAGCGAGTGTGCCACAGCCATTAGGTATTGCTATAGCCTTTATTTAGTGACGTTTTAACAACCCATTCATTGGTCACATTAAGGTGATCTGAAGGTGTAGACTTATTCTTACTCCCAATAATGTACACGTTTTGTGACAAACCTATTTACTTAAGACAGGATGAATCATGTATGTCTATGTAATCATAGTGAACGTTTTTTAAGCTATAGACTACATCCTAATAATGTAGTGAAAGAAAAAAGCTCCAAATAAAACATCACCCAAATTCACACTTTGATTATCCTTTTTTTGCAAACTCGCAATATTGCACTAATCAGACTCTGTACGCACATTCTCACCTCTGCTGATTTTTATGAATTCCAAATCCTGTGTCGAAATGTTTATGCATTTAGCCCCTGAATGGAAAGAAATTCACAGGGAGGGATAACTGCATTATCTCTCGACCTGAGTACATCCAAGCTTCATGTAAACAAGAATTAAGTAAACACTTAACATAGTTGCCTGGTCATAATAATACAGGAATGTGTACACATATTCACGCCCAAAGATGGATTAAACTGGAATGTCAGACAGGCCAAGTTGGCAGAAATGCAGTGTACAGAATGTGAGTAGGTGTAAATAGCAGTCAGGCTATCTGGCTGAGTTGTGTCGTGGCCTGCCAATTGTAATAGAGCTGTGAATGTCCTGCTGACAGCCTGTAGCTACCTAGGCAGGGTTGCTCACACAGGGAATATTTACTTTATTTTGAGGGAGATCCACAGCATCAGTCAAGCTTAGCCATAGCTCTAACATTTACCCTGAGCAAACGCCGAGATATGTCCTGTGAATGAAAGTCAATATACCTGTCTGCCAGACAGACCGACACAGTCAGATCTAGCTCTGACTCAGTCCACTGCCTCCACACAGCTTCCTGCAGCGATGCACAAGATGTGCTGGCAGACACTGAAAGGTCGACATAAATAATGAGTTATTTTCGTTTAAGTGCAGTGGGGAGCTGTGATACTTTAAATAATGGGTAAGTGAAAATAAAAATGAAGCAATATATGTAAGCTGGAGTTTGCAGTGTGCAACTGCAAACTCCAACTCTGACTCCTTAGGCAGTAGGGTAGCCTAATGAGTAGGGAGACTGTCCTTCAACCAGAAGACCCAGTTTCGATCCCCCTTGACAGCAAGCATCCTCCCTGAAGTGTGCTTGACCAAGACACTGAAACCCTACCATCATCAGAGCTTCTGTTCTGTAGCTAATTTTGCCTTCAGGGCACAATATGACAAAAATACAAAGAGAGAGACTGTGACATTGAAAGCTCAAGAAATAGCAAAAAGGTTGTAATAAAACATGTTCATTATGAGTCTAGAATAAAGTCAGTTTTTAAGTGTTGTTTTAGTTAAGACATGTGTCTGGCTCTTGGATCTCTGAAACTAAACCAATGTTAGTGAGCTCAAACATAACCAGTTTTACCAATAAATCTTCAGACTCTGCCAAGGACTCTCCGTTTCTTGAGGCTTACATCATATATAGCCACATATCCTTCAACCCTCTGGAGATTTACCCAAGGACAAGTCTTTCACATGTTGACATCTGTCAATGCTACCAAGAACATAGCAGACAGCCTGATCTCATGGGCTTTTCCTGCATTTACACTGCTGTGGATGAGACCATTTCACACAAGTAAAGGTGTGCAGCAGTAATAATGAGGAGATGGTTGATGACTTTCCCTGTAGACCCTTTATGCTATTACACCATCTAATGAGCAGTTATAGTTCCCCTGACCATGGCCCGGGGTTTCCAAGGCACTACCTGCCAAGCTTACAACAATCAATTAAAAAATGACTCTCCTCTTTCGGGTTTAAATTACCAGCTAGATGAATGCTGCAGAATGGAAGGGCAGGAAAATATCAGTGTGGGTACTCACATGAATCCTAAAAGGTATAACATTTCGGATCATTTTAGATCCCACTCAAATGCAAAATGCAGTTCCATAAAATTAAATAATCCATTTACAGCCTCGAAATAAACTTGCTGTCACATAGTGCCAGGCTTTGTAACAAGTACTCAGTTAATAGACATGGGTGTGAAAAAACATGTCTTCAATCCAATTAGATAAATATAAACAAATCCAGAATTATGGGGTGAATGTCACGCTTATACGTACACCTCAAATTGATGATTATGATTATTGTTCATAGATTGCCTGCGCATTTCTTTGTAAAAAAGAAAAGCTTTCATTACAACAAAAGCTGTTTGGTGAGGAGGGGAACTTCCCTGATTGCCAAAATCGAGATGCCTGAGAATACGTTTTGATGTTCCAGTCAAAGCATCATCCTGTAATGAAAGGCCCTATCATTCCCCGCACCGAGTTTTCTAGCTATGTCGTCTCCCATTACAGAATTGCTGATTGTATCAACTTAGTAATAACCTATTAGCCGATGATTGTGTTCTCAACGCTCCCTTTGTTACATTAAGTGTATTAATTATTGCCGATGTAATTATCAGCCCTATTGTTCCTAAATAATTAGGCTGTCACTAATGAATCTTAAGAACCTTGCTCCACGGAAAACTAATTGATTCCTCTGACGCCCACTAACCTCTTTATCTGAAACCTTTCATATTGCCGAGGCCATAAACATCCTCTGTCCCCCATCTGGTCTGTGATGCCACAGTGACAACCGCCTCCATTATGTTATGTCATGCTGGAGCTCAGCTCTCATATTCAGTGACCCAGTAATCCTGCCAGGCAGCTCCCATCACACTAACAGCCTGATAGGCAGCTTTGTCTAAGCCAGCCCTGCAGCTCACCATCATCACCACAAAGGTTAATTAAGGTTCCTACTCCTACTCATTGGAGACAGAAGGTAGTGAGTCTGGAGCATCAAACTGTATAGTATTTTAAAGGGTTCCTTTAATTTAATGTCATTGGTTGTCACTAATTTGCTGTCTCAGGTATGAGGTCCCGTTGAGATTGTCATTCTGATTCTGAAAGTGATTTGGAAAATGGAGGTAAACTGTAATGCCAGCTTGATAGTCTGCTAAGTGCTTTACTCCCTTAACTGGCTGTCTGCATGTTTCTATGAAGACTCTAGTTTCTATGGAGCCTTGCTGTATGAGCATAGCTCTTGTTAATGAGTCTGGCTACGGCCAGTTAGGGAAATGAAGCAGATGCTTAATTTTCTCTTTCTCCTCTCCTCAGTGAATTGGCTGACTTTGGGATATTGCACCCAAACTAATGCTGTGAAGTGACAGTTTTTTCTCTCATTAACACAGTGTCAAATATGAATAAAAGCCTCTACAACATACAACAGTTTTATCCAGATACCCCCCACACTAAATCAGTCATTTGACCTTTTACCATAAGGTGTGTTTCATTCTGGAGGCACTACATGCACACCACCAAGGTAACCCCTGGATACACTGAGACTGCAGCACCAACAGCCATGGAGGTCTGTGGAGCCCAGATGCCCTTGCCATGAAACACCTAAAGACAGTCAAAGGTCAGGCAGTGGAAGAACAGAAGGCCCACAGATGGAGCTGCACTGACCGGCTCTGCTCTGCCCCAGCACTGTCACATCACCAGGCAGCGAGCCCCAAACACCCCACCATCTAACCCCCTGGGAGGCCAGACCAGCATCTCCACACACACACACACACACACACACACACGTATATACATATAAACAGCAATGTGTTGATGCACACATACCAACACACACGATGAGTCGATTAATGAGGGGGAACATGCATTCGAGTCAAATTCTAAAGAGTATAAGTGGAGGTCTGCTGAGCATGTCTGTCCGTGGTGACCCCCAGGCAGCCTGGCATGCAAGGAGGGAGAGCAGGTGGTCAGGGGTCTGGAGACCATGGCTAGATGCCCTCTCTCTCTCTCTCTCTCTCTCTCTCTCTCCTTCTGAATGCCTCAGGCTCACAGCCAAGGGAAATACACATTCCATTATCAGGACTGTCACCAGGACATTTCTGTGTGACCAGGGAAATCATGTTTATTTCAATTTTAACCAACAACTTTAAGAGCTTTTGAATCAATGTATAGTAAAGTTTCCAGCCACAACCATTACAGCAAAAAACACGTTGAAACATCTGTATCATGGAGAAAGGTTTGTCAATATTTGGGCCCTTCTTCAGTTTCCAAAAGTTCAGAGTAATCAGGGAAGTTAAGTCTGTGGTGTGTCAGGTTGGAATCAAGCATTTCTGCGGACATGGTTTCTGTGTGGAAAGCCCAGGATGTAAGTGAATGATATATTACCACTGGCTGACTAATTGATATGGGACTCATCCCACAGACTCCGTTTGAAGTGCAATCCGGACTCCATAAGTCAACTGCATTTATCATTAGCAGGGGCTTGAGATGTAAACAGGCCACGGTCATTACCAAGTCTAATTTCATTTGGGTCTAAGGTCTCACCACAGACACACACATGCACAAACACACACACACACAGAAGCAAGCAGAGGTGAGCAGAGGCAAAAAAAAAGTAAACTTTAGGCTGTTTAGGCTGTGAAACTGCTGCAGGAATGGAGTTTTCTTAGGTTTGGAGAGCTGATCTTCATCTTAAACATAGAACAAACATAGAAATACAATTTTCTGACGTCATTGGGAACCCACTGTTGCAATTGACAGGTGATATGTGTAACAGGTTGCAGACTGGAGTGCATACCTCAGTGTGTTTCTCACATCCCAGCGATAGTGCTGACTTTTATGGCAGGAACTATGATCTACAATTCAAGCAGGGGCGGCTGAGAGAACTGGCAGTGGGTTTGACAGGACAGTGTTGCGTGACACCTCAGTCTTCATCAGCATGGTGGGTGTGGACAATGATCTGATACGCCGTCATCAGCAGCACCATGTCTGATTAGCAATGACAGCCTGATGACAAGCGAAAGCTAAGGTGAGACACTGTGGGAGACAGAGAGAGAGAGAGAAAGAGAGAGAGAGAGAGAGAGAGAGAGAGAGAGAGAAAAGAGAAGTGAAAGAGGGAAGGAGAAGTGGAAAAAAAGAGTGCCAGGTAATAAGAGCAGGTCCCATAACAAAACCTGATGTGGAAACGTCTTAATCGATGAGATAAAGTGAGAGTAAGGGTGATTGGGAGAGGCGTTTCTGTGGTAAATACAAACGTCCATTACAATGGAAAACACAATCAATATGCCCTTTTTAAAAGCCAGCCAGAAAAGAAACAGAAAGACATTCCCTGGTGCTTGTTAATGCCACCGAAATTACTTTCCCTTTCTATCTCTCTTTTCCTCCGTCCTTCTCCCCCTTCCTCCGTCTCACACACCCTCGCTGCGACAATTTGTCATGCAATGGATATAATTGCAATAATGCAATTTGGTTCGGAGGTGGATTGAGAGAATAATTGGACTCAACCCCAACAAAGTGACAGGCTAATGATTTAGAATGGCCACTGGCTATTGTGAGAAGCGAGCGCTTTCAACGCTACTGAGCTAATTTCCTCTGATGAGGGTCTTAGCACGTTGTCTTTGTGTTGGCACAGGGGAGCGCATGGCCATGAGGCGGACAGCTAGATGATGTAACCCACCCACCAGATGCCAAACAAACACATGTCTCTTGTCTGGGAGAAGCCATCTACTGTTCTCAGCTACTTCGTGCAGCAGAATGGGCTTCATTTGAAGTGCAGATAAACCAAATCCCAGACCAAGGCAAAATCCAAGAAGTGAGCTCTGTAGGAGACCGAATAGAAGGGTTGCCAAAAGAAGGGAATATATTAGAATAGCCATTACAGCAAGACCAGAGCTCTGAATTATTACATCAATGACAGTTTGTTGGGCAAGCAGCAGAAATGATGATCTGTAGGACTTTGGAGCAACAATATGATTATTCTATTGTTATTCAGTGTTCTGTAATATTGTTTGTGATATTTCCCAGTGAAAAGAGGCAATATACAGTATCGTCAATAAAAGCAGGTATGTTATAGTTGTAATATGTCTTCCATCAATGATAAATTAGCATCTGAAAAGACCGAGGCACCCATCACTTGCACAACAACAACGCATTTACCAATGACCAGTGAGAGAGCTGTCGCATCTTGGTACCTATTCTGTTTGATGAAACTAAAATAAGGACTTCAAGACATTTTCTCCTACTGCTCAGAAGTACAGCTCAAGTGAAACAACCACAGATAAGCTTGTGTCTCAGTCTGTGAACGTGGTGTGAATTTGGAGTGTGCAAGTCAAAAGAGGCTGTGTGTGTGTGTGTGTGTGTGTGTGTGTGTGTGTGTGTGTGTGTGTGTGTGTGTGTGTGTGTGTGTGTGAGGGAGAATGCATGCGTGTGTGTGCGTTATAGATCCCGACATTGGCAGGCTGAGAGCAGGGGTTGAGACACGGCTATTGAATTTATCTATTAGCTGGTTTTGCGGCGAGTGATACGAAAGGGGGAGATGTTGAGGCGTACTATAATGTTTGAGGCGCGTGTTTGTGTGTGTTTGCGTGTGGGCGCATGCATGTGCATTTGTGTGTGTGTGAGACTCGACTATTAATGAGTCATAGCCAGGTAAAGTGGGGAAAACTCACCGCCGTTTTGCGCTGGGGGCAGACAGAATGAAATGTTCTGCCATGACAGTGTTTCTCTCTCTGCCGCTTCACTGAGGCACTATCAGGATTTCTCTCCCTCACTCTCCACCTATCTATCTATCTATCTATCTATCTATCTATCTATCTCCCTTTTCTCTTTTTTCTCTCTCCTCTGTCATTCTCATTCCATCATTCTATCCTTCTCTCTCTCTCTCACTTTCTCTCTTCCCTCTCTCTCTGCAGCCATCTGCTCCTTTGTTTCTCTCTGGGGTGTGTTATTTGCCACGTGTTGGCATGATGGCATTCACACAATTTCACATAGAAAAAGGATGACAAAAAGAGAACATTGGGAGGAGAGAACAACAGAATGCGAATGAGGCAGATAGAAAAAAACATCCATGGTCAACATAGAAACGCCAGCAGGGTGGGGGTAGGGGGCTAAATGAAAGAGACAAGCTTTTATAAAGGTTACCACAGGGAAAGCCTCACTCTCACCCCCCCTGCTCGCTCCCCTCAGCCAGAATCAATGCTCCAAAATCCCCCAAAGCCAGATCCTCTTACATCCCATCAATTATTCAACCTGCCTCTTTTGTACAACCACTCCTGTTTACAAGGACTGCCTGGCCAATTGTAAATGTTTGCGTGCCCGCTGAGCCCCCATCACCTCCCAACCACCCACGTTGATTACACAGTGATTTAGCCCTGTCCTGCCATCCCCCCACACCACTCACATAGTACACATCTGTGCTGACAAGGCATCTGTCAGGCTGGCATACAGGCGGGTAGCCCTGAGCTCTGAGGGTGAACAGGGTAAAGCAGGATAAGAGATGCCAGTCACCGCCCATGGAGCTTGCCTGGGCTGAGGTCCGGGTGAGGGGGTGGCATCTGGCTGCCAGTCCCAGCAGCTGTGAGTCCACGCTCAGGAGGCTCTGAAAATATGCCTCTGTATTTCAGCCTAGTCTAGAGCACCACCAGTATTGCTGATGGGCTGAAAACCTGTGGTCCGTTTCCCATCACAGCCCATTAAAGTACGATGCTGCAAGTATAGTGGCATATATATAACTTGAACAAACTGAGCCGTCTGTCTGTGATGATTGTAAAAGTTGCAAATATCAGCATCAGGCCACAGAAGCAGTGGAACTAATGGTTTCTCTGTGTTAGATCCTCCCTTGTTCTGTCTCATCACTCTCTCCATACCTCACCTGCCAGGGAAATTTATGAGGACACCGTTTCTCCACCCAACATACTAGACAGGAGACATTTCTCAGAAAAACAAACCATTCATTTGGTAAATAAGGAAAAAGAAGCACATTCAGGTTATTAATTATGAATAATGCATGCGTACTTAGCCGTTGTTGTCATTGGCATAAACATTGAAACACTTACTTGCAAACCATTTCTCTGCTTAGCATAAATGGAAGCTGTTTGCCTGCCAGTTAAATTCATATTTATCTGTCGTCTTACTGTGGGTTCTCTCTGTTGTTGTGCTTTTCTCATGTCAGGGAGTCTGCTACGTGTTCGGCAGTGATACAGCATGACAGTAAAGTGAATGCAACTTTTACAAATTAGAAATGGGCTTTAAATAGCGCTGTTACTATACCATAATCTGCAACTGTGTGCCACAGGCCATACACCACGCTATGTGCTGTATAGTCATATTCATTCATAGTCATATTCTCAATAGTGACTGCAGACATTGTGCTCCAATAACAATGGCTGAAGCTCATTATATTGTCATGTGCACGTGTGTGTAATCTTACAGCTACAGTAGGTTGAATTAAAGCTGCCACTTGTGTTGTCGTGTTTGTGCAGCACACACTATATGATACAATGGAGATGCGTGTATTAATTAAGAGTGTATATAGCTGCTATATGTGTTATCTGTTATTGTGCATTCAATTCATGAATTTGTGCATGTTACTGTATGAATAGGCCCACAAAATTAAATTGACACAAATCATCCCTTTGTGCACATGTACAGTAAACACACAAGGAGGCACATAGAGAATACATAGCATAATGCCCCCATCGCTGCATCAATCCATGTGGACAGTAGCTGCCTGCTAATATTCATGTATTTAGCTCCTGTGTTACACGTACACACACGCGCACGCACACATGGACTCGCACACCGCAGGGCTCCTCTTTATCAGCTCTGTTCACATTGGCACCGACACCGGCTCTGCCAAGACTGCCAGGCTACGGCCATGCTAATGTAACCCGGTAGTCTAACAAAGGCTCAGGTCAATGAAGCCTCCAGTGGCTAATTGCTTTGGAGAGATAAGTGAGTTTGACGACGCAGCAAGGAGCGAATGCGGCGAGAGGAAGCGGCGAGGGAGAAGACGTTAATGAATCCCCGCTCACTCCACCGTCAATATCGGCCCGTCGCAGGCGCGCCGCAAAATGAATATTAAAGACACTTAGGATTGTTTGCCCTTTTTTTTTTTCTTGGTTTCATTGAATTCTAATGGCCCGTGTTGTGGTGTTTTTGTCACATATTCTATGCTGGGTAAGAGAGTGTGGCTAATGCAATTAATTCCCACACCACGTCACCGGAAGGCTAACCAGCTGTGGTAGCCAATAAGATCACGTGACCATGGTGCGCAATTTTAATACGCCGCATTAGACTGCAGAATGAAGAGAATTGAATCCATTGTGTTCTTGAAAAGACTAAAAGGATTAATGCATTAATGCAGAGGAAAAGCAGAGGTAAGTGGTATACCAAAAATAGATTTCCTCATTATGATGCTAATATGACTCCCAGTGAGTTTGGGTTTTGATTACAGGTCTGACTACAATTAAATGGGGTTTGAATCAAGTGTTTTTGAGAGCTTCTGCTCATATACTTGAACTCATTTGAGTAATTATATATCACTGTTTGCAGGAAACATTTTGGCTGTAGAGTGGATTTATTCAGTGACATGACCAGCGACTGCCTTGCGACACAAATAATGCCGATCCTATCAGATCTTCATCGTCTGCTAATCTCCTTCTGATGTCTATTAAATCAATGTCAGACAGCTGAAGATTGAGCCAGTATTCTCTACAATGGCAAAGCTCCCTTTTCCTCGAGCTGACTCAGGTTGTCACACATCCCTCTGCCTCTGACAGACTCACTTGTTCATCTGAAGATTACCATTCTTACTGAACATGAATACTGAACCCATATTTCCCAGATATGGCTGGAGGCTAATACAAATTGGACGTGACAGAAGATGACGAAAAAGCCAAGGCAACGGTGTTTCATCCCTTTATTTCGCCCCCTCCAGGTAGTGATTGTGTGAATTGCCAAAGTGTGTGATGATGGACTATTGGAGGCGCTTGGTTTGACGATGCAAGTGGCCTCTCGGGAGCCACCCAGGCTTAGCGCATAAACAAAGGCATACTTAAAATACTCTTCACACATTTCCCCCTCTCTCTCTCACACTATCTATACCTCTTTATATCAGTTTTTTCTTCTGGGTAGTTCATCCTTCTTATGCTCTCTCTCTCTCTCTCTCTCTCTCTCTCTCTCTCTAGCTCCCCATCCTCTCTCATTAGCATGCTATTCTGCAGTTATTTACTCCATGCTGTTTGTTTGCTCCTATGAGCCCTGCCACTACTAACCCATGGAGATGAAAGCAACCAACCACCGTGGGACATTTTTCCTCCAATCAGACAAGGTGTTCAGACCCCATACCGACAGAGACACACCCCCTCCCAGCTAAAAACCATGAATTGGTTTACAAGGATGTTGGAAATGGTTCCACCATATAAGGTTTTTATACAGTGAAAGGGCCTGCAGATGTAACATCTCATTAAAGGTAGATATGGTGATGCAAAACCCTTTCAAGATAGACTGAGGCCTCTGAATGTGCTCTACAGGAGGAGAGGTGTATCCCTGTTTTGCTGCCAGTGTGGCTGACCTGCACAGCAGTTGTAATTGTATACATGGTGCGCTCTGCAGCTTCCCTGGTTAAATAATGGTGACCCGAGACGAGCTGTGAATCTGTCTCTGCTGGCAGGTCTTCTGTCTCCTCCAAGCATGGTTGGAACCGGAGCTGCAGCGTCAGACCCCAACCACCAGGGAGCAGCGGAGCGCAAATTGTCCTCAAATATTGATTCTGCTGCAGAGAGCCATGTAGGACGGAGAGAGTAAGGCGCCAGGCTCATCTGCTGAACACCAAACCTCGGGGGGGGGGGGTGGAAATAGTGGAGGGGAAGAGAGAGGGGGAGGAAAGGAAACAGAGCCCTCATCTGGCTTGATACTGCACAGCCACACTGTGCAGACATTTTGGCTTATGTTGGCTGTTGTGTGAAAGAGAGAAAATGTGGGGATACATAAGTGTATTTGGGCAATATCTGTATTTGCTGTGTGCGTGTGTGTGTGTGTGTGTGTGTGTGTGTGTGTGTGTGTGTGTGTGTGTGTCTGTACTTCTGTTTAAGTGCCTGAATGCAGCCATGTCACCATATCCCCATTCTAAGTGGACCATTGTTGCTGAGACACAGCTCAAGGAAAGAGGGCATTGTGGTGTGACTGGCCTAACTGCAGTGCTGCACCGTACGCCTAAAAATATTCCATGTCAGCGGTCCCGGGAGAAGCCCAGTGCTATCCAGGCCTCTCAGTAATGAGAGAATAGAGCTGCCTGCCACTGGTAGCCCCGCTGTCCCCCGGCTCCCTCTGGCTCAGAGCTCAGCACTGGAGCTAGAGAGGCAGCAGCTCAGCTCCCATAGATTTATCATAGCTCACAAAGCAGCATGTCTGAAAGGGGGGCTCTCACCCGCAGAAGAGCAGCCCCTGTGGGCCTGGCCCCTGGGCACACTGACCCAACACATTCACATGTCAGAGAGGCAGACAGAGACAGTTTAAGAATGACTTGGAGTGGGATGACGTGTATGTATATTAGAGACAGGGAAAGAAAGAAACAAATTGGGAAAGCATGAGAGCAATGGAGGGATAAAGATATAGCTGTGTGTGAAAAATAACTGTGCCATCATTTATGTCAGAAGCTATACGGGAAGAAGGAGAGACAGATGAGATAGAGAGGGACAGACACAAAGAGAGACAGAGCGAGAGTGAAGGAGAGAGGGAGAAATGGACAGGGATAATTGCGAGATATGAGATGGTTGTTTGGAGCACTATACTATTGTACTCTGCGCAGTAATGATCGAGCCCTGTGGGGAAAAACATGTTTGCAAAAGGTTGAATTGCCATTATCTGTGGCAATTATTTCTGTATATCTCAGTGAAGCATTGATGTGGTCGGGATTTCTGGAGGCAATCAATAGGCAATGTGAGTACAGAGACACGTCTCCTAATTAAGGTAGTTAGAGAGCCCTCTATGTGTACAGTTGTTTTGTATTTACAGTGTTTTTCAAGATTAAGGACCTGGAGGAAAGAACATGAGAGATTGGAGAGAAAGCAGAATGATAAAACATCTCCAAGAAAGTGGAATCACAACATAAAGACAACTCCTCCTCGTTTGAACATTTTCGAACATTTTATGGGCCTTCTTTTAACAGTTAACATAAGAGATGTCACAGACAGAATATAATAGATCAAAGATATATAACTTCTGAGGCTGACCTTGGAAATGTTTCTGGGCAAAAATGAGACAGAAGAATCACACTTTGCTAGTTCCATGGTCACTGTACCAAGCTGTATGTAGGCAAGGCTCTATAATTTGAGCCACAGTTTTTAACCAATAACTACTAAGGAATAATGGGGCGTGAGATATATATATATGTATATATATATTTAGAGGCAGACATCTTACAAAACATCCTGCTCGCCGTCAATTTCATGTGACATCCACGGGAGATATCTAGAAAAACAAAACATTCCCAAAACGGTTTCAACTAGTGCAAATATCTTACATGAATTTTTAATATGTTGTTATGATCCTACGCTGCAATCCTAATTGGAACTGCAAAATGACTCTCGGAAAAAGAGTCTCTGTGATAGTGACTTGACCCACAAGAGCAATTTGACGCTAATTTGCTATTCGCTAGTTATGAGCTGCTATCTCTTTCATTTCTCCCAAATCATGAATAGAAAGTCATCTCTCCAGTATAGCAACAGATTGATAACAGTTCTGGATTGAATCTAAACATAGCTTTTAGTTCTCATCTCACACTCATCCACAAACGCTTTGTTGAAATAGACTTCCGTCAGTGTTTGAAATCGGCCCTTTTTGATCAATCCACACTTTGTCCAGCTTTGGGCCCTTTGGGAGTCCATGACTGTAGTCTCTTTTGTCCAGATGTACCCTGGGTGTCCGCAATTGTAGTCCATTGGTCTCAGCAAGCAGCAAAGTGCCATGTGTTTGGCTCCATCAACCCCAATATATGTAGTTTGTAATGAGTACATTTTATCCCATTGTTGTGTGATGGATAGCCTTACAGCTTTCCTTTCGTTGATATTTTCCTCATTGTATGGTAAATATGTGTGTGTCATCCATCCTCTGCACATGGAGTTCCAGTGTCTCTTCAGTTTCAGGTTTCATCGTGGCTCAGCGACTCCCTCGCTATCGTGTGACCTAGAAAAGAAACAGTACCACAGATAAGAGAAGTGAACCAGTGACACAAAGACATGTAATTACCTGGAGTGACTCTGCGCTCTACTTCACACTTGATATTCACACAGTATTCCCAGTCCACTTCTTTTATTAGATTGTTTCTTCGCACTGTAATGGTTTGGTTACACTTTGTTATTGCTTTTAACGCTGGAGCAGAAAAGTCTGTATTTGGAGTTATGGTGAGGTCTGAAAGTTGTCAAGGACAGCGAATCCTTCCCTAGCCTGTATCCATACAACTAGTTCATATCATCAAAATATCCTGTATTAGGATTTTAACATGTTTGACCATATAGCCAAATGACATACACTGTTGAACAAGTAATAGCACAGTATCTTTGCTATTCCTTGTTCAGCAGTGGTCCGGTACCTCAGTCAGATAACCTATGCATCTCTCTATAGCACACCTACTCTGTGTGGGAGATAGACAGAGATACAGATCATCATTTTGAATGAGAGACTGAGGTAGTGAAAGGAGGTCATGGATAGAAAGCTAGAAAAAGGATAGGGAGCAGGGCTGTGGGAGCCGTTGCCAGGGAGTCCATGTTTCATTGCAGCTATCTTCAGTGACATCTGCCACCAAGTCTCCTAGTTACTGGTCCTCAGTCCCACAGCACCTAGCCAATGCACAATTAATGTCCACTGATGCAGTCAGCCATTGGATCCTCATTCCCCTCACAGCTGATCGGCTAGTCAGTCAGGGTGAGAGAGACAAAGAAAGAGAGAGAGGAAGAGACGGGGCAACGTACAACAGGATCAGGAGGACTCGACTATCAGTCCCTGAGTTGTTGTTTGGCCCAGGGTCATTAATTCCAATGCCAGTGACTGAGCCCAGCACTCCCCCTGTTCCTCAGTCTATCCCACTCACCAATTTAATTATGTCTCTTAATTGTAAAGCCTCTGTGGAAGGCCCCAGCCATAATGCATTCTAATGAATGCGACAGATGTTGTGCTGTTATGCCATCTCTTGAAGCAATTACTCTTATGGCGCCTGCGCCGCTCCCCCTGCAACTGTTCCTCTCTTTATGTTTCACCTGTAAGTTAACTGCAGATGCTGCATCCTACAACACGCACTCTTGCACATACATATACACACACTCGGGTCGTCAGTCCCGCAAATTAACTTTCACACTTCGACAGCTTACAAAGGGCCATGAAGGACCTTCATTTAAATCAATTTATCTTGTCTGAATATCACCAATTTACATGGCATCACATAGTGGTGTGTGGTGCACAATGTGGTATAGAGTTATTGTGTCAGCAGAGACAGTTACAGCAGAGCAACAAATACTTGGGGGCCTGCGTGGTGATTAGCTTTCATTTCTTCCTTATTTTTATTGGTGTTTTGACTTAGCGCTTAAATTAGACTAGAGTCACTTTGAGATCCAAAGATCCAAACAACCTTTGTTTACACTATTATCCTTAATTTGCACGATAAGCTCACTTCTGTTCCTTCTTTTCATTTGTGAAAAACAGGAATAAGATTCATCTTATTGAAAATTTGTTTACAAAACACTAATTGAGAGAAGATGTTTTTCCCAAAAAAAATCTGATAAATTCAAGTGAAGATCAAGGTCGATTCTATCTACATCAAATGTTACTCCAGCTGGAACATGCTCAGTAATACATTTATTTATTCTTTCTGGACATCATGTGTTTCTCAAGGGGCTCTTTGATGTGAATGCTGATAGGGTCATGCGCTTTGTTGTTACATTAAAATTAGGAGTCCGTTTTTATCAAAGACTATGCCTTAATTGGAGTTGCCTTGATATAGATGATATTGTACAGGCACAGAAAACACTCAAGGGAACATATGCAAGGAAACAAAAGTGAGCGTGGGGTGACATACAACACACACACACACACACACACACACACACATAGAAACATCTACATCAATGTCAAAAATGACAGGCACACTGTAGATAGACACACAGATATAAATACCTTTATAGAAAGATAGACAAGGCAGGTGCATGCAACACACACACACACAAACCTTGGTGGTTTTGACTTTGTTGCCAGTGCTGCAGGACCAGCCAGTCAGGTCAGGCAGGACCTTACACTCCTCTCCCTCCATACATGGCTCCATTTGACACCACCACTTCTGGGCTACGATGGAGGCTGGGGGAGAGGAGGGGAAGTTTAGAAGAAAAGAGAGAGAGCAGGTTGCTGATTGGATGACGTGATAACCAGTGCTGTGAATTGGTGCCGAATTGCTAAACTAGGTCCAGATTTACCATTTCCCCTCGCTGATGGTGACTGCTAGAATTGGGGGCTGGGAAGCAGAGTCCACTAGAGTCCCTAGTCCACATTCAAGGGTAACTTTGGAGTGTTACATTGAGATAGAGTGTTACAAGATTGTTTTAAATCTCTTACATTGATTATCTGCTCATTCAACAAATATTCACGTAAATGAGTAATATACTTAAGTGTGATGTGAATAATGTTATTGTTATCATGATCTTTATTTAAAGATGTCTATACTCACAATGTACTTGCCATTGTTCTGTTCAAACTTCTTTTTGAGCAATCACGTGTTTAGTCTTGATCACTGTGATTTTTACAGAAGCTGAAATGTATTGCAGTTACCTTTTATTGTAATGAAATTAGTGTAATCTTTTAACATTGGACACTCCCCAAACCTGATTAGTATGGAATGGGGAAGGCTGGCATCAGCAAGAGAAAAGTATAGACACCGTTGGACAGAATAGGAAATACGACCGAGAAACATGCAAGACTACAGTGTCATGTCAAAGCAGCAAGGACAGACTTCCTTGAACTATCCTTGATAGGAACAATCACGTTGTCATGCTGCACTGCTGATGGTGCTCTACCAAGAAAGCACATTTATCTATTTCTTCTAGTTTGTTATGGTTATTTTTATGGCATTCAAAATTATTAGATACCATAGAGAGTGACAGGAAACATGGGAGAGAGAAAAGGAGTGAGTCTGTGTCATTAGCAATACATGATATGTACTCACCGTTCCACCAGAACGTACCAGACATTACCACCTATTAAACATTCATATAGTGCTGTTCACTCGAACTATTGATGTCCAAAGCAATGCCTCAGTGAGACATTACTTACCTCTCGGCATTCACACATTAAAAGGCAATCATGCTAGCACTGTGAAAATTAAGCCGTTTCAATGTCAAGTCAGTGTGAGAAGCTGGTCTGTGAATCAGATGTCTGAGAAAAGGGTTCCCAGATGTGTGGGTGTGCATTTCTGCACGTGTGTATATGTCTGTTACTGTAAGTCACATACTATAATTTAAATCAGAATGATTGGTATTCACCTGACACATCACCTGACAGTGTGAAAAAATAATTGTAGCCTATTAGATCTGAAGTGAAACTACAGTGAGAAAGCTCCACCTCTGTTTCTCATGTATCAGTAGATGACCATCAAAGCTTCCAGGTCGTCTAGACAGGAGACGGCCAGACGACTGAAAATAACTTAATGCCTTTTCTCCGAACTCATCATCCATCTATCCTCCCTCCTCAAGTGTGGATGCAGGGATGGATAAAAAAAGTGAACTCCAACAACATTTCTCCAACTTCAATAAGCCAGGGGAATGATGCTGTTTAGACAGAACCCTAGAGAGCTCCGTTCTGTGGACTATTGTTCCTAACAAAGCGAGAGGATGAGGAGGTATCGGCAGCGAAATGAGCTTTCAGCAGAATTATGCAAAAGAACACGGACAAATCCTCTCAAATCCTCTCTGTGTAAGGATAAGAACCACGACTGAGAGAAAGAGAGACAGAGGGTAGGATAGGGAGGAAGAGAAAGAGGGATAATGGGAGGTATTCAAGAAAACATCTTTGAAGTGTGGAAATGAGAAACAAAGGGGACTGAGGGAGAGAGAGAAGGGCAGGAAGGAACGAGACCGTTTGAGGACGACTATCAGAGAGAGCAAGAGAGAAAGCAAAGGAAGCGTATTAAGCAAAGAGAACAGAGACAGCGAGAGCAACAAATTGAGGCAAAGAGTGGAATATAGGCAGCACCAGTACAGAGAAAGAGACAGTAATACTGACAGGAAGACATGTAGAGAGAAGAAGGAAGCCAACGCTGAGTTGCCAAGTCACTACAATAAATTTCTCACAGCCATCAGGGAGTGCCGTGCTGAACATGCTGTTATGATGCACGAGCTCAGTGGCAGTAAGTGGTTCTAAAAACCAATGGCTGTGTAATGCTCGTTAATGTGGCCATTATGGTGTCGGCGATGGTGCTTTGCACTGCGAGGGTGTTATTTAGAGCTAATGAGCATGGCCTGTGAGTGCTATTATGGAGTTAGAGATCCACACAGCTTATCTCATGGTATACTGGGAGGGCGGGTTGGGCATGACACCTAAAGACCTGTCTGTCAAGCCAGAAAATGAACTGGAGTGGGTAACGGCTTATGATGTCATGTATGGTTCAAAGGCTATTGGATGGATAGCACTCACAGACAGTCTCAATATGTCAATGCTAAAGAGATTACAGAGGTGCTCAGTGAGTTCTATGGTTAATTGTAAGACCCTCACCTCTGGGGCCATATTTTTCCCCACTGCACTAATAGTGGGTGTGCTCTTTAATCCTTACGGAGAGAGCCGGGTAGAACTGGTTGGGTGCTAACAGCATTCACTATTAAAGTGTGAGGCCTTCCAGACCTGAGATAGATGGTTTGCAAAAGTCCAAAACTGCAATGGTGTATATGTGCAGCACCGAGTATAACTTTCATTAAATATAGCATTTGATTTTGAATTTGGAAATGTCTACCATCTTGAGGCTGCATAGCAAAGAGCAGTGCATCTTAAATTCATTTATTTTGTCATTTGTTTTACCGGGTTATCAACACTTGCTCATGTGTCAATATTTTTTGTTTTGCTTGGACAGCCCCCTGCTGGCATTTCATTCAGTCTTTTCTCCACCCTTACAGGTCCCGTTCAGTCACGTGACAGACCATCGGCCTGGTTGCATTAAAAAGACACACACTGATCCCTACACTTGTCTTGTGTTACTTCAGCATCGCTGCACCTCTTTGATCTGGCTCAATGAGGAGAGAGTACTTGAGGAGGGTAGATGGCTCAATTGCTTTCAAAAGAACAGAGCTGATTTGACTTTGATAGTTTTGTGCTAACTATTCTGCATTTTTTCTGCATTGTAACATTTTTACTATGTTCCTATAACATGTGAAAACGAATCATTGATATGAGCTATAAATATCAAGAGGACTCTCGTTCTTCAGCCTACCTACTTTATTTGACCGTCAGTAAGACTTATTAACGTGTATATGTTTGTAACAAAAGGTGTACAGCTCATGCCTACATTCTATTATCCTCTCATTAAAAGAGGAATCTGCACTCAAAAAGCTTCCTCCCTTTTGAGTTCTCACTCAAACTTCCAATTTGGGCTCATTTGAGGGCAAACGTCTAGACAGTGTGTCTGCTTTGCTTTAGGTGCAGGTGATTAGGCAGCTCAAGGGACTGAGGCTATGTTATTCCCCCGGTTCTTGTCTTGTCTCTGGGGCTGTCTAAATAAGGCCTATGGAGGTCGTGCTACGAGGCTGCCTACAGCTCTGTCTCTCCTCCCACTGATCATGACCTGTCAATCTAACACACGCCTGACAAATGTCACTCACTGTAATGGCTTCTGAGGTTACAAACGCAAGGCCTCTCATTTTGTCTCCGTGTGTACGTCAGCTGTGATGGGTGTTCATCACTAAACAGCTACAGTTTATATGTCTTACTACACTGCCTCCAGCATTTTGTCGTTGTAATGTTTGTGACATCAAGTGGACGAAGTTGAAATTGCACCTCCCCGCCGTTCCCAAAGTGCCTGTTTACTTCGTGACTTCACATGCACAAACAATTATTGCATTATTCAGAATCCTGTGAGCAATTATGAGCCTGCATGTTCAATTGTTACTTTAATATCTTTGTTTACACACTGCCTTGTTATTGGCTAATCAAAAGACAATAACTAGGGAGCCATGCTCACACCTCATCGGGTATTCAACAGGTGTGGCTCACAAACAAACAAACAACGGTCATGCAAACACTTCAAACACAAACTTTATGTACAGGCTTGTTTTGGGTGGAAATAAATTCTCTCATTCTGATTGGAACAAAATAACCAAGCTCATACACAACCATACAAAGGTAACAACCCGCTCTTTTGGGAAGACAAGGCACTGGCAAATGAGAAAGACGAAGTTCAGGCTCCAGTCGTCCTGGTGATGCATACAAATGGTTTATTGTATCATGCATTACATTGATAATAGTCACTCCACTGAGAGTATGCAAAATTACATTGTAGGCCACACAAAGGCAGTGGATGTGCTATCAGACCAGTCTCCTTGCTCAACCAGTTAACAGCTGACCTGCGAAATGTATTTCATGTGATGAAATTGGATAACCATTGCCAAAAATACAAGTTCAAAGGGACTCTGTTAGCCCTGTAGCCCTTTCATCTGTAAGCGTTCAAGACACATGATAAAGAATAATAGATTAGCCTTTGATAAAGACGGCCCAACTCAGTGAATACATATTCCATTGTATCATTCCAATGCAGGCTGCTTAATATAAGGCAGGGCGTACTAATACAACATGTGCGCCCAGGCATGTCTTTTAGAGTGTTTGCCCATTAATACTTTACAAATGTACTGGCTGAACTCACTCAGAGCGGAGCAATGCAAACTGGGATGGGAAGTTTACTTTTAAAATGCATCTATTTGTGTGTATGTGTGCGTAGGTTGTGCATGTGCATGCCTTCGTGTTTGTGCATGTGTGTCTGCGTGCATATGCATGTCTGTTTGTACATGTGTGCAATCCCCAATGTGCAGTGTTAGGTGTAAAAAAAGCATCACAAGCATTCCCGTGCCCTTGCTCCCAAATCATTACTATTTAAAGAGAATATAATGTGCCTTTACACACACACACACACACACACACACACACACACACACGCGCACACACACGCACTAGAAAATAAGTGGGGGGTGGACCCAGAGGCATTGATACCCTCAGGCATTGTAACTGTTCCACTCAGTGATCCCAGTGTACAGAAGCAGCAGGAGAGAAGCATCCATCTCTTTCTGGAATGATTTACTAACACACTGTATCTCTGTTGCTCTGGCTCACACATCCACGCCAGCATACCCAGGTATGCATGACGAGAAAACTGCAATTGAAAAAAAAATTGGCAGTAATTGATTTTTCATGGTGCACAGTTGTACACACACACACACACCGAAATGGGCAAAATCAAAAAATGACAAAAGCATGACATTAAAAAAGCAGGACATTATATAAACAACAGCAGGTTGATGTGTGATGAAAAACTAAACTAGATTTCCTTGCTCAATAACGGAACACATAGTGTGTCTGTCCCGGGAGTTCACCATCTCATACACCACAATAAATCCACTCATCCACCTTTTTATTAGGTTACTCTGGCCTCCCTCTGTGTGTTTGCTCCACCAAACACACAGCAGTGGTTAATGTCCTATTTTACTGGAATCCAGTGCAGCCATTATATTCTAGTCTATGTCACATACACACACACAGACACACACGCACACACACACACACACACACACAGAGAAGACATGCACAGTTTGAGGTGACATTTCAATACACACATAATCAAGCAGGGAACAATAACAAGCACACACATGCATATACATATCTGCACAAGTGTTTGAAGTGATAATTGAATACACACGAAAGCAAGCAGGAAGCAATAACACGTGAACACACACACACACACACACATATAAAAACTCACTACACTACACTACATTTCCCCTGTGGAGCATTCTAATAAATAGAGCTGATCCTTTTGACCTCTGCTTATTGGCTATTATCAATTCCGCCCGACAACTCAATTTTGTGCCTCCACGCACTGATGAAGTCTTCAAGGGACTTTCCCAAAGCGCCCTGCTACTTACGGCACACATCTTTCATTCACACTGCATCACGACTCGTTCTCATAGAAAAGAAAAAGAAACAAAAATGAAAACATGGCCGTCATGGTTAAGTGGGGATAAGCTCACACTAGTAATGGGACCCGCTGCTATTTAGTCCTCACTAGCATCAATAATGTAGCTCCATTTACACTATGGCTTTCTACAAAGGCTAGCTATTGAGATGGTTTTGTTTCTGTCCATCAGCACACCAGCACCCTAATAGGTGAGAGAAGTGTGTGTGTGTGTGTGTGTGTGTGTGTGTGTATGTGCATCTGTGTGTTTGTGTGTGTGTGTGTGTGTGTGTGTGTGTGTGTGTGTCTGTGTGTTTGTGTGTAACAGACAGTGCTACATAAGGTGGTCTGGGATCTTTTGTAACTGTGAGCTCAGAGGTTAGGCATGACTCATGAGGTAAGTGCTGCTGAGTGCTGGATTTGGATATGAGAGGTGCAGAGAGGTGGTGATACTCAGATATGAAGTCTAAATTAGAAATTAGTGGGATCTATTGGCCTAAGAGAAAGAGACTAGGACAGTCAAAAGGGAAGAATGACACTCAGGCAGGCACTAACCGAGTCTATCTGTCTGTTAGTCTCTCATGAGTGTCATTTCATCCCATCAGCATACTATGCAGAGTCTTTAAAGAGATGTGAAACAAAAACTAGGCATGAGGGCGATGTCTGTTCTCAGAGGTTGTGAAAGTTTTCCCAGTATCCTTATTTATCCCAACTTTCATTACAAAGGCAATCATCTTTGTTACGGTTGCCTGATCTTATCATTATCAAGGTATCGTTCCCATCTAGGAACTCATCAAAGAGGTTAAACAACAAATCTGCTTTTTTATTGAGTGAAAATTGTGCAGAAATGAACTAGCAGGTATGTTTTGTGACTGAGTCATTTGAATGGGGAAAGTACCCTCTACTGGCCACAGTCAGGAACAACCAGCACTACACAACACTGGATGAAGGTGGCGAGATATGGTGCTATATGAGTGTTTATGATTAGTGCATGGGGGAGATGGTTGGATAAGTGAGTGGATGCAGAATTAAAAGCCAGAAGTAACATAGAAATAAAGATATTGCACATAAATTTCATTATATCAAAATACAGAAAGTGGTCCACCAGGAAATTAGAGAAAAAGTGAAAATGCAAGGACATAATGATTAATCAGTGTTTTAAAAAAATAACACAGTTTCTTGAGTGCAAACCACTTTTCCATAACCTTTTGGTTTAGATCAATTAGAGGGTGCGCGCAGTTGTTTCATTTCATTCAGATCACAACAAGTAGACCAATGTGTTTTACCCTGTAATGTTGTAAAAGATTGTCCCAAAAATGGGCTATACTTACTGATATACTTACTGACAGCATTACTAAACACTCACTCTATATTAAGCTGGCTAGATAGCTCTCTAGTGAAAAATCCATTCCTTAACTTCATAGGATGATAGGAGATGATAGGTTCATATTTTCGTGGGAAATGAACAAACGGAAAAAAGACATGAGAGTGACGGCTAATCTCAGAAGTTCTATGCCTGTAAAAATATATCTCACGTCTATCACCATATTTCAAGTCCCCATATTTGTATGGGTTTATAAGACATTCAGGTCTGTGTGATTGGATTCAATTTTCACACCCTAGCTGACCTTAACAGTTTGTATAGCCTGTGTACCTGGGTGATTCACTGGCTCCACTCACGTATCAGACAACTATCTATTTCCCACTGGTAGGGGGTTAATACAGCATGATTGGATTGGATTGGCTGTGTGTGTGTGTGTGTGTGTGTGTGTGTGTGTGTGTGTGTGTGTGTGTGTGTGTGTGTGTGTGTGTGTGTGTGTGTGTGTTATCTCAGTGGAGAAGGAGTGTCAGTGGATGATGGGGGTCAGTGACATTGTATGTTTCTTGCTGGGCAGGAGCTCTCAGAGCAGACGGACAGATGGAACAAAGGTCCATGAAAATGACTCCTGGGTTTTCCCTCGCTATCATCACTACAGTCACAGCTCTGCTACACACACACATGCATGCACACATAAACATACACAAAGACAAATGCATGCATGCATGCACGCACACAGGTGCCAATACACACACAGTATATGGATAAACAATTGTTTATTTAAAAAATAGGATATCCCTCAAATAAAAATGTGAAATCTGTTCTGGCAAAACAAATGCTAGTAGGAAAATACTCTGTTGATTATTTGAAGTTTATTATTACTATAAGTAATAATAAGTAATAATAAGTTATTAATATAAGTTACTTATTTACCAAATACATTTTGCTTTTTTCTTGAATTATGGAATTGACATTAATGAATACAAGGTAACAATTCTTTCTATAATAGATATATAGTGTTTTGGAATCAAATCCAGATATGATTTGATTTATTTCACTTATTATTGAAAACCATTTATAGTGAAGTTATAGTTAACCTGTTATAGTGAAGGGGACCAGAAAATATTTTCTCTATTACAATCTGACATACGCTCGAGTAGCCTGTCTAGATGTGAAATGGAATGCAATCCCAAATAAAATCAGGCCTTTTAAACTAAATTTCCAGTCTTGGGACAGCTGTAGTATATTTGCCTCTCCTTTCATATGGCCAGAGGGTATAAAGCAGGCAAGGAGACACTCGTGACTGGTCTTTCATTACCTGCATCAGTGGCTTTAACTTTTCCTGTTACATGATCTCCTCGGGACAGGATGAATCGCAAACTACTGGACTAGCAAGGCAGAGATATACTGCCTTACTTTATCACAAGAGGAAACAATAAAACATATTATTTAACCCTTTTTTAAAGGTGCTATGTGTATCATTTTTAATCATCAATATATAGTTGTCAAATTAGTTGTGGTACCTTGATATAATTACCAAACAAATGACAAAAAAGGTTGAAATGTGAAGTCAGTCTGTTCAGGTGCAGGACATCAAAAACATGTAGATTAAAAATGAAAAAGAATGTCTGCAACATTGTTAGTCCCAAAGACAGCGATTGTTTTTTGCATTTACTGTTATTTCCAGTTTACTAGTTTAATTATGAGTGTTGAACAAATCAATCACTCTTTCATTCATAAACAAATACGGCCATGGTTGAGATGATTGGTAGCCTCTATTTCACACCAGTGGTCTTGTTAATGCTAGTATTTCTCAAAATTAAGACCACATTTCCCATTTCCTCTGCAATGGTCCTGTTGGTTTATGGCAATTATACAAATTATACTGTCTCCAAATGAATGTGCTAATTATTTGTTGATGTTAAAATGCTACATGGAGAACCTTTAACCGGGAAAGCTGATTAAGACCACATTCTCTCTTTTTTACAGTGAGTGCCCATGGGAGTAGTTGCAAAGGGAGGTGCCAAACACACACACACACACACACACACACACACACACACACACTTGGCAGCTGACCAGTATAACCACTGCAGGTGTGTACTGTGAGTCACTGAGCAGCTCCACTGGAGTGCCTTGTTCAAGAGTAGATGTCAAGCGAGGGATGAGCACTTCTCAGTCACAAGTACTATGCTAGTTTTACAAGACATATTGAGGTGACAATTTGCATCAGCTTTAGAATAAATCGCAAAAATCAAACATGATATATTGTGTTTTGCATAGTCTTCGCGTATTGCTTTACAAACATAATATGTCAAGATCACATTTTTACATAACATAATACATAGTGCATGCCAGCTTCCAATAGTTTTAAGAAATAGTGATGATTGTATGGATAAATTCACAACTGTAAATGATGCTCAGGGATGAAAATATATAAGGAGCCTTTTTACCTTCCACACAAGAGGGTCTGGCTCTGGTGGTGCCAGCGACCTGGCCAGGGGAAACAGGAACACTTGACGGTTTGAGAGCGCTCCTCAATCTTGTTCTTATTACAGCAGCGGTGGATGGCTACCACCTCACATGTCCCCTGCTTCACCTGGTAGGTGACTGAGAGAGGGAGAGAAAGAGAGAGAGAGAGAGAGAGAGAGAGAGAGAGAGAGATTATTTACTTGAAATTCATTCACTTTTGTGGGTGTTGTGGTGGGGTTTTGAAGCTTTTGTTGGTGCAAAGATATCCAATTAGTTTACAATCAAATCCATGTTCAGCTACCCTAAGGATCAAACACTAATTAAACAAAAAATGCTGAATTATTTGCTAGGAAAGCAGGATACTCTTAAATCATTGTGGGTTCTGGTCAGTGGCAAAACCATGAGAACGGTTTGTGTGTGTGTGTGTGTGTGTGTGTGTGTGTGTGTGTGTGTGTGGTGGTGTTACTGAAAGTCCTAATTTATATCAGAATAATTGCTTGTCACCTGATGCCTCAAACACACAAACAGCTTCTAATCTCCCTTCATTATCTTCACACTTCCCAAAGGACTTGGCTCTTAATTATAACATTCTCCTGACATTAACGGCACAGGAGGATACACTTAGCTTAATGTGGATTTAACCTAGAGGCAAAGGAGCCAAAACAGAAGTTAGCCACGGCTGTCAGCTGGTTTACTAGCGGCTATGTAGCTAGTACAATTTTCCATAGACACAAGGAGACCCACAGTTACACATAAACGTACACGTACACGTACACGTACACATACACATACACATACACATACACATGCACATACACATATATGTACTGTTACTGACAGTCAACTTCTGTACACCCCACACAAACAAACAGTTTATAATCTCTCCCTTGATGATCTTCACTCTTCCCAAGGGACTTGTATCTTGTTAATTATAACATTCTCCGGATGCTAAATGAATGAGTGTTCAACGACAATCTCTTCTTCTTACTGATGAAATTAACTTATACGGACACTGCTGTATATAGCTACAGTGCATATGTTAACAGCTTTAGATGTGTCACAGATGTGTTGGTGTATGCTCTGTATACAGGTTGTCTACATAGACAGTATGGGAGTGTAAGGAGGGTGCGAGGATATGAGTGAATGTGGGCGCAGGCTTAATGTTAATGCTAAGTAGTGTGTATTGCATAGTTTCCAGTGTATATATCAATCTTAATCTTATATTTTACTCATCAAACTAAGCTGATGAAACCTTTAGAATGAGGGTTTTTTATGAGCGCCTAAAGAAAAATGCGAAGCTCATAAATGTCGGGCAAAATGTTTAGTAAATCTAATCTTTGCTTATGGCTTCTGAAAGGATTCCAGCAGCCTTATGTTTGCTCTCAAAGCTTGTTGTGCGCTCATGTCTCCGACACCCTCTCCCAAGCAAAGCTAACCCTGCTGGCGACATTACTACCTAAGCCTCTTTACAGCCCAGGAAAAACCTTGGTTATACTGTACCGTAAGCCCAGATTTCATTTATGTACGTGACTTTGTTGAAACTCCAAAAGTTTTCATGCTCAGCTGAATGAGGTTTGCAGACAGACACAAATGTGTGCAAGTGTGCATGCCCACGCACAGACACCCAGTCACACACAAACACACACACACACACACACTCGGCAGAGGGTTCCATTTCTGCAGGCCATGGCCCCTCTCATCCTTTCTGATTTAAAGTTTGTTTGTTCTCTTCTCCAGAGAGCCCCATCAATGATCCCTGGCTCTCTCAGGGCACCCCTCCGCTATCATCCCTCCACTTTCATTTCCCTCACTCCTCTGTCTCAGGCTCTCCTGGGGCTGGAGCAGCTGCCGGATTACCCCGCAAATACACACACACACACACACACACACACACACACACACACACACACAAACTGACAAAATCTTGAATAGAATAGAATAGAATAGAATAGAATAGAGCTTTATTGTTCAAACGGTGCAGATTCTCTTTTGGACTCAACTCAATAAGAAAAGGGCCTTACATAACCTTTATAATAACAATAATTGAAGCACTGAGTAACAATGGACTGAAGTGAAAGTCTGATTACTTTGCTTGTGTTTTAATCAGACTTCATTATCATTCCTCTGTGTTCAAAATTAATTCCATTGTTAGAGCGGTGGTGTAAAAATGGTCACTCGACTGGCCCCATCTCAGAAACAGGCGGCTTGTTAGAGAGAGAGAGCGAGAAACAGCGGGTAGTTCAGGAGGAGGAGAGGCTGTGTCACAGGCAGGAGAGAGAACAAAGAGCAGCCTGCCTCCTTCTGGCATAATGAGGTCAGGGGGTTCACAGGTCTCCTCTCTGTGTACCGCACACAGCAGACCCGGGCCAAGGCTGTTTGTACGACCATGACTGTGTGTGTGAGCAGGGATGCAGTGGAAGCTAAACCCACCTTAACTCACTTTACCCACCTTTATTATGTGCAGAGTAGAATTTACCACCTTTTTAGGCCGTCATAAATCTTAATCAGGTAAATTCAAGGGGGAAAAAAGCATACATTAATGCTTAAATTATAATTATAATGTTTAAATGATTATAATTTTTTTGCCTCATGATGCACTAGAGATTATAATTTATCCACGTTTTTATTTGTTATTGGTGGTACATGAAAAGGTGGGTAAATTATGACCTCCAGGCAGTGATCATAATACGGCAACTCACAATCAATATAACAAAGAATCAATTATATTTCAGAAAATATATATTTTTCACCCTTAAAATACCCTATCCTCACATAACATCAGTTTAACACTGCTTACTATTATGTATGCTATGAATTTATGTCAGCCTAAATAAGAGGCAAATAAAAAACGTGGTAAAGTGAGTTTAGGGGGGGTTTACCCTCCACTACATGGCTGTGTGTGAGTCCAGATATAGTTCCAAGTGTGTGTGCAGGCGCGAGTGCTGATGCGAGTGTGTGTTAAAACCTCATTATTAACATGTGACATATTCCTTTTTAGATTCTTGATTCTTGTTGACCTGAACAAATATGCTATTTCAACTTTAATGACACATCCTAACTAAAAATGTGGATTTCTGTACATTTTCTATGTTTTCAACAAATCAAATCTTTTACAGCTTCAAGATACATGCAAGCCTCTGATCTATTCAGCACTTGAATCAAGAGCTAAGTCAATCAATTTGAGAGTGAGAAACCTCATTCCAATGGTGGGGTGGCAATGTTTCTACATGGGTAGCCATACTAAAATTATGGATTGGGACTGATGACAATTTTCGTCATTCCTATTTGTCCATTTTACTGATGGCATCATGACCTTCTCCATATCGGAATTTTTGCTTGACATTCTCTCCCATGCAGAGAGAATGTTTCATCATGCCAAACCATTGATAATGTGATGTAAAAAGGTCAAAATGCACGGCCATTAAAGGGAAAATGAACCATTTATCTCATTTTCTAAAAAATAATGCATGGATGTTTAATTATGTGTGGCTGTGAGTTCAGCTCTGCCTTTTTTGCCTTTTTGAGTGTGAACCCCTACATGAGTACAAATGTCAGTCTGCTGTTATTACATAGCTTCTTAAAGCTGAACAGACATGTAGCAAAGAAGCTTGGTACTATACTGTTAAAGATCCAAATAATCAATACTTAGCTTTTTGACTGTGTCAAACAGTTTCAGGTTCACTTCATTCACAGCTTTCTACAGCTGAAATCTATTAAATCGTTTGAAATGCTGGGGAGAAAATAAATAAAACATCAATAAAATTAGTGAACTTCTTATCTTCATAACAAACAATCTTGCAAGTGCATTATGATGTTATTTATTTTAGTGCATAATAATATATTATTAAATGGAGGTTGTCAACTGCAAAATTCGGATGTGTATTTGTGCATCTTTTACAACAAACTGTTAATAAACTATTTATGGTTGGTGCAATCAAATTGAAATCTTCTGGAAATTGCCTACGTCTTGTCTATCTAAAGGAGGTTTTAGATAGTGGAATACGGCTGACCAGTCAGCTCAGAGGAAAATTATTGCTTTTTACCTAACAATTTTCAAAAGATGCTCAGCATTCGATTGGCAGGTCTAATCTAAGTATGCATCATTGGC
The DNA here is from genome assembly GCA_034670405.1 of Hoplostethus atlanticus. Lineage (NCBI taxonomy): Eukaryota > Metazoa > Chordata > Actinopteri > Trachichthyiformes > Trachichthyidae > Hoplostethus > Hoplostethus atlanticus. Next base: position 213,975 of record JAXDDX010000153.1, on the reverse strand, counting down.
AGCAAATAATTATATTCAGTTGTAAAAAACATCTCTGAACATTTTTAGATAGGCAGAAAAAAGTTAGGTCAACATCCAGCAGTGGCCGAGGACAAGTCTGAGTCACAGCAGGCACAAGGCCGAGACAAATCCAAGACATCAGAGAAGTGGTCCCAAGACCAGACCAGAGTACTGTAGCTCTGATTGTGAGCCCTTTTATATTTCTAGATATACCAGCCCCTGTACAGAGCATGCCTCTCTCTCTCTCTCTCTAGGTGGCCCTTGATCTGCTTAAGAATTATGTGTTGAGCAGTCACCCTCCAGCTGTATGTACATACAGTGTATCTAATGTCTCAATGTTGCTTTCTGTTATGGCCATCTCACTGTAATACAGCCCAGCACAAGCTGAGATGAAAAGACTTCTCAAGCATGGCTAAATGCTTCTACTCCTGCGGCAGACAAAAAAGAGGGGGGGGGGGGGGGCAAGATGCCTTGAACTGATGGGTTAGCCATGCGATTGATGTATTCTGACAGACACAGGCGAGCAAGAGTATTGTGCAATTTATCAAAAAGCCGTGTCTTTCCCTGTCAATAACTGATGAGCATGTCCACTGCCGTGAAAGGCCAGACATTTAGCATCTCTGTCAGAGGCAGCAAAGTCAATGCAGTGAGAACTTACCGGGCTAGGTTACTGTCATAGTGTAGCAAGGCCTCTATGGGAACACGCAGGTCAATTTCAGGAGAATTGAAGATTTCAGCTAATGAGGATTTCAATGGGATGCAATTTAGGATAATAAGTACCAGTCAAAGAGAAAGATAAGAGATTAAGATGATCGGGGGCATGGTGCAAAATGGGAACACAGTATCAAATGTCTTTTCCATTGCCATTTCCTCTCCTGGACTGAACTACAAAACCAACTTAACTGTCTTCTCTCATTCCCCCTATTCGCTGAATCTCATGATACTGTTTCACTTTTCACCTCCAACCCTTCCTCACTTCTTTCTTTCATTTGCTAAGGGCTTAAAGGGGACAAATGCCCTTCTTAACCCTCGTCTCCATTCTTCCCCCCCCGGTCCTACACAGCACATCAATCACCCCGACATTATCTGTGTTTAAAAGGCCCACATCAGGCTCCACCCCCCAGCGTTATGCTAAGTAGCCTAACAGGTTGTTGGTACGGCTGACTACTCCTGCACGCCGGATCTCATTTATACGCAAATGTATCCCCAATAAAACCTACTCACTGAGACCCTGCCAGCACTGTTTTTCAAGGAGACAACTTACATGCAGTTGCACACATACACACACACACACACACACACACACACACGTACGGTGTATTTACAACAAAATGCCTGACATTTAAAGCAGGCTTGAAAGATAAAAATCTGCTTTTTTACAGCTATTAAACGATGGCAGATTGTATTCATAGAAATGATCCTAGTGCTTCTCAAACTTCACATGTGTAATTAACAAATACAATATGTCACCATAACCTTTGTATTTGTAATAATAAGGTGATTTGTGTTCGTGTGGTATACCTTTCCTTAAAAGAACTAGTGTATTTGGTTAAAGGTTACATGCAGAGGTGAGTTTGCAGTGACTTTATATCTTGATGTCCAGGCCTCATTGACTTTGATAAGCCTTAGAGTGAGGAGAAACTCTCCAGCTATGAAATTGCTATTCCCGATATAGGGCCTCAGTAATGAAAGGCAAGATGGGCCCCAAAATGTAAAAATACTCTTCTGAAAGTGGATTGTATGTCTTCTGTTTTGTTCCTGTCTTCTTAACAAGATGTATCCAGGACATGCTCTGCAGTTCAGATAGCTAGAATTGTTTGCTTTCTAGTATGCTTTTGGAACTCACTGCAGGGCTTAACTATCCTCAATTAAGTGCAAATGCAGCATCATTTCAACATAAATTGTCTTTCAGACTCACAGACTAACAGTCATCTAACAGCCTTTGTGTACAGGTGCAACATTTTATACAAACATGTGTCTTATGTGTGGGTGTGTTATTGAGACACCATTACTGTGAGGGAGAGCAAACATTGTGACTCATTTCATATCTTTTAACCCCATGTGAGCATTGGCAGCTGTTATTTTTTCCACATTTATTTAAACTGACAAGTGTCAGTCAAATCATTTCTACATGGTTAAATGACATTCAGTCTATTTTTTTCTTGTGGTGGGTTTCCGTGAAGGGACAGATTGCCTCTGAGAATGACATTGAGTAAATGAGCCTGATACATATATTTTTAAAAAGTTATAGCGGAGCATTTTTTGACCTCCAGAGCCTCCATGTGGCGGCAAATGGTACAACATTTGCCAACATGACTCAAAACAAATGCCTCATTGACCGGCCAAGAAAATAACAGTAACACTTAAGTACAAAAACAGAGAAAGACTTATCTAACATAACGCACAGCACAGCCAATTATTTTTCCCCCTCAAATCGCTGTGTGTGGGTGTGTCGTGGCTTTTCAGAGCCAACAAGTCCTAAACCACCAATTAGTGAAAATCCTCTAATGAAATGCACCAGTCGGTTTGGGAGCAAGTCATCTGGCGTTTTTCACAGCAAGAGTGAAATCAGAGGGGGGGGAGACCTGGGCTGACCTTCACAACAGGGCCTGCAATTAGTAGCGTCCCTGCCAGAAGCAGGCTGCCTCCTCTCCGTCAAAAGGAAACTAATACCATCACTCACTGTGGAGACTGGATGCTGGTGGCATTTCTGTGGCAAATAAAGGTCACCTTGCATCAGGAGGCAAAACGCAAGCAGCAAGAGGTAAGAAACTAAGAGATAATTAAGGAAATTGTCATAATTAAGTGCGAAAAAGAGGTGACTTGGGAAGGTGTCGACAACCAGACATGGCACAAGGGGCTGTGACTCAGCAAAACTGTCCCCGTAGCGAGCCCCAATGAAATATTAATAAGACTGTGTTGGTCACTTGACTTATGGAAATTAAAGATGGAGAATATATTTAGCTTGTGGGTCTCAATCAAGGTGGCGGTGGATATGGTTTTCTTAGGAATAACTTAAGTGGTGGTTTGGTTGATGTATACATGGGATACTTGGGATTATACATTATCAGACTAGCCTAGTGTATACAGACTCTCATACACGAGACCTATGCCCTATTTTACAGTAACCGTAAACCACTATGGATCAGGCTCCTTACTGGATGTCTGCAACCACTCTGAATAGATCAGATCACATCCACACTGAACTGTTTGTGTTGACAGCTTGTGACAGCTTAAGTGCCATTTGCTGTACGGGCCCTATCATTCAACAGAGGTGTGTTTGCATCCAAGCCCAAAACGAGGTCTTGTCTAGATTACAGTCTGTCATATTGAGGGACAGAGCAAATCGTCCCTGCCTGATCCCCCCTCCTCAGCGATTGGGCTAGCTCAGTTAATGACAGGCTCAGGGAACATGTGTTGTACCTCCACAGTGACAGTGTAATTAACCTCTCGTGGCGTTGGGGGGGTTTGGAGCTAGACCTTGTGTACCTGTCGGTCCCCGATGGTTACGGTTGCCGGCAGACACCGGGTCAACGCAGAGCATCACCACGGCGACGAAGAAGGCCACCTGCAAAGGCCATGCTGACCTCCCCCACAGCTTCATCCTGAGAGAGGGGGGTGAGGGGGATAGAGGATACAGAGGGGGAGCAAGGGAGCAGTAGAGGTGCAGTAGAGGAGTGAAGGAAAGCAGAGAGCATGACAAGAAGTTAGAAGGCCCCCCAAAAAAGAAAAGGAGACTTGTATGAGAATGGTACGGTCAAGAGACAATGGTGCTCTTCCAAGGAGCGTGCGAGGTGAGCGAGCAAAGGTCAGGACAAAGAAAATGACAAGCTCCAGACAAGAATGGACCAGAGGAAAACAGTCCTCAGGCCTGGGCTCATCTAACTCACCAGCAAGGCTACCAGAATTTCTTCATGCCTGTTAGCATTATGTTGACATGAATAATTCCTGTTTTCTTTTGATAGCGGGGACAAACAAATATGGAGAATTTGACAACTAACATCATCACAGGTTAACAAAAAGAGAAAAGAGAGATGTAATTTAAAAATATGTGGTGTAGCTGGAACTCCCAGCAGGAGTGTTTTCTCCTGGGGTTTTACAGTGGACCACGTCTCACCTGTCAGTCGTCTCTGTCTTCTCCGATCTCTCTTCCACTGAGCAGCTCCTCTATGGGCAGGAGGTAAGGTCCATGACTTCATTCACTCACACCTCCGCTCTCGTCCTCCTCCTCTACCTCCTGCTTCTCCTCTTCCTTGCCTCAAACAGAAGAAGCCCCTAGAGAAGGAGGTACAAAGACAATCGGTCAGAGAGGGCGTTCTGCCTTGAGGTTCTTCATTGGCCTCCAATGGCCTTGTACGAAGGTCTGCACACACGCGCACACACACGCACACACAACACACACACACACACACACACACACACGGGTAGAGATGTGAAGGCCGAGATTCTGTCAGATCCATTGTTTACAATGGGTTCACCTACCCCCAGGCTGAATGTGATCCCCACACTAGGCAGCATACCCCCCCCCCCCCCTCACACACACACACACACACACACACACACACACACACACTCAGCAAACATCATATTATACATACGCTATACAGGCTCAGACAAACGCTCCATCAGACTCTCTCTTTCATGTTGGACACAGTACACACTAAAATAGTATACATAATACAGTAAAACAGAAACTGATAAAAAATAAAATAAATGCGCGTAAGAAAAGCATGCAGAAGGCACTCGTAGCTAAAACACACTTTAGTAGCAAGCCAAATGATCAAACAAACCATATACACAAGTTGTCGCACACACACACACGCACGCACACACACATACAGTATATACACACAGGGTGTTTGCTAGGTAAATTCAAACAGTGTCAGAGGACAGCAGGAGACTCTCTCTAATTACAGCTGAGTGACAGCTTCTGATGCATCTGAGCTCACACACACACACACACAAGCACACACACCCAAAGTAAATTACCATCCCACCGTATGAGTGTGTCAACACCTCTCTTTACAAAGGGACTAACTCCGCTATCTAAATGAAAGACAACAGATTCACATTAATAACAAAATGCTCTGCCCTCCTTGAATCTTCATTATTCATCATGACTAGTTGATATTCAGCTCACTGCACTGATATGCTCACAAACTTCCTAGTAGTGTATCAGCGCCACCCGAGCCTATTACCCCTACCTAGCCATCAGTGTGATGCCACTGCCCCCTAGTGGGGAATGAAATCATAGCAATGATCACCGATCAGTGAGAAAACACGGACATAGAAAAGATTGAGGAGATAACGTCAGAAATATCCACAAAACTCTAGATATGAGACGACAAGAGGAGATATTCATATAGGAATGACACATGTCAGAGGGAGGGAAAAGGGAGAGACGGGATGATATATGTTATGGAGGGAAGAAGATGTGATGAGATGAAGTGATAATGAGAGGGTAGAAAATGAAAAGGGTACGGAAAAAGAAAAAGGATGATAGATTCAAGATTCAAGGAGTTCAAGGAGGGCCAGGAGGTAGGAAATAGTCTGAGCATCATATATTGGGCTGTATGTTGAGTTTCTTTTAGGAGGGACTACACACACACACACACACACACACACACACACTGCAAGAAGAGAGGAAGTCTTGCTTACTGGAAGATACTGAGTGCCTCCTAAGTGTGTGCTTCTGCAGAGGATATTCTGTATGTGAAATGCAAATGCAAAAAAAACAGTGTCAGAGGCTCTGGAGTGTGGAGTGGTGTGCCTACATGAGTGTGTGTGGTTATGTGTGTTTATGAATTTGTGTTTGTGTGTTTATTTATTTGCGCATGTGTGTGTGTGTGGGAGCAAGAGATAGAGAGAGAGAGAGAGAGAGAGAGAGAGTGTGTGTGGTGTGTGTGTGGTGTGTGTGAAGTGTGTATGTGTGCAGTGCATTCCTGTACAATATGTGAAAGTATGTGTTGTGCGTGTGCTGTGTGTGTGGAGTGATTAGACATGCTGCATGGCACCACAGTAGCCCATTTTCTATTCTCTTTCTAAAGGCTGGGCCATGGAGTGCATTTTTATCAGCTTTGTTCTCTGATACGCTCATTAAAAGAGCACAATGTGCCTGCGTGTGTGTGTGTGTGTGTGTGTGTGTGTGTGTGTGTGTGTGTGTGTGTGTGTGTGTGTGTGTGTGTGTGGTCTTCAGATGCAGAATGAGGGACAAAGAGTCTCGTCACCCTGCTGGGTCTCTCTCTCTCACACACAGTAAAATCAGACATAAGGGCATTAATATGTTTAATATGTTTGACTTATATTAGCGTAGGATCATTTTTCATTTGTAAAGTAATATTTTCATACAAAACATCTCGTTTATGAAAGACACCCTGTTTCTGGGGCAACGAGTCAAAGGGAGCAGAGGTGTGTGTGGAGCTCAGCTGGTCATCTCGGCTGTAAGGAGTTGTTGGATTTGGCAGCAGTAAGGACACACACACACACACACACACACACACACACACACACACACACACACACACACACACACACACACACACACACACACACACACACACACACACACACACACACACACACACACACACACACAAACAGCGCACAGCCAAGCTCAAGATTATGAGAGAACATCAACTCTCACCCTCTCCAAAATTATCCCTCCTCTTCCTATATCATCCCCTCTACCTCCTCTCCATTTCTCTCTCTCTCTCTCTCTCTCTCTCTCTCTCAGTCCTTCTATCTTTATCTCTCCCCGTCTCTGTCTCTCTCTCTCTCTCCCTCCATCTCTCTGGACTGAAGGGGAGATTGAACTGATTTGTGTCGTCTCTTGCAGTAATCACACAGGAGTGACACGGGGGGCTCATTGACATGCAGTGAGACAATCCCACCTCGGTTGCAAATATATCTGTGTGCCCTGCATCCAAACGCCATCATCTGACAGCGCTCTCAGAGCACACATATATGCAATCACAAACACAAACAGACACACATGCATGTGCAAAAGTATACATGCATTCACACACAGGAACACACTTCAATGTCAAATACACAGAGAAAACATAATATGGCACGTGAAAAAACAGTGTAACAGTTTTTGCATGATGGGGGTGAATCTGCTGTGCATCAGTAACCTGCGATCAAAGAGATGAAATCCATGTGTCAGGACAGAACAGGAAGCTCTTGCTCAAGAGGACTGAGCCCCTGCGCCGGAGAGATATTGCATCATTGCTTGATAAGCGCAGGGTAGTTTTAACACCGTGTCACCTATTTAGCATGTGGCAGTGTTCGTCTCTGGCATTATCTTTCGTACTCACAACTCTCAGTCGATGCTTAAATAGATAGATTAGATGTGTTATCTCACAGTGAATTAAGTGCATTTCCCAAAGTGCTGTTCTTCACTCCAGTCAACTTCATAAAAATAACAGCAATGGGATCTGTATCGATAAAAAATTTCTATCAAATTGTTAGATCGTAGGTAGTCTAGACTTCAAATTGTACATGTTTTCTTTCGGTTTCTCTCTCACACACACTAACATCTCTCATTCTTTCTGTATGTGCATTAGAGTTATAACCAATATATCAGTTTGCTGATATATGGAGCTGATAATGGCTTTTTGTTAAATATCAGATATCAGCCATGTCATGTCGTCCACCACTGAAATGATGGACGTTCCTCCCTGACAACGGCGACATTAAAACTGTCTGTAAAACCTGCAATGACATTTTATTTGCACTGCACATTTTATTTATTCACTTAATTCTTCTATAATGTTTTATTGGATTTTTTTTTTTAATTCATAAAGGCAGTAATCCCAGAGAGAATAAGTGGGGTAGATCACCTTACCATAAACTGCTACAAATAAGCTGATAACCATAAAAGAATTGCATTAGTACGGGTTTCAGAGGAGAACATTAGTGTCACATGATGGTCAAAATGCAGTTTTAGAGGCTTTTCTATCTAAGAGTAAAATTCTGGGGGAAACACTGAATACTGATACTAATTTCTTGCCATGAAAAGGGTCAAATTTAAACATACTGAATATCACAAAAAAAAAAAAATCCAAAAAAGCCTATTGGCCGACCTAGCATGCATGTATGCATGTGGGTGAGCAAATGTGAATGTGCATGTTCATGCATGCATTATACATGCATGTGTAAAAGAGAAAAAGAGCGAGACCTCGGACCACACATGAATCCTGCCCCTATCGCAGTATGCTGATTTTCTGTGCCCAGACACAAACCAAGCAGACAAAAGCCGTATCAGTGTGAAACAAAGTGCATCTCCCTAAGGCGGAAAGATATTGAAAATGAAACGGGAGAAGGCACAAAGCCCAGTGGAATCTTATGAGAAGCGTTTCACATTTCTGCCGATGTGTACAGTATTAACATTCAGTTAGGGTGTGTAATGTTCTGGTTCTATGTATTTGTCTGGCTCCAACTCCAAACCATTATAGCATGCTGCTCTGTGCCATTTCCTCTGGGTCGCTGGGCAGATAGAGAGTGCGGGTGGGTGCCTACACACACACACACACACTCACACACACAAACCTAAATGAATACACCAGTGTTTATTCAGAAGCCAGTGCTCCTTACATTTTTCTATCTCCTCTTGTCTCTCTCTGTTGCTCTCTGCAGTACCCATGCCTCGGTACATCTGTCTGTGCGTGTCCTTCTTTCTTTGTCTCTCTCTTCCTCTCTCTCCTCTCTTTATCAGTGTGCAGATGAGTATCTCTGGTCCCTCCTCTCCCACTGTTTTCTGTTTGCTTCAAACAAACTCAATATCTCCCCTCTGCTACTTCTAATCATATCCGACCAATTTTGCTTCTTCGTCTTATAAATGAACACATCGCTGTGCGTGTTTGTTTACTGTGTGTGTGTGTGTGTGTGTTTGTTGTGTGTGTAACTGTGTCAGCGTGTACGTGGGAGTTCTTCCGACTGTGGTATTATTAGGCACAGGCGGTAAAGTAAAAAAACTTTCCTGGACATATTGGATGTGAGTCAGACACATGTACACACACACACATACACAGCTGCAGAGTTTAAACCACAGTTCTATAACCGTGGGCAGAGTTCATAAGCCATCAAAGAGGCACACAGTACCATCCCACCTGTTTACGCCTATCCCTGTATCCAACCCCCCACCTCCACTGTGGTGTTTCCTCCCTTACACCCACAGGCAATTAAGTTGAGAATCCTCCGTTTGGTGAAATGGCCAAGGAGGGGAACAAGAGGAGAGAGTGTTGTGAGTGAAAGTCTGAATTCAGGACCATTACCTGGCTGGGGTATTGACTGCAGAGTTCAGAGAATGGCCTTGGCACTAAGGTACCATTACAGCTCAATTGATCGGCCTGCACTTAAGTCCAAATCCCACCCTGTTGCACAAGCCATCGTCTCAGGATCCGGTGTCCACTAGACGTGTGTGTGCGCGCGCGTGTGTGTGTATGTGTGTGTGTGTGTGTGTGTGTGTGTGTGTGTGTGTGCGCGCGCGTGTGTGTGTGTGTATGCGTGTATGTGTGTGTGTGTGTGTGTGTGTGTGTGTGTATGTGTGTGTGTGTGTGTGTGTGCGCGCAAGTACCCAGCAAGTGCATGTATATCTGAGTCTTAATTCTTTAGGGTTCTCCATAGCCGTTGTTTGTCTCTCTCCCTCCCTCCCTCCATCCCTCCCTCCCTTCCTCTCTCTCCTCTTCCCCTTCCCCCTTTTCCTTGAAAAGCAGACATGAGTCCCATCGCATGTTTCATGTGTCCAAGCAGGCGACCAGCCGCTCCACGGAGTCTGGGCCCTCCTCTTCTGCCGATATACATACAAACACATAAGCACACACACACACACACGCACACACACTGTAAATGCACACTTGCACACATACAGTAAGTACATATATGTAAACCCACATACAAAACAGACATAAGCGCCTATACATGCACACACATGCACATATACTTACACAGATACACACAAACACACACTAACAATAAGTCTGCTCTCGCCAAGGCTACATGGACACAAGCCCATAATCCTAACTCAAAAAATGAGTGGAGAGTTTGTTTGACAGTCTGTTTTACAGCACAGTGTTGCTGAGTGTACCTGTCACATCCACACATTGCGAGGGAGTCTTATTAAAACCTCTTGTACCAACCTCTGCTACTAAAGCAGAGAGGGGGCGGCGGATGTTGGCTGCGCCTTGTTTTATGGAGGGGCAGGCACAGATGCTAACAGGCTAATAAACATTAGCTCGCTAACACAACAAGTCCGTGGCCCCGGCCCAGCCCCTGGTTGCCTCTTTATGAGTGCGTCGTTTTAAACCTGGACAGCCAGCATGGCCCGACATAGATCAGAGCAACCCTCCTCAGAGCCCCAGACAGACAGAGGCAGGGCCTGGGCCATAAATCCGGCGCACTCTAATAAAGCAATAAAAGGCCATTAAAAGTCAGTGTCCCTCAGCACTAGAAGATGGATGGCAAGGTAGAAAGTCAGCGAGTCACTTTTAGACGGGTGTACACACCTAGATACGTTTCTGAAGGTTTTTTTTCCTCTTGCCGCTCTAGACAGACTAGGTAACTGCTGTTACTCCTCTTTTATTCTTGCTGGCTGCAGCTGGCTTTCGAGCTAAACAGTAAACACTTTGATTTAGAATGGTGAAGCGCAATCTTTATGTACTGCTCTGCTCACTCACTGAGCTCTCTGTCTCCACTACTGATCTGCCTTCCTTCCTGTTAAGTCTACAGCAATGTTTTCCCCTGCAATATTTTGTATAGCAACCCTTGTGCACAGCACTCACACACACACACACACCTACACACACATTTTGTTTCAACCCTCACAAACACAAATGTGAATATGGTTTAACTGGTTTAACTCTTTTTTTGCCAATACCCAGTACCAATGTCAGCAACTCTGGCAGTTCAAAAGTGCCTCCTAATTGGATACTTGTAATTGTTTTGTGTGAGCAATAAGGCCCCAAGTTGAATTTTCATTATCGATATATATTGCTTGCAGGGAGGACAATTTCCCTACAATGGGAAGCCACCCCTGCTTCCATTCATTCTTCTTTCTTTCCATCCTCCTTGCTTCCCTATGCACATCTTTCCTTTTCCCTCATTCTCATATTGTCTCTCAGTCTTTCTTCCTCTCCCCTGCTCCCTCTGTCATCAATTTTATCTTCACAACCCGCAGAAGTGAAGAATCAACAGGAGAAGTTATGAGGAAAATGGTGAACAAAGGCAGGGCAGGAGGGAGAAAGAAAGAAGAACCCAGGCTGTAATGAAACCGTACAGTGTGCTTCTACACTCATTCACTGATCCCCGTTCCTGTCTGGACAACTTGGAGAAAGAATGAGAAAAAGAAAGAGAGAGACAGGCAAGTAACGACTGAAAAGGCAGTGTATTGCCAAATCTGATTGGACCCTGCCTCCATGTTTGTTGGTATCGAATGGCGGCCCAGAGCCAAACAAAGCCAGGCTGAGGCCCTGACAGCGAGCCGCCCAGGAGCAGCGGCCATTCATTGTGCTTTGTGTCCAAATTATGATTAATGGAAAATAAACAACCTTGATGTGGAGCCTGCTTTGATTTTCTATGAGCCTCGGCCTCTCTGTAGTTGCAGCTAATCCCTGGTCCTTAGCCCAGAGAAAATGCACTGGAGAACTGCTCATTGACTTCTGAAGCCCACCTCTAGCCCATGTACTGCGCTCACAGACTAGCACCCAGTCGATGGGCACACACATGGTGCAAAGCTCACACGTCTGCTCCTACATCCTCCCTCTCTGTCTCTCCCCTCTTTTCCTATCTCTCTCTACACACACACATATATGCACAGACACCAGCACTCACATATGCAGACAAACCAACATCTTGATTATATCAGTCCCCTCTGCCGCTAATGACCAGCTTGGTGCCGGCGAGGGCGTAATTATATTAATTATCAAACGTGCCACGCCTGTCAATTGACTAGTCAAGGAGAGAGAGAGAGAGAGAGAGAGAGAGAGAGAGAGAGAGAAGAGAGAGAGAGAGAGAGAGAGAGGGAGGGAAAGGAAGAAAAGTATAGAGGAAAGAGTTTGAAAGAGTGGTCAGGGTGAGAAATGGGAGGGGAGCAGAAAGAGGAAATGAGAGAGAGGGGTCAGGAAAATAGAGTGTGAGAGAGAAAGAGAGAGACAAAGACAGAGAGAGCAGAGAGAGAGAGAGAGAGAGTGAAGAGGCCTGATCAATTGTTCATTTTACAAAGTCACTGAGACGTGTCAGCAGTGTCAATAAGTGAATTAATTTGTCTGTGGGTCTCCAGTGCATGACATCGTATTGCTCTGCTCCCCCGAGACAAGGAGGGCCTTTAACCCTCTCTCACGCACACAAACACGTACGCACACATACAAACACATAGCAGCAACATACAAGGAAAAAACAACGATATAACCATTGAAGGATGTGCTCGTACACATTTGTTTTCACACATAAATGCACATTCACATCAACACAGACACACACACACATATGCAGGCATGCAATTCACCATCAATTCAATCAAGAATAATGTGAAGCTGCTTAATGAAAAAGTTCATATATCCATTTCCATTTAAGAAAAAAAAATTCCGATCCAATTCCTGGGTGAATTGAATTGAACATGAATTGACCCCAAGCGTGACACACACACACACACACACACACACACACACACACACACATACACACACGGAATAATGTTTCATCCTCATCCAGGCAGCCCTCCCGAGGGGAGGCTATTGTCCATGGGTGCTGTGAGTGACATCAGTCAGTTGTCAAGAGGGACCCCAGACCACTGGCTGCCTACTGTTTTCATTACAAAGACATCATCTCCAACACACACACATGCAGACACACATGATTGTACACATACATACACACACACACACACAGGCACACACTCCTCTGACAGATTTTACTTCAGTCCTGGCAACACACACAAAGACCCACACACCTCTGTGTCTCAGGCTTTCTTCGTCACACATATTCAGTCCATTCCTTCCTATAAACGAACGCACACATTCGGTCTGGCTTACTCTCGCCATCGCTTCCTCTTTCCCCGCTCTGTCTTTCTCTCTCTCTCTTCCCTCATGCCTCCACCACTTCCCCTTTCAAGCTCTGCATCCCATAGGGTTAAACCCTGTACCCCCCTCATGGGGCGTTGTGTTCTTTGAGGGCTGCTGCGATGACCTCCCCAGGCTCTGCCACTACCACATCGGTTCCTTGCCTGGTCGCACAATGGACCCACGCTGCAGCCCATACTGGGAGGTTTTCATAATCCTACAAAAACACATACGCACACACTGTCTCTCACGATTACTGGCACATCTGCCAACTGCCAGAGGCAAGCGAACAGGGACGCTCTGTCTCTTGCTGAAACACACACACACACATACACACGCACACACACACACACACACACACACAAACAAACACACACACACACCAGTGGAAACAGCAGATTGCATCCAAGGTGATAGATAGAGCACCATGGGAAGGAACTGTGCCTGTTCAATTACAATCATTACTATCACTTAGGGAGATTTGTCATGGTCAAAGTGAGTTGGATCTATGGAGAAAATCACCTTGAGACCAGTCAAGTGGTGTTATTTTGAGTTTCAGCAAAAGTAGAGTTACAACATCCTCACAATTCTCTTACAATTGAAAATGACTGAAATTGAAGCTGAAATTGATTACTCAAAAATTCCCAACAGCTGTTCGAAAAAAATAAAAAATAATAATATGTCAGTAGTACGTGACTGAATCTTTAAAAGCACTTGACACATAAAGAACAATCATCCGCTAGCCAGGAAACTGTCAACTAGTTTCTAGCCGTGAAATGTCGCCGCTGTGCCTTTCACCATCTTCTCTGGGCTGGATGGGGTGGGGTGGGGGACAGTGTGAGCTGTCACTCAAAGCAGGACCTGTTAGATGGAATTAGAGAGCGTCTGGATGGTCTGACAGAGCCACACAGGAGACGAAGGCCCTGCCTGACACTGACAGACTGACAGATAGAAAAAGGGGAGAATGGAGGATGAGGAACACAACAGGACTGTGCACATATGAAGAGTTTGATTCCAAAATGAGATGCGCACCATTTGAACAAATTGACACCTACTCTTGCAAAATGATGCTTACATGAAAGTAAAGCATATTATTGGTTGCTATTAAAGTTATGAGTCAACCTCAAGACCTCTTTGTACAAGATAGTTATGTTCTTAAGAAGAGAATCATCTGTGTTTTTTAAATATAAACTCATGAATTACAGGTCATATTTTTCCCCAAAATTGATGTATACAGTGATGTAGTGGTAAATAAAAACGTGGGTAAAACATGACCTCCAGTTGGTGATTATCAGACGTCAAAAAACTACCTATATAAACAAATCATTTTTGTTTTTTCCTCGTAAGACTATATCTTTATATAACTTCAGTAGGGCAGTAATGGATTATGTGTAGCATTATGACAATTTGATTACAAAAATATGGTACCTGTAATCCATAATTCATTAAATTACAAATACCTCTGGAATACAAAGACAATTAAATGTTGGATTAGAAAGGCATTTAGATTGTGAGACTATCAACACAATCAAAATAATGGTCAATAAAGGTTGTAAATGATGGTAAATTACAGTCTGTAAATTGTATAATGCATATTTTGTGTTTTTTCTACACAGAACAAAAAAGCAAAACTGAAAGTAATCAGATTAGGTTAGTGAGCGTGAGTATTCCAGTGTGTGTGTGTGTGTGTGTGTGTGTGTGTGTGTGTGAGTGTGTGTGTGTGATTACAATTCTAAACAAGTATTCAGTAATGTGTTATGAATAACATTTTTAATGCAACCTTCCCATCCCCACATACATTTAGACTGATGGACAGAACACTTCTCAGGCCTTACGCAATTTTTATTTATCTGTCTATCCACCATCACATGCTGCTTTTCCATTCTGTCATCCGTGCAGCTTCCTGGGGCCACACAATTACACACAACGGGGGAGAGTATAGGTGTGTGTCTTAGTGTGTGTATTAGAGAATGAGTCAGTTAGCCTGAGAGAAAGAGATGGAGAGAGGATGAGTGAAGGTGGGGGTTTTTTTCCCCAGTGGTATTTTTTAAATTACTCATTCCCCAGAGTTAGAGTGCTTTGATTCATGACGGCAGCAGCTCACTGGATCTAATCGAAGCCACCACACATAGATAACAAGGTATCGCATGTTACCAGTGCAATCTGGCCCGTCAGCGCTCTCTGAACTTTACCCTTTGTACCACAGGGGTCATGACACCTACCCACTTGTGGTTTTGTGGTTGCAACAAGATACAAATGCATGGGCACAAGCATACAGGGCCGTGCTTGCACACACTCTCTCGTACATCATCTGGTATCGCTCTTTCTTCTGTTTGATTCATGGATCTCCTTTTCTACCCCAAAGCGAGACACCAATCCCAGGGGAGGTTTCCACTGAACCTGCCTTCCTAAGAACCTGGCTTCTAAGGATCCTGAGATGGTTGAGTGAAGGGGTTATTGTCCAGTTCATCTGCTTGATGGCTATTCTTGTTCTCTGGTTCAGTACACCTAGAAGAGGGGAGGATGAAAAGCTATCCAGAGCAATGTCATGTACAGATAAGAGACCTTTCTCCACTTTAAAGAGTGTTTCTCCTTTCCTCTCCTCTCCTCTCCAATTGGGAAGCATCCACTCATCACAGTCAATCTGCTAATGCCAGTGTGTGCAGAGGTGATCTCCAATCTGTCATGCTGCTGCCTCCCCAGTGCTACATGCCTGATTCCTGTTTATTCATCTAGCATATCACCCAGAACTGGCCTTTTTCTGTCTCTCACACTCTATCTACCTCTCTCTCTCTCTCGCTCTCTCGCTCTCTCTCTCTATCTCTCTCACACACGCACACAAACACATCCTCTCACAAGTGTCTTTTTTCTCTCTTGCACATACACATCCAATCTCACACACGCACAGTCTCTTTCTGCCTTGCACATACACACACAATCTCTCTCCATCGCCTCATCTCTCAGAAATATTTTTCTGTTTCTCCAGCTCATTTCTCACACCTTCCTTGCTCTCTCTTTCCCTCTCTGCCATCCGTCGCCTCGCTGCTCAGCTGTGTCCTCATGCACAATCACAAATGCACACAATCCATTCCCCCTCATTCCCAACCAGTCATCCTGAACAGCCCTCTGTGGTGTAAGTAGATAGGAGTCTGTTGTAACATGTAGAGGCGTAGGGCCCTCTGAGGATACTGGCTGTCCCACCGCTGGGACTATAGGGGAGAGAGGAAGGGTCTGGATGAGAGTGAGCCTGGGTGAAGAATAATTGCAGTGTGTGTGTGTGTGTGTGTGTGAGAGAGAGAGAGAGAGAGAGAAGTGCAATGGGAGGATTGGTATGAGGCGATGAAAATTGAACTACAGAGGGTGACAGAGACAGAGGAGAAGCCATCAGCTCCACACAAGAAGGCAGTACAGCCAGGCATCTGCCGTCATTCAAAATGAGGTTCAAACACAATGACATAAAGATGCTGGGCCTAAGAATAAGATGGTGTGAGTGCGCGTGTGTGTGTCGGGAGTGCTGGGTGACAAGAGGGCAGGTTGGAGAGAGTAATCTCCCCAGGATTAAGAGTGCTGCTGTTGTGTTAATGTGACTGTCAATGAGAATTAAGTCCCTGGACCGATCCTCTCTCTCGCCACCAGCCACCCCCCCACCCCCCCACCCCCTGGCTCCTGTCCGCCCTGTCACACTAATGACAACGCTTTCTGTGGAGTGCCACTGCCGCACGCTAAAACAATGGGGAAATAATTACAATCTCTCAATACAGTACAAATTGCAGAGCCGAGGAGCGGGCCAGCGAAAGATATAGGGAGAGAGAGAGGAGGGAAAGGGAGGGAGGGGTGGAGACAAGGATGACTAACAATTACAACACGATATGGGTTGGGTCTCATTACTGCGTCCATTAACATGCACCAAGTCATTTACCTCTCGGGGGGTGTGTGTGTGTGTATGTGTGTGCGTGCGTGTGTGTGTTTGTGCGTGTGTGTGTGCGTACGAGAGACAGCGAGAGAGAGAGACAGAGAGAGAGTGTGTCTGTGCGTGTCTGTGCGTGTGTGCCCAATAGAGTGTGCCCATTAGGTTCTGCAACACACCTCCCTGCCTCCGTGCGCAATCTGCGCGGAGAACCCGGCGGCACCTCATTTCTCTCCCATACCCCCTGAGCTCTGCGCTCTCTTCTCTATCCCCAGCCGATCAGAATCCATGCAAAGCGATTATGGAGCCCGTGAAAAGAGCCCGGTCAGCGGATAAGCTTCGCAGATCACTCAATAGGTGTTAAGCAGCGCCGAGCTCCAAAACGATCGCTTATTTAACCTCGCAGTAGTGAACACTGCATCACTCTCACCTCAATCTTCTCCGACCTCACCAACAGCACGCACTACGGTCAGTGGAATTGACGCCGTTTAAATTGGCTTATCATGTGTTTCATTTTACGCATGACAATCACGCACCGGGAGGAAGCAGAGTCACTTGGAGATCAGGGAGATTTCGGAGGAAATCCTGCTGTTCTTTTAAGAAATCGTCCCTCAGCAAATTTGTCTGCTGCGCTCTGAGCCAAGAACATCAAAGTTGTTTTCAGCTCACCAGTCATTTAGTCAGTCAGTGTGCCAGTCACTACCCCTTCTCCCTGCTGCCCATGGAAAATATTCCACATCTCTACAGCCAAAGTCTGCCTCTGACCCTATCCTCGTTTCATTAGTCTACATTGACCGTGCACCATGAAAAGACCCCGGAATTACAACAGGAATCTATACTAATTAATGCTCTGAATTACAATGAAAAACACCACCTTACCCAAATCTATAAACTCGATGGCATGATCACTGGGAATTGTAAAGCATCCGGGGGAGAAAGAGCGTTTAGGCTGTTTGCCACTTTCTGCTTCAACTCCACTGATTCCGTTTTTCAGACTATACGGGGCAATCCTTCAAGCCTCCGGTCCAGCTCCCGGAGCCCGGTCACACGCACACACACACAGAGGCAGGCGGCGGGGGTGAGGAGGGCTACTGCCAAGCCGGGGTACCACCCCTCCGAAGCCGGGTGAGAAACCTGAGATTGTATGATAGCAACGGGGTCCTGTCTTTCGTGATCTCACCGGGTCCCATCTCAAAAACACAGACAGAAGAAAAAGTCATCAAAAGTGCGTAAATCCCAAGAAGAGACACCAGACTAATGTTTTGGTGATCTCCGTCGGACCGGCTGTCAGACAGATGCGTTACAGTCGCTGGAGAGATGCTGATGAGAGTGATGGTATAGTGATGGAGGAGTGATAGTTGCGCTCCCGTCGCTCCTCCCGAGCAGGGATCGATTGGACATGAGAAATGCGATGCGAGCCCGTCTTCCCCATTCAGAACACGTGCAGCAGCGCCCGCCCCGTTCACCGTCTCCCAAGTACCCCAACCCCCCCACCAACTGATGTCATATAGTTTATAAGTAGCCATGAGAGATCGGGGGAAAGGGGTGCTGTAATGACGGTAACAACCCAGGTCCAAGGAGAGATGGAATAAACATGACAGCAATTCTTGCACTGTAAAGAGGTCCACCTTGACAAGTCATTCAATCTCATACTCAGTCTTAAAATCTTATTTTTCTTAAAACATAATTCCACTTATGTCCAATGCAGTTTAAATCGTTTCATGAATTTTCTGGGCATAAGTCAGTGTCTTGAAACGAGGCAGAATAGACTCCACTAACAGACTCCACTGGTATCAAGAAAATTACACTGGATTCAAAACAATCTTGAAACGCTGATTTGCTTTGGAAACTATTGAAATTAAAGCACTACATTTGGGTTTTTTCACTTTTTAAAGAAAAATAAGATACTTAGATGTGTGTGATGGATATTTTGCGGTGAAAGCGATTTAGTGGAGGGTAAACCGACTGGCATAGCGTGTATCCACCTTTTCAGGCTTAGGCGTGAATCTTAATTACATACATACATCGTATACACCATAGTACGTTGTATAAAATGATGGAAGTAACACGAAACAAGTATAAGTGATTTTAGTTTATATCGGTGGTTGTTGGCTTTATGATGATCCCGGACTGGAGGTCAGTTTACCCATGTTTTTATTCACCAATACATCAGCGGGATTGTAGCGTGTTTATGTGTCTCTGTGTGTGTGCGTGCGTGTGTGTGCGTGTGTGTATGTGTGTGTGTGTGTGTGTGTGTACGACTCTCCCTGCTCTTGACTGATTGACAGGTGCTCGACTGTGGACGAGTCGATGATCCTGCGCATCATATAATAGTCCGCCTCGCTTCCACCCTTCGATCATGTTACAAATGATGTCTAGATATCAATACTTGATTCTGTGCCCGGCTATAAGCGCGGAGGTGTAAATCTAAACCCCCCACCGACATGTTAAACAGAATTTAATCACCGCCGCCTCTCCGTTACGCACCAGGAGATAGCCTATCAATTATTCCGTCCCTAGAATATTCTAGTGAGCTGATGGCGATTGATTGCTTTGCGCTGTATTTGCAGTCGTTAAGACTTAGAGGAGGTCGATGTCTGCTAACGACCCAAGGTGAAGAGGATCCGACACATTCAGATGTCTTCCCCTTGTCAGCGCTACTGGGCCATGCTGGGCCTGTGACTTCAGCCTCTCTGAGCTGGCCATGGATGATCACAGGGCTTTCATGTGTCTCTGCTCGGGGAAAAAAAGTTACTGGAGTTTTTTTTTGTTGACAGCAGTTTAAACAGACAAACTTGAGCTTGTCTAGACAAAAGCTACGTGTCTCTTGAAATGCCTCTTGAAATGCAGGAGGTAGCCTATGCAGCCAATCGCTCCAGGCGCTGTTGCAATATGGATCAAACTACCTCTGCCGCAGACATTTATCTAATGAAACAGTTAACAAAAGCAACCCCGTCAGGCCCCGTCCTCAACTCCTTATGACCAGCGACCAGGGCAGGCAGTGCGGTTTGTGACCTACACTGAGAGGCCATGTTTGCCTTTCTAAGGTTTCAACACTTTATTCACTATTTATTTTGAGGGGAGACGTGGTTGACATTTTCCTACCCCGTGCATGTATAAGTGTGAGAAACTATGTTGCTTTGAACTGATAAAGTTGCAACGGGGCTAGGCATGGATCCTTTCAGAATTGACTGGTCTGACTTTGAACTGGGAACAGATCAGATATTGATGTGGCTTTTCCATGACCGAGGTCCAATAAGGGCCTGGCAGAATTCCCACATTTTTAAGCGTTTCAAACAGTTCCACTGATTTCAGGACTATGGACAGGGCCAGACGAGTGTCCTATATATATCGTCAGGACCTTGGACAGCTCCAGATGGTCAAGCCACTGTGGCTTTGCTTTGGCTCGTTTAAGCTTGATTGTTTTTAAAGGTAACAAAATAATAATAAATTAATTGAAGTTGATCGAAGTTTTGAAAAAACAACACAAAAAAACAAAACAAAACATAAATGTCATACAATAGAAAGTTGGGAAAGGTTGGTATCATGTCTACACCGGCCAAGTGTTTGTGTCTCAACTTCTGAAACTCACAATGTGGATCGGAGGCCTTTTATCTTAAAGTGAGGCGGCTAATAGATGCAATAGCCCATGCTGTTGCCCATAGCACTTATCTATCCTCCGCAAACGGGCCAGATAGTATCAGAGGAAACCAAATCATGAGAAGTAAACACTTTGCTGGACACTTAAGTGTGAGGTTGAACGATGTGAAATTCAATTTACTCCCTTTAATGCTCAACGTAGGCAACAAATTGATATTTTCAGCTGTTACAACAGAACCATCAATTCTCCTAATATGTTTCAAGCTAAGTTTCCATTTTACCTCCCAATTTTAAGCCTAAATGGTAAGTTAAGGGTTGCAGAATCGTCCTCACATATTGCTGAAGGGGTAAGAATGGAGTCTGAAGGCCTCTTGGCATCTCATGTATCAGAGGCCGGGGTTATAGGATCCCCTCTGGGACTGTTCCTCTCATAATCGCTGCCCCAGGGAGAAAAACATGAGGGAAATATCTGGTCATAACTTGAGGAATATTTCTTCCCCCTCAATCGATACCCCCTGCATTTATCTCCCTGAAAGAGAATGTTTTCCTGGTGTGGGGAACGCCTGGAAAAGTGGCCAAGGTAAGATGAGCGCACTGTAATTGATTCGTCTGTGTTCAGTGGTGAGAAATATTTGTCTTTTGAGATAAATTAGATTAGGCTAATGGTCACGATGCAAAACACAAAGGGAAACGGTTGAGAGATTAGTTTTAGACTATAATGAAATAAGTAAATCAAATCTACACCAGTCTGGGACAAGCAAAATATACAATAAGGCACCGATAGCTAAGTGAATAATGGACCAGAAACTTCAGAAAACAATAGCAAACAGAGCTGCTCCAGTGCAAATATCAGACAGATCAAAACATTCCCATCACCATTCGGACAAAGCAACAAAAAAAAAGAAGCCCCACTTAACAACTATTTACCTTGCATAGGCAGCAGTGGGGCCAAGACACTTGAAAGCCCAGCTCCTAAGAACTTGGATGCGGCGTAATAACTTGACTCACTGGCTCAGACGTGCTCTAATGACTTTACGCACAGCTCACATCCTGGTGATTAAGCTATAGGTTTTGCTTGGAAGGAGCTCTCCTGTGCTGGCGCATCTCCAGCCCATTTCTTCAGCTCATAAGGCCCACATTAAGGGCGACGGAGATAGGTAATCCAACATTTCTAGGGTAAAACACACTATTACTTATAGCACGACAAAATAAGGCCACCCAAGCAGACATGTTAAGGAACTCAGGGTGGTACAGCACAGAAAGACCCAAAAAACGCTGTCATAAGCAGTAATGTGTGGGCCTGTTTGTTAATGAGAGGTGTGTGTGTGTGTGTGTGTGAGAGAGAGAGAGAGAGAGAGAGAGAGAGAGAGAGAGAGAGAGAGAGAGAGAGAGAGAGAGAGAGAGATGCCTGCGCAGTACACCAAAACTCTCACCAAACACACCTACTAATTACACAGCACATACACGCTGCGCCCTGGCGGCCAGTGGACCAAGCAGGGTTATTTGACGGTACTGCACCCCCCGTCACATCGACTACACAAACAGGGAGATCGTTTTAGTATGTATGACTATGTAGCTTCCAATACCCAGGTGTGGGGTGTATGTGTTTCTCACAGATGCAGTGCTGCCAAGCTGCTATACTATCCTCGCTTCGCCTCGGCTGTTCAATTTGGTTACAACTTACGTAAAGAGACTAGTGCGCTGAAATAAAAACAGGGCTTGGTCCATCGATTTAGAGCCGCCATGAAGGTTAATGAGAACAGACATCTTGGTTTCTCTGCTTTTGATCTCCCTGCATAGAGATTCTTCATTTCTTTACGAGGTCACTGGCAGTAACCCGAGCAGGGCCATAAATAGTGTCCATCCCAGACAGGCCCGGTGTCTGTCAATACTCAGAAAGTTCAGCCACAACATCCGCAAAGAGCAGGCAGGGCCACGACTGCTGACACGAAACTTGGGGTATTGGAGCAAACACACTATAGGCGAGATAATGTCATCCCATGACCCAATGGACGTATTTGAGCATAGTAATTCATATTGAATGTCACTGGAGCATGCCTGCCTCATAGAAGATCGTACAGCGCTCGCTTGTCTGATTTCGCCTCATGTGTGGTGTTGCACTGCCATCCAGTGGCCATGACCATGCGTCACTGTAACTCAGAGCTGGTTTTTGAGGTCACACAGATTTATTACGGTGACAGTAAAAGCTGAACTTGTGCCCTTTTACGGAGAGCCCTTTCCCTCCTCAGACCTGAACTCACTAAAATAATGAAACCCACAGCAAAGAGCTGTCTGGCATCAGCAAGAACTGGCGAGGCAGAGGCTCCAGTTTTTCCTCTCCAAGGTCACACTTCAAAAGATGATTGATTAAAATTAAGATGAATCAAATCCCTGATGTCTAATATGGCAAAACGAAACACGAAGACTTGCTTCAGCCCTTTTTGGAATTATTTATTTCAAAATATTCCATCGCTTTTGAATATGAAATTACCCACAAGTCTGACCAAAAATCTCTGACTCAGTTCAACTTTGTTCCATTGATAAATAAAACATCAAGCAGAGAAGAGGCCAGGAAACAAGAAAATGGTCTTCTGATCTCTCAAAATACTCCTGTGCGTTGCATCAGAATTTGTGGAATTTGTGTTCAGATCAATTTACAGTGTAAAAAGCACAGGCATTCAAAAAGGCTTTTGAAACGAGTTGGTAAACAGTTGGTAGCAGCACCTTTACCATTACTCACAAAGTCTATAGCGACATGGCATTTCCTTTGCGAAAGAGGAAATTCCAGCAAAACCTGCAGTACTGAGAACAAAGAATTTTTAGAAAAAAACAATGTGTTTCGGCACGTGGCCTTCGTCAGGGTTTGTAAAATAAGCCATCTAAAAGCCATTCAAATCAACCGAAAGAATAAGAGGCAATGGATATAACAACCAGTAGATTATTAACACAGATTCATCGAGCCACACAGAAGCAGAATTTGTTGTCTACAACATACAGCATCTTAGCGAAAGTTTCTTTAGTCACCCATCAGGCAGTGTGACCAAACTGCAATGAAACCATAATCAAGGCCAATAGGCTTTTCACACTTGAATATGTTAGCCCAGGGTTAACTTTAACCCTGGGTTATAATAGCCCTGGGTTAATTTATCTCACGTTTCACACTAGTTTTCTTTAACCCTGGGCTAACAATTGACCCCGGGTATTCAGTGTTCAGGATTTCACACTGTAAGCTTGTAGACCCCGGGTTAACGTTTAATGCTAATGTTTAACTCGCTGTTACATTCTAACCCCACAACGTTTCACACTATTGTTCTTTGCACCGCGTTTCGGGGATAGCACTGCAAAATCGGTGCTAACCCTGCTTCGTAGCAGGGTTTGTTAACCCAGGGTTAAAAGCGGTGTTAACCCTCTTTCAAAAATGCAAGTGTGAAACGCTGCTTAGCCTGGGGTTAAATGCGTCCTTAACCCAGGGTTAAAAAAGACGTTAGCCCGGGGTTAAGTGTAGTGTGAAAAGCATACAAAACGTACCACAACAGGTTGTTTTTACCAATAAATCTTTGTTCACTTGCACTCTGCAAGTGTTGCTGGAATTTTCTCTTTCCTAAAGTTATCTGCCCATTCCTCGTTAATGGCTTAAGTTGCGTCAAAATACTTTTTCAACCATAACATTTCCTTTCGATTGGTGAGGTCCTTTGGAGTAGACATTCTTTTCTTAATGAAATATCAGTATGTTTCATCACTGACAAACCAATAGCATTTCAACAAGACATACATTCAGGCATTGACTGTAAGGAGTTTAAAAGTGCAAAAGAACCCCATGTGAACTGTGGATGAAGACACAACAGTAAAAGAAGCCTGTCAGATCTTTTTGATTTGAAGCTAACAAAAGCAACACCATTGTCACTATGTATTGTGGAACATGAGATCTTACCATGGAGTGTTGAATTTCACAAACAAATAGTTGATAATGAATGAGGACAAACACACACACACACACACACACATACATGCATGCACACACAAACATGCATACACATAGTAACTCTAACACTGACCCATTAAAAAAATGTCTGTCCCTTAGCATTAGGAGTGTTTTACTTACCTTCTATCGCTTCTTGTTTTAGAGTTAGAAGTGTCTGTGACGGTATAACATTAAATTCATAAATATATGTGCCCATGAACTGCACCTGAACTCTAGGGTGGCAACTAAATGTAGAAGTATATAAGTACTGCAAATCATAGGAGACTGGTGCAGGCTGGATGTGCTCAGAAACCCCGGTGTGATTGTCAACAGCTCTGAAGAGGCTGGCATCAAGGTGACACTGATCAAATGTGACAAGATGTCGCATGTGAAGAGACGCCAAAACAGCTGCTCATTAGCTAACTTTGTTGGCGTGGAATGAAGTAGACGCAGCGGAGGTAATGAAGAAACATAGGATGCATCTCATTGCTCTCCAGATGCTTCGCCTACACGCACCTCGTCCTTTAACTGATCTGACACTAATGGAACCGGTGGATGCTGTTCAAACCCGAGGCGTCCGCCATACTGCTTTCACTCATCCTGGCCTATCAAAACAGCGTTGAGAAAGGGGCAGCAGACAAGGGGAGACAGATACTCGGTCAGACTACAGAGATAGCTGTGGAAACATTTAAAATGAATAAAACCCAAGCATCTCATCACTTCAGTGTCCAAATGTCCTTTGATCACGGCAAATGCCACATTCGTGTTTGTAGATGGCTGTCTTTCAGTCGTGTGTTGAGCATCTAGAGCTCGTCATGGAGGGGTCGGGGCTGCCACTTGGGATGGTGTGTGACGTAGTCGGCTGCCTCCAGCACCAGGCGAATTAACTCCTCTACCTCAAAGGAGTAGTTGGTAAACTTTGGATGGTTCCCAAGGGTAGGGTGGTGACCCTGAGAAAAAGGGAGAGAGGAATGCTAATAAACTGGCACACATAAACCCTGAAGCATGTGAGAAACAAAATCTAGTAACGTAGGTGTGTCAGTGTGTGTGTGTGTGTGTGTGTGTGTGTGTAGTTATGTTGCCAGCCTGTCCGCTCAGTTTTTGATCATTGTTATATCAAGTTAGAGCGAAAACATGAGTGAGTTATGAAGTCGGTATGTGCTTGAGTGCATACTTGTGTGACTGTAATTGTGTGTGCATGTAAGTGTATGTGTGTGCGTGTTTGTGAGATAAGTAAGATGAAGTGAGAAAGCTAATGGCTGGTATGGGAGTTTCCCCTACTTTGTCCTGTGGGAGCACTTTGTCCATTTTCTGCCAAGTCACGTATCGGATGCCCCGCAGCCGAGCCAAATCTCGATAGCAGCTCTCATCCTGACAATTATATCTGGGAGGGACAGATGCAGACACTTTATATCTCTCTCTTTTTTTCATTGGTCTGCCTCACTTTCTCTCCTTGCGTCATCTCTATTTCTCCCTCTCTTTCTCTCTCTCTCGCTCTGTGCACACATCACGTTTCTCTCTGTCACTCACGCAGATGGACGTGTAGAAATACAGATGTGCACCACCCACACAAACATATGCGCTCTCGCTCTCGCTCTCTCTCTCTCTCTCTCTCTCTCTCTCTCTCGCTCTCTCTCTCTCTCACACACACACTCCAATCACCTCACACAGGGTAGCCAGGTGTGATGAATGCCTAGTTAATTACTCAGTATTTCACAGTCATATGCCAAATGGTCGAATGGTGCTGGGGCACAGCATGCTGCCAAGCCCATCTCTCTCTCAATCTTTTACACAAACACACAGACTGTTAAAAAGGCCCAGATATTAAGTAGCGACTCAATGAGAGACTGCCATATCATCTTAGGAGCAAAACTTTATAGGAGTTTTTCTGTAATTCATACAGTGTGGACTTTACTTGTGGTCATGTGCACATCAAAGACATACAACCACATGTCTACAAATCTAATCTATGGGGATGAGTGCCCTGTGCTTTGCTGTGCATTTCATTAATGTAATTAAAGTGCAGTAAATAGATCCTGGGGTCCAGCAGATGTGTTCTAACAGACACACCGGAGCAAATGTCCTTACAGTCCAACTGATTTCTTCTCCTACAGTCTTTACAGTCCAACTGATTACCTCTACTTCACAGACACACACACGTGCAGTACACAGAGGGAGACAGGAAGTGTCACTCACAGCTCAAAGATGACGGCCCAGTCAGGGAGGAAGAGGAGGTGTGTAAGGCCCGCCCCATGTATCCCTATGAAGATGTCAGAGTTGTGGGTTATCATCAACTGCTCCAAGAACGGAACATCCCTAAAGATAGATAGAGAGTCATACATCAATCAATTGTGTAAACACTAAGACTAGTCGATTCTGTTACAAAACACAAACAGCATATACCTTGTTCTTGGGTACTGTAATATCCATGACCTATCACTGCACTGCTCCTGTCAGAATGTGGCAAGCGCTCTATAACTCACTTGTATTTGTAGTCCACCACATTGACCTCCAGTAAAGGCACGGTCTTGAGGGCATTTACCAGCTGTAAGAACAACAGTGAGATGTGTTCCCTGATCAATGAGAGAGCAAACAAATATGGGCACCCGCCATATAAATCACAGGCCTTTTTTACTCCTGCTGCTTATAGCAAATACGATTTTAAATAGGCACTTAAGAGAGGCGGCCAGTAAATCAATGGTAAGAAGGAGGGGTGGGGTTGGTGAGTAAAGAGAGGAGGGAAAGAAAAGCACAAAATAAAAAAAGTGGGAATCCCATGGCTAAGGGGGTCCAAGAGAGAAAGAGACAGAAAGAAAGAAAGACAGAAAGCAGGGAGGGCAGTGCTGGACTCACCTCCACTTGGTTTAATATCCTTCTGTATTCTGTGCTGCGTGCCAGCAGGGTGACACGAACACGCCCCTCCTGAAAACAGCAATGCACCCAATAATCAATCAGCCAAGGACAGAGAAGATAGGCGGCTAGGAAAACATGCTGCTCATTCACAACTACAACTACTCTACAACGCTTCTATATATATCTGTTATGTACTGCACTGGAGAATATTGTATAAGTATAATTGGACTATAACGGGGTCTGGAAAATGTTGAATGAAAAAACACGATGCAGGAAAGTTTTCTATTTTGATATGCCTTTAGTGGAATTTCTACAGTTTGAACAAACACCACACAATGTGTACTCTTCTACTGCCACCTTGTGTCCGAAGGAATTCCTAAACCTTTTTGAGGCTTGACAGTGTGTACTAAAAATTGGTGTGGCATATGGGAGTAAACAATAAGGATCATAACCTCACTATGCAAAGATCAAAGTAATGACAATGACAACAATAACCTGTGCAAGCTGCTGTAAACAATAAACCAGCGAAAATACAATACCTTGCTACAAGTAGCAAACATAATATATTCAGCACAGACCTAATTTCCCCTCTTGTACAAAAAAAAACAAGTATTGAAGAGACACCATTCTGTGACTCAAACCAGAGCAAATTATGAAGGGAGGGAGATAGTGAGATGAACAGGGCACAATGGAGTAGAGGAGCAGTGTGAGTGTCTGGCTGTGCCATTAATCTGGGGATGAAAGGAGGAGCTGGGGAGAGGGTCAGGGCCAAGAAGACCTCTCATTCAGCCACCAGCCTGCTATCGCTAGCAGCCCCACGTCTTGCTGAAAAGCCTCTTAGCATATTTCCAGAGAAGGCCATGAATACCCAATGAGTTGATCCAAAGGAAGAAGTTATCGGGCTTCGCTGGTTGTAAAGATACAGTCAAGCACTTCAAATCCGGGGTCATAAAACACCTGTGCCAAGTGTGTTGGAGAGTTATAGACCTAGGAGAGGTGAAGGGAGGCAGGGGCATGACTGTGAGAGACATTCCTGGACAGACGGTTGTAACTCTCAGCGTACTGCTCCCTGGTGGCTAAGTGATTGGGCTTTGTTCATCGTCATGGCTGGGGGTTTATGCATTTATGGCTCCTCATGTGCTGTGTTCCATAGGTTACCGTCATGATTATCTGGCAACAACGCCCCCAAAAAAGTCTACTTATGGTTGTGGGCCCGGGTTCGATTCCCGGTCAGGGAACTACATTTATGTCTCCACATGCATACCGGGTTGCATACACTGCAGTCACAGTACCAAGGCCCAACAATGATAACGCTGCAGCCAGGGTTTCCAGGACCTTTTGTCAAATTTAACCAATCATTCTGCCGAGGGTAGAGAAAAAGGTACCTGTTTGAGAGCCGGATTCAGTCATATTCCACAGTTATATGGCCATTTCTTTCACAATAAACTGCTGATTTCCTACATGTGCAGCTCCCTGATGGTCTAGTGGTTAGGATTCGGCGCTCTCACCGCCGCGGCCCCGGTTCGATTCCCGGTCAGGGAACTACATTTATGTCTCCAGATGCATACCGGGTTGCATACACTGCAGTCACAGTTACCTGGCACCTAGGCCCAACAATGATAACGCTGCAGCCAGGGTTTCCAGGACGTTTTGTCAAATTTAACCAATCATTCTGCCGAGGGTAGAGAAAAAGGTACCTGTTTGAGAGCAGGATTCAGTCATATTCCACAGTTATATGGCCATTTCTTTCGCAATAAACTGCTGATTTCCTACATGTGCAGCTCCCCTGATGGTCTAGTGGTTAGGATTCGGCGCTCTCACCACCGCGGCCCGGGTTCGATTCCCGGTCAGAGAATTACATTTATGTCTCCACATGCATACCGGGTTGCATACACTGCAGTCACAGTTACCTGGCACCAAGGCCCAACAATGATAACGCTGCAGCCAGGGTTTCCAGGACCTTTTCTCAAATTTAACCAATCATTCTGCCGAGGGTAGAGAAAAAGGTACCTGTTTGAGAGCAGGATTCAGTCATAGTCCACAGTTATATGGCCATTTCTTTCGCGATAAACTGCTGATTTCCTACATGTGCAGCTCCCTGATGGTCTAGTGGTTAGGATTCGGCGCTCTCACCGCCACGGCCCGGGTTCGATTCCCGGTCAGGGAACTACATTTATGTCTCCACATGCATACCGGGTTGCATACACTGCAGTCACAGTTACCTGGCACCAAGGCCCAACAATGATAACGCTGCAGCCAGGGTTTCCAGGACCTTTTGTCAAATTTAACCAATCATTCTGCCGAGGGTAGAGAAAAAGGTACCTGTTTGAGAGCAGGATTCAGTCATAGTCCACAGTTATATGGCCATTTCTTTCGCGATAAACTGCTGATTTCCTACATGTGCAGCTCCCTGATGGTCTAGTGGTTAGGATTCGGCGCTCTCACCGCCGCGGCCCGGGTTCGATTCCCGGTCAGGGAACTACATTTATGTCTCCACATGCATACCGGGTTGCATACACTGCAGTCACAGTTACCTGGCACCAAGGCCCAACAATGATAACGCTGCAGCCAGGGTTTCCAGGACCTTTTGTCAAATTTAACCAATCATTCTGCCGAGGGTAGAGAAAAAGGTACCTGTTTGAGAGCAGGATTCAGTCATAGTCCACAGTTATATGGCCATTTCTTTCGCGATAAACTGCTGATTTCCTACATGTGCAGCTCCCTGATGGTCTAGTGGTTAGGATTCGGCGCTCTCACCGCCGCGGCCCGGGTTCGATTCCCGGTCAGGGAACTACATTTATGTCTCCACATGCATACCGGGTTGCATACACTGCAGTCACAGTTACCTGGCACCAAGGCCCAACAATGATAACGCTGCAGCCAGGGTTTCCAGGACCTTTTGTCAAATTTAACCAATCATTCTGCCGAGGGTAGAGAAAAAGGTACCTGTTTGAGAGCAGGATTCAGTCATAGTCCACAGTTATATGGCCATTTCTTTCGCGATAAACTGCTGATTTCCTACATGTGCAGCTCCCTGATGGTCTAGTGGTTAGGATTCGGCGCTCTCACCGCCGCGGCCCGGGTTCGATTCCCGGTCAGGGAACTACATTTATGTCTCCACATGCATACCGGGTTGCATACACTGCAGTCACAGTTACCTGGCACCAAGGCCCAACAATGATAACGCTGCAGCCAGGGTTTCCAGGACCTTTTGTCAAATTTAACCAATCATTCTGCCGAGGGTAGAGAAAAAGGTACCTGTTTGAGAGCAGGATTCAGTCATAGTCCACAGTTATATGGCCATTTCTTTCGCGATAAACTGCTGATTTCCTACATATGCAGCTCCCTGATGGTCTAGTGGTTAGGATTCGGCGCTCTCACCGCCGCGGCCCGGGTTCGATTCCCGGTCAGGGAACTACATTTATGTCTCCACATGCATACCGGGTTGCATACACTGCAGTCACAGTTACCTGGCACCAAGGCCCAACAATGATAACGCTGCAGCCAGGGTTTCCAGGACCTTTTGTCAAATTTAACCAATCATTCTGCCGAGGGTAGAGAAAAAGGTACCTGTTTGAGAGCAGGATTCAGTCATAGTCCACAGTTATATGGCCATTTCTTTCGCGATAAACTGCTGATTTCCTACATGTGCAGCTCCCTGATGGTCTAGTGGTTAGGATTCGGCGCTCTCACCGCCGCGGCCCGGGTTCGATTCCCGGTCAGGGAACTACATTTATGTCTCCACATGCATACCGGGTTGCATACACTGCAGTCACAGTTACCTGGCACCAAGGCCCAACAATGATAACGCTGCAGCCAGGGTTTCCAGGACCTTTTGTCAAATTTAACCAATCATTCTGCCGAGGGTAGAGAAAAAGGTACCTGTTTGAGAGCAGGATTCAGTCATAGTCCACAGTTATATGGCCATTTCTTTCGCGATAAACTGCTGATTTCCTACATGTGCAGCTCCCTGATGGTCTAGTGGTTAGGATTCGGCGCTCTCACCGCCGCGGCCCGGGTTCGATTCCCGGTCAGGGAACTACATTTATGTCTCCACATGCATACCGGGTTGCATACACTGCAGTCACAGTTACCTGGCACCAAGGCCCAACAATGATAACGCTGCAGCCAGGGTTTCCAGGACCTTTTGTCAAATTTAACCAATCATTCTGCCGAGGGTAGAGAAAAAGGTACCTGTTTGAGAGCAGGATTCAGTCATAGTCCACAGTTATATGGCCATTTCTTTCGCGATAAACTGCTGATTTCCTACATGTGCAGCTCCCTGATGGTCTAGTGGTTAGGATTCGGCGCTCTCACCGCCGCGGCCCGGGTTCGATTCCCGGTCAGGGAACTACATTTATGTCTCCACATGCATACCGGGTTGCATACACTGCAGTCACAGTTACCTGGCACCAAGGCCCAACAATGATAACGCTGCAGCCAGGGTTTCCAGGACCTTTTGTCAAATTTAACCAATCATTCTGCCGAGGGTAGAGAAAAAGGTACCTGTTTGAGAGCAGGATTCAGTCATAGTCCACAGTTATATGGCCATTTCTTTCGCGATAAACTGCTGATTTCCTACATGTGCAGCTCCCTGATGGTCTAGTGGTTAGGATTCGGCGCTCTCACCGCCGCGGCCCGGGTTCGATTCCCGGTCAGGGAACTACATTTATGTCTCCACATGCATACCGGGTTGCATACACTGCAGTCACAGTTACCTGGCACCAAGGCCCAACAATGATAACGCTGCAGCCAGGGTTTCCAGGACCTTTTGTCAAATTTAACCAATCATTCTGCCGAGGGTAGAGAAAAAGGTACCTGTTTGAGAGCAGGATTCAGTCATAGTCCACAGTTATATGGCCATTTCTTTCGCGATAAACTGCTGATTTCCTACATATGCAGCTCCCTGATGGTCTAGTGGTTAGGATTCGGCGCTCTCACCGCCGCGGCCCGGGTTCGATTCCCGGTCAGGGAACTACATTTATGTCTCCACATGCATACCGGGTTGCATACACTGCAGTCACAGTTACCTGGCACCAAGGCCCAACAATGATAACGCTGCAGCCAGGGTTTCCAGGACCTTTTGTCAAATTTAACCAATCATTCTGCCGAGGGTAGAGAAAAAGGTACCTGTTTGAGAGCAGGATTCAGTCATAGTCCACAGTTATATGGCCATTTCTTTCGCGATAAACTGCTGATTTCCTACATATGCAGCTCCCTGATGGTCTAGTGGTTAGGATTCGGCGCTCTCACCGCCGCGGCCCGGGTTCGATTCCCGGTCAGGGAACTACATTTATGTCTCCACATGCATACCGGGTTGCATACACTGCAGTCACAGTTACCTGGCACCAAGGCCCAACAATGATAACGCTGCAGCCAGGGTTTCCAGGACCTTTTGTCAAATTTAACCAATCATTCTGCCGAGGGTAGAGAAAAAGGTACCTGTTTGAGAGCAGGATTCAGTCATAGTCCACAGTTATATGGCCATTTCTTTCGCGATAAACTGCTGATTTCCTACATGTGCAGCTCCCTGATGGTCTAGTGGTTAGGATTCGGCGCTCTCACCGCCGCGGCCCGGGTTCGATTCCCGGTCAGGGAACTACATTTATGTCTCCACATGCATACCGGGTTGCATACACTGCAGTCACAGTTACCTGGCACCAAGGCCCAACAATGATAACGCTGCAGCCAGGGTTTCCAGGACCTTTTGTCAAATTTAACCAATCATTCTGCCGAGGGTAGAGAAAAAGGTACCTGTTTGAGAGCAGGATTCAGTCATAGTCCACAGTTATATGGCCATTTCTTTCGCGATAAACTGCTGATTTCCTACATATGCAGCTCCCTGGTGGTCTAGTGGTTAGGATTCGGCGCTCTCACCGCCGCGGCCCGGGTTCGATTCCCGGTCAGGGAACTACATTTATGTCTCCACATGCATACCGGGTTGCATACACTGCAGTCACAGTTACCTGGCACCAAGGCCCAACAATGATAACGCTGCAGCCAGGGTTTCCAGGACCTTTTGTCAAATTTAACCAATCATTCTGCCGAGGGTAGAGAAAAAGGTACCTGTTTGAGAGCAGGATTCAGTCATAGTCCACAGTTATATGGCCATTTCTTTCGCGATAAACTGCTGATTTCCTACATGTGCAGCTCCCTGATGGTCTAGTGGTTAGGATTCGGCGCTCTCACCGCCGCGGCCCGGGTTCGATTCCCGGTCAGGGAACTACATTTATGTCTCCACATGCATACCGGGTTGCATACACTGCAGTCACAGTTACCTGGCACCAAGGCCCAACAATGATAACGCTGCAGCCAGGGTTTCCAGGACCTTTTGTCAAATTTAACCAATCATTCTGCCGAGGGTAGAGAAAAAGGTACCTGTTTGAGAGCAGGATTCAGTCATAGTCCACAGTTATATGGCCATTTCTTTCGCGATAAACTGCTGATTTCCTACATGTGCAGCTCCCTGATGGTCTAGTGGTTAGGATTCGGCGCTCTCACCGCCGCGGCCCGGGTTCGATTCCCGGTCAGGGAACTACATTTATGTCTCCACATGCATACCGGGTTGCATACACTGCAGTCACAGTTACCTGGCACCAAGGCCCAACAATGATAACGCTGCAGCCAGGGTTTCCAGGACCTTTTGTCAAATTTAACCAATCATTCTGCCGAGGGTAGAGAAAAAGGTACCTGTTTGAGAGCAGGATTCAGTCATAGTCCACAGTTATATGGCCATTTCTTTCGCGATAAACTGCTGATTTCCTACATATGCAGCTCCCTGATGGTCTAGTGGTTAGGATTCGGCGCTCTCACCGCCGCGGCCCGGGTTCGATTCCCGGTCAGGGAACTACATTTATGTCTCCACATGCATACCGGGTTGCATACACTGCAGTCACAGTTACCTGGCACCAAGGCCCAACAATGATAACGCTGCAGCCAGGGTTTCCAGGACCTTTTGTCAAATTTAACCAATCATTCTGCCGAGGGTAGAGAAAAAGGTACCTGTTTGAGAGCAGGATTCAGTCATAGTCCACAGTTATATGGCCATTTCTTTCGCGATAAACTGCTGATTTCCTACATGTGCAGCTCCCTGATGGTCTAGTGGTTAGGATTCGGCGCTCTCACCGCCGCGGCCCGGGTTCGATTCCCGGTCAGGGAACTACATTTATGTCTCCACATGCATACCGGGTTGCATACACTGCAGTCACAGTTACCTGGCACCAAGGCCCAACAATGATAACGCTGCAGCCAGGGTTTCCAGGACCTTTTGTCAAATTTAACCAATCATTCTGCCGAGGGTAGAGAAAAAGGTACCTGTTTGAGAGCAGGATTCAGTCATAGTCCACAGTTATATGGCCATTTCTTTCGCGATAAACTGCTGATTTCCTACATATGCATCTCCCTGATGGTCTAGTGGTTAGGATTCGGCGCTCTCACCGCCGCGGCCCGGGTTCGATTCCCGGTCAGGGAACTACATTTATGTCTCCACATGCATACCGGGTTGCATACACTGCAGTCACAGTACCAAGGCCCAACAATGATAACGCTGCAGCCAGGGTTTCCAGGACCTTTTGTCAAATTTAACCAATCATTCTGCCGAGGGTAGAGAAAAAGGTACCTGTTTGAGAGCAGGATTCAGTCATAGTCCACAGTTATATGGCCATTTCTTTCGCGATAAACTGCTGATTTCCTACATATGCAGCTCCCTGATGGTCTAGTGGTTAGGATTCGGCGCTCTCACCGCCGCGGCCCGGGTTCGATTCCCGGTCAGGGAACTACATTTATGTCTCCACATGCATACCGGGTTGCATACACTGCAGTCACAGTTACCTGGCACCAAGGCCCAACAATGATAACGCTGCAGCCAGGGTTTCCAGGACCTTTTGTCAAATTTAACCAATCATTCTGCCGAGGGTAGAGAAAAAGGTACCTGTTTGAGAGCAGGATTCAGTCATAGTCCACAGTTATATGGCCATTTCTTTCACGATAAACTGCTGATTTCCTACATGTGCAGCTCCCTGATGGTCTAGTGGTTAGGATTCGGCGCTCTCACCGCCGCGGCCCGGGTTCGATTCCCGGTCAGGGAACTACATTTATGTCTCCACATGCATACCGGGTTGCATACACTGCAGTCACAGTTACCTGGCACCAAGGCCCAACAATGATAACGCTGCAGCCAGGGTTTCCAGGACCTTTTGTCAAATTTAACCAATCATTCTGCCGAGGGTAGAGAAAAAGGTACCTGTTTGAGAGCAGGATTCAGTCATAGTCCACAGTTATATGGCCATTTCTTTCGCGATAAACTGCTGATTTCCTACATATGAATCTCCCTGGTGGTCTAGTGGTTAGGATTCGGCGCTCTCACCGCCGCGGCCCGGGTTCGATTCCCGGTCAGGGAACTACATTTATGTCTCCACATGCATACCGGGTTGCATACACTGCAGTCACAGTTACCTGGCACCAAGGCCCAACAATGATAACGCTGCAGCCAGGGTTTCCAGGACCTTTTGTCAAATTTAACCAATCATTCTGCCGAGGGTAGAGAAAAAGGTACCTGTTTGAGAGCAGGATTCAGTCATAGTCCACAGTTATATGGCCATTTCTTTCGCGATAAACTGCTGATTTCCTACATGTGCAGCTCCCTGATGGTCTAGTGGTTAGGATTCGGCGCTCTCACCGCCGCGGCCCGGGTTCGATTCCCGGTCAGGGAACTACATTTATGTCTCCACATGCATACCGGGTTGCATACACTGCAGTCACAGTTACCTGGCACCAAGGCCCAACAATGATAACGCTGCAGCCAGGGTTTCCAGGACCTTTTGTCAAATTTAACCAATCATTCTGCCGAGGGTAGAGAAAAAGGTACCTGTTTGAGAGCAGGATTCAGTCATAGTCCACAGTTATATGGCCATTTCTTTCGCGATAAACTGCTGATTTCCTACATGTGCAGCTCCCTGATGGTCTAGTGGTTAGGATTCGGCGCTCTCACCGCCGCGGCCCGGGTTCGATTCCCGGTCAGGGAACTACATTTATGTCTCCACATGCATACCGGGTTGCATACACTGCAGTCACAGTTACCTGGCACCAAGGCCCAACAATGATAACGCTGCAGCCAGGGTTTCCAGGACCTTTTGTCAAATTTAACCAATCATTCTGCCGAGGGTAGAGAAAAAGGTACCTGTTTGAGAGCAGGATTCAGTCATAGTCCACAGTTATATGGCCATTTCTTTCGCGATAAACTGCTGATTTCCTACATGTGCAGCTCCCTGATGGTCTAGTGGTTAGGATTCGGCGCTCTCACCGCCGCGGCCCGGGTTCGATTCCCGGTCAGGGAACTACATTTATGTCTCCACATGCATACCGGGTTGCATACACTGCAGTCACAGTTACCTGGCACCAAGGCCCAACAATGATAACGCTGCAGCCAGGGTTTCCAGGACCTTTTGTCAAATTTAACCAATCATTCTGCCGAGGGTAGAGAAAAAGGTACCTGTTTGAGAGCAGGATTCAGTCATAGTCCACAGTTATATGGCCATTTCTTTCGCGATAAACTGCTGATTTCCTACATGTGCAGCTCCCTGATGGTCTAGTGGTTAGGATTCGGCGCTCTCACCGCCGCGGCCCGGGTTCGATTCCCGGTCAGGGAACTACATTTATGTCTCCACATGCATACCGGGTTGCATACACTGCAGTCACAGTTACCTGGCACCAAGGCCCAACAATGATAACGCTGCAGCCAGGGTTTCCAGGACCTTTTGTCAAATTTAACCAATCATTCTGCCGAGGGTAGAGAAAAAGGTACCTGTTTGAGAGCAGGATTCAGTCATAGTCCACAGTTATATGGCCATTTCTTTCGCGATAAACTGCTGATTTCCTACATATGCAGCTCCCTGATGGTCTAGTGGTTAGGATTCGGCGCTCTCACCGCCGCGGCCCGGGTTCGATTCCCGGTCAGGGAACTACATTTATGTCTCCACATGCATA
Source organism: Hoplostethus atlanticus (assembly GCA_034670405.1). Taxonomy (NCBI): domain Eukaryota; kingdom Metazoa; phylum Chordata; class Actinopteri; order Trachichthyiformes; family Trachichthyidae; genus Hoplostethus; species Hoplostethus atlanticus. The sequence continues at coordinate 176,615 of JAXDDX010000153.1, read as the reverse complement.
CCGGGTTGCATACACTGCAGTCACAGTTACCTGGCACCAAGGCCCAACAATGATAACGCTGCAGCCAGGGTTTCCAGGACCTTTTGTCAAATTTAACCAATCATTCTGCCGAGGGTAGAGAAAAAGGTACCTGTTTGAGAGCAGGATTCAGTCATAGTCCACAGTTATATGGCCATTTCTTTCGCGATAAACTGCTGATTTCCTACATATGCAGCTCCCTGATGGTCTAGTGGTTAGGATTCGGCGCTCTCACCGCCGCGGCCCGGGTTCGATTCCCGGTCAGGGAACTACATTTATGTCTCCACATGCATACCGGGTTGCATACACTGCAGTCACAGTTACCTGGCACCAAGGCCCAACAATGATAACGCTGCAGCCAGGGTTTCCAGGACCTTTTGTCAAATTTAACCAATCATTCTGCCGAGGGTAGAGAAAAAGGTACCTGTTTGAGAGCAGGATTCAGTCATAGTCCACAGTTATATGGCCATTTCTTTCGCGATAAACTGCTGATTTCCTACATGTGCAGCTCCCTGATGGTCTAGTGGTTAGGATTCGGCGCTCTCACCGCCGCGGCCCGGGTTCGATTCCCGGTCAGGGAACTACATTTATGTCTCCACATGCATACCGGGTTGCATACACTGCAGTCACAGTTACCTGGCACCAAGGCCCAACAATGATAACGCTGCAGCCAGGGTTTCCAGGACCTTTTGTCAAATTTAACCAATCATTCTGCCGAGGGTAGAGAAAAAGGTACCTGTTTGAGAGCAGGATTCAGTCATAGTCCACAGTTATATGGCCATTTCTTTCGCGATAAACTGCTGATTTCCTACATATGCATCTCCCTGATGGTCTAGTGGTTAGGATTCGGCGCTCTCACCGCCGCGGCCCGGGTTCGATTCCCGGTCAGGGAACTACATTTATGTCTCCACATGCATACCGGGTTGCATACACTGCAGTCACAGTTACCTGGCACCAAGGCCCAACAATGATAACGCTGCAGCCAGGGTTTCCAGGACCTTTTGTCAAATTTAACCAATCATTCTGCCGAGGGTAGAGAAAAAGGTACCTGTTTGAGAGCAGGATTCAGTCATAGTCCACAGTTATATGGCCATTTCTTTCGCGATAAACTGCTGATTTCCTACATATGCAGCTCCCTGATGGTCTAGTGGTTAGGATTCGGCGCTCTCACCGCCGCGGCCCGGGTTCGATTCCCGGTCAGGGAACTACATTTATGTCTCCACATGCATACCGGGTTGCATACACTGCAGTCACAGTTACCTGGCACCAAGGCCCAACAATGATAACGCTGCAGCCAGGGTTTCCAGGACCTTTTGTCAAATTTAACCAATCATTCTGCCGAGGGTAGAGAAAAAGGTACCTGTTTGAGAGCAGGATTCAGTCATAGTCCACAGTTATATGGCCATTTCTTTCGCGATAAACTGCTGATTTCCTACATATGCAGCTCCCTGATGGTCTAGTGGTTAGGATTCGGCGCTCTCACCGCCGCGGCCCGGGTTCGATTCCCGGTCAGGGAACTACATTTATGTCTCCACATGCATACCGGGTTGCATACACTGCAGTCACAGTTACCTGGCACCAAGGCCCAACAATGATAACGCTGCAGCCAGGGTTTCCAGGACCTTTTGTCAAATTTAACCAATCATTCTGCCGAGGGTAGAGAAAAAGGTACCTGTTTGAGAGCAGGATTCAGTCATAGTCCACAGTTATATGGCCATTTCTTTCGCGATAAACTGCTGATTTCCTACATGTGCAGCTCCCTGATGGTCTAGTGGTTAGGATTCGGCGCTCTCACCGCCGCGGCCCGGGTTCGATTCCCGGTCAGGGAACTACATTTATGTCTCCACATGCATACCGGGTTGCATACACTGCAGTCACAGTTACCTGGCACCAAGGCCCAACAATGATAACGCTGCAGCCAGGGTTTCCAGGACCTTTTGTCAAATTTAACCAATCATTCTGCCGAGGGTAGAGAAAAAGGTACCTGTTTGAGAGCAGGATTCAGTCATAGTCCACAGTTATATGGCCATTTCTTTCGCGATAAACTGCTGATTTCCTACATATGAATCTCCCTGGTGGTCTAGTGGTTAGGATTCGGCGCTCTCACCGCCGCGGCCCGGGTTCGATTCCCGGTCAGGGAACTACATTTATGTCTCCACATGCATACCGGGTTGCATACACTGCAGTCACAGTACCAAGGCCCAACAATGATAACGCTGCAGCCAGGGTTTCCAGGACCTTTTGTCAAATTTAACCAATCATTCTGCCGAGGGTAGAGAAAAAGGTACCTGTTTGAGAGCAGGATTCAGTCATAGTCCACAGTTATATGGCCATTTCTTTCGCGATAAACTGCTGATTTCCTACATATGCAGCTCCCTGATGGTCTAGTGGTTAGGATTCGGCGCTCTCACCGCCGCGGCCCGGGTTCGATTCCCGGTCAGGGAACTACATTTATGTCTCCACATGCATACCGGGTTGCATACACTGCAGTCACAGTTACCTGGCACCAAGGCCCAACAATGATAACGCTGCAGCCAGGGTTTCCAGGACCTTTTGTCAAATTTAACCAATCATTCTGCCGAGGGTAGAGAAAAAGGTACCTGTTTGAGAGCAGGATTCAGTCATAGTCCACAGTTATATGGCCATTTCTTTCGCGATAAACTGCTGATTTCCTACATATGAATCTCCCTGGTGGTCTAGTGGTTAGGATTCGGCGCTCTCACCGCCGCGGCCCGGGTTCGATTCCCGGTCAGGGAACTACATTTATGTCTCCACATGCATACCGGGTTGCATACACTGCAGTCACAGTTACCTGGCACCAAGGCCCAACAATGATAACGCTGCAGCCAGGGTTTCCAGGACCTTTTGTCAAATTTAACCAATCATTCTGCCGAGGGTAGAGAAAAAGGTACCTGTTTGAGAGCAGGATTCAGTCATAGTCCACAGTTATATGGCCATTTCTTTCGCGATAAACTGCTGATTTCCTACATGTGCAGCTCCCTGATGGTCTAGTGGTTAGGATTCGGCGCTCTCACCGCCGCGGCCCGGGTTCGATTCCCGGTCAGGGAACTACATTTATGTCTCCACATGCATACCGGGTTGCATACACTGCAGTCACAGTACCAAGGCCCAACAATGATAACGCTGCAGCCAGGGTTTCCAGGACCTTTTGTCAAATTTAACCAATCATTCTGCCGAGGGTAGAGAAAAAGGTACCTGTTTGAGAGCAGGATTCAGTCATAGTCCACAGTTATATGGCCATTTCTTTCGCGATAAACTGCTGATTTCCTACATATGCATCTCCCTGATGGTCTAGTGGTTAGGATTCGGCGCTCTCACCGCCGCGGCCCGGGTTCGATTCCCGGTCAGGGAACTACATTTATGTCTCCACATGCATACCGGGTTGCATACACTGCAGTCACAGTACCTGCCAAGGCCCAACAATGATAACGCTGCAGCCAGGGTTTCCAGGACCTTTTGTCAAATTTAACCAATCATTCTGCCGAGGGTAGAGAAAAAGGTACCTGTTTGAGAGCAGGATTCAGTCATAGTCCACAGTTATATGGCCATTTCTTTCGCGATAAACTGCTGATTTCCTACATATGCAGCTCCCTGATGGTCTAGTGGTTAGGATTCGGCGCTCTCACCGCCGCGGCCCGGGTTCGATTCCCGGTCAGGGAACTACATTTATGTCTCCACATGCATACCGGGTTGCATACACTGCAGTCACAGTTACCTGGCACCAAGGCCCAACAATGATAACGCTGCAGCCAGGGTTTCCAGGACCTTTTGTCAAATTTAACCAATCATTCTGCCGAGGGTAGAGAAAAAGGTACCTGTTTGAGAGCAGGATTCAGTCATAGTCCACAGTTATATGGCCATTTCTTTCGCGATAAACTGCTGATTTCCTACATATGAATCTCCCTGGTGGTCTAGTGGTTAGGATTCGGCGCTCTCACCGCCGCGGCCCGGGTTCGATTCCCGGTCAGGGAACTACATTTATGTCTCCACATGCATACCGGGTTGCATACACTGCAGTCACAGTTACCTGGCACCAAGGCCCAACAATGATAACGCTGCAGCCAGGGTTTCCAGGACCTTTTGTCAAATTTAACCAATCATTCTGCCGAGGGTAGAGAAAAAGGTACCTGTTTGAGAGCAGGATTCAGTCATAGTCCACAGTTATATGGCCATTTCTTTCGCGATAAACTGCTGATTTCCTACATGTGCAGCTCCCTGATGGTCTAGTGGTTAGGATTCGGCGCTCTCACCGCCGCGGCCCGGGTTCGATTCCCGGTCAGGGAACTACATTTATGTCTCCACATGCATACCGGGTTGCATACACTGCAGTCACAGTTACCTGGCACCAAGGCCCAACAATGATAACGCTGCAGCCAGGGTTTCCAGGACCTTTTGTCAAATTTAACCAATCATTCTGCCGAGGGTAGAGAAAAAGGTACCTGTTTGAGAGCAGGATTCAGTCATAGTCCACAGTTATATGGCCATTTCTTTCGCGATAAACTGCTGATTTCCTACATATGAATCTCCCTGGTGGTCTAGTGGTTAGGATTCGGCGCTCTCACCGCCGCGGCCCGGGTTCGATTCCCGGTCAGGGAACTACATTTATGTCTCCACATGCATACCGGGTTGCATACACTGCAGTCACAGTACCTGGCACCAAGGCCCAACAATGATAACGCTGCAGCCAGGGTTTCCAGGACCTTTTGTCAAATTTAACCAATCATTCTGCCGAGGGTAGAGAAAAAGGTACCTGTTTGAGAGCAGGATTCAGTCATAGTCCACAGTTATATGGCCATTTCTTTCGCGATAAACTGCTGATTTCCTACATATGCAGCTCCCTGATGGTCTAGTGGTTAGGATTCGGCGCTCTCACCGCCGCGGCCCGGGTTCGATTCCCGGTCAGGGAACTACATTTATGTCTCCACATGCATACCGGGTTGCATACACTGCAGTCACAGTACCAAGGTCCCAACAATGATAACGCTGCAGCCAGGGTTTCCAGGACCTTTTGTCAAATTTAACCAATCATTCTGCCGAGGGTAGAGAAAAAGGTACCTGTTTGAGAGCAGGATTCAGTCATAGTCCACAGTTATATGGCCATTTCTTTCACGATAAACTGCTGATTTCCTACATATGCAGCTCCCTGATGGTCTAGTGGTTAGGATTCGGCGCTCTCACCGCCGCGGCCCGGGTTCGATTCCCGGTCAGGGAACTACATTTATGTCTCCACATGCATACCGGGTTGCATACACTGCAGTCACAGTTACCTGGCCCCAAGGCCCAACAATGATAACGCTGCAGCCAGGGTTTCCAGGACCTTTTGTCAAATTTAACCAATCATTCTGCCGAGGGTAGAGAAAAAGGTACCTGTTTGAGAGCAGGATTCAGTCATAGTCCACAGTTATATGGCCATTTCTTTCACGATAAACTGCTGATTTCCTACATGTGCAGCTCCCTGATGGTCTAGTGGTTAGGATTCGGCGCTCTCACCGCCGCGGCCCTGTGTTCGATTCCCGGTCAGGGAACTACATTTATGTCTCCACATGCATACCGGGTTGCATACACTGCAGTCACAGTTACCTGGCACCAAGGCCCAACAATGATAACGCTGCAGCCAGGGTTTCCAGGACTGTTTTGTCAAATTTAACCAATCATTCTGCCGAGGGTAGAGAAAAAGGTACCTGTTTGAGAGCAGGATTCAGTCATATTCCACAGTTATATGGCCATTTCTTTCGCAATAAACTGCTGATTTCCTACATGTGCAGCTCCCTGATGGTCTAGTGGTTAGGATTCGGCGCTCTCACCGCCGCGGCCCGTGTTCGATTCCCGGTCAGGGAACTACATTTATGTCTCCACATGCATACCGGGTTGCATACACTGCAGTCACAGTTACCTGGCACCAAGGCCCAACAATGATAACGCTGCAGCCAGGGTTTCCAGGACCTTTTGTCAAATTTAACCAATCATTCTGCCGAGGGTAGAGAAAAAGGTACCTGTTTGAGAGCAGGATTCAGTCATATTCCACAGTTATATGGCCATTTATTTCGTGATAAATTGCTGATTTCCTACATATGAATCTCCCTGGTGGTCTAGTGGTTAGGATTCGGCGCTCTCACCGCCGCGGCCCGGGTTCGATTCCCGGTCAGGGAACTACATTTATGTCTCCACATTCATACCGGGTTGCATACACTGCAGTCACAGTTACCTGGCACCAAGGCCCAACAATTATAACGCTGCAGCCAGGGTTTCCAGGACGTTTTGTCAAATTTAACCAATCATTCTGCCGGAGGGTAGAGAAAAAGGTACCTGTTTGAGAGCAGGATTCAGTCATATTCCACAGTTATATGGCCATTTCTTTCATGATAAACTGCTGATTTCCTACATATGAAGCTCCCTGGTGGTCTAGTGGTTAGGATTCGGCGCTCTCACCGCCGCGGCCCGGGTTCGATTCCCGGTCAGGGAACTACATTTATGTCTCCACATGCATACCGGGTTGCATACACTGCAGTCACAGTACCAAGGCCCAACAATGATAACGCTGCAGCCAGGGTTTCCAGGACCTTTTGTCAAATTTAACCAATCATTCTGCCGAGGGTAGAGAAAAAGCTACCTGTTTGAGAGCAGGATTCAGTCATATTCCACAGTTATATGGCCATTTCTTTCATGATAAACTGCTGATTTCCTACATGTGCAGCTCCCTGATGGTCTAGTGGTTAGGATTCGGCGCTCTCACCACCGCGGCCCGGGTTCGATTCCCAGTCAGGGAACTACATTTATGTCTCCACATGCATACCGGGTTGCATACACTGCAGTCACAGTTCCCTGGCACCAAGGCCCAACTATTATAACGCTGAGATCAGAGATCTTGAGAGCAGGATTCAGTCATATTCCACAGTTATATGGCCAAATTTTCTTTAAATTTTCTTGCTGTAGAGGTCCATCACAGCTGAATGCATACAACGGAAATACTGGTCTACTTCCTCCTGCCAGTTTAGACACTTACATTATCCAAAAATGTTCAGGGACACAGAGAAGATAGATTATATAGAGTTATGGGAAAGCTTTTCAAAGATGTCCTATTAGCAAAAACTTATTTTAAGAACTTTGATTAATATGCAGATTTACCATTTGAGTAGGGCAGTAAGGCTGGTGCCGCTCTTCTGTATATGTATGTTGTTCTCTGCCTACAATGAAAGAACTGGGTGTGTGTCCGTGACTCTGAATAATAATCTTATCGCTAGTCAGCTATAAAATCGTAAAGCTGGATTTAAGAGCCATACACGGCTCCCTGGTGGTCTACTGGTTAGAATGCTTTCATGATATGAGATTACACTCAGTAAGGAAATTGCACTCATTTGTCCATCCTTATATTCTTGCATTCTTGCTACATTTCCCCAGTAGTCTAGGAGTTACCACAGCCTTCATATTCCTTACATCCACTCACGTGTATTGAGTGTCAGCTACTGCTATCAATGTGCAAGATGTCTAAAGAAGGCTGCCCCTTATCATTCATTCTACAATACAGAAAATCATAATGTCTGCATCCTCTTGCCAGTTAAGACAAAAGTGAACAAAAGTTCAGAAAAATTTAACAGCAAGTACTAGTTCCACTCACTGTGATACACTGTATGCTACATGACAGTTTCAACATAATACATTCAAAAACATTCAGACTGAATGCATGGTTCTTTTTTTGTTTTTTGTTTTTTATTTTACGTTTGTACACTGCTACTTTTCAGTTGGTTAGCATTTTTCTGATGTCTATGCAATCAAACCTATCTTTTAGTGTACAAATCCATTTTCACGACACTGATGTTGCAGAATAAACTAAATCAGGTTAAAAGGACAGAGATGAGGGTAGATGGGAAGGTGTGTGTGTGTGTGTGTGTGTGTGTGTGTGTGTGTGTGTGTGTGTGTGTGTGTGTGTGTCCACTACTTTTCCTGTGGGCTCCATTTGGAGTTCTATATATGCATATAGCGACCCCTTTACCCGTCATATGATCCATGCATTCCTGGACAGGAAAATGGGACACTGTGTATGTGTGTGTACTTTTCCCGGTCCCAGTCAGTTAAATATATCAATGGATGGCTCCTTCACTGTCATATGAGCAACAGATCCCCGTACAATGGTTTTGAAAGTAGTAACCAAGCTCCCTGGTGGTCTAGTGGTTAGGATTTGGCACTCTAACCGCAGCCCGGCCCATGCATTGATTCCCGGTCAGGGAAAGCCTATTTATGTTTCACATAAACTGTCAGTCAATAAACATGCTGCTGGCTAGCCAATCTACATCCATGTCTATGTACAATAGCCTTCCTGATTCAACTCGCATTTAAATACATATTATCTCTCTACTAGTGAGCCAATAGAATGTCAATGCTGTGAGGTTGTTATTATTCTATTACAAGAGTAGTTGGTCTATGTACAGTATGTCAGGACTGGGTTGAATTCACTTTAAATTCAATCAGTAGGGGGGTGGATTTTCTTTCAAACTTCTGGCTTGAGAACATATCCATGCTACGGAGAAACAACTTATAAAAAAACACTATCACTACCTGGTTTCTATTTCAATTTAGTTTTGAGTGATTTGAAGGCAAACTGACTCTAGCCACAGCATCTCTGGAAAACCGGAGAGCGAGTGGGAGACAGAAAACCAGAAAATGGAGACAGGCAGGTAGCTGATGCCAGATAGTCTGTCTGTCTCTTTGTTGTAAGGAGTTCTTCCTACCTTGGGTCCCTCCTGTGGGATGTTGAGTCGATGGATGATGTGCTGGGAGAATGCCCTGAACATCCCTTCACTGTGGCAGTCTGAGATCTGGTATCAACACACCATAGATATACATTTTTACACAATTCAATTTATTTTCCATCCATTCACTTCAAAACGTTATATTCATTACTGATTATTTCCTAATCGGTATGATATGATAATTCTGTACATGCCAAATGATTTCCAGTGTTTGAAAGTTTTACAAAACTTGCTTTCTGATTTGAATCTACCCACACTAGTGCCGTCCATTGTGTCGTGATGTAAAATATGTAATATAATGCTGAATCTACCAATTCCAAACATATTCCATATTCTCTCTGGAACGTGCATCATACAAGCCTATGCATATCCTAGGTCTGTGAATCTCTCACATACACGGGCACCGTGGCTGTAAATGTGAACACATGAATATAAACATGACGTGCAGCAGGGGCAATCAAAAGCATCAGATATCAGGCTAACCTATCAATATTTCACACCTCAAGGCTGGAACCCCTACGACTACACACATTTACATGATATCATCTTTACAGAAATCTCCTTGGAATTATAATTTAAATAACATAAGCGCTGTCTGGGCTATTGGATACATCACATAAATATTTGAACCCAAATTGCATGTTTATTGCCAAACTGGAAATCAGCATGTGTGCAGGGAGGAAAGGCCAATGAATACGAGAAGAATTACTAACTCAAAATGTGTGATAAAAACATACGAATAAGGAGATAAACAAAATAAACAAATGAAAGCCAGTGTTGAAAGATTGGTGCACTGCACTGTGTTCAAAGCAAATATGATGTATATGAACATATCCTATTAGAGGCTATGCATGCTCACATATGCACACACACACACACACACACAAGTAACTTACCAGAGGAGTGTTGTAAAACAGGCCATATCTCATTCTCGGAAGAAGGGAGAAGAAGGCATCTTTGAAACACACCTATGGGTAGTTAAAATAGGTTGCTAAGCATATAACCTGGCATAAGAATTAAACAACCCACCAATATATAAAGCATAAACAAACTCGGATTCAAAGTTAGCTGAAATATAAAGAAAATGACACATACTCATGCACTTTTCACATACACACACATGCACGCACACACACTCATATGCTTCAATTTCTGTCAGAAATATTGTGATGATGAGCTGAGTGTAGATTGACTCAGCATAGTGGTAGCTGCTATGAGACTCCAGTTGCCAAGTTGTGTAATTTAGTGAGTGAATCAAAATGATTGCCTCTTGGTGCTACATGCTGGCAGGTCTAGTAAAGAAAATCTTCTGTAGGTGGTGCCGTTTTCTTTGTTTGTTCAGGCACAGAAGCTGTTGCTGTTCATGCTAACTACCCAGTTCCTCTTCTATTTATTCCAAACAAACACTATTGCTGCTGCTGGAAATGTAAAACGCATCACTTACTGTGTGCCAGAGGGTTTTTCCTGAGAAAGACCTACCTGACACTGGGTGTTTAGAACAGCAAATGGAAAAGCTTTCCTAAACTGGATATAGGTTGAATCACTATTGTGTTATATCAATCAGCAATAGAGTAGCAAAACAGGCATTTTTTTATATGAAAATGTCACAGATACTTTATCTTATAAATTCATTCATTCATTTAAAAAAAAAAAAACAAGATCCACAGAATTATTTTTACAGCATCCATTTTGTTGTTATTTCTGACCAAGAGCACTTGGGTAAGTGACCAGGTGAACATGAGTCCAAAGTAGGAGCTTATGAGGAGTACCTGAAGGCAACATAATACCTACTCTTTTAGAGTCATAGTTTTTCAGGTGGATGATGTCATACTCTGAGAAAGCCTTCCATGTTTCACTGAACAGATCCCCATAACCATAAAAACTCTGGAAAAAGACATGAAAAAAGAGGGAATAACTGAGTTGGTTGTACAATGTGACATCTGTAATTATAAACCAAACATGATTTAATATTGAGAGAAATTAAAACTATGTACTTCAAAAGACTTCAGCCAACTTCTTTCAAAATCAATTATAGCCTTTATTATCACCCAAGTCCCAGTCATCTATTTTTAAAGCCTGTTGTGTGATTGCATTTTCCTGAGGTTTATGTTTCATAAGAAAATCTGTTATCACAGTATTCTCAGACAGCCTCCCCCTGTTTGACTGGCAATGTGCTGCTTGTGATGAAAGGCCACCGCTTTCCTTCTCTTTGTCAGTTTTTCTTTCCCTTTCTCTCTCTCTTTCTTTTTTCCCTTCACCCCTGCACACAGTGGGAGGAACAATGGGCAGGATAAGGTTGCCCATAAATCATTCTGTTTTTCACCCAGTGCTTCCCCTTGATGTCTTCCACAGGCACGTATGCCACTGACTTGTTCAATGACAACTATGACTCCAAGATACACACAGTTCTGACAAACAACCACTGTTTGTCTTTCCACCAAAACAGCTATTTCTGCCAATCACTGTCTTTGACCTATGAGGTAGTTGATTTCCAGGAGAGACTATAAACAGGGGTGCACATAAGTGGTACGCCAGTACGTATGCACGGCCAAAATTAGGAATGCGCGTTTGAAATTTCATTACAACACGCATATGTGTACCATATTTGTAGGCTACAAAAACTTCAAGGTGTTTTTCCTAATGGAACAATGTTAGGTACAGGGTTCGACAATATACGGAGTGCCCGATATCCCGGGGCCACTAAGTGCTGCAAGTATTTTTTTGCATTCACTTAAATAGCTAACTTTTATGTTATTGCAGTGGACACAAGATGTGGACATGTGTAAAACGTGAGTACCAAACCACATTTGTTGGTACTCATTTGAGAACTAGACCAAAAAGGATTATGTGTACCCCTGGCTATAAACCCATATATAGAGTTATGTTATATCTCCTATCCTTCTTTCTCCAAAGAAATCCAACCATTGCAGTTTTCAAAGAACTGAGACAACTAGGCAGATGGAAGCAATATGAATATTACATGTTAATCAACCCTAACCCTAACTCACCCCAGCCTATGGAACATTATATAGGTTAGGAGTAGGGGGCAGTATCATGTACCCACCGTGTCCCACATGAGGATGTTGATGTCTAAGCTGAAGGAGTTGTTAATGTGCTGGGAGATGTACAGGTTGACAAAGTCACAGAAGTGGTGGTACATGTTCACCCCTATTAGAAAGATAGAATATCATTTTGTTGCATTCTTGTACTGTCACTCCACAAATTACTTCAATGCACCAGTGCAAATGGGAAATAGTAGAAATGTGAGCATCTAACCTGTTTTAGGCCAGGTGCTGAATAAAAGTAGACTTGAAGCGCTAATGAAAAAATATATTCACATGCTGGATTCAGGCTCCCAATATTTTATTGCAACTTTCCAACTAACAAGGTCTTCATTAGGCAATCCCTTGGTGGACAAAACATTGCAATAAACTATTGTGAACTTGATAACAGTGCAGGGATATATTTTTCCATTAGTCCTTGAAGTCTACTTTTATCCAGCACTTGGTCTTGACAGGTTGGGTATATATACACTTCTACTTTTCTTGGTCCATACAAAACTGCAAATGTGTTTATTATGGTGTGAATGTTTGGCAGCTTGTTTAGATTATAGGGCTGTAAATTGAGTTGGTGAAATCTATTACCATCATCACTGCACTCAAGACCAAGAGAGCACTCCTTCCTTACCAGCATCCAGTTTCATTAAAACAGTGGGTTTTTCAATGATGAGATCACAGTGTCCGTCCTCTATGGGATGGAAGTCCAGCTCTGTGTATGTCTGCAGCTCAGCATACCTACAACAACAGAACTGTAACAATTATAGCATTACTGCAGTACAGATGGCACACTATGGGGATAGGGGACATGACGACCCATTACCAGGTTTTACTATTAGTTCTACTGTGATTTGTTTTCTTCATGTTGTAATTGATTATTACGAAGGACTACTGTAGCCTATACTGTGTAATCTGATATAAATCATAAAAAGTAAAAACAATAAACCTTATATTGTTATCTATCTTCCTTCTCTCTGCAGAGCTCCATTTGGGGATGTTTGCAAAAAAAAAAAAAAACATAATTTGGTTGGTCGTGGGTAGGAAAGGGGCTAGGCACTTTCTAAATGAGGGGGAATTGTTTGACTGTGTTCAACTGCAGCATTAGACCAATATATCGGTTTGCAATAGCTTCAGGGGTTGCAGTCTGTAAAACCTGCAACGAAACCTGCCTCACCCTGTCTTAAGGTCACATGATGGTCTAAATGCTCTTTAGATAACTTTTCCACCCTGCCACGAATACAATTCTTCAGGAAACACTGAAACCTTGTATTTGTTTTCAGAATTTTTGCCATGAAAATTGACAAATTGACCCAATGCAGAATATCGGCACAAGATATTGGCTATCGGTAGCTTCAACCCAAAAATATCAATATCGGTATCAGCCTTGAAAAACGGTCAAACCCTATTCGACTAGTATCAACTGGCAGCAACACAGACCAATATTATGGTTTGGAAAATTAAATACTATACATAATGCATTTACTTCGTCACACTGCTATTTAAGAGCAAGACCTATGATGTCCATTCAAACTTGATGACTTGGATTCTAGTCAGATACTAAAGCAGACAGCTTCTGCCGTGCATCAATATTGGCAGTGATCCCAGTGAGGGGAAAATTACGAGCCAGCCAGGAGTCGAACCTAGAATCTTCTGATCCGTAGTCAGACGCGTTATCCATTGCGCCACTGGCCCACTGAGCAGCTACAGGCTTTTCACAAAAGACAAGCCAGGGACAACAAAACAAACGCCCACATTCCTGATCTCAGGAGGCCTCTCTGTGCCTCCACAAGTCTCTCAGGGTTTATAGGGAGCAAAACACGTCGCCACCTCCTGAAGTAATGTGACCACAACAAAAAAAGCGACCTGAGATACAGTGTAATCATTAAAGGCTTGCACAAGTAAAGCTATTAATTGTACATTTAGTTGGGTGACAACAAATATAGTCGGCTGTAGTCTATGAATTTTTATTCTCATTCAAATTTCATTACAATAAAAATGCCTGCTGAAATATGACTGAGATCATGAAACCTGCCTGATGTTTCAAAGCAAGGTCACTGCTCCAGTTCCCTGTTTGATATTTTGAAATAACAATGAGTGCCAATTTCTTATCGTCATTCAATCTTCAAGTCATTCTGCTCGGGGGAGGGGAGGGGGGGGGGGGGGGGGGGAGCTACTCTTCCTGCTGGCAGTCTGCTATTCTTATGGATGGCTCTGTTGAATTCAGCCACATCATACTCAAACCTCCCTTTGTGTGATGTAACAGTTGTCACTGCAGAGCTTAACTGTATATCTTTAACTCACACTGTTCCCCTTAAGATCAAGCAGGTCATAATAGGATAAGAAAGAGTAACTGGCCGGGCTGAAAATAAACACGATACATACTGTGATCGCTAATTAGTATAAAATGCAGACAAATATTTCATTACAGCTAGGCAGCGTCACAAAGTGTAACTCACACCACTCCTCCTTGTACTGGACAGCTCAGGGGCAGCCCTGCCTGTTCGCCTGCAAAGCCATATAATGAGTAGATTTGTATATTGGGGCTGATTATGAACAGCCATCTCCTATGGTGTGTGTATTTTTTCTCCTTGTGGATATAAAATAAAGACTGGGTTGTATGAATGATATGGACTCCTGTTGATTCTTGTTGCAAAGTTGAGTGGTCTCAGAAGCTCCTCTCCTCTTTAATATGGATAATGGCTTCCAGGGGCAAAGACAATGTACCAAAGGCAAGTGGGGAAGACTGGGTCAGATTCTTGGTTAGGAAATTATGGTTTAGGCCTCCTGACATGTAGGCCCACTAGGATTCATCAAGATAGCGAGTGAGAGACAGGCTTTCACCAACCCAGAGATCTTTTCAGCAGCCTTTCAAAATGAAAGGCCGTCATGTGGCACCTCAACCGACTGAAGGCATCAGTCATAAATGTAAATGGATGCATCCTCAGCAAAATGATGACTACCATCTCAGTCTAAGTCAGACTCTACAGCATGTGTACATTGATGTGAGGGAAAAGCACTCTCTAGTGATGGTCTGCGTTACTACATCCACAAAATCCTGTTCTGCCAGCTGTCACACATGCCACAAATACCATAAAGCAAGTTCTGAGGCAAGCACCAACAGCTCCCTGGTGGTCTAGTGGTTAGGATTCGGCGCTCTCACCGCCGCGGCCCGGGTTCGATTCCCGGTCAGGGAACGAGCTTTTTGGGCCTCTTTATTAATAACCACGAGAGATGGGTTCTATATTACTCAACTGAATGCACAAAACAATCTCAAATGTACTGCCTAAAGGTCAGAAACAGTGTGTGTGCATGCATACGTGTGTTAGTGTGTGTATGTGTCTCCCTCACCAAGATTGCAAGGGACTCTTGTGGTCTCCCTCGGCAGCCAGTGCTTGGTTGTTCAGACTGCAACGACCGCCAATCTCCCCCTTTTGAATGAAGTCCTCCTTGTATCTGCACCATAAAAATGGGCGAATTTCACAACACACTGTTCACTGTATTTTTTTGCTCCCAGGCAGCTCCCATCTGCTTTCAGATGTACTCACCTTTCATGACTTCTGCGAGGGTTCCTCAAGTCCAGGTAAAGGTTAGTCGCCTTACAGAACTGAGTGTGGCTACTGCATCTCAATGATGAGTCCCCCTGGGAAAAACAATTCTGGACTTTGGGCCTTGGAGATTTTGAGTCATCTCTTGACTAGACCAAAAGAGAGTCTAAAAACTAGCCAAAACAAATTCAAAACATCTTGTGATTTGCAAATCAAGGGGGCCTTTGCATTGTAATGCAATCAACATTCATGTAAAACTCTGTCTCTGCTGTTGTTTTTTTGTGTTGACTCAGCGAGCCCCTGGGAACTAAGGAAATGAGTGGACTTACTGGCTTGCTGGCCTTGCAGAGCGTTTTCATCTCAGAGAGCCGCTCCTTGACATAGCCGAAATCAGCCTGCTTCCAGAACAGCTCCTGGGCTGCCTCCACTGAACGGGCCCTGAGAAACCAAAGATTCAGGCAGATCAACAAAGCCAAAACCACAAAGACACACCAATGATGCATGCTCTCAAACATGGTTTTACTTCTGAAAGACAATGCTCACTGTAGTTACAATATAAATAATAAAAACATAGTAAATTCAGTATCTGTGAATAAATAAGTACTATTTTTAAAATCATTCAACACCCAAGACACAATGGATAGCTAGAAACTATGATTTATTGATTCAGAAGACAAATAAAGTGTTTTAGAGTGTAATGTAAGGAATAGTACCATCCAGAGTCAGCTTTAGTGCAGACAGGATAGCCAAAGCGCTTCTCTGGATCACAGTTCTTCTCATAACCCCAACAGGCAGACACATCCAGCAATGCATCCTGTTGTGAAAATAGATAAGTGTGAGTGTGTGTGTGTGTAAGAAAAAGGGAGGAAAACAATATGGCAGGGTCACGTAAAGCGGTATACCATGAATGGAGTTCCTTCACTTAGAATGGACAAAAAGTTGACTTTTTTTCTTGAACACTTGAAGTCAAATCAGGTCAAATATTTGCCAATCTTTAGTTTTGTTTTAACAGCTAACCAAGTTGATGAAGTTTGACACTTATGGCTGTCTGAATTGTCTTAATACAGCAAACCAATCAGTGTGACAGCACAGATTAGGGGGCAGGCCCTGTCGCTGGCTGCAGCAGAACAATGTGCAGGCAAACATGTCACAGGGTACAGGAATGGCATCGTTCAAAGCTGAAACTGAGTGATATTTCCATTCAATAATGTGCTTAAAACACATGACAAATCACCAAGCCACCATCCTAACTGTGGAAAAATTATGTCCCAATCACTGTATATTATGTCTTAATCACTGTATCTTAACCTTTCTGATTAACATCTCTAGTGCTAGTGTGAGGTGATCCTAACTGCTGCATTATCATGTGAGATGTATCTATATGAATGAGGTATTTATGTGCGATCTATCTACATGAATCTATTGCATGTGTGAGCCCATATTGAAGGCCGACCCCATGAGAGACTCAAGAAACCTTTAACACAGTACATATTGTTCAGTCTAGGTTGAAAATAACCTGGTAGATGTTTAGAAACTACCCCCCTGTCTTTCCCCCTTTATAATCACTGTTCAGATCTGCAGACCCTACCCTGTGTGTGTATATCTCTCCTGAGCGCTCAGCTACTGCAAATAAATATACTCAAGTAATTCATGACTCGAGGACTCTTTGTCTGAATTTATTTATTTAGTACAAATACACGGTACAAATTTGATGAACAAAAATTGCAAGCTGTCATGACTTTTAAGCTAAATCTTTAGGCACTTGACACTCTGTCAACAAGGGGCTGTGTTTTCTACATCACAGAACCTTCCCTAACAAAAGGTCAACAGAGTTCAAGGGGTCAAATAAGCTTATTTCCCCTTAAACTAAGACCAGCCTCACAGTACAGCACTACACTGCACTAGACACTAGAACACTGAAAGGTTGCTGCAGTAATAACACATGATCTCACTCACTGTCAAAACAAAGACGACAAAGTGCATATCTTACTTTAAAAGGGCAGAGTGGGTCCAGACGGCAGTGCTTGGCCACCCTCTTGTTGCTGCAGAGGAAGTAGGGTATATGCTCCGGCGGCAGGGAGAGGCTGCTGTAGTTGAGCCGCGGTGCTGGTGGTTTGTGGACGGTGTTTTCCGCCTCCTCAGTGGTGACCACAGTGGAAGAAACGACTATGCCTAGTGCTACCAGCAGCAGCATAGTCAGAGCCACACAAACATGTGAGACAAACAGCCCTGTTCACAGCACTCTGAGAGGAGAGGGAGAGAGAGAGTGAGTCAGACACTCTTACACTCTGTAATCTTGGTTGAAAGCTCAGTACCACAGTTTACAAGCATGTGGGCACAGGCTAGTGTGTGTGGGAACTTCGCTCCAGGCGGATCTGAGCACCACATAGGAGAGGTCCTGTTGCAGGAAGTATTAGTGACCTTTTTCCTACCATTGTTTGAGTAATCATAACTGAGACATCAAAAACAAGTGCCGGCTGGTCTGATATGTGACCTACAATATGTAGCTCCAGGTGGCCAAACCAGTACGTCAATGCATGCATTACACAGAGAGACATATTCCCATGATCCATGCTGTTTTGTTATGGGAGAAAAAACATTTCTGTAACATTTGCCTTAGGGCCAACAACCGTCTGCACTCCCAGAAAGCGTGTAGCATTACAACATGGATACTACTATTGCTGCTCTGTACAACAGGCGTTTCCAAACCTTTTCACATCAAGGACCCTCAAATAGATACACAGTAGACTATGGACCCCCATTTGATGAGACTGCATCCCAAGGAGAAGATTTCTGTTGTTAGACATGACTTGTTACAGACACATAAAGCTGAATATACAGTGGGTGGGGTGATAACAACAGTGGCCAGTGTGAAATGTATTATCAACAGTCATCCTTATAAATTCTTTCATTGGGATAAATTAAATGAACCTAGTTTTCATTTAGCTGGGGACCCCCGTACTATACCAACACAATGGGCTCCATCAACGAGGTGCTCGTTGAGTATATGGGAAAACACTACCACGGCATGTTTCGGCATGTTTTTGTCAACCAGTAATTCATTTTCAAAGTTAAATAAACGCAGATTCACTTATGTAAAGCGGAGAAGGTGGTTTTTTTTTGTACATTTACATGCCCTACTCAAATTTGTTCCCTAGCGGCTCTACAATTATCTAAGCTCTCAAAAGAAACCTTTGACCAACCTCACCAAAGGTGTGCTCCATGTCTACGTGTAGCTGCTCCGCTGAATTGTATGAATCTTTGGTTTACGAAGTGTACAACGTAAGATAACGAGCAAACTTTAACCGCTAAAAGTTAGGCTCTGGAGTGATGGCTAAAACCCAAAGACACATGCCTTGACTGGCATTACGAGTAGGATGAATAGTGAGAGCCGAGATGGAGGTAAATACGCATTACTGACTATTTTCTTTGTCGGTGGGTAGGATATTAGCACTTTTCTAAAAAATAAAATAAAATAACGGGACTGCATAGGAGCCTACAGCCTACAACAAATGTTCTTCCGCGACAAAGGCACCTTTAACTTAAGCTGTTACAGGACTGAAAGGAGGGGAGGTTTTCTATGACAACTATACGGGAAATTCGCAGTAGCCACAACATTCACTATGGCAGCACGTCTAAAATGAGCTGGATAGGAGTTTAGTTAACATGCAATATACCTGAATGCACAGCTTGCTACACTCTTCAATGAAACGTTGATGTTGCAGGTCGCCATAACACCGGAAACCTCATACCGGCATGCAATATATTCTTGGACACAAGGTGGAGTTGTGTATCAACTTGAGACTGAGTTGTGGTCCTGAGGCCCGCATGCACATAATGCTCCACGGACCAGTGCTTTTTACAGTGGGGTCCTTGATGGGACCCTAACCCAGCAAAAACAGCAATAGTTTAAATTCATCATTTCCTTTGCACAATGTATCAGAATCACTATTTTGATCACAGGTTGCATTGTCCCCAGTGTTACTAACACACTTACAGTATAGACAGTTATGCAATTCTACACTAATTCATAACTAGCTAAATAAAAACCTCTCAGGTGTGGTTCCTTAGGACATCGTATGGAACAGGAGTCCCTAGTCTAGTGCATATCTGTTTTGGAGCCCCTCCCAGAGGGTACTAATGCAGCATCAGTGCTCCATTTCTTTACATCAATACTATCCAATTCAAAGCATTAAACACTATTCTCACCACCCAAATAAATGTTTATTCATTTACATATGTATACATTTTAAATCCAATCTTCAGGATTATGAGCAGATTACCCTCATCTACACATTTTGTGATTTGTAAATTGTGAACAAAACATATAATCCACTGTACATGTTCTCATCTCTCAAAGCATTCTGATTATGTCAACCTGTTAATAATTAAATAATTAAATGATCCTTTATCATTTCCTACAGTTGAAACAGTCCATTCAACACTCATACTGTCACAGGCTCGATCATGATGAAGTATGTTTAAAACAGTGTGTAAAAAAAAATTAAAAGATTTAAAAGAATTGACACTTATAACTAAATCATCAATTGTCCTCTGTACTGTGACTATCCTTCATATTGGTTCTGTGATCTGAATTACATATGCTATGCTGTTACCCACATTCCTAATATCCCCACTTAAATAGCTAGAGTATTTGATAATTAAAATAAAACAATAATAAACGAAGATAAAATCAATTTTCTTTCGAGACAATGATGAAACATAAGAATAACAAATCCTCTATCCCAGATTGTAGAATAATTGTCGAATACAAAGTCGGTTTATTGTTTTTTGTGAGCATCCCTGATGCAAGACGGGGAAGTAAAGCCAGTTTATTTCTGGTTCTGGAGCAGTTCATCGATCTGGGTTTTGTACATGTTCTTGACATCTTCTAGGTCCAGCTTCAGCTCCTCTGCCTCCTCAGCCTTCTCTCCATACATCTGCAGGATGGTGTTGTGCCTCTGCTCCAAATCCTGAAATATACAACCACATCAAAGTTTAAGAACCTATGCTGGTTACATACCAAATGCATCAGTACTTTGTCATGGATGCTTTTGCAGAAGCAAGCTGAGCTGGCAGTTAGGCAAAACGCAACAATTCACATGTTAATTGTCTGATCACAGACACTTTAGTCAAGATTCATGTACATGAACATGTCTCTTCAAACGTTAGCAATAGAGTTTGAGCCTACAAAGACAGCCTGCAGTACATGAAAGAAACAGCTCCGGAAAGTGTCCCTTGACATCAAGATTAGAGTTTTATTTTTTTTTTCTCTGCTCCCTCGCTTTGCAAGAGAGTAGTTTGCTGTTCTGTTTTTTTATTTGAGTGTCCTCACCTTGAGTTGAATTTTCAGGTTAGGGATCTCCTTCACCATGTCCTCCATCTCGTCGTTCTGATTGGTGAGCCGGACCAGCTCCTCGGCCATGACAGACCGACTCCTCTCCAAACTAGAGATCTCCAGCTGAGAGGGGAGGAGGGAAAAGAAGGTGGTAAAATGAGACCTTTGGTACATAGCATCAGTTTACTGTATATCCACATGTATATAACATTTCAACATTTAGTTTGTATTGCACTTCTCAAATTCCATGACATTTCCAAAACTATTCCATGACATATAGCACAATTCCCAATATTTGTCTATGTTGCAAATGTCAAAATCCTTTACATGGAATATCTGATCCGAATGTCCCAGGTCTTATTTCTGGCTACAACTATCACAACTATCACTTAGGACCAATACGATCAGGACATTTCTGATTTGGGTTTTCAACATTTCTGATTTGGGTGGATCAACAAACAGCCAAGCCTGACATTAAACATTTCCCTGTTTGGAAAAAAGATTATCAACAAATTTCCATGACATTTCCAAAACTATATGCACGTTCCATTTTTTTCCATACTTTTCCAGGTTTTCCATGACCCTAAGAACCCTGTATATACACACAATATGCTACCTGAAGCTGTACTATCTCTCCTTCTCTCAGTTTGAGCTGGGATTGGAGGTTCTCTATGATGCTGGATCCTCCAGACAGCCTGGCAGCCTCATACAGGTTGGTCCCGCTCATGGACATGGCGCTCAGCGAGTGGTCCAGGGAGTCATCCTGGGGTAATAAAACAACAAAGTATATGAACAATCAAGCTCAAAAAGGTCAACGTGTGTTCATTCATCTCATTTCTGGATTTTATTTATTGAAAGTTGGCTTCACTCCTAATTGCTGTATATATGCTTGAACTAACTCTGTGAGTGAAGACCCGGATCAGTATGTATGGGCTGTATACCTGTGAAAGCATAGAGGTATGTAGACCAGGGTTGTCCGCCCCACTGATGGAGCTGGAGCGGGACAAGGAGGGGGTGGAAGAGGCTGGGGGCTCCCCGACAGACTGGGCCATGGCCTTCCGCTCCTGAAGAAACAGCAAAAAGTCAGATTAGATCACTTATACATTCACAAATATCTTTTATTAGAGAACAGAATAAAAATATATTTATCGTTTACATGTAGAGTGAAATGTTAGCTATATGGAGTAGTGAATATAACAGAAAATTTGTTTGTTATTATCCACTGAAATGTATTACCTTTTCCTTGAGGGCCTCATGTGCAAGGTAGCATTTCTTCTTCTCTTGCTCCACTTTCATCTTCTCCATCTCTAGCTGATTGGTAAGCAGAAGCTGGTGGAAGAAGCAGACATACGAGGTGGAAACAGAGGCATATGAGGAAGTTGTTTTGCAGAGGACAGTAATGACAGGAGGAAAGAGCATACGGTACCTTTTCTTTCTTAGCCTCATCTAGCACTCGACTATGTTCTCCTCGCAGATTATCCAACTCAACATGCTCCCTACATTGAGATAAGAAAAACAATGAGGAGTCACTACAGTCAATCAACAGTATTAAAGAGACTCAAAACCAAATAAATAACTTTTAAAGATACTTTTTAGACACACTTTTGGTCAAGTGAAGGCAGCCTTCCATGTGGGAAAGGCATTAGATGGTTCCTCAAGCAGCCAAGAGTTTTCTATATTTATATCAGCTCATTCTCAGCAAATGCTGAGAATAATTGCTTATGTGGCCGTAGGAGGGCAGTGCACCCTGGTGGCAGTCTGTTGTACTAGAGATGCAAGGGCAAGATTGGTGCCGTAGACCAGTGGTTCCCAAAGTGGGTGGCCAGGGGTGCCGCAAGATCTGTTAATTTCCATATTTTATTGTGTCTATTTAATAACGTTTCATCACATAAAGATATGCTACATTTGAACTACATTTTATATTACATTTGAAACATGTCATTGTAAAAACAGAAGAAATAAGCAATAAACATCGAAATCGTTCATATTAAAAAAAACCCGCAAGACAGCATCGCTATTCAAAGGGATAGCGGCGCATCTGAAAACGCTGGATGAAAGGTTTGAGTGTTATTTCCCCGCTTCGAAGAATGAAGACTATGACTGGATCCGCGATCCTTTCAACTCCCGATCATCAGAATCAGCAAAGAAGTTGACAATCAAAGCCCAGGAAGAACTTGCAGAACTGAAAATGGATCGCACTTTGAAATTGAAGTTTGGAGAAATGTCGTCGGACAAGTTTTGGCTGCTTGTGGGACACGAATATCCATCTCTGGCAAACTGCGCGATCAGTGTGCTATTGCCGTTCCCAACATCATACTTGTGTGAGCTGGCTTTCTCATCCCTGACATACGTGAAAAGCAAGAGAAGGCATCGCCTGTCAGTGGAGTCAGATCTACGCGTTGCGCTCTCTTCAATCTCTCCCTGCATCAAGAGACTGTGCTCTCAACAGCAGGCTCACACTCCCACTAAAATGCCTGATAGCTCCATACGCGGAGTTATTTTCGTTCTTTGTTTTTCTTATTAACCTAAAAAGTAGGCTTATTTTACGTTTTGATCAAAGCAAAATAAATGCACTTTTTTCTATTTTTTACCAATTAACATAATTATTTATTATTATTTTAAGTTAAACATTGATCTGTAAATCTGCATAAATCACACACAGCAACAAATATAGCCTTAGTTCAAACAAGTCAATCAAAATGGTTGACATCTATTTTTTCTTATCATTAGCTGAGTGGTTGAGAATAATGTTTCATTTTAAGAAGTTATTTTATTTCACTTCATATTGATTCCAGTTCATTAAAATACATTCTTATAACATATTCATGGTGTAATTTTTAGCTTAAAGGGGGTGGGGGGTGGGGGGTGCCGTGAAAAGAAATTGACTATGAAGGGGTGCCTTGGTTTGAAAAAGTTTGGGAACCACTGCCGTAGACAATCAACATTGACTATGACCCCCTTATGAGTATGACACACACAGAGAAAACGTTTTCACGAGCCAGCCAGGAGTCGAACCTAGAATCTTCTGATCCGTAGTCAGACGCGTTATCCATTGCGCCACTGGCCCGCTGAGCAGCTGTAGGCTTCTCACAAAAGACAAGCCTGGGACACAAAGGCCACCTCTCTCATGCATGACTACTTCTCTCAGGGGGGGTTCTCCCTGGCCTTTGCTCTACCCTCTCTCTCACGAAGCAGGTTTTGTTTTAAACAAGAGCACTCTCCAGGCATCATTAGTATTACAAGGGAAGGTGTGGTGATTGGAATTTTTCTTGAGCACTTTTTGCTGTTGTCAGAATGAACACGTCAATGATTCTCTCTGTCTACAACGGACTGTTTCAGCTGCTGCGGTCAGGCAAGCGCCTCCGTAGTCACGCTGCAAAAACAGAGAGACTGAGACGGAGTTTCTTTCCTCAGGCCATCAGGACTGTGAACTCCGACCTCACCAGGGCCCCCACCAAGACACACACACTGCCCCTCTTATGCACACACACACACACTTAGGTAAAGACTACACATAATTTATAATTTATATTACACATACAATTTTCCCTTTTTTTACTATATTTTTTTATAAAGTGCTCTTATTGTAAATATTGTGTTGTTTCTTTGACATTGTAAATATTGTGTTGGTTTATTGTAAATAGTGTGTACCTGTTATTTTGCACATTTCTGCTGAGCATTGCCACTTTGCATTTCACTACACACCTCGTGTGTGTATGTGACAATTAAACTCTTGAAATCTTGAAATCTACCCTAGTAAACATTCCAGCTGAAATAACCTACTGTATTTTGAGATAACTCTGGGGTCATCATCTAGTGTTTCACAAATACCAACTTTACTATATGAGGGCTCACACACTCTGCGCTGTGGCCCGGGTTTGATTCCCAGTCAGGGAATGTCCTTTTAAGTCTTTTGATACAGATAAGCACTATCCCAAATTAATAGAGGCTCTAGAATTTTCTTGTCTAAACAAGACTCACCAACAGAACCCTGACGATCTGTCAGTACTTTGCTCTCTCGCTTTCATTCACTGTACCAACAGTGGAGCCCCACCACACTGTTTTGTCACTGGTGCTCTATGACCTCTATACCATGTATGTACACTTTACTAACTGGTGCGAACAGAATTACCTTGAGATTAATATAAAGAAGACAAAGGGCATGATCAGTGCTTTCAATTGAGATGGTAGCAGCTCTCCCCCACTCTGGTGAAAGGTCCCTCATTGAGAAGGTGTCCTATAAATATCTTGGTGTTGAAATTGATGACCAACAAAAGTTTGATGTATCTGCTGCATCAAAGTTTACTAAGATGCAATATAATTTTTGTCATTCTACCAGACTGTTGTGCAAAGTTTTCTCATCTTCTGCCTTGTATGTATTGTTAATGTAATTGTTGGATTCAGGACCAACACAAATTGGATAGAGCAGTCCAATATGGCAGCAAGATAAACGGTGTCACCGCCTCTACAGGTTCAGCAGGAGAGGGAGTAGCCACCTACGGCTGCACAATATACATAAATAATAATGGTAATGGTTATTTTATTTTGTTTCTGCAGGTAATGTTCCTGCACATTACCTGCAGCTGTCATCCTCCAGTTTCTCTCTCTTTTTCTTCTCAGCGTCCAGCTGTCCAAGCAGACGTCCCTTCTCCTGACGGAGCAGTGAATTCTGAGACTCCAGAGAGGCTAGCTGTGACTTGATGGCCAGCAGTTCCTCTGTTGCCGAACGCTCTTTCTCCACAGCAACGGCCAGCTGTGCCTGAGCATCCGCTGTTCAAAGTGGGAGAGGAAAACAGGGAGTACAAGAGAGAAAAAGTGAAGCATTTGTTCCACTGCAGATTACTGTGTATAGGTGAATTCTTATATTTTTCTAAGAATTAGGATACAATTCAAACTCTTGCCTCTCACCTAGCCTATCAGAAATGTTTTTCTCCAGTTTTTCCCAGGATGCCGTCTGACCCCCCAGTGAGGCCTGCAGGTTCCCAATCTGTCGGAGCAGGGGCCGCGTTGCCGAGGTAACACTCTGACTGAGCTCCTGGTTCCTAGTCTCTGCTTCCTGAAGCCTCTGTGGACGAAGATGGCAAAAAGATTGTGTGTCAGTGTCCGTGTGTGCGCAGTGTTTGTTTTTCAAAACTACAAATTATGGTTATCATTGCCTCTTATTGAAGTAAGCTAGCTTGGTGGGGCTCCTTCTGACCAGCATCTGTTACCTGTTGCAGCTCGCTGATCTCCTCCCTCAGATAATCCTCTTTCCTGGCCTGCTGCTGCTCAGCCCTCTGCAGGGCCAGCCTTAGGTCAGCCACCTGTACACAGGGTTAGAAAGAGTTAATGAAGAAAGGTCCAGCTACAACTGGCTACCTTTACCTAGTCATGTACATCTAGAAATAATAGTGTGTGTACACGTTGTATTCATATGAATGCATACATATGCATAACGC
The DNA here is from genome assembly GCA_034670405.1 of Hoplostethus atlanticus. Taxonomy (NCBI): domain Eukaryota; kingdom Metazoa; phylum Chordata; class Actinopteri; order Trachichthyiformes; family Trachichthyidae; genus Hoplostethus; species Hoplostethus atlanticus. Next base: position 150,452 of record JAXDDX010000153.1, on the reverse strand, counting down.
ACTGGATGGCCCCACAACAGTCATTTGTAGATCTGATGATCTAGACACCCTTTACACTTGACTCACATGCATAGCAAACAAACTGTTCTATGGTGTGTGTTCACAACCCGAGCCAGGGTTACCTGGTTTGCCAGAGCCTCCTGCTGTATACGGGCCTCCTCCTGAGCTTCCTGCAGGGCCAGGCTCAGCCGCTCCTTGGCCTGGGTCTCCCTGCTCAGAGCTGCTTCCTGGGCTTCACTGGCCTTGCTGGCATTGGCCTTGTGGAGCTCTGCCAGCTCCCTGAGGACAGAGATGTAGAAGAAGACCATAACCATCCTGGCCATACATACATAGACATACATTAGTATCCAGTAGCAATAGCAAGGACTGCCAGTGTTTACTTATAAGAGTTGTCCAGTGCAGCCTGGAGGCTCCTGTTCTTCTCCTGCAGCTCCTCAGAGTCCATCCCCAGCCTGCTGAGCTCCTTCTCCTGACGCTCCACCACAGCATTCAGCTTCTTGATGTTCTCTCTGTGCTGCTTCTCCACCTCTTCCTTTCCATCCAGAACCTAAACACATAGAAACATACACAGGACAGTACACATGGTTAAGACTAGTTACACTAGTCATAAAAAAAGTAACTCAGTAAAAAATAAAGTCTGTGAATAAACAATAATCGTAGCCTCCAAAACATGAAGGATAGCATGATTCTTTTCAGTATCACTTTTTTGCACACTGGCATATTATGAATGAATTGGCGAGAGAATCAATTGGTAATGAATAGACCTAAATCAACACATTGATACATTATAGCCCTATTCAAAGGCAATTCTCTGTGTGGAGAAAAGTGATCCTACCAATAGATTGCTCACTGGCATAACTGGCAGAAAAACTAAACTTAACCTGATACTAAATTGAAAGAAAACTTGAATAAATTTCAGAAAAACAAGACATTATGAAACTAGTTAACAAAGTCTGAAAACAAACTAAAATTCACTATTTTAAAAGAAAATGCAAAACTATAATAACCTTGTCTCTGACTATCTCAAGTGAAATGATGTTTAAAGCTGTCAAAGACAGATTGAAAGAGCCTTCATCATTTTTAAATTAACTTTCCAACGTTCACCCTCTTGCTGACCTGCTGCAGGTGCTTGAGCTCCTCCTCCAGCTCCTTGATCTTCTTGTTCTGCTTGGTGATCTTAGTGTCGGTCTCTTTCTCCTTCACACGCAGCTTCTTGATGATGTTGCAGTGCTGCAGTTGCTGCTTAGACAGCTTTTCACCTAGGAGTTGTAGAGACACCTCCTCAGCCACCAAGAGTAAAGCTGACAACTGATGCAGAGAGAGTGTACCCACACACTGCTGAGGACGCTGAAACATGGCTGTGTTCTATCCATATAGTGTCTACTTTATGTACATACATTTCCATTTGCTTTACTTTATGGACTAGTCTGGGTCAGTACATATAAAGCTGCTCACAGTGCAATTTTGTTCTTTAGTCCAAGAAAATTCTGAATGCAAATGATACAAATTGAATCCCAATGTTAGAAGTAAAACTAAGACTTATCCAAGTCTTGAGCATACCATGATAAGGTCCCATAACTCTATTAGGAATTGCCAGCAGATGGCTGTACTACTCACGAAGAGGTGGAAAGCCGGCACTTGTTTTTTTCAAGCTAGGAGCAATGGTTTTTGACATCATACAAAATGTAGACCTTTTAAAACTGTACCAGCATTTTACAGTATCACACAAGTGTGTCACTAAAATGCAAACGTTCACACCAAACATAGTCAGGCTACTGATTTTTAGCCTACTACAAATTCCAAGGTGTTTTCATGCAGGCTGCCAGGTTCCCATGAGCATTACGGAGATAGCACAATACTTGGTTGGACTTAAAATACTTTCACTGGAAGTTGTGTGCATTGCCTTTGCACTTCAAATAGACCCAATCCATCCATCCATCCATCCATAGTATCTTGGCATGGATCTGCATTGGCTACAAATATACTATAAACAACGTTCTTGCAGTATTTCGCGGCATTTTCAACATCCCATGGCCAGTCGAAGGAATAACCCATTATTGAGGTATGGGCCACCCAACATTCTGTTGTCTATCTTATATAGTAGTATGTAGGACCTAGTCTACAACTGGCTGTATTTTAGTTATTTTTGTCCCTGTGCAGCCTGTTAAGAGTGAGTCGGGGAGGGGTTGGTGGAGGAGTGAAAGGGGATAATGGGCTATTATAATGAATCTCACCTTCTTCCAGCAGGCCTCTGACCTGCTCCTCTTTCTCTTTGATGATCTCCATTGTCTCATTGGAGTTCAGCCTGGTGGACAGCTCGTCTCGCATGACCTTGATCTCCTGTGGCAGACAGAAATAGAAGACATCTTTGACACAAACGCCCTGGATCAGGTCAGTTTCTCATGTAAAAATGAATTGAACAAAAATCATCTCAACATGTCTGAGGGGAGATGACGACAGTACAGTGGCAGGTTTGTCTGTTACCTTCTTGGCAATGTCCCTCTCCTTGCAGGCAAGCTGAGCCTTCCTCTCCGTATCTGCTATGCGCTGGGTAAACTCATCCTTAAGAGACTGAACAGTGGAGCTCTCCTCCTTCAGCCTTATCACTTCACTAGAGGATAGACAGACTCATTAGTCTAACAGCTCACTGACGAAATCCATAATGTCTCAAGGCCAAGACAGTTTTTGTTGATCTGGACAAGTATTTTGAGCATTCATCACACAGAAAAACTATATACTCAAACTGAGGACGCTCCGTCAAGTTTTAAGTCTGCTGTGTGGCAGCATTTTGAGTTTCCAAATAAGGAAGACAACTGACAAGACAAAGACTGTTTGCAAGGGCCTTGCTTTACAGGAGACACTAGCAACATGCTGCACGATTTACAACACATCACGAGTCCAGTATGTGGATAAATGCTACGTTTGAGTCTTAAATATTGTTTCAGAGGTCTTAAAAATATTCAGTAGTAATATTCAGTAAAATATTCAATAGTTCAGGCAGGACTAGCAGTCGTGCATGCCCCATCAGCTGATCGTCAGCTGATCCAAACTTCTTTTGACACTTCAACAAGGTGGCCCATTTAAGCTGTCAGATGCTCTTTCATCTCTGCGGTTCATACCTGCTACATGCTGTTGTACTGGCTGTGCTGCTTACTCCCTCCACCACCCCAGCCTCCTCCTTATTAATCAATATACTTGCAATGGTTGTCATTAATGTTTAATCTGAGTATATTCAGTTATCATGATGTGTCTACTGGGTTCTGTTCTGTATAGTGTTTAGGGGGTGACTAGCTCCCTGCTGAATCGTTGCACACTGCTTGGATTCATACCCTAGACAGCAGAGCCCGTACCGCCAAATACAACCGTATAACCATTTGTGCAATAAATGTTTCTAAAGTTTTGACGAGCGTTTCTGACTGAAGTAGTACTACTACTTTTCTAGTGAGAAATGTCCCTGGTTGCGCAGATGTATATTATAAAATATTGTGATAATATTGAGCCACAAACCCAGTATTGTGTATTCTAGTATCGTACTGAACCATGAGCTGAATGCATTATTACATACCTAGTAATTGATAGAAGAACATTAATTCCAATGATGGTATTTGTGCAGCACTTATTAATTCAGACTAGTGGGAAATAAATAGAGACTGTTTAAAGCTTAATTGTAGCCTACTATAAAAGGTAAAAATAAAAGTCAAGGCATCATAATTCTTTGTTATATAGGAAAAATATGATAGTTTGTTAGGTGTTAAGCATTGATGATAACGCAAATCAAAGTAGAGCCTGACCCAGATATTTGCTATAGCATTAGTCTCACACAAAGGCTTGGTCACAACAGATTTCCTGCCATGGTTATTTACAGTGCCATTCAGAACCAGGTGTGTGCCATATACTCACTCTTTGAGGTTATCATGCTCCTCCTCCAGCCTGGCTTTGTCCTTGCTGATTGCCAGCAACTGAGACTCCCTCTTCTCAAGGCGGCTTGACAACTCATCAATGACCTACAAGAAGCCCCCAACATATTTGACCATTTTTTACAGAAACGCCTAAAAAAAGAGAAAACTAAAAACACATGGAAAACACCTAACTCTAAGGGAAGGAGCAGTTTATAGATTTTACCATATTAAATATATATTATTTTATTACCATATTTAGCAACCATTACCTTCGTAGCTAAAGTAAAACAATACACAAATTCTTAGGATTGGTGCTGGATTGCTACTGGCTAGATTAGAAGACAATACCAGTTGTAACCTTTTGAAGCTCCAAAATCTGGCATGTTGAGACACTTTTCATCTCCTCTGTGATTGGCAGGGTGAGCTGTTCTTCAACCTCGAGGGTGGGACCAGACAGAGTGACATTCGCTTCAATTTCCTGTTCTATCAACTCTTCAGGCTGCTCGCTATTCACAGGCGTAGCACTCCGTCCACTCTCCTCCATCTCATCCAATGACTGCTCCCTCATAGTTTCAATGAACCACTCTTTCTCCTCCTCCTCCTCCTCCTCCTCCTCCTCCTCCTCCTCCTCCTCCTCCTCTACTTCCTTCCCTACCACACCCTCTTCCTGATTCTGACATTCGGCTGATGACACAACTGTTATGGGGGCAGGGCCAGCAGTGACAGACGCTAGAGTCCGACTCCCAGGAATCTCATCATCTGAGTTAACCTCACTAACACTCCGGCTATCCAGCGACTGCACGCTGAATGAATCGATGCGCTCAAAAGCATCTGAGGAGGAGCCGCAGCTCTCAGTGAGCTTGGGGTAGTCCTCCAGACGGGGGAAATCTCCACAAGTAGAGGCTGAGAGAAGCTGGAAGGAGCCCTGCATCAGGTGAAGTCCAGCCTTTCCCTCCCCGGTCTCTTGCCTGGAGCTGGCTGAGCTTTCACTCAGCACACTCTCGTGGTCCAGCACCTCAATGTCACTGGTGGTGGAGGTGCCCGAGGAGAAGGCGCTGACTGGAGGGGACGGGGTATCACTTTCACGGTCCTCTGTCTTTGGGTCTTTAGGCTCCAACAGTATCTCCTTGGAGGGAGGGGGAGGTGATGGGCCAGAAGGGGTAGAGCTCTTAGGTTCAGAGGTGACAGCAGAGGGTTCAGAGGAGTCAGTGACATCCTGCTCAGCTTGGTGTTTTAAAGGGGACAATGACTGTTCTGTTTGTGAGTCCACAGAAACTGCTGTGCAAACATCCATTTCTACTCTGCTCATACTGGTCGTTTTGCTGTCAGAGTCACAAGGATGATCCTTGTGAGATGAAACAGGTGAAACTGGCTGCAGGAAGATGGTGTCTGGATATGGTTCTGCTTGTGAGGATTCAAATGGCTGGCTCTCAGCAACTTCCTGATTCTCTTGACTGTCATCAGTAAGTCCTGACTTTTGAGACTCTACATCATTTTTGACGTAGAGTTTTTGACCACAGCCTCTTTGCTCCTCCGGTGGCTGCCTGTGAGACTTAGCAGGAGGTACAGATACTACCTGGGGGGGGTTGATGCCTTGTACATCTCCAGGGGGCAAAAAGGCACTGAAAAAGTTCTCTGATTCATCCACAACTGTGCGGGTGACAGGAGTAGTGATGGCCTCCGATGAAGGGGGAGGGGTCTTGGTTCTCTCCTCTGGAGGTGCGTCCCACTCTGTCATTCCCCATCCTCCACTTAACTGCATCTTTCCAGGTAGATCTGATATGAGGTTGAACGAAATTATATTTAATCTTAGATGTGGGGGCAGTAGTAATCTGAGATTTGCATAGGTCAACATTAGCTGTTATGTTACAACCTCAAAGAACAACTTACCATTGTAGGGCATCACAACGGTGTCACTCCATCGGTCCTCTTCTTTGATGTCCAGAACTCTGTCGATGGACTTCTGGGCTGTTGTCAAAGCTTGTTTAGCGAAGCTAGACAGGTGGGATGCGTTGAACCAACTCATTTTGGCTAGTCTCCTATGTTATAGCACGTCCAGAGCGTTAACATACAAACTATCCCATTCCACTTTAGTTGTCTCTGCATTATCGTTTCAAGGATAACCTGGTGAGTACTAGACTTCGCAATTCAAAATTTGTTTTATGCAAGCTAGCTCCGCTGATAGCCACCTAGTCAATTAGCACAGCTGTAGCCAACACACAGCGGGACAGCATCAGTCCCAGCCACAGCTCGCTACCTGGTCGGTTGGTGAGCAAAATCGCCAATTCACTACAGGTCACTCATGTAGATAGATAATTAGGTACTTCTTACACCGCACCTACACGTACTACCGCAATAAAAGTGTGAATATCCCCATAGTTTTATGTTTTTCGCCCTTTTTGCTCGGTCACGATCGTTTGTTTTGGTCGCTCTCAACTTGTAGCTCAGCTAGCATTAGCCCGTTTGCTACTTCCTTTCCACGTATTACAATGACGTCATGATCCGGTCTGCTAGCTGGGCCTGTCAGCTGCCCTGACCTACATATCCAGTCCAGTGATGGTGCAGCAGGATCTGATCTGGCGTTTACCTCTCAAACGCAGACAAAAATCAAAAAGAGAAATGAATTATGGAATCATAGGAAATAATATTACTCCGGACCTATACACAGAGGCTACATCTTAAACCAGTATACTATAAACCCTGCATGTAGGATTAGAACAAAAATATCTATTTTTTCCAGTTCCTCCAAATTGCAAAGAAGTACATTTCAAAAGGTTTCAATTACCATTCTAATTTTATTCTAATTAATAAAATTGGAGGTGGAAAAACTCAAATCCAATGCAAGCTGCAACATACTCACCAGTACATACCCATCAAGGACAATATATCAAATGTAGATATTATGCACCATTTAAATCCTCCTGGTCAATGACCAAGTGAGGTGAATGTCAAATACAAATTAGGCATCACTTCATATTACTTGGATGTGATAATTAAAACTGTTTCAGGTTATATAATTATCCCACTCTGCACAAAGACATGACAGAACTCCTTCTTAAAAAAAAACATTTTATTCCAGTTCACATCATGATCAGTCTGGTCGAGGACCACTGCAGTGGTTACTGCAACTAAAAGAAAAACAGTGCCTGAATAAATAAACATATGAATCAGGACAAGTACAGAATACTCTTTTCTCAAGTAACCATTACTTCTCTCATGGTTTGCACAAGGCAGGCTTGAGGTTGTAGTGCAGATAACAAGAGAATTCCTGAACATGTATAGACATTGCATCACCAAAACATGATAGGGTGTGTAGAGTTTGGCAAAATGTGGACTTTAGTGAACAAGTACATTAGAGCAATGACATAAACTATACTCATTCAGACAATTATGACTGAATACACTGTAAATTGGACTAGATTTAAAGCCATTCTAAATATTCTGCACCAAGTCATGGTTGGCCTAGTAACAACAACAATGACATCAGATGTTTGTTGTGGGAGTGTATGAGTTTGTCCTATGAGGTAAAGCGGAGTCTGAAGAGCATGGTCTGGGGTGTGGTGACATCAGCTACAGCCAGTTCCTGCCCGTCGGCCAGGCCCAGCTCTGGAAAAACAACAAAACACAATTCAGACAGTATATTCACAGTGTATTGACCTGACCAATTAGGCAGAGACATTTTTGGAGCAATATGTAGTAAATAAGGCACCTCACCCTTCAGTGTTTTGGACAGATTCGGCCGTGTCCTCTGTTCAATTGAAGCCACACTCTGTCAACAGAATACACAGACAGCCTGATCACACCAAAACCTGTATGACTACTCAATTATATCAGGACACACCTCTGACTCACATTTGCTTGCAGCCATCTGAGACAGACTTCAAAACACTAAACCATGTGAAACCAGAAATGATTTACCTGTAAATATAATGTTTTGTTCTTTCCTTCCACTGTCGCTGTTATAGCAGGCGATTTCATTTGTCTGAAAAAGTACACCATTAGTTTAGTTGTTAATGAAGACAGACACTTAAACATCAAAGAAGAGAATATGACTGAGAACAGAACTTCAACGGGTTAGTTATGGCATGGTAAGTGATAATAAATGCCAATGAGCCAGGCAAACCTACAGGGAGGCACTCTCTGTCAGGTAGTCCAACACCTCCTGCAGTTTGGAAGATGGAGAGAAGTGCAAGTCCAGAGGTACTTGGCTACAGGCTGAACAGTTTTCCTACATCAGGAGTGAATAGAACATATCTTTTACAAACAGGCGACCTGATAATTGTAGCAAATGTGAACTGGCAGTTCGTGACTCGGGGACTAACCTTTCGTTCTGCCTCAAAAGTGTAGGTGTATAGGCCATCAACATCATTGAAAACCATGTAGTTGTTCAGAGGAACATAGGCACTGCAGATACAAAAGGTAACATCATAAAAAACAGTGAAAGGTATGGGCAGTTTACACTAATCTGCAGTATGTCCACATGGCTGCAGAGCAGAGACTGAAAACTCACCTTGATGCTATTTTAAAAACCTCTGTTGCGCAAGCAGCTGAATCAAATAAAGAAGAAAAACAAGCAGTTAAATCCGGGTTGACATTTCTGTTTACAGAAAGTCAATAGACTCAAAATGCTGTCTGGAAAATGATTAACGCTTATATGGCAGGGTATAAAACCTTTCATAAAGGCAGCAACTCCTCAGGTCTCCACTAAAACAGGTTCACATTTCCTGGATTGTATTTATTTTTTTAGTCATTTACCTGCTATGACTGCATTTGTGGATGCCACAGCTGGGATTATCCTCTTAACAACACCTGCATCATTTAAACAAGAAAAAGAAAAGTTTTTTTGCTGAGTATTAAAAATACACAATCAAACAAACCATGGCTTTGCAAATACCCTGATTACCAAGAACATTAAATAGACATGAATTGTTTACACATTCCAACATTTTACTGTTTATTCTTATACAAAAAGGTGCTTTGGCAGAAACAGAGTAGGATACTAGGGTGCCAACATCATTCAGATGGCAAAAGCTCACTGCATTTGTTTTATTCTGGGTCATCTCCTAGTGGATGTGGAAAGGCCGAGTTAGAATAGGAGCAGTATTCCCCTGCTGACAGAGGTGCAGTGTGTGTGCTCACCCTGGGTAAGTCTGTATGTGACTCCGGTTATGTTGAACTCTGCTGCCCTCTCCAGAGACCTCTGGTACACCCACTGGATGTGCTCTGGGTCGTCCCCATCCAGGCCCACACCATCTGACAAACAGACAAAAGTTTACTTTTAGATTTCACAAGTATTGCAATTCAGGGAGGACATGTTTAGCCTGATGTCACATTTATTTCTTGTTTTATATCCTAACAAAGACTGTGTAGCAGAAATAAAAACTAACTGATTTTATACCTCCAAAAGGGTTTCTCTTTGGGCCACAGCAGCATACGGACATACTCGATGCAATGTTCTGGCAAACGTGGCATGGAGGCTAGTGTACACATGGGGAAGTTGATCTAAGAAGACAAAGATATATTTTTGAAGCAAAGACCTGACCTGGTACGATTTATGAATGTACTTACAATCACAACATAATCTTTGTGTCGACTTAAATAAAAAGGCTAGGTTACCTGAGGTGGGTAAAGCTCAAGGGTACAGTCGATGCAGGCGGTCATGCCAGGCAGAATGACTCTGGCATTGCCTTTAAAGCCTTCCGTCCCACCATCAATTAGAGGAATGATGGAATTTGGGTCCAGGACACCATCCTCATACGCCAGCAGAGACAGCTGCATAGAAAGACAGACAGATACAATATCAATTAAAACATGATGGTTTTGGCACAACAGCTATATCATTTAAAAATACTGGCCATATGCATGGTCAGAAAGGCAATTTTGACAGGATAATTGACTAAGAGAATAAGGGCTGTGCCAATGATTTCAATGGATAGGGATAACTTACCAGCATACCATTCATCCACCTCCTGGCAACTATAGAGTCCAGTCCACAGACAATTATGTGGAATTCTAGATTAAGACAGAGAGAGATGAGCAAATGTAAATCGTATGTCTAATAAAGAGACAACAGCATGTGAGGAAGGTTGGGAATAGAATTATATAATGAAGCTTACCTCTGTAAAATGTCTCATCAAAATCTTGAATTTTCTTAAAATGGCTGCACAAAGCATTAAGGAAAAGTTCATGTTTGGACATAATGTTCTCTGGCTCTCTGAGTCCAGGATTTCTTTAGTATGGTGTATATGCAGATTCTTGAAGTGTAATATTTGGAGATAGAAGATAGCTGCTTGTCACATCTTTCAGATCCTGTTTTCACAACTTTCACACAAGGGAAGGCTACCTTAATGTTTATGTTTGGATTATGGTTTAGGCCTTTCAGACAATCATCTTGGTAGCTAACACCTAAAATCTTGTAATATTTTTAAATTCACTAACACACAATTTATTACTATCTAAAGGATACGGGACTACACAGCATCCAGGAATTCGGTTGTTAATAAAATCAGCTGCAACATCCGCCTTGGGTCGACCTACATCTTTAGGCCTGGAGAACAACATGAAGCACATATTAACAGCAAGTCAAAACTTGCTACAAAAATTTGCCAATAATACAAGTCCGAAATAACATAAAATGCATTAAATAAGTCCACTAACCTGAAAAGAAACTGTCTATTAAGGTTGGACACATCAATGGTGTCCATGTCAACAACATGGATGTTGCGAAAGCCTGACAAAGCCTAATCCACAACACAAGCACAGGAAACAAAAAAATGTAGGCCATTAGTTACTGCTAGGGTTTTTACCTTCTAGATATTCAAATAACAGTGATCACTGATTCATACCAAGTCTTTGAGAAGCTCGCATCCAAGGCCACCAGCACCAATGACAAGGATTTTGCAGGTTTCCAACATAAACTGCAATGACTGTGATGAAAGGTGAAAGAGAAATTATATCTTCATAATAATATAAGACAGCAGACTTTATATAGGATTAATGAAAAAGCCAATGACAGTTTGCATATCGCATTGTTCCCTCAAAATGTTACCTCTGTGCTGGCTTCAAAGTCAGGATGCGTGAAGGGCCCTGATCTTTCCAGAAACTTTTTGATATGGTTCCATCGTCCCTCCCACTCACACTTTTCTCCAATGCCTCCATCCACCACCATCCTGAAAACAACACATGTGTACATTTAACATTTATCACCACCATCACCTCTGACAGTCTCAATGTATCCATGTAGCATGCACGTGTTGCTCTGACATAACACAAAAACTCCTAGAACTCGTGAGATCATGCATCAACAAATCAGCCTAAACCTGAACTCAATATTGTGAGCGACTTTCAGTTCATAAAGGCGCTACATAAAGATCAAACCATATCATGCAATGATATCCAGAAGCCAAATAAACTAAGTGAAAGTACAAACAACAAATCAAGTGTGTTTTGATGCCAGTCGTATGCCAAGTTGTGGATTAACGAAGTTAGCTAATTGTTGTTCTGTTTTATCAACTCATAAATTGATTATAAAGATGCAGGTTGCTAAAGTGGGACAAGTGGGCGTTTCTGATCCTGTGGCACCTGGTGGGTGGCAGCTCTCTTGTCTGGACAGCTCAAACTAGCTAGGCTAGGTGGCGAGCTAACCTGTCAACAGTGAGTACAGGCTCTCCTGTTTGTAGAACGAGGTAAAGTTACATGGTGCCCACAAAATATTCACTGTAGACTTGTTAGCTAGACTGTTTTGGCTAGCTTTCTGTAAAGACTAGGCCTAGCCTAGGTGCCACGGTACTTGACTATCGGTAGGTTAGCTAACTTTACTAGCTAACGTTAACCTTCCTCCTGCCTAGTAACCTCAAACCTTCCGCCAGTTCTAGCAATTCATCACTAACTTTTCAGTCAGCTCCACTACTCTCCTTCTTTTCTTCTCCCTAAAAAGAGAGAATAAAAGAAGGTTTTATTCATGCTCTGCTTTCGTGGGTTGATGAGATTTGAAAGCATCTTTCGGGCAGTTAATGACTGTGTTTATTCGGCAGCTACTTACGGCTCATCCGAGTCCGCCATTTTTTGGTTGCGTATAACTGCCTTCAAGTGCACCTTGTAAACATCTAATTCCATGGACGTAAATCGTGAATACAACACAATGGACGCGTAACAAAAGTAGTTTTAGGTCACTGTTGTGTTTTTTTATTTAGTCAAACCGTATAGAGCTGCTGTGCTGTAGCTACAGAGGAGCTACAGAGCTACAAAGGAAAATATGCGCATCTGGCATGCAAAAGTTCGAATTAATTTAATACCCGAAAGTGGTTGTTTACATGTATTACATGTTGATACGGCTTCCATGCTCTCCAACCCCATAAACGTTACATCTCATCACATAAATCTTAAAACGAATTTTGTGTTTACCTTTGTCTCTGCGTTGCCCTTGTTCCGATATTTCCGATATTTGTTGAAGGCAACATTAGCAACACTGTATTGCAGAGACGGCACTGAACCAATAGGCAGAAAGAAGAGAATACCGGAGACCTGTAGCTGCAAATACACTAAATATCCAATAGGTGGCAGCATTTGCCGTTTGATACGTGAGTTTGTACGGTCCACCACCAAGTATAATATGGTACATTGGCGGTTTGTCTAATTCATCAAAGTTTATACTGTACATATTTCTGTCACAAAAAGCAATGATCAAGGAGAGCTTTTGATTCATGGTCACAGTTCTCGAAATGCTGGTACTTTTTTCTACAGGATGAGTTCTTGAGTAAAAAAAAACTTTACAGGATTTGGGGGAAAGTGGAATGGTAGGTTTAATAATGGCAGAGGGTTAAAGTGACTCTGTGGTAATTACTTTATAATTACTCTGCTCTGTAGGGTTCAGCCCTATAAGATTAGCAATTATCTATAAAACCAGTTAACAGTCAAGGAGGGGGAGAGAAAATGGCTCATCTGAGTAGAGTAAATCTGTTTCAAGAAGAAAGAGTCCTTGAAAGTGGTAATTCATCTTAGTTGGCCTGAATGGCCTCAATGCAATCTGGAGGATCAATAATTCAAAGACCTCCAATATATTTACGTCATTATCATTGGTGTTATTATGAGACGTGTCTTAACAAACATCATCTAAAAGAATCACCAGAACAAAAAAGCCCTGTTGGAAATTGAATGATATAACCAATATAATGTTTTGTATTGCTCTTACTGCAAATTGCTGCATGGGGCACTTGGCATGAATATCATGAATAAGACATGAAATAGAGATCCTACTATTAAGTTTAATGACTTTACTAGTGAGGAGATCTCCCTCAAGTGTCTGATTTACTGTGCCCACATTGTGTTAATGAATTTTGGTGTTTAATCTCTCATCACAGAATGATTAATAAACCTTGGCTTTGCCTCAGCACATTTTAAGAGACATGCCTGTAGGCACATTAACATCATTAATCTATCTCTTCACACCCCCTCTATATTAAAGGCATTGTGGCATAGGTACCTTCTGCAGAGGTCACCAAAAATCTGCCTAATGTATGCACTGATAGTCTGGCACTTTCAAATTGCTTGATGCTGATATAGGCCATAACGTGTGTGTGTGTGTGTGTGTGTGTGTGTGTGTGTGTGTGTGTGTGTGTGTGTGTGTGTGTGTGTGTGTGTGTGTGTGTGTGTGTGTGTGTGTGTGTGTGTGTGTGTGTGTGTGTGTGTGTGTGTGTGTGTGCTGTGCGTATTCATTAAATATAAAGCATTCTTTCTGTGGGCAATATTCGGATGGTTGGATGGAGCATCACAGTTTTTTTTTCTCATCTTAATGAGATGTTCCGAGTGACAGCCTCGGAAAACTGCTAACTAAAAATAACTACCCCAGTGATGTCCTTCATAGCTGACTGGCTGCCATCTCAGCCCATCCCTCTTTCTATTTGTTCTGTCTATCTTGTTCTTTCATTTGATCTCAATTATGCCAATATGTTAAACAACAGGGCAATAAGATAAGATAAGAATTCCATCAAAAAGATGAATTGCAAAAAAACTATCTTTATTTAATGGTCATTGAGGCCCATTGCTGAGTGGTGAACACACTATTATGAGTAGTATTAGTAGTGGTAGTTGTTGTAGTAGTAGTAGTAGCATTAGCGTTAGTATTATTATCTATACTTATCTCGCAAGAGATATTAATCTTTTGCGCAGGGTTAGCTACAGAACATCTCTAGAGCTGGTGGAGATTCCGTGTCTTGCTCATGGACACTTCAGCAGGGTGGATGCTTGTTAAAGGGGATTGTACCCAGATGTTTGACTTGAAGCACAGTCTCCCTAATCACTAGGCCACCCACACTATTTTCCCTCAATATCCTGAGTAGTTCCAAAGCATCAAATGATGTTGAATGTATAGATTTTCCAAAGTAGGGCAGCTGGGTACTGAAAGACATTCCAGTGCTGACACATTTTTATAGATTCCATTGAAATGCCATCTATCATTCCCCCACTTTGTGGAGGGACATTCTGAATGTCACCACCGTGCCTTTGAGGTGACCCAACCGTCTGCCATCCATCACAGCCAACTACAGTTAACGTATCCATGAAGGGGTTGACGAGAGCAGAGTTAGACTAGCCCATTACTTGAAATACTTGATCAGTCATATGACAACTGGCTGGGCAGAGGAACCTCACAGGAGCTATTGATATTTTGTGTCAGGCCTATATGGTCATCTGACGCTCCCACAATCTTACAAGTACAGACAGTATCTCACAGAATGTGGTTTTGTCCTTGCTATTCTCTCTATTTGTTACAGGGCATGCTTTGACATGGGCATCAGGGTTGGCAGGTTTATTGTCCAAAATATTTCATTCCATTTACCATTTTGCTTGCTTTCCGTCAGGACGTCCAAAGTGGTGTTGATCGTGATAATGATAATGTGTCACTGTGATGTCCCATGTTGGGCACAGAGCAGGGCTGTCAGCTAGAAGACAGGGAGACACTACAGTGTGATGTTGTGTTGTGTTGTGTTGTGTTGTAGTGAGTGATTGATGACTCTCCCTGTTGTAGCGCTTTGATTAAGACTCCAGTGATTTATCGCCACTGCTCACAATGTAATTATACTCTTTCTATATACACCCGTGCCGTGTTGTCTTGCTATATGATGTGTATGTGTGTGTGTGTGTGTTATCTTTATACAATATTGCATTATATTGTGAAGGTGTACATCTAAAGGCTTGCCAAGTGTGTCTGAATAAATTCCCAGGAAAATGCACCCTCCTCTGTTGACACTTTTTTGTATTAAAGGAGGAAATATCCCTTGTTGCACATGAGGCACTTATTAAATTATTTAATATGTGATGGATGTGTTTACTCTTACCTGGAATTGCCTGAAGTGTATTCACTTCATTGTTGCTGAGAAGCTTTGTAAATAGATCGTATCTGCTGTGAAAATGCATCTTTGTTGAGTTTGATGGTTCGGGTCTGTGGGTTTTGGTTTGTCTTGGTGCCATTAGTTTGACAGAGTGGAAGGAGCAAGATAGCAGCGGACCCACGGGGGCCGGAGAATCAATCTAAAATGTGTTTAACTCGTGTCAAAAACAAGCATTCATAATGGACAATACAGGCTTTTTGGCCTTTCCCTCATGAGGACCCATCAACCAATTCAATTAAATATATTTTCTTCACATGGCTACTTCTAATGTCTGTAAATTAACTTTGAAAATGGAAAATATTTGGCAGCCATAACAAATCTTGGGTCACTATTGTCATTGTCAACATTCCCAAGATGGCTAGGCCAGATCTTAAATCAGGTTGTAAGAACATAACCAAGGTGTTCAATAACATAATTCATCTTCCTAGTGTGAGGGGTGGGGCATCATTGCTAGTTTGCACTTTGTACTTCCTGTTTCTGATGGGCAGGGCCCCATAGGCAATTTGTACTCGGCACTTCCTGCCTGAAGGGGTGGAGGGCTTGCCGTGACCTTGCCTCGTGTTTTTTTCCCACTGTTTGGTCCCTAGGAGCTTTTTCTAAGATGGAGGAAAGATTTTTGGACCAAAAATTCTGATCACCTGATGACTTTGAAGCAATCAACCCACTATGTTGAATGATATGTAAGGCAGAGTTGTAGTCAAGCTACTAAACCCTGACTCAAAGTTGAGCAGAGTCCAAATCTCAAATGAAATTTGAAGTTTGAATCAAGTCCAAGTCCAGTCCCTTGAAGTGATATATCATTTTGACACATTTTGACATCACTTGCCTTTAAAAATCTACAATTTACAACTCAAAAAACAACCTACAGTTTGTATGTGTTTTAAATTTAATTTATAGTTTGCCAAAACATGGGAGCCAATAATGGGTCTGAAGAACGCATTTATGAGGCCGATACATTTTAAAAATCTGAAGTGAAATGCCCCTTTTTATAGAATGAAGCCCAATTCAGTTCCCTCCAAAGTTTCCGGATGTATGAACATACAACTAAATAGTCGCATTCTCTTTCAATATGTTTATTATTTTCATTGTGAAGGGAAGTGAACAATAACATGAACATAACAGCCTAAAAAAAATTATTATTAATAATAATAATAATAATAATAATAATAATAATAATAATAATAACAAAACACACCCATACATACATATGTACATACATAGCTTGTACACATAGATACCTACACATATATATATATAGAAATACACAATACGCCGTGCATTCATACACACTGCATAATAAGCTATATACATGCATACACACACACACCTACATACAGTTTGTTCCACTTATTTGTGACTAAACATTAATGAGTATCACACAAATACTGGTGCTCCGTGGTTTTGGCACCGTGAGACTTGTTGACACATATTGTTCAAGGAACAGGTCAGTCCAACGTCACAAACAGAGACAAACAACTGCACGTCCCCATGGACCCATATCTCCCCTGTACTGATTTGTATCACTGTAGTGTTAATATCAACCATGATATATTCTTCCTTTCAGACCTTTAATCTTGGGGAGAGGCTTGCTCTCTGCGCCTTTCAAGGACAGCAGAGGAATATTACTACAGGAGAGTCTTAAGACAGTGGAACGGAAATTTCCTCTGGCTATTTCGACAACGTTTATTCCTGCTTGCGCTTCCTATTTCCTGTCCTCCTCAGCATGCTTCCTGTTCTGCCATTCCTTCTGTTCCTCCATCACTATTGTTCCCTCCTTGCTGAAAAGAGGCATTGTACATTGTGGAGACAACATTCAGTCTGTCACCCAAGAATTTCCTCAGATGAATAAAACACCCCTGGGAATAGAGCGGCAATCAATGAAGGACCATTATAGAAGGATGCAGAACTTGACAGACAAGGTAAATGACCAAAAGGAAACTCCCCGTTTCATCCCTGGGCATCAATTCACTAAAACCTAAGGTATGGCAAAGTCCATACACCTAATATCATTTGCCACCAAAACTTCAAATCCCCCTTATATCCACTAGATTTATGGGGGCAAAGTGGAACAATGACTGATGACTGGCAGGATATTATTTGGTAAATGTGATCAATTATTAGATGAAGGTCAATAAATCATCTTGTTCAGACACACACAACTGAGAGGGAACTTTGGTCCTGAAAGCTCCCCTGACTTTTTAATTTCCAGCAATTTTGCTTGATCTTTGCTCTCCATCATAGCAAGGAAAAAACAGATCAAATTTGGACTCCCTCAGGCCAAAGTATGGCAAGTGCCATACTTTGCCATACCCAGTTGACGCCTATGGTTTGCGATGGAGGAGCCCGGCCAGTGGATCCAGTGTTTTGTCTGTGCTGTTCCAACCCTCAGGTTTAACCCCCAAGGAGTCCTTCACCCCTGCATTTCATTCTCTCCTCTTTCCTCTGCAGTGTGCAGAGCAGGGAGGAGCTTTTGGAAGTGGGGTATATCCTTCCTCTCTGCTGAGGACATGACTGAGGAGGGGGAGGCTGGAGGCCTGGATGGCTGGGGCCCCTGAGCCAGTGATAGGACCGTAGATACTGATCTCCTTTGTCAATAGACTTAGACAATAGATGTGTAATACACATATGAAACAGTTGCAGGTAAAGAATCCGATCTACAAAAACACACTGAGTGTAACATCACAGTGCAGTTGGCAACATGGCAGCACTCAGTTTAAATCGCCTGAGAGGTTTGCAATGTTAAAGGGATACTGTGGCAGACTGGGGGGAGGGTGGGGGTGAGGCTTAGGCTGGATCCAGGAGAGAGTTGAGTCAGTGGACTGACTCTCCCTGGATCCAGCACTGGCTGCAGCCAATTAAGGCTGATTGCAGCCAATTAAGGCTGATTGCAGCCGGGTCCTTTTAACCTGTGTGTACATGTGTGAGAGGGTGATTGTGTGACTGAGTTCGACAGGGGACTGGTGAGTCCAGTCAGACTATGATGGAGCGGAGAGCCAGCGTGACCAGTAGCGGTGTCCTACCAAGGTCCGCGGTGGATGCAGCCGGGAGCAGCCTGCAAGAGCTGGCCAGTCGGGGTTGGACCTGGTATGCTCCTGGAAGCCTGGTGGACTGGCCAGCTTTGGTGCTCCGTGGCTGACCTGCCAGGACAGAGGGAGGTGCACCAGCCAATAGAGACGGCGCTGAGAGTGCTACAGTGGCGCCCGATCTGGGGCTCGACAGACAGGGAAGCGACTGTGGTTCTCCAGGGGGAGAACAGCGTCATCACCGCGCCGTCATCCACAACCACGGACGGCGACAGCAGCTTCCCTGTCTGTCGAGCCCCACATTGGGCGCCACTGTAGCAAGGCTCGCTACAACCGGGGCCACGACAGACAGAGACAAGGCAGGAGGGCAGAGTTAACGAGCCAGCAGGCTGCTTTATTTGCACACAGAAATATTCATTCAGCCCGATCTTGACAGCCGCTCCCAGCGCCGTCTCCATTGGCTGGCGCACCTCCCTCTAACCCCGACTGGCCAGCTCTTGCAGGCTGCTCCCGGCTGCATCCTCGGCGGACCTCGGTCGGTCGCCACTGCTGGTCACGCTGGCTCTCCGCTCCATCATAGTCTGACTCGACTCAGACTCACCAGTCCCCTGTCAAACTCAGTCACACAATCACTCTCTCACACATGCACCCACAGGTTAAAAGGACCCGGCTGCAATCGGCCTTAATTGGCCGTAGCCGGTGCTGGATCCAGGGAGAGTCAGTCCACTGACTCAACTCTCTCCTTGATCCAACCTAACCCTCCCCACAGTCTGCCACAGATACCTAATAAAACGTGTTGTTCTTTCACTGCACCTTAATTGCAGTAATATATGTCTCTGAGAATGTATTTAGCCTTGTAATATTGTGTTTCTCTCAGGCTGGATTGGTACAGCGAGATATAGATGTCCCATCTGCTGAAAGAATGAGTCATTTTATATGCACACATCATGGGATTTAATATCCAATATGCCATGTAATGAAAAGAGTTGTAATGTTTTTTTTATGGCTTTTTCACTTTATACAAAGGGGCCCACCATAATCCAAACTGCTGAGACTGTTGAGGGTACAATATGTGCAGTATCGCTCATGATGACGTGTGTTTTCCTCTTGATTTATAATCTTTATGGAGGCTAGGGGTCTGCCCGAAGAGTCACAATCTAGTCCGTGATCCCTGACTTATAGACACAGACTTTTGTTACCATCACATGTAACAACCATAAGGACAATATTATGTTACTGTACTCTGTATCCTCCATATTTTACACGCCGCCCCATTTCTCTAATCACCAGTAAAGTTTACACCCATAGATATGACTTGTGTCTGTCATTGATCCAGGTTTGTTTGATGACAGAAAGACATAGCAATGGATCTCCCACTGAGGATGCATGCAGCTTGTCATCAAGTGTTGAGCTCAGTACTCTCCCCAATCTGTCATAATGAATTCATTAGAGCACAACTGAAATGAGATCTTGATTAAAAACAATTTGAGTGGCGACTTATTCATCAAGGCGGCAGCCAAGTGGTGTTTATGAGCTCCTGTGGACCAATCGTTGGATTAATGGTCACATTACATCGTAATACACAGACTGAGAACCACACACACACACACACTTTTAACATTTACAAACATATACAGACACACACACATGCACACATCCCCTCTTTCCACCCAGTCCAGCTCGGTCCTCATCATATCAAGGGAAGGGTCTCTCTCTCTCTCTCTCTCTCTCTCTCTCTCTCTTTCTCTCTATCTCTCTCTCGCTCTCTCTCCTAACTGAGGTAACGCTGCTGCCGTGTGTCACTGTCTCCCAGCATCACCCTGAGTGATTGCCAGTCCTGACACCCATCTGCTTATAGCGCTAACTCACCCCAATGCCCGGGAAATTAAACGCTCTACTGAGGTAATAAAGAGAGTAAATCCTGATAGTGTGTCTGCTGATGTTTGAGGGTGATGTGGGGGCAGGTATTACCATATTATCTAGGGCAGAAGGGATCTCAGCCCAGCACTCCCTCATCACACCTCATCTAGTGGGGATTTACTGCTATTGAAAAACAGCCTGCCTACACCTGTAGTTTGAGCCCACAGCGTCCTGAGGCAGCTCAAGTTAAAGCACCATTATTAGGGCCGATAACAGTGAAATCAACCAAAATATGTTTCCATACCACTGAAAAATGTTAAATTTAGTGTAATTCCTACCAATGTTAAAGCTCAGTGATATTTTCAGGGAAAACAACCAAAATGTGTACCAGTACCAGCTCCAGTGAAAACAATTGAAATATGTTTCATACATTCCATTGAAAACTGTTAAATTTAGTGTAATAGCCCTCACTGTCATAGTCACACATACTGTAGGTTTACACGGCTAAAGCTAAAACTAAAACAAAACAAGTCTTTATCCATCCAGTATGCACTTTTCTCCCATCTCTTACTGCCACTCTTGTCTTTTCATACCAAAAACACATTAACTCCTTATTCACATGATCATAAGTTAGTTTAAGTTCAGGGA
Source organism: Hoplostethus atlanticus (assembly GCA_034670405.1). NCBI lineage: Eukaryota > Metazoa > Chordata > Actinopteri > Trachichthyiformes > Trachichthyidae > Hoplostethus > Hoplostethus atlanticus. Next base: position 129,635 of record JAXDDX010000153.1, on the reverse strand, counting down.
TATGATACATTGTGAGACATATCCATAAATCACTATATCATGTCAAAATACAAGCATATCGTCATTAGATTCTCATCTCTTTCCAATTGTGGGAATTGAGGGGAAGGATAAGAAGGATATATATCACTCTGGCATTTTTAGGGCAAGTGCATTAGGAATAATCTAAACATCGAAATAAACCTTCCTCCCAGGATTCTGCAATTTAGACTGAAGCTTATTTTCTTGGAGTGGCATCATATCCCTATCTGTTTAGTAATAGTCAGCTCTGCAGCCTGAATGTTTCCCTCAGTGAGTGCAACAAATGTCATAAAAACCTTTCATTTTGAGCACATTTTCCCTCCTGACAACAGCTGCCAAGGAATAGATTAATAATGAAGAAGAAAATTAGATTATGCTGAGTCATTACGTTTACCACTCTCTGAAGTAGCAGATAATGTCTCTGCTAGCGATCATAATTATTGGCACAAAGTCACCAGAATGCTTACTTATAAATGAAGTTCCTGAAACAACTCTTTAATGAGCGTGTGAAATGTGCAAAATTTAATGAGTTAACAAAAGTTGTTTTATCTGTACATGGAAAAGGGGATGGGCACTAAAATCCCCTCCAAGATAGAGTTAAACAACTCTACAAACAAAATGTTTAAAATGTTCCATCCTTAACTAAAAATCAAGACAACAGTAAAAATATTTCTTACATTACATTCTGTGTTAGTCAAAGGTTCATCTCAGCCCACCCCAGCATTTTGGTGACCTGGGTCTAATCATTTTTCACATTGACTAAATAATAATGTCTTGTCATAAGCAGGTTTGGATGTTTTGTTGGTGAATTGTATTAGATGCAGGGACTTTGCTATTCCTTAGGGTTTAGTGAATTGACACCTCAAGCAGTGACTTTTCTGAGCCTGCAGATGAGTTCCTGAGTGTTGTGGCACATAGATCTTCCAGCATGACAACAACTGCAGATGATATCTTCAGACACTTGTTTTTGTGACTTTTTTTTTTTTTCTCTCTCTCACAATTTAGCCTCTATTTATCGCTGTCATGTTTTCAATCTTTGTGAAAAATCACCATTGAAATACATTTCTTTTCAAAAGAGCTATCAGTCTATTTGTTTGTTTATCTATTTACATTTTATAAATTGCGTTCCTATTGTCATTCAGCTTGTTGTTTTCAGTAAGGCAATCTCTTGACACAGCGGGGGTGTAATGATTATCGTTAGGATCAGGCTATAATGTTTTGAACAAATAATGAATTTACCTTCAGAAATGGAAATACACATTATTACACAAATGGAATATGCATTGTTACACAATTAAACCATTACTAAACAAATTACTGTATATAGTGAGTAAACAGGCGGTGGCAGTCAAAAAGCAGTTGAGGGAAGCGACCCATCCAAAACGCCTGTCTGCAAGACGGCAGTCAGCCTACAAGTGCCACCGCCAGCCGGTTGGAAAAATTCAGCAAGTTGCCTTGGCGACCAACCGTGGTGCACCGGTCTGTCAGTCTATACCACAGTAGTGCTACAGTAATAATTACAGGGTATTCTTTTTCAGACAGTATAGTTGACAGTATAGTATAGTATAATTTCCAAACAATTCATTTGGGGAGTGCGGCATTAATTCACTATTGCATACAGTGTAAGATGGATTGGAAATTAAAAATTTATTTTTTTTAAATGCATAGCTGACGGATTTTACTGTGCCCTCAAATTGTGCAAGCAACCCACAGGCAAGAATTTGTGATTGCTTCAATCACAAGTGTCAAGATGAGGATTTAGCATGCGAGTCTTGGTGGAGGATCAATACAACACCATTATGGCTCAGTTGTCCTTTCACTAATAAACGCAACCCATTCACCACTTTATGATGATGTTCGTGTCCAATCCAAATTCAACACACAATGACAATCCTGGGTGTTAAGATATAGAAATAAATCAGTGGGGGATGCTGCTGTTTTATATGTGCTCACACACAACACAGCACATCTGGGGTGTTTTTTCTGCTCAATATACCCCAAAATAGCTCCTGCATTTGATGCATTACCTACAGATCTTATTATCAGCTCCATATCATTGGCTTGAATTCAGTGAGTGTTGAACTAATCTAACCTGTCTCCAGTTACCTTCATAAAGATGCATTTTAAACCATCAAGTCGTGAAATAGGAAAATATCCGTGTGTTGATATGAAATGTGAGAAATCAAATAAGTTGAGCTGCTGTTGTACTATTTTTCATAATGGTGTGACTGTGAGTGCAGACCCCCCTTGAAATACAACGTCCCTTAAGCTATTGTTTGATAAGAGTAGTCTATTTCTCTTGGTTACAAACTTCCCATGGGGATACTCAGGGTGAAAAATCACACTATGTTACATGGAAAGCGATAAAAACATAAATGGAAGTAAAAAGCAAAACAGCATTGTTAATCATGGTTTTGGAATCTTCACATTGCCAAAGAGATACCTCTTGAGGCTTTGTGGATGTGGTAGTTTATATGAAACATATATAAACTCTTCTCCTGGGATATCATTCAGATGCTAGTCCTGCCTGTGGGTACAGTCCCAGGTGAATCAGCAGGCGAGGCTTAATCTAGACCTCTCCTGGTTCAAAGCCCGCAGCCATAAACCACAGCACCACTACACCCCCACAGAGTAGCTGCACCTTCCCTTATCATTTGCTAACCAAATGCCTTTGTGCTTGGAGAGGAATAGAAGAGATAGACAGAAAAAATGATGAGAATTAAAAGAAGAAAAGAGGAGAGAAAGAGAAATTTACTAATCAGGGCAGAACATAAATCATACCTATGTATTTTTGAATGGGAGGGGAAGGGTGTGTGTGTGTGTGTGTGTGTGTGTGTGTGTGTGTGTGTGTGTGTGTGTTGGGAGGGGGGGGTCACCATCTGTCTCTGGGGACAAGGTATTACTGAACGCTTGCATTTTAACACATGCCCGGCTGATCACACACTCACTAGATCACTTAACCGTATGTGCTGAGGCGGGATGTTCGTGTGAAAGGCTGACGACTCAGAGGAGGCGTTTATGCCCTGTGTGGGGGAAGTAGAAGATGCAATCACATTTAGTGGCAGTCAATGGGATATCAACCAGACCGTTGTATAATAATATAATAATAATAATAATAATACACCTGACCTTAAGCCAATGGTTGCCTCCCATACACTCTATTGTATATCACAGCCCAATCCATATCATAGCCCAATCCATATCAGAGCCCAATCCATATCATAGCCCTATCCATATCAGAGCCCAATCCATATCATAGCCCAATCCATATCAGAGCCCAATCCATATCACAGCCCAATCCATCCAATATTCCCTGACTGACAGGGACAGCTTGTCTCATGATAAGACTCATCATTTTGGCCCAGGTTAAGCAGAATGGCAGTTGAATACATTTTTCCAATCATGGCATTTTTCACTTCATAGAATTAGAGGCACTATTTTCTACACATTTGTCATATCAAACCAGAGAAAAATGTAGATCACAGTATTACTCCATGCAGTGTGTGTGATCATAGCGGGAATCCCAGTCAGTTTACCAGAAATACGATCAAATGGAACCATCCAATTAACGAGTATTGTATGCCAGTGTTTCAGATTGCTGTAAGAAATATCTACTATGCTAAGTCTCTGTAAAAATGTTACGTTGTCTTATTGCATGTGCTGACAAAGTGTAAACTGGATGTTGACATAACGTATTACCATAGCTTGCCAAATTCCCCAACCTCCCACACCATGCATCATAGTGATTGAATAGCTTCAGAGATATCAACACCACTCACCAATCGCTTGTCTGCCAGGAGTGAAAGTCAATGATATTATGTCTATTTATGTGTATTGATTAATTGTTAGGAGCTGCTATGTCAGTGTGCCTCTCCATTGGCAGTCATTACCATAATCATGTTAGTGTTTGGCTCTGACTGAGTGACTGCCCTTGGAACGGCTCTGTCCCATTATTATTCCATGCAGTAACGGATGCACATAGTAGATGAGATTGTGACAGCCTTGTCCTCTACAGGTTAGACACAACAACACTTGTCACAGCAAGACAAAACCTGTTTTACGCATGTGCTTTAATCTCATGATGGTTTTATAAAAAATTTGACTGATGAAATGTCCTAATGGGAGATCAATTTGGTTTCTGTGCACCCCATTGCCCTAATACGAAGCATTCTAGCTTAAATGTATTTGTCTCTGTACTTGTCTATGTTTTTGTTGTGGTCCGCTGACAGCCTCTGCAAGGAGAGAGGACTTAATTAGCCTGCTGCTATCTATGTGACTGAGACATCTCCTGTTCCATCTCAGCGGCCACCTAAAGCTTAATTTCCCTTCCTGTCACTGTCCACCCCACTCACTGTCCTCTGCAAGGACACACAGTTTGATAAAAGCCACTCTGCCACATATTACATCTCATTTCACTGACACAAGTTATACAGCTAGACTTTAAGATCCGAGCAGACCTCACCTCGTAACCTCGCCTCATGAGAGTAATGAAAAATGTAGGCCACCTCCCTACACACACATACACACTCGCACCTCACATAGGCGAGAAGGGAAAAATGCTGGAAGGTGTGTTGCTTGGACGGAGCAGGGGTTTGTTCAGCACAATAAGCATGTGTCCATCCTGAGGAGAACAGGAATCCAATAGCGAGGTTTGCCCCAAGGATGATATCTCCCGTTTTATGGCCTGTTTATGTTTGTGTTAGCACAAACTTTGTAATGGAGCTCATAAAATGTGCATACTGCTTGAAGCTACAGATTTTCTCTCAGTGGGAACCTATAGCTGCTACAATTGAAAGATCATTGATGCTTGTCCTTTCTGGGTTTTATTTCTCTGATTCATTATTCATATATAATGTAATACAATTCTTGTAATATAAGAGATTTTTGATGCTACTCCACCAGGCTGCTACTATAGCTATACCTATTGAAATGACAGATTTGATTTAAAAAATAAACATTCAAAGATGTTCTGTGAATTTATGTCTGTCTTGCTGTAACATTGAGATCTTATGCCACCAATACCAAGGTCAAATCAGTTTAACGTAGGGTGATGAAGTAGACTGTGGTTGTGCTGCTGCAACAGAGTGAAAGAGAAAGACAGAACAAGGGAAAGAGAAGAGAGAGAGAGACCCTGTAACAATGACAACAGTTCTGCTTCATGACAGTCTCCTGCCTAACTCAGTTCATTAACAGCAATGCCATCTAAATACATCTAGCCTATCTAATCATCCACATTTGATTATCTTATTCTGAATTGCTCTGGTTCTATTGTCACATCTATTACTCAATAACAGTCAGATATATTTTGCCACGGCTCAGTAGTTGGGCTGAATGTGACTTAACTGCAGGGGGAACAAACTGAATTGAATGAAACAAGACAGAAATAAATGCTCAAAATTATTTTGTCTGGTGGTCTGGCTATGACCCAGCTGTGCCTCACCTTCAGATGCCACTTAACCTCAATAGAAGAAAATGAGGAGACACGCAAAACGCAAAAAAATTGTTTGCCCATGTGTACGCTGCGCACACATGAACACACACAGTATTTCACCCAGATCCTTCACACACTCGATACTTAAAGAGACACTTTCTCAACAGCAATATCTCTTTATTACCTACTTAGAGGAAAGTGCCTCCATCACCTGACATTTAAATCTCTGTTATTGCACTGGCGCCACAGCGGTGAATACATAAACCAATATGACACAGCAGAGCCAAGATCCTGCTCACGAAATCCAGCATGGGCATTAAAGACAATGGCCACCAGGTCAATGAGGGGTGAGGGGATTGAGTCCCTAGAGAACGAGTGAGAGGGATTTTCACTGCACCAAATAATGGCGACTCAGGCAATAACACCCTGCCAATGTTTGCCAAGATTGCAACGATCGGTTGCGGGCCATTGTATCAAAGCTGACCTTTTTGATCTCTGGGTTGCCATGGCAACACATTGTCTCTTTTTGATTGATAGCAACTGCTATAGATGAGAGAGTGACACCCATCACCAAGGCAGATATTACTTATAAATGATGTTATTACAAGTGTCCACTCCCCTCTATAAGACCTCTGTTTCTCAATGCAAGACAGATGAGTATTCACACACATATTAAAGGTCTCTAAGGTCAACCTTTTTTGCATTATCACCAGATTTACCACACTGCCAGGCTATAGCAATGCCGTGACCTATGCATCATAGTCAATGAATCACATGATCAAATATACATGCTAAAGCATATTCCACACTTTGGTGGTTTTGCAGCGGCAATGAATGAAAATTGACCATGCCTTTTGTGCTGATGTTTGTAGAAAGCCTTGAGTTTGTGTATGGAGCAACCCCCCCCCCCCCACCCCCATCCCCCCGGTGACTCACTGTGCATGTGAATACATGAGAGCTCTAGCTGAGACCACCTCAGCAAAATGCCTGACCAGGACAACTGGACTTATTCCCTTAAATGTGTGTTACTGTGTATGTGTGTGTGAGAGAGAAAGAGATAACAATGGAGAGAAAATTAAGGAATGAGAGTGTGGCAGAGAGAGAGAGAGATTTGAAGGAAAATAAGTATTGGCAGACTATATGAAATGTATTCTGATCATATGACTGAGCTTTTACCTTCAGCCATAACAAACCCCTATGAGTTCACCTTGTATCCACCCAGGGGACACCCATGTTCTCCAGGGAAAAAACATATCCTGCCAAAAAACACACAATGACAACAGCTACCTGAGCATCAATTGGCATAGCATAGAGATGGAAAGGTCATAATGACACACGATGCAATGCAGCATAGAGGACAAAACAAGTTGCCTCAAGGGAACTTGGAGGGAACACCGGGTCTGCAGCTAAAGGATGGATTTGCCAGAGATAATATAATAATTAATTAAAATCTGTACAGTGTTTTTATCTCCTGTGCTTCCCAGTACATGGAGCCCCTCAGCCTTGGAGTGTTAGTGCCACTTTGAGCCCATTTACACAGACTCAAATGTGTAAATGAATTTACCCATGACTGAGTGAAGTAATTTACAACAACCACCAACACATCATAACTGCCATCACAAAAATACACTTAATGCACAGCGCCAAGTACAAACAGCATTTTCAAGCATACTCTAAGATGTAAAGGTGCACAGTGTTTGTCCACACTGGTGATCCAGGGGGTTCTCTTTGCATTACGTGTGCATGGAAGCCGTGTTTGATTTGTATAGTTTGAAATAGTATGTATAGCTCTGAAATTGTTGCATAGACTACCAAATAAACTCATGTTATTTCAACCCATATCTCTCATTTCCTGTCTGTCAGAGTCTTGTCTTGACTAGAAAGAACTTAATTAATCCAAAACAAAAGCTTGTGGAGACACAAAAGAAAGTTTATGGTGCTGAATGTTGATATTGTTCTATCAGACAGCTCGAAGGGAGGAAGTCCTCTGTCTGAGCTGCCAGGCCTGGCTGTTTTTGGGAGGGGGGTCCTGGGGATAAGAGACCGCCCTGTTATCTTTGTGTAAAGGTCACACAGGTCTGGCGGAAGAACCAAAAGCAACAACCATCTTTGTTTTTTGTTTTCCACACAATCCACACTTGCAGCTATCTAGCGTGAGCCAGGCTTAGTGAACACACACACACACATAGACGTCACAGCGCTCACTCATATCTGCACACAGGCAGCATGATGAAAGATGCATTGTCAATGCAAGTTGGAAACCCCCCAAATATGTTTTCACTCTTGTGTGTGTATTGTTTTTGCAATGCACGCAATTTATCATGCTATTGCTTGGAATGAATGGTACTGACTTATTCAGGGGTTTGATGTATGGTTTGTACTGATGTTGTGCAGAATGGCATTTGGATTTCTTAAAATTCATGTGACAAACTTTCAGGGGAAATATTTCATTTTCAAACTCTGAGCTATCATGCAACAATAAATATTTTATAACTACCTTATACAGTTACGTTGAATACACTCTCTGACTAATGACAAGAACTGGGATTCATGGAGCATTTAATGATGCACTTTAACCCTGATGTATATGTGTTACATTATATATTTTGTACATATATGTTGTTACATAAATCAAACAATGTGTGGTGCCAAGGCCTATAGCTAAGGTGGAGTAAGGACAGTGTAATGTAAAAGCCCTGCCAAAGACATTTGTTTCACTAGCAGCAGTATCTGCATCCTCTCAGTCTCCTTTGGCTGAGAGATGTGAAAATAAACGCAGGAAGAGTAAATTCAGGGACGGGGCTTTTTCATGATCCTGTTGTTTTCCCTCTAGATCCCTTAGTCCCATACACACTCAGAATGCTGGTAGTTGATAACATACACAGTTGCTTACATACTAACACATGCATGCGGATGTGTACTTATACACATACACAGAGCAGACTCCACGGGACCTGAGTGTTCAGACCTATTACAATGATAGAGATTGAGGACATATATAATGCAGTAAAAACTCAAGAGACAGAGACTGCATAAACTCAACACTCTCACGAGGACAGGCCTTTACAGTGTTCATTAATGTATGATGCTAACGGCCAATGCCTAATGTTTTGACTGTGCCATTTTGCTTTATTTGAAAGGACATACACACAACTCTTTTTGCAGGGCTTCTTGAGGGTTTTATTTTGAACCAATAAATCATTGTTTTTACAGTGTGGCTTGGAGGATTGTCTCTCCATCAATAGAGAGAAAAGAATAACAAAGTTGTCTGTTATCAGAGGCTGACCTCTTACTCTCTAGGCTTCAGGGTGATTAACAGGGATGTGACAGCTATTGTGCCATAGCCATGCCTTTTATAGAGAGCAATAATACCTTGTTATTGGCTAATGGAGCAGCACTGCCACTTTGTCTTTATGTTAGGCTAGACTTAACACAAACAGCAATGTTGAAATTATCCCATAATGTAACTTAATGAGCCAGTAACACACCATTCAGTCACTTAACAGAAATAAAGTGTTTGGATAAGCTATGTGTCAATATAATAAAGAGCTTCCAAATGGGAGAAATCCAAACATACTGTTGAGTAAACACTGCAACACTGTATACATTGTACATTTTTATGTATAACATTATATATTTTTGTCATTGTAATGGCAACAGTGATACATGCCAGTTTTATTGATTTTCTGTGGCGTTCCGAGGGGCCTTTGGGGAATTGGGCCTGTATTTGCTGTTTTTTGATGAAGTGCTGACTTCCCTGGTCCACCTGTTTACTGCAAAGCTCTGCTCCAGGCTTTGTCACTGAGGTGGGAGGGGGGCGTGAAGAGTGTTTCTGGCTTTATGCTGTTGGGAGAGTTTACACTGCTGACAACAGAGTTTTCTTATTTCTTATTGCTATTCGAGTTGTACAAAACTATTCTTATGCATAGAAACACCGCCTCTCTGTTCAATAATGCATATCTAGCCTGTCACAGATCTTCATCAAAAAAGACCAAACTCCAAATAGTCTCCACACTGATTACATTTTCTGACAGTCTAGTACAGTCTGTTGTCATGTTACGCACATTTTCCCTGCTCTAAAGTCTCTTAATCAGAATCTAAAGCTTGGGGGAAAAGGTCTCAGAAGGCAGCAGCGGTCCTTACCGGTTGTGCACAGGTTTGGAATCAATAAAACATGTCAATAATGGTTCGATCCATTACAGCAGCCCAACACTTTGCCATCCACTAATTACAAAGGTGTGCGGGTCATTGTAAAGACTTAAAGGCCTCTGCCTGATTGTACTTGAGTATCTCATAAATCAATAACCGCACTTAATACACTACAACCAGTTTGCATAACAGCATGATGAAGTGCCTTCTTTTTTTAGAAATTAATTTTGTAGTAATCCAAGCCAACGACATAATTTAGCACAGGAATAGGACACACATAGAACATAATAGGATTTGGATGGACCAAAACAAGCGCTTTCCAGTAATCACCTACATTACAGTGCAATGTCACACAGCTTTACTCTCAGTGGGGGATAAAAACAGTCAGCACATCCATTCAGTCCAGTGTCCACTCACTGGCAAAGTGGTGTTGTGGATTGTCTCAGTTCTGGGAACAAGTTGCTGACCCCTTTCCCTGATCCCTTTCCTGTTTGGGGTAGTGTGTCGAGGGCAGAGGAGGGGAGAGAGAGTTGGTTTGTACTCTAGTACTATGGCATGTTTTTCCTAATGCCTCCATTCCCTTTTTCACTTCCAGTCAAGTTGTGTTCCAGGTGGGGTGACAGAGCACAGCACCCAGCTACAGGCGGTCCAGGAAATTAGTGTCCTCCATCCAAAAACATGTTTTGACCGTCTGTGCCACATCTGGAGGGATATTTACTCCTAAAGCCATTCTTTTCTCCATGCACATGACACAATACTCTTGACAGGTTCTATTTGCACACCCTTTAAAGGCAAAACATATTTTGCACAAGAGAAACCAAAAAAAGGTCAGATTTAGCAATTGTGAATAGAATCCTCCCGAGAGAAACACAATTGGCACTGCCAAAAGACCAGAGCTATCTTTAGCTGTCCGTTTCAAGAACAAAAGGTTACTTTCTGCAGCTGTAAATATGCTACTACTGACACATTCAAAACACTCCGTCATGGTTATTATCACATTGTAAATAACTGGAAACAAAACAACTGTGTCACAATGATTTTATTGTTTTGGTGTAGCATATTGCAAAATACCTTCTTAAGTAACTTGCTTAATACTTCATTAACTGATGTAATTACAATACACCAACATATTTATTATTTAATGCAATGACAATAGTGCAAGTGAACAAGGTAACATGAGATGAGGTATTATATGAACACTCTCAAACCACCTTTCTGAGTATGATAGCGCTTTGCACCTGCAGCAGCGCTTAATTCTTCCAGCACCAAACCATCTGGAATGGGAATTTTGCTGTGTGCGTAATGTATGAGTCTGTATGCCTCTGCAGTCCACAGGACCAGTGCCCCGCAGCGATACAGTACAGGTGATTCTTTTATTGTGCTTTTCTCCTCTATCACTATCCACTTCAATTCTGCTGTAAAATCCCCAAGGTCCACTGCATTGTTTGACCTTCAAGTGTGTAGAAGAGAGGAAGAGGTGAGATATTCCCATCCCAGTGTGTGGGCGTTTAACCTGCATTGGGAGCTGTCAAATCATGGGGCCCCAAGTGGCTGACTATCCCAGCCTCCCCCTGTGTTTCAGGAGGTGTCTATGTCCTTGAAAAGCCACCCCCCAACATGAGTGAAGTTGGTCAAAATTTGTCTTTTCCTCGAACCATCAGGCACAGCACAACGCCAGTCAATCAGCCCTGTGAAAGGTCTACCTAAGGGGTTAACATTGCCAACCTTGTCCATCTGTTGCTAAGGAAGTGTTGCCTGTTGTGCAGGAAACAGGCTTTCCTGTTATGAAGAGAGGTTTTTAAAGTGTTGCTTTCATTCAATCATGCAACAGATGCCGGGCCAGGAAGCCTGGCCAATAGCAAAAGCTTTTGGTGTCCTAGAGAAACTGTTTTTGGAAACCGCTTTTAGGAACTTTTCTATGCAGGTTCTTAGTAGTCAGGAAATATTGTATGATCAAAACATGCTGGATAAAAAATAATGGGAAGAACCTTGCTTTTAAATCTGAGTACCTGATAAATACAATATTCTCTATACTATTGGGCCCCTTCATACCAAACATTAGGCTGCCTCTACTAAGACAACTGTTGTCCACATACAGTACAAGGACCTGTGTCCTACATCATGACCAGACTGATCACAGCTAACAATTCTGTCTAGCTGAGCTTTACTAATACTGTGTATTGCAACACTAAAACATTTGAGATGAAATGTGGTTTATTCAATCATCATATATTTTTTATTCTAAATCTGGTCATACGGTCTTAGCGTTCCCTAAAACAAAAACTGTCTACCTCTGCTAAGGCAACGTTGTACACATACATGGACCCGGTGTCCTAGCACCAAAACATGATCATATGTGACCACAGAAAACAAAAATTATTTGTGAAAACATTTCCGCAGTAGCTGAGCTTTAATGCTGTGCATTACAAAAACGAATCAATTTGAGATGAAATGCGGTTTATTCAATCATCGTATATTTTAATCTGTCCATAGTGAATGGGTTTGGTCAGCGGTCCATGTCAGTGCTACAGTCCTGCCTCAGGAAGCGCCAAGCAGCACCTCCCGTCTCCACACAGATGCGCGCACCAGTTTACTGAAGCATCAGCACTGGCGATGCACGCTGGCTGGACGCGCAGCTGCCGCCCTGCGAAAAGAGGTGTCTTTCTCAAGTAGGCTTCAATAAGAAAAAAACGAAGAGGACATGTACAATTCTTCTTTTACAACTCGTGTTTTTCCTGCAATGTATTTGTATCTGTATTTGGAATAAGTTTACCCGTCCTTTGATGGACACAGTGTGTGTGAAAATATGAGGATAACTATCGGATGCCATGGCGGATGATGACCCACAATGAACGCAGGTTTGTTCTAAATCACTAATGCTCAGGTTAAGTCCAAACTTGAAATGTTTTATTTACAACTAAGTGGTGCGCGACTGGGCGCGCGCGCGTGTGTTAAGGGGGGCGGCCGGCGAAACGAAATCCAATGTTTTATGGGAGATTGGTTAATTCCATCTGGAAATATATTCCACCTGTTTCTTTCTGGCATGTTTATTGAACACCAGTTGAAATCTTATGCAACTTGACGTATCCTATTATTACATATAGCCCACTTTATCATTCCACCGGGACAGTGAATTATCAGTATAACTACTATAACTAATCAGACAAATATTGCAATCTTCATGGAAATCATCAAGAATGCACGTAGTAACAATGCAAGTGGGATGAATTATCTATACAGAAATTTGGAATGGGTTTAAATCCAGACAGGGATTTAAAAGTTCAGTGGACGTCTCCATCAATGTTCAATGTGGACAATGTTCTATTCTAGGATTAGACTTAATCCAAATCTGTTGTGCTATGTAGAAAGGTAGTGTCTTGCAATTGTAGCCTACTGTAAATTAATCATTAAGTGACAAAAAACTCCGTAGATGAGATTGAATCCTCTCTAATGCTTTGATGTAACTAGTTCTGTGCACTGCCCCATGGCAAACTGCAATGAGTTCCTTTTGTGGTTTGTATGATGTAAAATGTGTCCGAGGAAATTTAAACTTTTTTCTGTCACTTTGGATTTTAGGCATATTGTTATGGCTTGATGGGTGACATTTCATGCAGTCTAAAATCATATCCTGTGAGCTTGGCACAGTCAAGGTTCCAGTGTCTATCTCTTCCTTTGTTTTTCAAACATTTGTTTTAATTGAATTCTTGTTTCATAATTCATATCCTGTTGTTTGCAGTTTGGTGCTTTGTCAGACTGGGACCCTTGTTTTCTCTCCCTGTTTTATTGTTCTTTGACATACTCAAAGGACCTTTTCAGCAAAAAAAAGTGTGTGTGTGTGTGTGTGTGTGTGTGTGTCCGTGTCCATGTGTGAGACTACGGTGTGTGAAAGATAGAGCGAGAGAGAGAGATTGAGTGTGAGTGTGTATGTGTGTTTTGTGAGAAACAGGGAAGAATGACAAGAAGGAAGTCCATTTGTGTTGTGAAAATGTGTACTCTTGGAGGGGTTCATGGCGGAGTGATGGGAGGCCATGCTGTTAATGTCCTTCCCCCCATGGACATCCTGTGTGGAGTCCTTCAAGGAGGCTCTGCTGGAACAGTTAGTGAGACTGGAATACAATGAGTTACCAGAAAGAGTATGGTGGTTTTAAAGTCAGAGAAAGAGAAATATATACGCCAGAAAGAGACAAATAGCACCGAAGGGCAGATATTCACGACAAGAGAGAGAACGAGAGCATCACAAGCACACACAGATAGCCCAGAGTGCACACAGGGTTTAATAGGATGTGCGTCAGGGCAGGTACTAAATAACAGGAAGAGACCAGGGGTGTATACGCTTTGTTAAGTATGGGTGTGTTTCATGACAATACTAAATCTCATGAGCAGCTTTTGAATGACTTGACCATTTTTAAGACTTAACTGAATGTTAATAGGCACTCTATCAAGAAGGTGTAACTTAAAACTTCGACGGCCTATTGGTCCTCTAACAGTTTCAAAATCAGGAAATATTAGGACATTACTCACAATATTGTGTTGTGATTACAAATTAAAGCTACATAAATCAGTCAGCGTTGCCATTTCAATAGACATTAGATTGGTTATGACCAACCAATGGTTGAGGCCAATCCTGTTATAAGCATCGAACTCCTACAATTAGTGTGCTTGTAACCTGTATGTATCATATCCCAGACAGGGAGATGTTATTGTTCCTCCACTAAGTACCCACTGGCTCTGTTGTTTTTCCTGCAGATAATGTCCCCTACGTTAGTCTGCATGTCACCGACTCTTGTACAACGCTTGCCTTCCTCTTTGCATGCTGTACAGAAACACGACCCAGACTTAACCTGAGGCATTTTTATCCCTGTGCAAGCTCGATTACAGCAAAATAATTATATGAGTGGCTTTTACAACTGTACCATGATCATTTTTTCTCTTTGTACAGATTTTCAAAATCCACTGCATGTCCCCCGACCAAAGGTCCGCAGTCATCTGACCATCAAGGTGCAGTCCAAGCTGATGTCAAGACCTTGTCCCCCTGTCCGTGGTCCAAAGCCTCCCGTTGCCCCCAAGCCCAGACCCCTGTCTGAGCTTTACCCACAGGGGGAGCCCTGCCCTACACATAGCATCAGTAATGGAGACCTGACTCACTCTGATGGGGAGAACGAAGACCTTCATGAGGTGGCTGAGACAGAGCAAGAGATAGAGGAGAAAAGAGATGCAGTGGATAGAGTTAATGACAATGAGACCACAGACAATGGCAAAGACAGTTGCGAGGATCTAATAGAAGAAGATATTGTGGAGGAAGTGGGAGAAGAAGGAGAGATATTGAGTGATGCTGCTGACACAGAGAGTGTTTGCTCTGAGGACACAGTCAAAGCAGTTGATGGATCTACTCCTGACAATACTACTGAAGATGACTTGAACCAACCTGAAAGTGACAAGGATGAGACATTAACATACACTAATCATGCAGACAAAGACAATACATCAACACCTTCAGTTCTTAAGACTGAAACAGGGGATGAAGCAGGGGGGGAAGAGGAGAAGGAAGAGAAGGAGGAACAGAGTGTCAGTGAACAGACTGAAAAAGCTGGGGGTCCTGGGGGAAACCCAGATGAATGTGTAGAAGAACAAAACCTTGATCAACAGCAGTTACTTAGTCAGTGTGTTAAGGACAATGACAGTGTACAAAGTGGAGACTGTTTGCAATGTGAATTACTCACAGATGAGACTGAGGTGGAAGCCAGAGGATTTACATTTGAGGCTCCCTTTTGCATGCTTCCAACTGTGTGTGAGGAGTATCCCTATGATGTGATTGGCCCCACAGATGATGCCAGTGATACATGTGACTCATGTGATCCAGCTGAAACAGGGGATACAGAAGCATGGCAACCGGAACGGGCAACCAAAGATCCCTCTGGGCGTTTTCGTTTCACAGCCAGCACTGAGGATGTGTTTGGGCCCTACTCTGTCATTGAAGCTTTGCCAACTGATATGACCAGCACTGCTGACCCTGAGTTGGGTCAGGATGACACCGATGACAACCCTTCAAATGAACTAGAGACTGCAGGCGCTTCTAACCAAGAGCCTTACTATGTGTCATCAGATGATGTGGACAAGTTAGAGGATAAACAAGTGTTCTCAGGAGAGGGAGAGGTTCAGGAGGGCACTGAGCAGTCCAAACAGCACAAAGACAAAGAAAAGGACAGCGAGTCAATGGATGAGTACGCAGACATTGACGAATCCCTCTGTCCTGAGGCAGATGACTTCCAGCAGTTGGATTGTGTGTCGTCAGAGGATTATGTTGAAATAGGGGATGAGGAGGAAGAGGATGACAAAGAAAAGAAACAAATCAAAGGAAAGAGTGCGAAAGAGAGAACAGCCAAACGAGAGCAGGCTTTCCACAGCCAGAGAAACAGCTGCCAACCTCGCCTCAGGCTGTGCAACATCATAGTGCCAACAGACCTGGACGTGGGCCGGACCCCTGAGCTCACCAACAGGGTGGTCTTTGCCCACACCACCGAGGCCTTTGAAGAAGACATAGAGGAATTGGACTGCCATATTGTGCCTTATTACGAAGACACAGAGTCAGATAGTGAAGAGCATATATATGAAGAGGCAGGATTTGACTCAGAAGGTGAGAACTTTGTGTCACTTGACCGGAAGACCATTGTCACACGATCACGTTCTTACTCTGGGAAAGTTCCAGGTTATGTTCCTGAGACTGTTCCAGAAGAGACAGGAACAGAGTATCAGACTCATGACTACTGCTCAGTGGCCTTGGATCAGAATGGTGAACCTCTCAGTCGTACAGAACAGCAGGGGGTCAACCGCCTGATCCCATCTCTGAAGCCTCGTCGCTTTCTCTTATACTCACGTTCCGCAGAGGGTCCAGAATTGTCCTTGGTCAATCCCACAGAAATGGACCAATCCCTGAAAGAAGAGGGCAGGATGAAGAGGAAAGATGATACCCTTTCCCTCCCGTGTGTCATAACCTCTTCAGGAAGCTTCTCCCAGCGTAGCCATCAGTCGTCCAGTGGTGTTTCCACCCCAACTTCTCTAGTGGACATCCCGCCACCCTTTGAACTGGCATACATTACCAAGAGACCAGTCACCAAGAGTTCCCCTTCCCTCCTGATACAGCATGAAACCACTGATAAACCTAAGAAGACAAAGTCCTCATTCAAGCGCTTTCTGGCCCTCAAGTTCAAAAGGAAGACAGATTCAAAGGGTTTCAGCGATGGAAGTGTTCGCTCTTCACGCTCTTCCTCCGAGTCCAGCCACCATGGGCCAGTGAAAGTCATAGAGCTGGACCGCAGAAGCACCAGCAGCTCTCCTCAGCTCCAGTCCCACATGGTGAAGCCCAAGCAGCGTCTTCCAGACCTACCATCTACCTTCATCCTCTACAAAGACCACCAGAGGAGGAAAGGAGACCCCAAAGCCTATGGTGGGAGTGTTTCCAGGGTGGAGTCCTTCGAGGAGCGCTCTCGTCGCCCCCTCATGCCACTACCTTTGACCAAACCCCGCTCCATCTCCTTCCCCAGTGCCGACACGTCAGACTATGAGAACATCCCAGCAATGAGCTCTGACTATGAGAACATCCAGATCCCAGGCAGACCAACCAGAGCTCTCACTGTAACTGAGTTTTTTGAGGACCCAAATCGCATGACAATTACCTGCAATGAGAATGATGGCTATGTGGATATGAACAGTTTCCCTGGCATCGACAGCAAACCCCAGTCACCTAAAGAGGAGACTGAAAGGTAAAGTAATAGTTCAATGAATTAATACAAAATGGAATTGCACCGGCCCAAGCCAACATTAATGTAAAAGGGCAAGCTAGGTGAACCATCCATAACTAATGAGAAATTAGATGGCTTTCACATCATGGCTTTAAATATTATTTATCATTATACTGTATATCCTGTTTCGTTACATACTATAGTACCGAGCATATATGCCCACTTTTTTATTCTGTAGAATAGGTGGGAATGCCCTTGAACCTTTCTCAGATTAGTCAGTGGAGTTGTTAGGCTGGCCTGCCACTTCATAAATGCAATCTCCAGTCCTGAACAGCTGACAGATAGCCTTACACTATAGCTCAGATGAACAGTGGGCCCCTGGCTGAACAGAACAGGATCTCCCTCTTCTAGTAAAGTATTCAGTGAGAAATGAGCAGCCTGCTGTGTCAAGCATCACTGGTTTTGGGAAGATGGACAATGCTTGTGGGAGAGCTTATTCCTGTTTCTCATTTGGTGGATTTAGAGGTCACATCTGGTGCTTCTTATGCAAGTCTGAAGGGATAGAACAGCTCATGGCAATGGGATGGCTCACAGAGCACAGGTGTATTCACAATACAAGAAGACATTATGGGCTGCAATTAAAAGTGAGAAACTGTGGGGGCTGTCAAAGACAGAGACTTCTTTTGAGGTGGAGAAGAATGGGGTAAAGGTGAGAGTAAGAGAAGGGATGTGTTAATAGAGATTTTTTTTTAAGGAACAGGAAGATGAGTAAGAAAAAGAGGGGGTGTAGCGATAAAATAAGGCAAACGTGGGGGAGGGGAAAGAAAGAACAGGAGAAATGGAGGAAGAGCAGTTCTGGTGTAATTGCTCTCCTGTACCTGACACTTGTGGTTAAGTTTAGGAGAGCTTTTATTAAAGTAGCTCTCTCTCGAGTGCTTCTCTTTCATTGGGCCCTGGAGGGGCAGTAGGATTTACCGCAGTGTGTGACAGAGTGAGGAATCTCTGCGGCCGGATGGTACCAAATTACCCCGAGCTGTGCCATCGCTTCAGCCACAAGGGCCACAGTCTTCCCCCAGTCTTAATAAAATAGTTTTGTTTGATGACCTGTGTGTAGTCAAAGAGACAGGCCATTACGTGGAGCTCCCTAAAAGCCTATACATGATCTTGGGCCAGAATGCCTCTGCCCCAATTTATTTTTATTTCTTGTGGTGCCCTTTGTTGTTTAATTAATGTGCAGCTAAGTCTAATTTGTTTGAAGTTACTGCCTTGTTTCATAGCCATTTACCTATGGAAGAGGGTATGGCACACAAAATCAGCTCCATTGCAGGCATTTTATACATCAGTAGACACCATATCATGATCCATCTTTACTGGTTTTCTCCAATGTACTTTAAACTAACACACATCTCCACATTTGAAACTCTTCCATTTCCCAGACAATGGCAAATCAGTGTGGGCTCTTTTTCTCCCTGTGACATTATTGATCTAGCGCATTGTGTGGTGGAAGTCTCAAACCTGAAACCGCTCACAATGATCCAAGGAACCTATCTGTCCTGTCACCTTGCCTCCATCGCATTCCCGCTGGAGATGCTGTTGTTGCCGAGGCCACTCTTGCTCTTGTTTTGTTTTGGTGTGTGTGTATGGGGGGTATGGGGTGTGTGTGTGTGTGTGTGTGTGTGTGTGTGTGTGCCAATGTTGTAATTCATGTGTGTGCAGTCTGTGTGGCTCTTTGTGCATGTGCTGTTCAGGGCTTGACATTGCCACTGTCCCAGTCGGCCTAGCTGATGACGGCAGTGATTTATTGAGAACACATTCAACAGTCAACACTCCTCTGTGGCAGGCCCGTAGAGAAAAAACGGATTATTGTGGCGAGCAGAATGACCGTAAGCCACAGTCCAGTATGCATAAAAGGCTCAGGCCTACAGAACACAAACATTTCCAGAGAACTTACAAAGCTGCTATGCCATAGACTTGGTTTGCTTTCACTGCTGTGATTAATGTATAGCCCAATTCAAGCACTACTTAAAAACAGGCTTTACGGTAAGCAAAGAGACATGTTCATTAGCAAGCTACCATAGGCTACCATGGATAAAGACATGGCACAGTAATGATTCATCCCAAGCCCAGTCGCGGTGTTGCTAATGAGTGTGTGTGTGTGTGTGTGTGTGTGTGTGTGTGTGTGTGTGTGTGTGTGTGTGTGCGTGTGTGTGTGAGCATGTGTGTGCTTATGTTGTAATTCAGTGCTGCTTTATCAAAGATGAAGGCTAGAAACAGAATGTTGTCTCAGCAGAATTGCCC